>CM061918.1:67223359-67319252 GCA_031002005.1 Vandiemenella viatica
TACTCTCTTTTCCATCCTGTGTATCCTTTCTTCTATGACAGATTTATCTAAACCATTTTCTTGAATTATTTCCCCCAGATATTTAAATTTTTTACTTTCTGTAATCCATCAGCATGAGTCGTTAAAAATTCTGGAAATTTTTAAGGTTTGTAATAAATTTAGTTTTTTTCTATAGAAAATTCTGTTTTAAAAGTTTTGGTGATAATAAATAATTTTTCTGAAAAATTGTGTTTGGATGAACCTCGTAGCAGGTTGTTATACGTTCTATTGCGAATTACTATATTCTGAAATAAATTAAAAGCCATAACATCAACTAAATAAATTATTAGTAATTCAATGAATTACGGGAAGTGTGAAGCTATATTGAACCTTGTCTTTTTCAGCAGAGTCTGGTGTTATGCATATGTTACCCTTGACAACGGCCGGAGGATTCTACCAGCAAGAAATAAATCAGTTGCAACCTGGACCGCAACGATAAGGTATTGTGTACGAGCGGATCTAGTACCTAATAATATCTATGGTAAGCAAGCATACAAAAAACGGCAGCATTATCATAACCGTGGCGCCACAATTTGATGATGGAATCTTATTTACCTCGACGAGACAAATCGAAAAAAAAGAATACACTTTTTTGATATCTCGCTTAGTTCTAGAGATATAAACTGTTAAAAATTAGTCACAAGGTATAGTTCCTCCTGCGATGTTTTTCTTCTGATCCAGGCCTCATTTCAACGTAACCACAACCGTTAGGCAGAAACAAAATATCCATTATGCATATCAAGCACGTAGTTCCTTGTGGCTTTGCCGAATATTTTCTGGCTGAGGTCGCATTTCAACATGCCCACCTCAATTTTGGGATAGTATATCTCGAGCACTAAGAGAGATATCGAAAAATTTTATTCTTCACTTTCTATTTAGTTAGTCGAGTTACATAAGAATCCATCATCAAATCTGGATTTGGTGAAATTTTTCTTTTGGTAGGGGCCGACTTTCAGCCTAACGAATTCACTTTTGAGATACGATATCTGGAAAAATAAGCGAGGTATTAAAAAATAATAATTATTCTTCACTTTCGATTTGTCTCTTCGAGTTACGTAAGAATCCATCATGAGAATGCGGCGTCACGGTTATCGTCGAATCCCCCCAAAAGCTCGCAACCTTCAGATATCAAACTGCAGTCACCTGGCGCAAAGATATTACGTGACAATTTTTTCAATGAAGTAACGAACTCTGTTCCACATTCTTCCAACGCTGCGCCATGTTGCCTCTCGTTCTACTAACATAATTGTTCAATTTACTAAAATTTACGAAGTTATTACCCAGTAGGCAGATCGCTCGGATGCAGAGCACTGTCAATTACAACGCAAAGAAATGTCAAAATAAAAACTTTTTCTTGCTTAACTCAAAATATACACAACTTCATTAGACGTCAGTATTTTCAATATTTATTCTTTAAATATAGGATGTGATTGATATTGGAGACAAATTTAATGTTGGTAGATAATAACGTTTTTGAGACACAAATCGCAACAAAACTATTCTAAAACTGGCAACTTCGATAACAACTCACGTCTGCATTTCGAGTGAAACTATCTTTTTAGTTTTTTGCGAACTTCAATAACTCTAGAGTAATCACTATAGCTATTCCGTAACCTTAAGGATACACTATGCACTAAATTATCAAAACATGTAGTTTCAGAAATAAAGGTATGAAGTGATTTTATTTTTGTTTTCTGAAGAAAATTTTACGTATCATGAGCTGAAAATTCTATATATTTTCAGAATCATTGGATTTCTGGCTTCTTCTTTTCATTTTTCTCAATCGTTAGCATTGTGGGTAATTTTTCTTGATAAATTTGCTTACCGCAGTGAGGAAAGTGTATTCACAGGCTTATCGTTTTAGTGTGGATAACTGTGATGTGCTCTTAGTAGATTATTGTTTGTGTTGTGAATGAATGGAAGATGGAAGAAGGGAAATGATGAAACCCGCTGCCAGCCGATTCAAGCCTACTCTTTCGAAAGACACATGAGTCAGCCAGCCTTACCGTCCCCATCCGACCCACAGATCACCATCAACAGTGTGGTATGCCCGCACTCCATACTGCAGAGAGGTCTGGGATCAAACCCAGGACTTTGGTGCACAATATGGTGATTAGAAATCTTGCACCACCCTGCCGACCAAGTCCTGATGATGAGAATTTCCTCCATCACCACGAGTCAAACCAGCTTACCCGGAGTCAGACACAGGGAACATAGCGGCACGGTATTGAAACAAACGCGTATGATATTGTTGGCCGCAAGATCCCGAAGAATTATTTAGCCGAACATCTACTTTGGACCTACAGTTTAACGAAGAATCCGAACGCAATAAAATCCTCTCGGGTTTCCAGCCGGATGATGTTGTGACGTTTCGACAGCTGACTCTGTTGTCATCATCAGGTATCTTGTAGATGTTCTCAGCTGACTGTCACCGCCTCGACTGGCTTAGGCACCCATCGAACTTGCTTGATATCAGAGCGAATGGGCCTCCCAGCTGAAGATGTAAAGGTGTGGCTCATATGATCAAACACAACTCTTAAAAATTCTTGGCCTCACTGGGATTTGAACCCCAAACCGTATCTTCAAATTTCTGGAAGCAAACGCCTTAAACATGAGCCCTCGCCCAATCACCCGAGCCAACGGTACTGATTCGATACCTATTACCAACAAAAAATTCTTTTAGTCTGTTGTGACATTATATAGTTGGAGCGAAAGCGTAAGTGCGATGTTGAAGGAGTTAGGTTGGGAAGACCTGGAACACCGAAGGCGTTGCTCTCGACGGAAGCTAATTGAAAAATTCAAGACTCACGTATTTCGGAACGACATCCAGCAAATATTGCTACCAGCAACATTCATATCTCCGAATGACCGCGAAGGTAAGATAAGGGAAATCAGGGCCAGAACCGGTTCATTTCTGTACTCATTTTTCCCACGAGCAATTAGGGAATGGAATAGAAAGGATTTACCGGGCGAGTAAACTTAAAATCCGACAGGAGTAGCTTTCGATAAAGCACTCCGACCATCCTGATCTGGGTTTTCCATGGTTTTCCCGGATCACTCCAGGTGAATGCTGGGATGGTTCCTCACAATAGCCCATGGGCGCCTCCTGCCATATCCCACATATCCCTTCCAAACCATCACCCTTTTCGATAGGTGCAATGCACCCTCCGCCACACACATTTAGTGAATCGCTGAGTAATAATAATAATAATAATAATAATAACAATCACTAACCCCACAATCATTTAGTTGTTGTAAATAATATTAAATTATGTAGTCTACTAGATATAAGTGTAATAAATAATTTTATTAATGTTTGTAACCTTATTTATATTATTGCTGGGTTTGCACGGTGTGTAGTATGTGCAGTAACCATGGGTAGCTTAGTGTTTTTGTATTAGTATAAATCCGTGACCTTGACGAGCTGTCTGTCAGGCAGCAGTTGTTGGTTTGGGCTGCTGTTTTTTTTTAAGAAGGCGCAGGGTTGAGGAGACGAGTCAGTCAGAGTTGGCGTGTGGTGTCGATAGGAGACGGCTGTATGCTGCCTGTGCAGTCTCTCTGTACACAAGCCGAAGCAGCTTGTATGAAAATGTAATAGTGGTGTCAAATGAAAAGCAACAAATTCTCAAGCAGAATGTTCTTTGATTTACGTACTATGTAAATACTTCCAATTTCCGAGCTGACGGTTAACGAGTGTAAAAAAAAGAAAAAAAGAACATAATGTGAGCCGATGTCAAAATTACACGCCGTGATTATACAAGAATTGCCCATAGAAGCTCGCAAGTCCCGCGTTAAATGCCCCCTATAATTATTCATTGGTCTATTTCTTTCAAATTGTGCGTTATGATCGTGTTTGATGAGCTATGCTGTTGACTGGAATCTAGAAAAGATTCTAATGATGCCGGCGCAATAACAGTTTTCAGTCTGTCTTCAATTACGTGACTGGCTGCATTGCAGAAAACATTGACATAATCTTTATGACTGGCTGCATTGCAGAAACATTGATCTTTATGTCATTTATACATATTTTGAGTCTTTGCAAATGGAAGGGAACCTGCAGACAGAGATGTAATGGTTACAGATGGTGCAATATTTGAGCAGTATGAGCACGTTTAAGATCATTCTGTCGTAATTCTGGCGGCACAGTTCTCTCAGCTCTGGTTGTGCGGTATTCCTTCAGAGATATGCAACTCCAGTTACAGTGACCGCGTTTATCTTTTTGTTGCTTGACATGTGAGCGGCAGAATGCAATAGCGGTGACCTCATTTGGAGTAAGGTTTGATTTATGTGACAGCTGACACCGATAACTCCGGCGCGAAGTCAACCGCGTAACTTAGATGGATCACGAGTACCATTAAGGCGGAGCGAACACTGAATAGGTGTCGATAAAAGCCGAGACCAAACCATTCCAGCACGGCATGAAGGAACTGTAACCGGTTTCACATTAACTACCATTCCAATGAATAACCAAGTTTTCGTATAATAAACAAAAGAAGCAACCCACCACGGCTCGAGGAGATATGGGTTCGAGTCCTGATTGCCGTCTATTCGAAGGACGGGACGATCCCTAATCGCCACCTCAAAAACTACATAAAGTTAGAGTAAATCCGGGTTAGATGGCCATACGGGAGAGATGGCCAACGCCTATAATTCTTTCACGAACAGATGTACAGCGCTGCCGGTCAGTTGGTAGTTAGTTAATAATGTAAGTGTATGTTGCTGTTCCGCATGACTCTTTATTTCAACTGAAAGTAAGTAATTTTCATGATTTTAGTTTTTGATATACCTTGAAATTTTACAGTATGTCACAACCTTTTGATTTAAACATAACTTAGGAAGTGAGTAAGGACGGAAACTTTAGTTTTAGAGTTGTTTAGGTCTAAATGCATCTTGGTACATAGGTTATGATTGAGTTTGCGTCCACCATGTTTGATGACACGCTATGGCCGTCTCTCCCGGCCGATCGGGAGAGACGGCCACATCAGTATCGGGATAGACGGCCATCCCATAAACGTGTTATGCATTAAATTTTGACGGTATCGTTATTTTTTTAAAGATGCCAGATAAATAATTCGAAAAGCCGTCTCTGTCAGAGGATCATGGGAAGAAGAAGATATTAAAAATGCTATTAATAAAGTAAACAATGATGGTTATTTTGTGAGAAAAGCTTCCATGGAGTTTAATATTCCAAGGAAAATTCTTGAGAGAAAATTAAAGAGTGGCTGTGACTCCAAAATTCCAATGGGTCCTAGTCCTTGTTTGGGTACAGATAATGAGTTACGATTGGTCCACCACATAAAAAAAATGCAGGCCCATGGGTTTCCCTTAACGAGGGACTGTGTACGAAGTCTAGCCTATGGGTTTGCTGTTCAGCTTGGTCTAAAACATAAATTTAGTAAAGAAAAAGTATAAACAGGTTACGATTGGTTACAAATGTTCTTACATCCAGATCTAAGTGTGCGAAAATCCGAAGGCGTATCTTTGGTCAAAGTCCATGGAATGAATCGTGATGAAGTCAAGGAATATTTTAACCTACTTTCAACTCTAATGGAAGAAAATTATTTGCTGAATAAACCTGGAAGTATATTTAACATGGATGGGTCAAAAGAAAATATTAAAAAGTTAAAATTTAAACTTAGGCCTAGTGAAAAAAAAGTGAAAAAGAAGGTTAAAGAAACTTTAGACAGTTCAGACTTATCAAATAAAGTTCGGTTCAAGGAAGACTCAACTGACGGACTTTTTTAAGAAGAGGAGGAAGGTGCGTTGGATGCAGGGAAGACTACTCAAAAACAGATAAAACCTGTGACTGGATTCAGTGTGTCAGGTGTAAGCGTTGGCTACACGAAACCTGCACATCATATATTGATGTGTGCCATCGATGTGGTAATGTAATTTTAAAGAAATAAATCGAACCTTACAAAGTAAACATTCCTTCTTACAAATTTAAGTAACTGAATAATTGAGGTGATTTCTATTACTTTTTATATAAAACTAGTATGTTTCAACGACATAATAAAAATTCAAGAATTGTAAAATGCTTTTTACAAATGAGGTTCTGTTTAAGTTATAATTTAACTACAATTAATATCTTTATAAAATATTTTTTACATAGAGTCAATAAAACATGTTTAAAGTGTTAATTTTTTTTAAACATAATTATAACTTTGATTTTAAGTGTTTTGTCCGATGGCCATCTCTCCCTTACATGTCTGGCCATCTAACCCTGATACTCGGGTGAGATGGGCAAGTGTTACATATTTTTTAATGAATTTTTAGCTTGTATGAAATTTGGTATATCTTTGTAAACGAAGTCAACTTTTGTTTTTTATGGATTAAAAATGCAATTTATGGAAAGTTTCAGGCTGTTCTTGTGTATTAGATTGTGAAACTGGCTTTTAAAAAAATCATGGCCATCTATCCCGGATTTACCCTATACGTTTCGAAAACAGATCGCAACACAAACATTCCTCCTGTTGGTTAAAAGCCCCGGGTCTCTCAAATCAGACACTAATTCGGGCAGGATACAAGTCCTGCACCCCCCTCACCACCTTTTCTGATGATTCACATTGCCCATATTCGTAAAAACAGGAGGTCAATGTCGCGTGGTTGTTAGATGGTCCCAACCAGGAAATTTAATAAATAAACGAAGTAATTTTTTGCAGGATTATTTCACGAAAATGTTGTATCTATATTTCAGTATCATGGAAAATGGCTGCAAATGAATAACCTATGTAAAAATGCTAAGCGTGTTATAGTTGAAAATTGTAACTAATTTCGAAAGTTTGTCTGCTTGAAAATTTACTGTTGTCCCAAGCATATTGCAACAAACGGTGTATTTCTATGGCTGCCCGTTTAGTTTTTATTGATTTTTCAAATACACCAGTCATTTTTTAAACACCCTGTACTATAACACGCTTAGAATTTTTAACATAGTTTATTCATTTGCAGCCATTTTCCATGATACTGAAATATAGATACAACATTTTCGTGAAATAATCCTGTAAAACAATTACTTCGTTTATTTATTTAATTTCCTGGTTGGAACCATCTAACAACTACGCGACATTGACCTCCTGGCTGCAAATGCATAAACTATGTAAAAATGCTAAGCGTGTTATAGTACAGGGTGTTTCAAAAATGACTAGTATATTTGAAAAAATCAATAAAAACTAAACGGGCAGCGATACAAATACACAGTTTGTTGCAATATGCTTTGGACAGCAGTAAATTTTCAGCAGACAACCTTTCGAAATAAGTTACAATTTTCAACAACAGATGGCGCTGAAGTCTGGAAAAATCTAAAGCACGATTATTCTAAGGAATAAACCATTTTTTCGCAGCAAACTTGCAATCTGTGAACAGCACACGCTTACAGCAGAAAGACGACTTACAGACTGGCTAACTCACAGACTGCGTTTACTTCTATATATTTCAAATTGCCTGCAGCGCCATCTGTTGTTAAAAATTGTAACTAATTTCGAAAGTTTGTCTGGCTGAATATTTACTGTTGTCCCAAACATATTGCAAAAAACGCTGTATTTCTATCGCTGCCCGTTTAGTTTTTATTGATTTTTCAAAAATACCAGTCATTTTTGAAACACCCGGTACTTGGTACAGTAATTAAATAACTGTTGGGAATTGGTCAGACACCGTATTTAAAGACTAATTTTGACGATATGCAGTGTTTACTTTGTGTCAAGGATGTGACAGAAAGTGGTAAATATTCTGTAATTTAATTTGAGCGTCTTTTCATGTATCATCAACGGATTCTGAGTAATTTTTAATGGTTTATATTGTTCGTCACAATTTTTTTTAGCGTTCGAGTGAGTTCTGTTGGCGCTTTGTCCGCGCCCAGAACCCTTTGGCATAGCACATCCTACAATGCCATGCTTAATACAGCATACTGCAGCATAGTATTAATGTAATGTGTATGAACTGTTTGTTTGTAGATAATATTGTCAGCAAGAAGAAAAGGAAAGCAAATGATTCTTTAGTAACAGTTTCGA
This sequence comes from Vandiemenella viatica, assembly GCA_031002005.1. Classification (NCBI taxonomy): domain Eukaryota; kingdom Metazoa; phylum Arthropoda; class Insecta; order Orthoptera; family Morabidae; genus Vandiemenella; species Vandiemenella viatica. The sequence goes on from CM061918.1 coordinate 67,231,405, forward strand.
CATTTTACGAGGGTGGTTTGAAAAATTCTCGGAATCACCGCTAGATGTCAGTGCTAGAGCAACGAGGTTCCCGCGCAATAATCACACATCCTTTGTGAGTGAACACGTGGCGCGTCAGTGCTCTAGCTGCAGGAGTGTGGTAGTGACGACTGTTTGTTGTTGTTCCCGCGTAGTGATTTGTGACAATGGAAAAAACTGAGATTCGAGCAGTGATTAAATACTTTGTAAAGAAAGGTATGAAAGCAAAGGAAATTCATGCCGTCTTTCAGAACACACTAGGGGACTCTGCTCCTTCATTTTCAACTGTTGCCAAGTGGACCAGCGAGTTTAAATTTGGTCGGAAGAGCTTGGATGATGATCCACGTTGTGGACGGCCAAAAAGTGCTACGACCCCAGAATTTATCGCAAAAGTGAATAAATGGTCATGGAGGATCGTCGACTGAAAGTGCGGGAGACTGCTGAAGCTGTAGGGATGTCTTCTGAACGGGTATATTATATTTTAACCGAAGAATTGGGTATGAAAAAATTATCCGCAAGATGGGTGCCGCGGCTCTTGATACTGGACGATAAACGCACCAGATTGGAAATGTCCGAACAAAGTCTGGCCCGTTTTCAGAGCAACCAACAAGATTTCTTGCGCTAGTTTGTGACTACAGAAGAAACATGGGTCCACTGCTATACCCCAGAAACAAAACAGCAGTCAAAGCAGTGGAAACATGCTGATTCACCACCACCAAAGAAAGCAAAGGCAGTGCGTTCGGCCGGAAAGGTCATGGCCTCAGTTTTCTGGGATGCAAAAGGCATTCTGCTGATAGATTATCTTCATACTGGCCAAACAATCACGGGGCAATACTATGCAAACCTCCTAGACCAATTACAGGAAAAGATACGCGAAACAAGGCCTGGTTTGGCAAGGAAAAACGTCATGATTCATCAGGACAACGCTCCGCCGCACAAAAGTGTTATTGCCATGGCAAAACATCATGAACTGAGGTACGAATTGTTGTCACATACACCTTATTCACCTGATTTGGCACCATCAGACTTTCATCTATTCCCCAAGCTGAAAAATTTCCTCGGTGGACGGAGATTTTCTACAAGGGAAGAACTGACAGCCGAATTGGAGAGGTATTTTGCAGGCCTGGAGGAATCTCATTTTCGAGATGGGATCAAGGCATTGGAACAACGCTGGACCAAATGCATTAGTCTACAGGGAGACTATGTTAAAAAATAAAAGCAGTTCCACCGAGGTAAGATACTTAATTCTAATACATTCCGAGAACTTTTCAAACCACCCTCGTATGTTAATAAAAGGAGGAAAGAATTTTCATGGTGAAGACTATTTACAAAAGAGGAAGCAGTAGAGAGAACATTTCCAGTCTACTGCACTATCACGTACTTTTTTTTAATGCCCTTCTTAGTAGTCGTCCAATATGTTCCAGATAGAAGAATTGATGAAAAAGGAGTACTCTTTGAACATAAAACTGTGAAATAGCATGTTTTTTAATTCACTTGTGGCATTACCTGTTTAGAGAAAAATTAGATTCGTTCCGTAACATAAAGAAGTGTATAGTTACAATTTGAAGTGAGTTCGCGTTAGACTTCGTCGACAGTGACTCATAAAATTTATTTTCCAATTTCAGTATGTCACGTGATATTCCGATTATTTTATTTGTTAAAATACGAAAATCTCTAATTCATTTTTCCTTTACGATACTAAAAGGCACATTTTAAGTTATTGAAGATATATATCAGTACCATGTTATTTATAACAGTGTTCCATGTTGGAGGTTTGTAAGGAGTTAGACGAGGTCGCCTGAAAGTGTTGCTTCCCGAATGACATAGGTGTGACGGTAGTTGTATAGAGGTTTAATTTAGCAGTGGCGATGAACACTCCGGTTGACTTCCTCAACCTGACCGCTACCTTAGCTCCGTATTCTAGCGCGCTGATATGATTACCTCAGAGGTTGCGCGTTAGAAGACAGAGTTCGACTTCTGAGACGGTTAGTTTCAACTGTGCTGCTCCAGGACAACAAAGTACTAAAATCATTTCGAAAAGTTAAAATGAGTTCTGAGCGAAAAGAGGGAGGGAGAGGGGTGGAGATTTTGTTTTTAACTGCTTAACGTCTCTTAACAGCGAGGTCTTTAAAAACGGGAAAGGATGGGGGGCAAGGAATGGGAAGAAATTCGGCCATGGCCTTTTTGAAGGAAGCATCCCGACATTTGCCTGGAGTGATTTGGGGAAACCATGGAAAACCCAAATCTGGATGCCCGGACGGGGATTCGAACAGCCGTCCTCCCGAATGTGAGGCCAGAAGGCTAACTGTTACACCACCACTCTCGGTTAGGGGTGGAGAGACGAGCTATCTTTCCGTGAATATTTTGGTTCCACCACCGCTAAGCCGATTACACGTTTTGACCCAAGCCCTCCAAACTGCAGAATGGTGGAGATTATTGCAGTTAATGTGCCGCCTAATCAGAACATATTCAATCAGTTTCTGACAAAATAAATCATGGACATCTTTCTTTATGGCAATCACGACAAAAACTTCATCGCATCCAATAGAATAGAAAGTGACGCACCTGATCAACAGAATAGCGCCAAAGTCTTTTTTTTTTAATTGCAGTGTATGCTCTTGTGTCAATGATTTACACAATTGTTGCTTAAACCACAAATCCACATGGATTAAAACTTTGTATGGCACAGAACAGCCCTTTTTTTTTGTAGAATTTCTTACTAATTTCCTTGATTAAGATTTATAAAATGATTAAATTTTGGAATTTCAGACATAAATGAAATCAGACATATGGTGATACTACTATTGAGTTACTCCAAGCTTCATACCAAACGTAACGCATTCATATCCTTCCCTATGTATTTCTAAAATACGTGTGCTTGTGTGTGTGTAGCTGGCTGTAATGTGTGTGGTTGTTGTGAATAAGAGATGACAGAAATATGAGAGCGTAATCCAGGGCTGATCCATTGAGGAAGAAACTAAGAAGGCCACACGTTCATAATATTACTCCATTAGGTATTTAATCCAGGACTTTGGTGCTCAATCTGGTGAATAGGACTCTCCTATCCTGTCGTGCAATTCGCGGATGACACATAGTTCTGCACCACCGGGTAACCTCATGATGAGTGCTCGACGCGACAGCAATTAAGCACGCGACGTGGTATTAGATATCCAGTAAAAGCACAAACCTTAGGGTTCAATATCGTACACCGCTTGCAGCCTGTGTATATCTCGCCTAATATGCTTCATTGAGACAAATACAAACCGGTCAGCACTTTGTAGTCACATTGTGTCTTCCATTTGTCTAATGAGCTTAGGATATAGCATAGACAGCATGTTACTACACGACTAGTGGTGGAGCAGTCAAAGCTTGAAACTAGCGTCCAGCAGGACGCGGGTTCGATATCAGTACAGCAAACATTTTTTTTTTGATTTTCCAGGCGAATTCAGCAATTATTTATTGAAAAAGACCATGACCGAATTCATTTCCATGTACTGCTCTCAATTCTCTCCCACCTCCAATAACCACGAGGTCGCTATAAAAGCGAGATTATCATATTGATTTTGCAGATTTTTTTTCGTGGATCAAGAAGAGTACCTGTACCACCATTCTATGTGCATTCTTATTTCGATAATTTTCGTGATATGTACGTATATTTCTATTGCTATGAGGATTTAGTAAGCGTACAGCTGTTCCTTCATACCGAGAGTGGTGGTGTAACGGTTAGCGTTCTGGCCTCGCAAACTGGAGGACGGCGGTTCGAATCCCCGTCCGGGCATCCAGATTTGGGTTTTCCATGGTTTCCCAAATCACTCCAGGCAAATGCCGGGATGCTTCCCTCAAAAGACCATGGACGAATTCCTTCCCATTCCTTTCCCCCCAACCTTTCCCGTCTGTAAAGACTTCGCTGTTAAGAGACGTTAAGCAGTTAAAAAAAAAAAAAAAACCTGTTCCTTCATTTAGAAAATTTTCAACGTATACATAATAATATGTAAACATCTGTTGCTCACTGAATGGCCGCAATAACGGAAAGCTATTGAAAATAAATTAATTTTTTTCCTTTTCGGATCAGGTGAATTTCAGCACCTCACTTCGTACGTGGCTACTGTATCATATATGTGAGGGAATTTTAGTATTTCTTAAGGGGGAAATTTTGTGGTCATTTATGCCGCTTTCTTCTCCGGTTAGCGGGGAAAGTTGAGCAGTTTCGTAGAAGGAAGCCTAATGGCCTGATTAGAAATGGAAATGAGCTTAATCGTGTCCGGAGAGAGGATAATGTGGCTGGGACCCGCTAGTCTTGGGGTATCGGTACTGCCCCTACTGCAGCGTCCATTCAGAGTGCTCAACAGGTGACTCTGCTGTTTTTGTACAGATTTATTTATCTTGGAGAGTTGAGTCCTTGCATTTATTGCAGCTACTGAAAACTATAAATACTTAGCATTAGCATTAGAAACCATTCTCCTACCAGTGAATCAGTAAACGGGTTGTCCAAAACAATAATAGAGAAGGCGAAGGCTGAAGATATGCGTGAAAGCTAGAGCCAGATGTGACACGTAAAATTATCTGATTTTTTTTTTTTTTACAATATTCTCATCTTCTCAGATGTGTTATTTTAGTCAGACTTCATTCCACATTTTTCCCCCTTTTATCATTATTTTGATAGAGTTAGTGAAATCCTCCATCTCCTCCTATCCTGAGTTAGTATCTTCATTTTACAATACCCACAGCAACCAACATGTAGAATCAACCACACATTTCTTAAAACGTGACTCGCCATCCTTTCCATTTTCTTTAAAGACGTCCACAACCGTTTTAAGGCCTACACTTCCGAAAGACACCGAACTGTCAGCAGGCTTAACACCCCTATCCGACGTATAATATAACAACTTATATCATACTATTATTTCAAACTGAATGTTTATACGTTTGGTATAACATATTTCATTTTGAGTAGAAGGCGATCAAACGATGTCTGTGGAACCAGAGTGTATGGTTGGCAGTACCAGCTTTGGTGAAGCAGAATCTTTGGACGTGCGACAGAGAGGCTACGCCATGTTGAACTCCAGTCAGATACAGATACCAAGACGAGCAAGGGGACCAACGATTATGGTGTAAAGATAAAATAGTATTTATTGATTTATAAGTTGACAAAGTCGAAGGAACTGTATGATCAGAAATGTGAATTATTAAGAAGAAGATTGCAGGTCAGTAAAAGAAATTTTTATTTCTAATGCAAGTTAAATTTTCTTGCATTAATATAACTAACATTAGAGTTATAGGCCGACGAATCATGATGACAGTGTCGTTCATGCCCTCACTTCGATCGCACTGCTGAAGGGTTTGGCGCACAAAAAGGTGTGCGCTCGTGTGGACCTAGTGACATGGTTTTTACTGGCTGCGCGTGCCGCCCCAATCGTAGCCGCCTTAACCTATTACCCGGTAAAGGGGACCTACAGTTTAACATCGAATCAGAACCACGGATGCCTTCTGGTCTACTTTACATTGCACAACTAGCTGTGCCAGCGATGAAGGTCGGTTTAAGAAGATACGAAAATGAATATGGCGCTCAAGAACCACCATCTGCCCTACCCTATTGGCCAAGTCTAGGTGATGAAAATTTCTTCCACCGCTGGTACTCGAATCAGCTAACCCCATGTCAGCGCCGGACACCATCACGGGGGCCGCAACCAACTGAGCCAACAATGGGGACTTATCCATGCTACCAGTTCTTTTTTTAGTAAAATTGTGTCTTTCTCCTAGAGTCGGCTTGCCGATACGTTTTGATAGCCGAGTGTTTTCTTTTAGGAGTTTGTCAACATGCGTCGGCTAACAGTACGAACTATACCGCGTCCTCTCAGTCGGAGCCGAACTCCCCCATTCCTTCAAGTTATTGAATAGAAGTGGATGTGTGAGGTCAGAGGTGCTGCTGGTATTTTCCTTTGTGTGTTCGTATCGTGATTGGAGCGCTTCAGCCAGTTAATTGGGAGGGTCACTCGAGCCATTGTCGATAACAAGAAGACCCTCAGCGTCCTCCCGACAAAGACTTCCGGAATAAACAGACGTTACTGATACTATTTAAGACTAACCACAGAAAATGGCCGAAGAAGGATAGGAATAAGGGAAAATGTAAGTTTTTTTTTAACTGCTTTACGTCTCTCAACAGCGAGATCTTTAGAGACGGGAAAGGATGGGGGCAAGGAATGGGAAGGAATTCGACCATGGCCTTTTTAAGGAAGCATCCCGGCATTTGCCTTGAGTGATTTGGGAAACCATGGAAAACCATGGAAAACCCAAATCTGGATGCCCGGACGGGGATTCGAACCGCCGTCCTCCCGAATGCGAGGCCAGAACGCTATCCGTTACACCACCACGCTCGGTGAAAATGTAAGAAATAGATTTGTGGATTGTTGGAGTCAGAGGCAGCTGTGACAAGCAATATTATTTGATTTTTCCAAATTAAATATTCTGATCTGCACAGTTTTTATTTTTTGGCAGACGTCATTCTACAAGCACTGGGACCCCAATTGTTGCTTTACAGCTTCTATGATGGATCTTATTTCAGAGATGTTGCCCCAGAGAAGACATTGAGTAACACGTCAAACAATAAGCACAGTCCTTCCTTTTTTGGTATGACTTCAAGGCTCATCGATGTCTTCAGAATTGAGGGAGAACTGGGATAAGGAACGTGAAGGAATTCAATCATGGCCTTTTGAAGTAAGCAGACATTCGCCCTGAGTGATTTTGGAAAACCACGTAAAGCCAAAACAGGGAAGGCAGGCCCGGGAACCCAACTTTCAACCTTTCAAAGCTTTAAGTCATTCACTCGTAGTACGGATCGTTGTTGTTAGAGTTTTATTCTCTACTTTCTTTTATATTTGCATAATTTTTTCTAAATCTTAACTTGCCTCCTACTTCATTCAGTAAACATCGTTCGACACTCGTGATTGCGTAGAACTGACAGCGCCGTGATAGTTCATGTTTAAACGCGCAATAACCGTCACTCTTGTCATAAACGAAATGGAAATGTGGAAGAATGTACTTCATCAACTTCTACAAAAAATACAAGAAAATAAATCTAATACCGTTAATAAGCTGTTAAGCGGGGCTAATTACGCTTTACTTTACTTTACTACAGTGTTTATCATCAGATTTCTGTTACGACACGTTGTCGATTGAACCTAATAAGTTTCGTTTAAGCCAAACGGCTGATTCTGATCTCCCAGCAGGTGAACTGCACAAGGCAGCCACCTGCTTCGTAACTACGTAGCCACATACTTAAACATCAAGCAACTGCACAGTTTACGTAGTTAATTGGGATGAACAAAACGAGATGTGCCAGTACTGCTATTATTATTATTACTCCACGATTCACTAAATGTCGGTGGCTGAGGGTGCATTGCATCTGTCCTAATGTGAAATCGCCTATGCATCGGAAAGGGGACTCCATTAAATACGTGAGGTATTTTTCCGGAATTCCGGACCCCACCCCCCCCAACCCCCTGATAAGATCTGGTATGAATCCCCTCCTCTAAGATGACGTGAGGTATCTGTTAGTTCTACTTTCCTTCACGAATTTAAAAAGCTGACGTGAGATTTCCATGAAACCCCCCCCCCCTCCACCCTCCCGTGCTCCCGCTTGGTGAGATTTGGTGAGATTTCGCCGTACCCCTCCATTTCACTTCACGTAATTAATGGACGCCCCCATGATTTCTTCTGAGGAACCATCCCGGCATTAGCCTGGAGCGACCTGGAAAAACAATGGAAAACCCAGATCAGGATGGTCGGAGTGGTTTATCGAGATCTACTCCTATTGGATTCCAAGTTTTCTCTGTCAATAAATCCTTTAATTCCATTTCCTAATCGCTAGTGGAAAAAATGAATATAGAAATAACTTTGTTCTGAAGTTGATTTCTCTTATCTTATTTTCTCGGTTATTCCTAGATATGGATGTTGCTGGCAGTAATATATGTTTGCTGTCATCCTGAAATACGTCAGTAATGAATTTTTCAAATAGCTTCTGTCGAGAGTAACGCCCTTGGTGTTCCAGGTCTTCCCAAACTAACTCCTTCAACATCACACCTACGCTATTCCTCCAGCTATATACATATATCTGTCACGACTTGATGTTCTGAAATACTGAGGAAGTCTTCCTCGCAGATTAGCAAGCGGTGTAAAATCAACAAAGTCAAGCGCGGACCTCAGGAGTCAGAGGGCCGTGTGCCGCCCGCCTGTCTTCTTGATATTGCAAGAATGAAGAGTGACGCCTGGGTCGCAAGAGTCATCGCTTCACTGTGGTCTGGAACACTTGTTACTCACTCAGTAGTGAATGTCCACCAAGCATCAGACTTCGGAAGTCAATAGGTGATGTAGGCCTACAAACCATCCAATTCCCTAGCATCCACGGTCTCTATCGTCCCAAAATGCCACAGCAGACAATATGGGGAGAAGAACAGATATTAATATTTATCTAATCCTTCCGGTACATGGTTTGGCGAAATGACCAGATGAAAACCAAAATAAAACCGGCCAAATGCTAGTCTAACCTTGCGCTATTAGGGACCCATACGGTAATGGACATGCGTTAGATGGTAGTCGTTTGAAGGAAAACTAAATAATACGTTTTCAGTCAACCTAGCAGAAATCGTTCGACGCTTTCCACCACCGCTCCCCATTACCGCTAGGGAAATGGTTAGATTATAATCACAACCCATCAAAAAAGACGGGTATCACCTATGGCGATAAAAGGGATTTGTTCAGAAAAACTTTCTAAGGAAAAACGAATAAATCTCTCTGATTAATTTCTCAGAGTATTTGGTTCGGATGTATTTAAAATTTAACCCCATTTTATTTCATGAAAATTTTTATTTTATGAAAAAGCTTCTTAGTAAACTAATTTCAGTAATGAATAACCATTATTCATTTGATTGATACTCATATTTAGCGATTACCTTCGTTACGTATAAACTTTCTCTGTCTTTTCGATAAACTTCCCTGTTTCTTATCTTTTGCAAAAAAAAAAACTTGGGCTATGTTGTGACTTGGCACCCGTAATTGCCACAGACAATACAGTGTAAACATCGGGTATTGTTTGTTCTCTTTACACGAGTTACTGCAGCTAGCCGGCGCAAATAAACAAAAAGCAACTTAAGGGACGTCCATTAATTACGTGAGCTCAAAATAAAGGGGGGAGAGGTCTGGCAAAATCTCACCAAATCTCAATTAATTCATTTCTCTCCTCTTATTCCACAGAAATAATTTGTTACGCAGAAGACATCGGTAGTAACGCTTGGGTAGTTAGTGACATGAAGCAAAATACACGAACAGATCAAATAAAATTAATTATTTAAAAATTAATATTAAATGGTAAATCTCACGTGAGGCAGGGAGGCCCCACCACATCTTACCAAAGAGGGAGCGAGGGTCACAAATTAAGAATTTTTTTTTTGAATTTATGGATGTCCCCTAAAAAATTTAAACGAAGATCACATTATTTTTTTTTATATATCTCTGCCTCACATTATAATTTTTATCTCTGATAGAAAACAGACAATAGCATTTTAGCTGGCATCGCAATTACACCTTCTTTTAACAATGTAAGGACGAATAACATCAAATTTGATTATTTATATGAAATTAACACTTAATCTTAACAATAAAGCGCATATAAGTAAATGCAGGTATTCATTTGAAATTTTCTTGTTGGCCAAGCGGCGCTGTGGTGGCAGTTAGTGTTAACTTCGACACATGTATTTTATATCTCTGCCTAACATTATAATTTTTATCTCTGATACAAAACAGACAATAGCATTTTAGCTGGCATCGCAATTACACCTTCTTTTAACAATGTAAGGGCGAATAACATCAAATTTGATTATTTATATGAAATTAACACTTCATCTTAACAATAAAGCGCATATAAGGTAAATGCAGGAATTCATTTGAAATTTTCTTGTTGGACAAGCGGCGCTGTGGTTGCAGCAATTGTAACTTCGACACGTGTATTTTCAGATTTGTACTATTAATTCACTGAAAAATTATCAAATAAATGCTGGCTTTGTAGGAAAAAGCAGAATAGCAGTCCTTTTTCCCCTTCTTCTTGGTTCTCCTCCGTTCGTTCTGAATTTAGGTCTAATGTAAATGTTATAAATGCGTTTATGTACGTAACGTTCCTCTACCACCCCTTGAAAAGTGAATTATGCACAGGCGCACTTCATTATTGTTCACAAAGCTTCACAATAAATAACATCTCACGTTATGTGTCAGCCTCGAATATGAACGATTTCTTTAGTTATGTGTTTGTATGCTATCATTCAAAATCTCCAATAGTCTCTAAGAAATGAACACAACGTCACTGCGTATGGAAGGTAAATATCGCCATATCTTGGCAAGTAAATCAGCTTTTTTCTTTTATTTCAGGTAAAACAACTGTAAGTACCTATGCAGAGGTAAAAACGACTACTATACCTTTCTTTGCATGAGTATATTTTATGATGCTTACTCGTGGAAGTTAATACTGTAGTAAGCGAATAAAATACCGGTATGCTACTGTCATTGAAACTCAAACACTGGTTTTAGGTATGCGAAATTTTTTTTACAGTTTCTTATTCAACTACGTAACTAATAGGGATAAAAAGTATTATTCATGTTAACCCATGAAATATCACACTGTGCCTAAGTTTCTTTGAACTGTACAGGGATAACAGTTCTGGTTAACAAATATATATTTAATATAAAGGTCTCTTTAACGTTATATGGATAGCACTATGAATAACTCTAAACATATTTTTTTCTCTCTTTCGCAGGCATTTTATGATTTATTATTTTAAGTTATTTCATTTACTATCATCCACGTAATTGGGTTATGTAAAGTTAAATTTTGCTATACTGCCCAGCATTCGGGGGGACATAGTTAAATCACGTCGTTCCGGCGAGATATCTATCGGCTTTCCATAGTTTTACACATTCATCAGATGAATATTGGGGTAAATATTTGAAAATGTCATGGCATAACTCGTTCCTTATCCCCTTATGTTAAGTTGGCTAAGAAGGATTTCATTACAAGAACGTGTCGATTCGATACATTGTAATCTAAAATATTACGAACACTTAAGAAAAATCTTATAAATATGCATATCGGAAACGGCTCTGATAATTTGGATGAAATTTCATATGTAGATAACGTTTATCTTTTCAAGTTTGCATAAATAACAGTCTTCCCTGCAAAAAAAACGCGATTTTACAAAAAAACTAGCAATTGTTCTTATATTCCGTATTACTAAAGGACTCTAACGACATCTGGTAGAAGTTTCAGGTACCAGTACGCCTACTATGTTAGTTAGTTTCTCTTTGGTTAGAGCAAGGAACTGTTCACCGTTTATTTTTTTTTTATTTTTTGTATCTAGGAAACGACTTTAACCATTTGGATGAAATTTCATATGTAGGTAACGTTTTGCTTTTCATGTTTATCTAAATACGTGTCTTCCCTGAAAAACGCGATGTTACAAAAAACGATCAATTCTTATATTTGTAATCACAGATACGGTTCTAACGCATCTCGTAGAAGTTTCAGCTACCATTAAGCCTACTGATGTTAATTAAGTTTCTCTTTGGTTAGAGCAAGCAAAATTGGACTTCAAAATGCCTAAGAAGCCTTCAATAAAAACGTTTAACTACAATCAAACCTTATGCAGTCATGATTCGAATAAAAATAATATAAGTGACATCCTAAAAAAAGTGATTTTACACAAAGACATTTCTAACGTCACGCCATCTCGTATAATTCTGAGGTACCAGTAAGGCTACTGATGTGAATTAATGAATTTTATTTAAGCGAGTGTAGTTCTTATGTAGGTAGGGAAATATATTGAATGTACACGTAACAAATATAGAGCGGTCTGGCAGCTCAAATGTGATTAGTGGCGGAAAAGGTGGCTAAGGCACTTAGTCTAAAATAAAAGTCTAGCTCCGGTCCTGGGTTCAAATCCCTGTGGGAAAATAAATTTTAAGAGTTGCATTTGATCATATGAGCTACGCTAAGACATTCCGTGGTTCCGATTCCACGTTAAACTGTAGGACCTAGAGAAAAAGAACTGGTCATCTTACCTCTGACCAATGGCTTAGTATGCCTCCTCCTGGAGGACCCAACCAACCTTCTGGTTGTGGACTAAGTTAAGTTATTATAATGTATACTATTTATGTACTATATATCTCATCTATCCAATATCTTTGAACGAGCAATTCTTGTATATCGCCTATATATTTGGGAACTCGGAAGCGGCTCTAAAGATTTGGATGAAGTTTTATATTTACCGTAGATAACTTTTTGTTTTTTAAGTTTAGCTAAATAGGTGTCTTCCAATTTTATAAAAACCAGAAAATCTTGTGTTTGCTTTGTCAAAAACTGCTCTAACACCCGCTAGTAGACACTTCAGGTAGCAGTGAGCCGACTGATGTTAGTTAAGTACTGTTTGTTTACAGCAAACAGTATATTTAATCGAATAATGTTTGTACACTGTAGCATATACGCTAAGACTAGCTTCTAAGCATTGACTGTAAGTGACAATTATCTTTGGTCAGCGGGCGCTGCCAAAGAATAATAATAACGAGTATGAGAGAGGTGTGTAATCGCAGTGAGACAAAAGAGAGCAAGGACTGTGTTAAGCTTGCGAGCGGTTTTGTTATTTTGGATATATGATTTTGAATAAACGTCTCATGTTATTGGTGTTCCATATATGTGTGGTTTTTCTTGGTTTAGCAAATATTATGTTCACGTAAATGCATTACATTAATATGCAACAACTGCCGAATCAAATAAAAGGAATCATTGGCAGGTTATAACATGGCTTGCCTGGTGAGGTTGGGAAAGAATATAATTATAGCCCTGTTATAACACTAGCCGACCCGTGCGAATAGTATCGTGCTGTCACCGAATGGTAATACAATAATGTGGAAACAACTAAATGCTAGTATTTATTAATGAAAGGTATTTTATTTTGAAGAGTAGTAATAAACCCTATTACTTTTACTGTAAAAATTCGTTATCATTAAATACTACAATTGCAAAAAAATAAAAATTAGACATTTAAAAAAATATTGGCTTTGTGAGATGTCCTTGTTTCAGTTTTCTTTACTTTACAAAATTTATATGAAAACTAAATTAGCAGTTATAATATGATTAATTTGTGACTGTATGTGTCTTTTACATAAAATAAATATTAATGAATCTACAAATTCGTGAAAAAGCCTCGCAGGAATGTGCATGCGAAAAAAAAAAGAAAAAAAAAAAACCTGTTCTGGGAAATAAAATCGTGCGCTTTGAAGCGTCAGAGCTTGTGCTTTATTAATGCTCATAACGATGGTTACAGCTACTGGGAATTGTTTTCTTATCATTTGAAAAGTGCGGTTGATCAGAAGATGTGAGGTATGAGCATAGTATTATCGGAGTGAATGAATTTAGCACTGGTGATGTACTCGTGTAAGTGAATACCATAAATCTTGCACCATTAATTAATCCCTGATTAGCATTAAGATTTGTATTTAATATAAAAATACCATTTTTCTTATGAGTTCGTAAACCAGACGATCTTGGAAATGGATCTAGCGATTTGGATGAAATTTCATATGTAATAACGTTTTACTTATAAGTTTATAACTCGATTTTACAAAAAAAAAATATTAATTAAAAAAAAGCTATTCTTGTATTTGGTATCTCGTAAATGCATCTAACTTCATCTCGCAGAATTTTCAGGTACCAGTAAGCTTACTGATAATAGTCAAGTTTCTCTTTGGTTAGAGCAAGAAACCGTCCACCCCAAGATGCCTACGAAGCCTTCAAAAAAAAAAAAAAAAAAAGTTTTACTTTAAGCAAATTTTAGTAAAAATTTTGTATAATGTACAGAAATCGAAAGATGCAGAGGGAAGATCGGTCACCCAGGTACTAGTATTATATGAGCAACTCTTGATTTCTCACAAACTTCTCTAAGAATTTTGATGGAATCTTGTACACAGAACAGAGATCGAAAGATGTCGAACGAACTAGAATTAATAAGTGGCTAAGTGACACAGAGTTCACAAGGCTGAGTGCTATAGTTCTTGTTCCTGAGAATGCAGACACCCGCTATACTGTACGCCCGAAGTCGCAGTGTCGTATAATAGAGACACCAGCATGGCTTTGCATAATGACGGCCGTGGAGCGCCCCAATAAATTAATAACAGTCCCCTCGGTGGCCCATGAAACTATCGTACATCCTCATTACCGCCACATCGAGTCCCGCACACGTCAAAAACGGCGGCCATCACGGGGTCGCTATAAATATATATATGGAATTTCAGTTGATGACTCAACTTATTTATCGCGGAGGGCCAATTTGTTAACATCATAATTACGGGAGCCATTACGGGCCCTGTATAATGGCGGGACGCTCGTTTTTACTTTATTGGCCGTTTGGGCCGGCTACCGGGCCCCCAAATGAGGCAGCGACCAGCCTCTCCGTTATTACGGCGCTGCCGCTGTCCCCCGTCATACTCCTTTTGTGGACGCGTGCAGGATTGCCGGCTTCTGTATATGTCTCTATCTGCTCCCTCTCACGTACCAGATGGGAGTCAATCAGAGAAAGAGATATAAAAACACTGAACTCTCCAGGAGACGTCCAACATAATCACACAGACAGAAACAAGTATATCAGAACTAACGGTAGACATAACAGCGGTAGGAAGATTCATATCTTAGGTTTATTCATCAATACTAATAAAACACCAAGCTTGGCCACCGTATAGCCATGTCCGTCACACTATGACGTCACGGAGACTACCTACTTTAACAACAGCCAGAGATATTACTACATAGCAGTGGTTATGAACATGTTGGTGATTTTTTCGGCCCAGGCTATGAACTTTATTTCATAACATTTCTATTTACATGAGCATCTACAAAGAAATGAACTGCCAAAACACTGATTGGAAAGTAGATATTTTGTTTCAATCAACATATTAATTATAGCATAAGGTTTTTGGATTCCTAATTTATGTTTCATTTAATTGTTCACTAATTCAGTAGAAGTTCCAACTGAATCGCTATGTAAACTACAACCGAAATAAGTAAAATATTACAAAAGCAAGGTTATGTGCATTATATAACAACAATTCCTTATATTTAAGCTACTACAAAGAAATTAACTGCCAAAATACTCCCAGTACTGACCGGCCTGGAAGCCAGACTCCTATTATTTATAAAAAATTGAGGGTAAAAAAATCAGTACCACAGTAAACATCACTCGAAGCGTTAACTACAGGAAAACCAGTGAAATTAAGTATAATCTTGTACAACAAGTTCTCGGGCTTCCCACCGGTGTAACGCGTCAATCTGACGGGACGTTTCAGAGCCATTCTCCGACTTCATCTTCTGCCGAGGACTGACACGCTCCTCTGGTGGAAGGCACGATAACTTTTTATTCAGTTTGAAGCATTCATTCTTTCAAACACAATGTTATTTAAACGACGAACATCAATATTACCGAAGCAGGAAGCAAAGATTCAGTTAAGTTACGATCAATGCAATACTTATTTCCTTTCACGAAGTTGACAATACTGTTATAATTAAAAAAGATTATTTCCACTTTTTTTTTTTTTTTAATATTTTTTTTTTTTTAAAGCAAATACAGTAAATGGTGTGAACTACAAATTTGTTCTTAACACTTTGCACCATGTCACCTCTTTTCTGATAATAAGCTAATTTGTTATCTAACTGCAGATATCAATCGGGTTTGGAGGTTAAATAACGCGCAGAAACGTTAGATGGCGTTAGGATAAAGTCACATTTCATTGTTACTGTTCTGTACGGATATTAATTTTCTCTTCGTGACTGGTTAGCGTAATATGATTGTACACAAGTCAAACTTTAGACCCGACACTAAGCTCTGAAATTGTGAAACCGCGTTAAAATCAGTACAACAGTTTTTCTGTTATGCGGGAACAAACAGACACAGACTCATCACATTACAGATTTGTAACAGTATAGAAAATCATTAATCAATTACGTTCGAATGCTGTATGGGAGATGGAAGTGAATACGTGCGAGATTGCTTAGAACAAAGAAAGGAGCTCACAAAGGAGTGGTTTCGAGATACGGGAAAAGGAAAGAATTCGGTCATGGTCTTCTGAGTCTCTTGGAGTGACTTCAGGTACCGTAGAAAATCGAAATCTGGACGTCAAAACTGGAGAACTAAACCACGACCTCAAGAATGTCAGAACCCAGCGTTAACCCCTCACCCTTCACGGTCGGTAACACGGCAAAGAGATGGGAAAATAT
The DNA here is from genome assembly GCA_031002005.1 of Vandiemenella viatica. Classification (NCBI taxonomy): domain Eukaryota; kingdom Metazoa; phylum Arthropoda; class Insecta; order Orthoptera; family Morabidae; genus Vandiemenella; species Vandiemenella viatica. Next base: position 67,247,729 of record CM061918.1, read on the forward strand.
ATCTAGAGAAAATAGTTTTCTACAATATATGGAGGCACTGCGTTCGAAAATGTCCTAAGCGGTATCAGGCAAATTATGACAGATGTCAAATGTAGAAACAGGAAAACATAGGAGAAGGCGTGAGGATGGAAGACACAAAAGAGAGCGCAAGACAATGGTAGGGAAAAGACAGAGAAAAAATAGAGACAGAACAATAGCAAATCCAACAACAAATCAAGAGAAGATTCCAGCATCGGAGAGAGTTCGGTCTAGAAAACCACCAACTACGAACCAGAAGATTTTTCTCAAATGCAACAATCTCACTTTAGAAATTCTGGTCACACAGTGAGTATCTGTTCGGCTAGAAGGGGCAATGTCTTTGTGGTACGGTTGGTTAACAATAGCTTGTGGGAGAGGTGCAGAGGTCAGCAATGAGCCACCAATCGTAAGCGCCGCCTCTCCAATCAGATGCAATGAACTGTCGAGGAGATGGGTTCGTCTTACAGCAGGCTGTAACTCGCCTCTGGTCTTCTTAGTATCGAGTGTACGACGAGGCAGTACGGATTTCAGGTAAAAATAAAAGATCCGCAAGTGAATCTTGGGAACAGCCCTCACATATCAAATACACGTCGGGTTAGGTAAAACTTCAACTGCAAGTTTGCTCTTATATTTCAAATCATGCGATCAACGTAGTTTATATGAAACTGCACACTCTCCAGCCTACATCAACAGAATAAAAGTCACATTAAATGAGAGATCAAAGAACAGTTGACTTTGTCTTTTCGTTCATTCTGACTGTACTTATGGATAATAAATAAGGCGCTTTGTCCAGTCAGGCTATATGTTGTTTTAACTTAACTGAACCGCCATCGATGTGATCAGAGGTGGGAAAAGATTGGGGCAAGGAACGGGGAGGAATTTGGCTACGGAATTTTGAAGGAATCATCCCGGCATTCGTCTAGATTGATTTGGAGAAACCAGGGAAAATCAAAATCTGAATTCGAACCCGCGTCCTCCCGAATGCGAGGCCAGAGCGTTATCGCTAACCCACCACGTTCGATGGCATGATCAAATTTGGAAGTTTGGTTTTGCAGCTGATTTACGTTGCTGATGCCACACATTTTGTACCTACAGCCAGGTTGTAGTAAGTACTAATGGGGGAAGTGAAAGTGCTGCCATCTGTATGTGAAACGTGTAACTATGTTCAGTGTATGATAAGTGTATTTTTTATTCGTGAAATGTGCGGTATATAAGGCAAAAATTGGTCACCGATCATACATTCCGGAAAACCGCAGTAAGCACGGACGGTTCTCACCTCTCATCAAATGAACTTTTATTTGGAAATGATCAAAGTGAATGATCCACAACAGCAACATCAGTTAGCACTGTTAATAACGGAAAACAACAGAGTATGTCTCTGTGGGAGAGGATGATTTTACTGATGAACGGTAGTCCCTTGGGGGCGTCCATAAATCACGTAGCTCCATTTTGGCCTGCTGTGAACGCCCCCTTTCCCCCACACAGCCCAACGTGGCTTTCGCCTCTGAACCCCCCCCCCAACCGAGCGTGGTGGTGTAACGGTTAGTGTTCTCGCCTCGCATTCGGGAGGACGGCGGTTCGAATCCCCGTCCGGGTATCCAGATTTGGGTTTTCCATGGTTCCCCAAATCACTCCAGCCAAATGCCGGGATGCTTCCTTCAAAAGGCCATGGCCAAATTCCTTCCCATTCCTGCCCCCATCCTTTCCCGTCTCTAAAGACCTCGCTGTTGCGAGACGTAAAGCAGTTAAAAAAAATAAAAAAAAGAACCCCCCCCCCTCCCGCTCACTCACGCAGCATGTAGCTTTTCTCCCCTATTGATGCCAGAAGACATTTGGTACTGTTTTCTCTTGTCAGACTATCGTAAATTACGTATGGAGATAATTAAATGACGGAAATAAATATTCACATGCTGTTGTGTGTTCGGAGCGTCCATAAATCACGTAGATCCATTTTGATTCCAGAAGACATTTCGTACGTTTCCTCTTGTCAGACTATCGTAAATTACATAAGGAGATACTTAAATGGCGGAAGTAACATTCAAATGCCGTTGTGTGTTCTATACCTCATTTTAACTGTGACAAATAATATGAATGGAAAGTTACGTGGCTTGGCTCGGAACCCCCCCCCCCCCCCCCCACCCCACGTATAGCTTCCCACTCAGCCAACTCCCCCCTCCCTAGACCCGAGGCACGTAGTTTATGGACGCCCCTTCTGTACCTCATTTAAATTGCGTCAAATGATATGAATGGAAAGCTACGTGGCCTGGCTCGAAACCCTCCCCCCTACGCAGCCTATCGTAGCTTTCCAGCCACCCCCTCCCCCCTAGACCAGGTCACGTAGTTTATGCCCGCTCGCCTTACTATGATTTGATAAACGGATACGCTTGGCTGGCAAAGGCGTTCCTGATAACGGATGGACTAGTGCCCGCGGTGACAGTGCTTGTGGCGGGATGGTAGTGGCACTTGCTACTTCGGGCGGCGCGCTCCCCGAGTCAATAAGCGGCTGTTTGTTGAACGCGCGGCCGGTGGGTATATTTGCCGCGGGCCTGGGTAAATTTACAGGCGTGTTTAACGACACTGTCAGGCAGGGCCCCTCTCACAACGCCCTTTACTCTGTCGCCGCTACAGTTTGTTCCGTGCCACTAATGAACCCATTACGCCTACACCCAGCAGTCGGTGGCCCAACAATGCGAGTCTTACTGACTGCAGCTGGAGAAGCACCAACATCGAATCAACGTCTCATCCATTTAATTTTTGTTGTTGTTTGTTTTAGGGTTGTGCTCCTCGTGTACTTCGAAGTAGTCAGAAGCGGAAACGGCTGTGGGCAGAGAACGAGAAAAAATTAGGCCATGCCCTTTCGAAGGAAGCGATTTTTGAAAACCAAATCTTGGTAACCAGCCGAGGATTCGAACTCCAGATTGCCAGGACTGAGTGTCTCGGTTTTTCTAGGAATGTTTTGCTTTGTTCCAACGTTAGCAACCAATGCAGAACTGTAGGCCCCTTATTACGGCGGAAGCAGGAAGAACGGCGAATAGAAACTCTGTCGCCACGTTGTCAAGAACACACAACATTTATTAGTTGATTTGGCTCGCACCTAACTGCAGCTCAAGTTGTACCCAGCTCGAATCTTAGGTCTCATTCCGAATTTAAAGACGCCCTTTCATTTTTGTTTAGGGCGCCTCTTGGACTTCGAAGTTGTTGGAAGCGGGAATCGAGTGGTGTCACTGAATGAGAAAGAATTAGGCTACGGTATTTCGAAAGGACCAACCCGGCATTCGTCTAGGGTGATTTTCGGAAACCATAAAAAAAATGAAGTATGGATAGCCGTACGGGGATTAGAACCTGCGTTCTATCGATGGCCAGAGCCAAGCGTTGCGGTTCACACAGCATGCGCGGTGCTTCTAACATTATTCTGCTCTATTCATACAAAGTGCACTAGGGCGCTCTGCTATCTAGATTCAATGTAAAACTGGAGAAGAGCGACGAATAGAAAATCTATCACCACATTGTAAAGGATGTACACTTATTTGATTTACCTTGTATTAATTATTAACTGCCTTCCATCGTCCCTCAAACAATGACCTGCCATTTTTTCAATAATTATATATTTTTTTGAACCGTATTCATTACTTTATCGACAATAACTGGGTCAACCCAGTTATTACTGTTGCTTTAGACTATTCCCTTTCCTTGAGATGTCTTAGAGCTTTGGAAAAATAATTTTATGACAAACACGGGCCATTGATAGAGGTTTCCTGCCGATGGTGAATGGTCGGGAGTGGTATCGGAAGATTGTGTGTTCGAATTTCGTTCCGACATTCCAAGATTCGGCTTTAAATAGTTTTACAATATCTTCTCAAAGCCTGTCTATATAACCCCCCCCCCCCCTAATAATTCTAGTGATCTTTCCATTTACCGTACATACAGATTGTTATACAAGGGTTGTCCCGAAAGGTTCGTAGCACGGTAAAAAAAAAAAACAGAATTGCTAAGTTTGGTAATAATTCTCTACTTCTCTGTACGACTTTGTCCATAATTCCTAGTGAATCTTTGTTTTGTAACAAAATGTACGTTTAATCATAATACAAAACAAATAAATTCCTGCTGTCATAAATATTTCTGTAACAGATATCATTAAAAGACATTCACGAGAACATGCTTACATTAGACAAACACAACACAATTTAAAAAAGTGAACATCTTATTTTAAACGGGGAGAACCACCACTCCGCTTAGGAAAGACAGTGTGAAAATATGCACAGAATTCACTTCAACACGAGAAAAGTTTCCTTTCAAAGCATCTGGCAGCAAACGCAATACAGTGTCAGCAGAAAATTCAACGTCTTTAAAGTCAATTCTGAAGATCTCGTCGATAAATTTGTGACTAATCTGTTTTTTTTTTGCTGTCATCAATCTTTCGACTGGCTTGATGCAATCCTCCATCCTTTCCTATCTTGTGATAACCTCTTCATCTCTACATATCCCTTACAACCCAAGTCCTCAATTATCTGCTTCATATATTCAAATCTCTGTCTTCCTCTACAGTTCTTACCTTCAACTGTTCCCTCCACCAGCAAATTAAACAATCCAGCACGTCTCAAAATATGACCTACCAGCCTCTCTCTTATCAACGAACAAGTCAAATCAAAGTACAAGTCAACGCTTTGGAAGCACGGTACTTCTCCCTCTCCAAAGAAGGTCAACGCTGTTCCTTCTGCATTGAAAATCTATAAATCTGTTTGCTGAGGGTATGAGTAAGTTCTACTTCTAGAGTCCCCAAGCAAGAATAATAATAATAATAAAAACTAAGGAGGCGTATTAGGCTAACCTTCCGAAGCAACTGCCAGTGTTATCAAAAAAAGATAGAAATCAATTTCTCAGAACAGATACTGTTTCTTCAAGCAATGTTCCTAGTCACAAAGCTATTATTGCCATGGCTCCAATTCACGTCAATTTGGGTCTTAGTTGGTAACTAAACCTCCCTGTTCACTCAGTGTGAAGCCATCAAATGTCAACCAAGTCCCAAATCGTAACAAATTTTAGTTTGACACCCACTTCACCTACTGTAACTTCAGCAGACAGCAACTTTTGTTTCAACTGATGTACCTTAGTGTCAAGCCACGAACTTACGAGCAGCTCAGGTGATGAATTAATTAATCGTAAGCATTTTTTTTCCAGCGCCTGACGTCAAAATTCGAAACGACGCCTCCCCTGGGAAGCGTCGAGGGAAGCTTGGTGGGAGCCGTGAAGATTCTCGACTGCAGGTGCTTGAGGGCGGGCGACAGCTCCCAGGGCTGGGCTGCCCTTTGTCAAGGGCCACAAAGGCCGCATTCCACCGCCGCAGGGCAGCCAACACAACAACACCCACCGGCACTGCCCACCGGGGAAAAAAAAAACACTCCGGTAGTAAAAACGCTTCACACAATCGCCCATTTCGAGCTAAACGTAACCATTACAAGACTCTCTGAGTATAATGAAACCAGCACTTGTCTTCATTCTGTACTCGCGCGGCCCAAACGACTTCTGATGTCCAGGGTCGATACAATGCTTAGCGTCAGCCATTCAGTGCACTGCTTTGTAATCCACATAGCGTGTCCAATAAGTCAATACAGTTTCCAGTAGCTTTTTAAGGTACAAAATGGTACAAAGTCATCTATCACATTTGGGTATTGAAGTAGTCCTAAACGCTACCGTTTTAGGCCGTGCAAAGTGATAATTATATTCCCTCTGATTGTCTAAGTGTAGTTGTATATGTATACATGACTGTCTCGGCTGTTGTTAAATGTAGCCTGTTGTTTGCGATGTCCATGGGAAATGAAAGACGTGAAAGTATGGAACCGTGAATCGCTGCACTCAAGCCTACTCTTCCGACGAACACCAACTAGCCTCTAAGTATTTCGTCCACAACCAAGAGAGGATTCACCAATAGCAGTGTCGTAAGCCTTCACTCCATAAGCATTACGGAGGTGTTTGGGATTTAAACCGGGTTCTTTGAACACAGGTTGGTGATTAGAATCGGCACCTCCACGTTTCCTATGGGGGCGTACATTATTGGCATGAGGTGTTTTTCCGGAATTCAGGACCCCCCCCCCATTCTAGTGAGACTTAGTGAGATCAGGCCGGACCCTCCCCTCTAAAACGACGTAAGATTTTGACGGAGGACCCCTACTATAAACCTCGTAACTTTTTGGACTTTTTTTTAGATCTCACGCTCCAAGGGCGGTTATGGACGAAATACCCCTCCCCTCCTAAAGTCAATTTTCGCGTCATTTGTAGACGTTTTATTTTAAGCTCTATAGTCCTGCAAGATTTTCAAAACGTGAGCTTTCCGTTGACCCCTACCCCCCCCCCCCCCCCCGCCCTATTTCACCTCACGTAATTAAGGGACGCTCCCTATTGTGCTGTCCAGGTCGCGCACCAGGGCTATCCTGTGTCCAACGCAGCAGTGCGCTAGCTCGTCTGTATCGTATTCAAACCACGTATAAACACTCTCTCCTACAAGTTTGAGAATTATTAAATCTCAAATTACCTGGCTGCTGCGCGTTACAATGTTGTGTAGCGGAAAATGCACTACTCATCGTAAGAAATTGTTTTAATGAAAAGTCGCTGTGTGTTTTGAAACTGGTTGCCTCCTGTAGTTTATACGAGAGACTTACTTCATTATATCATCTAAACGACAAGCAGCTATGCGAGCAGAAGACGTTCATTGACAACTTTCACTTTAGTTTCGGGCTCTACCGAAGTCCTACATCTACCGAATTACGTAGAACGTTTAGACAAGTTTCGTAATATCACCTAGATGAAATTATTATATTCTTTGGTTCGGATAATTTTTATATCTCTCAATACAACTAGGTTTTATTGTTAACAGCCGTACGTACTAGCGCTGCACAAAATACTGCCAGCGGCGTACGTTTACATAAAGACATACTGAAACCATGACACGTATTAATTTTTGGGTAGCTGCGATGTTTAGTTTGTGTTTGATAATTCAGTGCGGGCAGTGATTTTTTTTTTTTTTTTTTTTTTTGCTAAGAAACGTCGTATCAGAAAGTTTGTGTGAAATTTTGTATTAAATTCAGATTCAAGTACCGCGTAGCATCAGAATTTCAAATAAGGTCTTTGTAAAACATACTTTGTCACAAGTTTATTAATGGTGCAAACGCTTTCAGAAAGTTCGAGAAAACATCCAAGATGACGCGAGGTCTGGGTGCCCTAACGCGTCATTCAAGGAGAAAAATGTTGAAAAAACATATAGTGCTTACTAATAAAAAAATTAGCATTTAAGAGCTCGTAAAGACAACCAGTTGTACTATCTACAAGTTTTGCGCAGTTTTCGTAAGGCAATACGGAAAAAAGTGACCCGATCTTTGGAGAAAGACTCATGGATTTTGCACCACGTCAACGCACCGCCGCCAACCACTTTGCTTATCCAACAGTTCTTGGTGACACACGAGTTTATTTCGGACAAACATCGTGACGCAATATTTTTATACAGGGTGATTCAAAATAAAGTGGACAAAATGACATGGCAGATCAGTCATACAATAAGAATCAAAAATCGCATAGGAACAGAGGGTCGCAACTGCGATCCGGAGCCGCTACAGGGCGTCTAAAATAATACTGACACAAAGAGAAGAAACAAAACCATTACAGATCATTGTATTGATAATTACTCACTCACATGCGACTAATGCAAGCCAAATGTTGAGCCTACAGCAGATACTCAAAGTTTTTGCCAGATGCATCGAGACAATCCCGGCATCTCCGTTGCATGGAACGGCGCACCTTCTCAAAGATACCAGGTGTATCTCGAACACATCCGGCTGCCGCAACGATTCTTCCTACCAAGTCTTCCGGCGCTTCAACAGGTGCTTCATACACAAGTCCTTTTAAATATCCCCACAAGAAAAAATCCATGGGAGACAGGTCTGGTGATCGTGGTGGCCATGCCTCTCGTGGCTCTACCGCCCTCTGCAGGCATTTACGACCCTCTGTTCCTATGCGATTTTTGATCCTTATTGTATGACAGATCTACCATGTCACTTCGTCCACGTGTTTTTTAATCACCCTGTATATAAGGTAATCAAATGTTAAACTAAATGACGTCCCTATAGAGTATGGAAGTGGGCTACTGTACAGCCAAATAATAGTGTGAATGACGTTGAATGAACTGCAGCGACCCGTTTTGAGGCATTCACGTGGAGATTTTCCTACGATGTCGATCCGAAACGTGGAGGAATACGAACCCAGGTCTTCACCTGTCGGAGAGATGTTCTGCATGTGCCAGGACGCCCGCCTGGCAGCCTGTTGGCAACAAATTGGCTGTCGGTTTGCGCCAGCGTTTACTGCTGTTTACACTCGGCTGACTCCCGTTTTACGGCGGGAATCAGTCGGCCGTGTTTTAGTGCACGTGCGTGAGCAGAAATCAATGGCAGCTCTGAGATCAGTGTTTGGACCACGTGCTGCGACCCACAGCGGGCGCCGTGATTGGTCGCACGTGGACCCGCGAGGGTGGCGACCACGTGTGCCTGGCGCCTTCTAGGTGAACAACCAAGTTCCTGTTGTGGAAGAGTCTCACAGAATGGAGGGTGAGTCACATTCAAGACTTTCAGGATTGGTTAATTTATTCGTCGAGCGAACAGTGGAAGGAGATATGAAGCAGATAACTAAGGGGGCATCCATAAATTACGTGAGGTGAAATGGGGGGGGGGTCCGGCGAAATCTCACCAGATCTCACTAGGGGGGGTCGATTTTAGGAGGGTATTTCGTCATATTTCGTCAAAAAAGTTAGGGTGTGACCTAAAAAAAAAAAGGTCTACAAAAGTTTCGAGGGCGATTTCTAGGGGGGGGGGGGGGTTCTCACGGACCAGATCTCACCGGAGGGGGGGTCCAGATCTCACGAAATCTCACCAGGGGGGAGGGCGGGTCCAGAAATCCGGAAAAACACCTCACGTAATTTGTGGATGCCCCCTAAGGATGTAGGGTGTAATGGGGTGAAGAGGTTAGAAAAAGATAGGAAGAGATGGAGACCTGTTGACAACCGAGTGGCAAGTGTTACAAAGAATAAAAATCAAATCGGCTAACACTTATTTTAAACAACTGTCTTATCGTTCACGTGACATGATTTAGGCGATCTGTGCAAAATCGAAATCTGCATACACCGACAGGTAACGGACCTCGATCCTTTCGAAAGTGATACCAAAACTTTGTCACCTGACCTCCCTTCAAAGTACGATCTCCATCTCTATCCCTCTAAACCTCTTCAGCTACGTGCTACATCACTTTTTATCGTTTTTTTTCTTCGAGATGCTAACGACCTGAAGTTACCTTCTTCATAAGAAATCGGGTGCCGAAACGAGTTGCTGGATTAAAAATTAAGTACTCAGTCCCTTTCTGACAACCTGGGTCCATAGGGTCTACGCCATACCCAAAGCCTACCAACAACTCTTACCGACTGGAATAGTGACTCGTCTGACCACGCAAACTTTACCCAGTCATCTACGATCTAATCGATATGTTCACAATTATAGGAGAGGTGTTGCTGCCGATGGTGTTTTGTTAGCAGACGCAGTACCGTCGGTCTTCTGCTGCCATATCCCATCAATGCAAAACTTCGCTGCACTGTCCACACAGACATGTCTGCCTTGTGTTCCACGTCGACTATTGCTGTTCTTTGACGCAGTGTCGCCTGTTAGTCTACAGTGACACCTCGACGCAGACGTTGCTGGTCTCGGTCATTACGTAGACGTGAACTATTTAAAAATCGGAAACGAGTATCTAGTCTCTTACAGATAGACGAAATTAAATAATTACAGGAATCATATGGCAGTAGCTTAATGTCATTTTGACTGCTAATTGTGGAGTCTGGATTTGATGCCGAGAGGTTAGCTCCCTGGACTAGATCCTTTGTGCAGCCCGTGACAGTGCTGAAAACCTGCCCGCTCCAAAATAACCGCGCGCCCACCAGTCAACAGCCCGTTAACGCCACATGTCACGTGACTGCCGTCGCAGCCACTCGCATCCTCTCCGCGAACAGCTGCGTCCGACTCCCCACAAACACTCTTGCTTCATTCACTAATAACTGTCGAATAAATGGAAAATCATCTTTTTAGAAATCTGGAGGACATGGATTCGATCCCCGACCAGGCCATCCAAATTTCGATTACACAGGAATATTATTAATCATTGAAGCGATTTAACAAATTTATTGTATCTATATTATTTAACGTACTGTTACAAAAGTTTATAGTCATATAGAAAATCTTAAAAAGGCTTTACTGATATATTGTAATTAATCTACACGACTCCCATTACCGATTCTGCAGATATCTACTCGATAATCATACTCTTGTCACACTCTATGTAGCATGTCCCTATCACTCTGTTCAAAAACACTGTTGAAGCCGGATCGCAGTTCTGGTAGGTTTGTTGGAAGAGGAGGCTTAAATACTGAATGTTTTACTTAAATCTTCCCCCCTCCCCCCGAAAATCGCATTGAGTTAGGTCGGGAGAGCGTGGAGGCCATGATAGGAATAGCGTTTTATCATTCCCCACCGCGAACTATCCATTGGTTTATCAATCTTCTGTTTAACACTGAGCGGGGTTGGTGAACGGTTAACGTCCTAAACTCGCATCTGGGGGGACATGGTTACGAATTCTTGTCCGGCCATCCAGATTTGGATGTTCCATGGTTCCCCAAATCGCTCCACGCGAATGCAGGGATGGTTCCTTCAAAATGGCATGGCCAAATTCCTTCCCGACCTTATCCCCAATCCTTTACCGCATCTAATGATCTAGACGTCGAAGAGGCGCAAAACCACAAGTAAATAAATAAATAAATAAAAAATCGTGTTTAAGAATTCATCAACATCACAATGGAAGTATATACAAGAAAGTTTTTTTTTTTTTTCAATATGACTGAAAAGTTCTGTGACAATATTTGAAATAATAAAGCTAGATTAAATTTGTAAGTTCGCCTCACTAATTCAAAATAACCCCGTGTATGGTTTTCCGAAATCACTCCAGCGACATGGCCGAACTGCTTCCTGTTCTTTTCCCAACATTCCCCCCCCCCCTCCTCCACCCTCTCTCTACTATAATAATTTCAACATTAACGAGCTGTAAACCAGAAAAAATTGTGTAATAAGGACATAACACAAAGTCAAATTCGCAGCTACACACTTGAGCAATACCGTCCCATTGCACCTGTGTTATATCCCCACGTCTCTCGGTAGTTGTTTGGGGGAGGGCATTCGATACTGTTGATAGTGATTCGTCCATCGAATGGGCTCATTAAAGCTGGCAGTCCTAACACCGTCATTCGGAAGAGCAAGCCTGAATAGGCCGGCAGTGGACTTCATCGTCTCCCTTATTTCAGATGTCAAACACAAAAGAAACGACACAGTACAATCAACACACACACAGTCATCCACACAAACAGTAACATGAATAGTTCCACATTGAGGAAAGAATCACAATTAAAAGAACACAGCGAGATTAAATAAACTGTTCTCGGGCTTCCAGCAGCGTATAAAAGCCACGTTCATGAGATGTTTCAGGAAGTCCATCTCTGCCTTCATTTCCAACCTACTGCATAATTGAAATAACTGTTTGTTTTGGCAATGCCGCGGCAACGGTAAAAGACGAAACCGATCCACCGCAATGACGTCATCCACTCTTCTGCCCCTTACCATGCGTATCTGCTTCAACAATTTGATAGCCACGTTCTAAGCCACCCTAAGCTGGTATCCAGTGTCCCTGTAGGTTAGTGAATCAGCTGTTCTGATTTCAACAAGTTCTGTTATTATATTGGCCCTAAAATATCTGACCCGGGCTAAAATTCTTCTTTCCGCTACTCATCGATAAGGGGTAGAACAGTTGATGACAACATAGGCATTGTCTTCCACCGTTGCCACGGCACCGCCAAAGCAAGCAGTTAGTGTTGGTTGAAAATGGCGACAGAGCTGGACTCCGTCGAAACTTCCCATGAATGTGACGTTAATACGCGGCTGGAAGACCGAGAACAGCTTGTTTATTTACAATGCCGCGAAAACCTTCGTTGTTACTCAGTGAGATTGCTATGGAAGGACAACAGCCCCCATAGTGTATGCCACGATACCGTACATTAGTAAACAATCTAGTGAATGAAAGAATGTAGGCTTTCTCGGTGAGTCAGTTGCGTAAAATCTTCTACGGATTTCAACCGGCAACCGGGATAGCATGTCAGAGTGACGTTTCGGAGTCTGACTCTGGCTGCATCTTCCGGCGAAATGTCGGATTTCTGAAGTGTCCCAGAATATAAGCCAAGTCACGTGCGTCGGGGCCAATCGGTTCACATATGTACGTGACTTGACGTCACCTGACAACCAAAGGCCTTATAAGCTGGGACTCTTCCGAAATTTTACGCTTCGCCGGAAGATGGAGGCTGAGGCAGGCTTCGAAACGTTGCTTTGTATTTTTACTGACGCGCTATCACGGTGAAAAGCCCTAGAAGACTTCACGCAATGTAGTGAAGTTGGTATCTATACCTCTCCCGCCGTGCTAGCCAGAATGTAACGTTGTAAGCGAGCTTATCCCGTACGCCCACATTACACGACAGCAACACGCTATCACCAATTGGACACCTCGCCGGCCGTAGCGCACACATTCCGAGGCGGCTATTGGCTGCCTGACTGCGCGCATATTTTCCACACTTTACGGCCACAAACGTAAATATTTCCCCGAGGTTACGGCGACGGCGGAACGGTCCGACTTTAACGCCGGAACCTGCACTGTGGGACATCTGTATGTAAAACCGGCGACCGGGCGGGTCGACGCTCCAAAGCCGATGATCGACGGCCGCTAGTCGATAGGAGTGGTCGAACGACTCCGATTGGCCCACAGCAGCACCGTCTGTCGATAAGCAATCTGTATCACATTCCTCAACTGATAAGCTTTACACCAATGGGCCAAAAGCCGACATATACCACTAACTTTACTACTCTCAGCAAAAATTCTTTGGTCCTACATTAACTCGAGTCATCTATAATTCTGTACTAAAAGCTATAACGGGAACGGTGTGTCTGTTTCTTCCAGTATTACGCAAAGATTAATTAACTGTTTTCAGAAGGCAATTTCCTTACAAACCCACTTCATACTGCTTGTAGCATCGTGCCATATTCTGGAAAGGGTGTGACTGAAGGTACATAGCCCACTTAAGTTTCTTTCAAAACATTTGGCTGCTAAGGTAGATATGAATCAACTTCATGAAACAAATATAGCAAGAACACAAAAGAGACGTAGCATACAGTGCTTTTCAAGTAGCTCCGCAATTCGTACCGGTGTCGTGTATGCATTATTTTAGATATTACTAAAAATGTGCTGCATAACAGTTCAATGCATCTCAGTTTTCCTACCTTATACTTGCTGCAAAATTCCTCGACTTACCTGAAACAAAAATTGGAAACAATAAAAATATTATTTTAGTGCTACAGCCGTATGTACACACACACACACACACACACACACACAAACACACACTGAAAGAGAGAGATTGTCAGATAAGGTTCACAGAGACGCTAACAATGATGATAAACTATGTTACAAATCTATTTACATTATAACATATGAAACATATAATTGAGGCCAAGGTTGTATGTTGGGGTTAGCTCAAGATAGAAAGGGGTGAAGGATTGCATGAAACCCGTAGAGAAACTGATAATAGGGGGAAAGAAAAGAAGTTAGTAACGATACACAAATTACATCACACAACCCTCCCCTCCAGCCCCGCGCCTCCTTGGCACACTTTGTGGGTACCTCCCATCTGTTGCGGTGACATACACATTTTACAATTTTACATTTAGAACTTGATTATGACAGCATTCCAACATGACTTCGCGAAGCTTATGAATCGCTCCCTCCTTGTCACTGCATGGACACCCCCCCCCCACTCCCTCCTGTTATCGTGTGAAGTAATGTAAGGATGCACACCTAAGTCACACAAGAAAATTAAACCGAAAAAGAATCATGAAGCGGTCAGGCAATAACAAGCGTGAAGTAAAATCTAAATCAGAAGGTCAGCAGTAGAATGGAACTCCAATTATCCGAATCAATTGGGACCGGACCCCGTTCGGATAATCAAAATTCGGATAATTGGATTTTTTTCAGAAAAAGGGTATATTTTAATTAACTACTGTATGTATGTTGAAAATGGGAGAAAAATCTATTTTTAAAGAAAAAGACTTTTTAATTAATGAAATGAAAAGGCAAGACTTTTACATGTTAAGCGCACTTACAAGTGCTGTACATTAGTACAGTATATATGTACCGTACTTTAAATTGCTTGCTGAACATCTCGGTCAAAGTAAGTTGTTTTACTGTATTCATCCATTTTCGGGCAGCATGTGGTCACATTCGGGCTGACGCTCCATTCGCGTCAACGCAGTTTCAAGGCCGGCAAATGCTTGACTAGCTGATGGTCCCGTGTCTGCTTCAACTTCGACATTAAGGTCATCTTCTTCCTCGACACTTTCTTCTCTCACACTTTCAATAAGTTCATCATCATTTAGAATTTCATACCCAGGATCTGACGAATCACACACCACCCACTCTCCTATATCTTCAGCATTAACTTCTCAACATCCAGGAATTAAAAAAAAAAATGTTACTGAATTCCTCGAGTGACACGTCATCCCCATCTTCCCGTGTCTCTTCCCTTTCCTTTTCTTGAGCTTCTTTTTCCTTTTTCTCCTTCTCTTCTTCAGTTGATATGCCTTTCAACTTGTTCCACGCACGTCTTAATGTAACTACCTTAAGTGATTCGGATAATCAGCGATTCGGATAATTCGAGTTCTGCTGTAATAGATACTATGTTCTTGCGTTGTTTACCTTGGAGAACGCATAGTGGTGGCTGTTGCCTTTAGAGAAATACGGCGACTGTTGGGCAACGTGTGCTGACTCACCCACATCCTCACGATGTGACAATTCTCTCTGGAATTGGACTGCGAAGGACGTCCATAAACTCGTCTACGTGCGCTACGTTCAAATCTTCATCAACGTAACCTGCGCATTATACACACGCTGTCTCTCATACAACCTGCAGTTGCAGTCGTAGAGAATTCTATTACTGCTTCACAATTTGGCGTTTGATCGTCGGTGACTTTCAAAATAGCTAAAAGAGGCTGTAGTTAGAGGGTGATATTACTGTTGTAGGTATTGCGGATAGAATTATTCTTGACGGTAGATGATTTAAACTTAAATAACATAAGAGGCGTTGATAAGATTCAACTAAAATCTGAAATCGAGGGCTAATTTATGGCCTCTTCCTCGTACTACTCCAAATTCTTCTTCCAATATCTACAGGGGTTTCATCGCCAATGAGTCCTTATTCTCTCCGAGCACTTTCTTCACTCGCATCCAGTGACATCCAACCCAGCTCCTCTACAATGTTATAACTAGAGAACGGATTATATTCATTTGCATATGCAATTACATATTAAGCCCATTTTCACTGGTTATTGCATACTTTACCTAAAATCCTAGTGGTGATGCATATTTTCGCTATATTTATAATATTTTTCGGTAGTGTACGTAGTTAATAAATAAAATCTTACACTGTAGCCGGCAAAACCTACTAGCAGCACACAGCTCTTAGTCTACGACGACTCCCTGAAGAACTACGACCCACGTTTGGGAATGCAAATAAACTGGTTTCATCAACAAACAAAGCGTTTGTCAAGGCACGTTCTCGTAATAATGCCTATAAAAAAAAAATTCCAAATATGCCTTTACCTCCGGAACCAGTGGTAACTCGATGAGCGACAATGAACATTTCGACGCAATTAAAGTTGTAGTAAACGACTTTGACAGTAGAGGGGTTATGACAGTTTATCAGTACAAGGAAGCATTTAACGATTCTAATATTAAAACCGTAGCTGTGATTACCATTCGTTTTTCCCACTTACTTGCGAGTATTAAAAAGCCTGAAACTCAGAGTTTGACGTTGACTGAATCTATACAGTGAATGAACAAAATCCGCAATGTCAGAGGTATTCCTGTGTAAACTTTAAGTGAAGGTTGAAAATATTTTGAATAATAAACCAGGTTTTCAACCTTTGTGTCAAATTGACAGTTTTAGTAATGGGACGTGTGAACTTTTTCCTGAAACAATGACTGTTAACACAGAACACAATTTGAAATACTGCCCAGTTACATCAGTGAATGTGGAACTGTCCATATGCACTTATAAAAATATTTAGAGAGCTCGAAGAAACAATCTTATTATTTAATATTTGGAACAGTACCCGATTTTTTACGTTTATAAAAGTAAAATAAAAGTTAAATAATTGTTAATTATCGAATTTATAAATATGTCATTCAACTATTTAATAATTGCATACTGATTTTGAAATTAAAAAATCTAAAAATTATTATTTTTATATTGTATAATGTTGCATAGTTAGACACTTTCTTTACACTTTTCATGCATATTTTAATCATTTTTCATGCATATTTCTAGCTTTTTTGTGCTGCGTATAATCAGGTCTCTAGTTATACCTTACTGTGGCGTTCGGCTATTCCATCTGTTGTTGCTTCTCTATTTGATACCCACATTGTGGATCCCATACCACCACATCGCACCCAAGCAAGCGATTGACAAATTTTTTACATCCTAGTTCTCTCCCTTCTCTATTACAACCCCTATAACTCTATCGGACAGCCTTAGGACTTGAACGATACTGCCTCTAAGCCAAAGTTAGTATTCAGCCCGAAGGACTCTCTCGAAGGAGGTACACTTAGCCTCGAATTGGAGGTAGGGTGGCTAGTTCCTTTCCTCCTTACCTAACATAAGACCGGATACGGGAGACCTAAAGTTTAGCGTGGAATCGGAATCATGGAAACGTTGTGGTGTACTTCACTTTTCACAGCAAGCTATGCCAGAGGTGAAGGTCGGGATGAGCGCCTGTGACAATTCCCAACAAGACAGGGATTCAAACCTGGGGCCTTTCGCTTTCCATTAAGACGCCTTAACCACTGAGCTTCTAGGCCGCTTCATATTGCCTCACTGACCTCATTAATGAATGATATTCGAAGTTACTATTTACACCTTCCAGAAGCAACTGTGTCAACACCATATAATCATACAAAAATCTTTATTTTCATATCTGTGGGAAAAGTTAAAGTGACGCGGTCACATAATGAGAAGGGTCGAGAATCTATTCAAAGAAGTGGTGGAAGAATGCTTCAGTGGAAAAGACCAAGTCAGGTGGCTTGGTACAATCAGGGAATACGGAAAGTCAGACATTCGAGAGAAGTTGAGACACAGAAATCATTGAAGAAGGCAAAGATCGGCTGGGATCAGAGATGACGTAATAATTAATATATTACTGTGCGTGCGGTATGAGCGATAACGCTCTGACATCGCATTCGGGAAGACGCGGGTTCGAATACCCGTACAGTCATGAAGATTTGGGTTTCCCGTCGTTTTCCCAAATCACGGGATCGTTCCTTCAAATCTCATGGATCCTTGCCACCCCACTTCTTATCCGTGACTTCGACTTCGACGCCGACGAGGCGAAAAACAAAAAATTAATATCTTGACCTTTTTCAACATCTATGATCAACAAATTGTTACTCGCTACTTTGTACGCGTGGACTTTTTCATTGCTAGAATTGGATGTAGAAACCTGTAACTTAAGTAAAAAGTGTCCCACAAACTGAACGCGAGAGAAACAAAGCCTGAGTGACCAATACAACATTACAGAGACTTACACACGCTATCCGTCTGTCTGTCACCGTTCCGTTAGTTTTCAAAATTCCATAACGAAATATGTTATTTATCTCGAAAAAAAGTATCCTATATTCTTCCTAAGGATACATAGTATTTCCTTGGTAAATTTTATCAATATCGGTTTACCCGTTTAGTTGTGAAAACGTAACAAGTAAAGTTACTTTCGCATCTGTAATATTAGAGTAAATCCCATATCTACCTATCCAACTAGGTACATGTAAACATCCTCGTGTAGTATCTCCGGCAGGAATCAGGTAAATTATTTGAAACCTAACGTTTGAGTCAAAATTGACACCGACGGCGAAAGTCTACGTAATCTACCTGTGACTGTAAGCAAATAATAGAGTCATTGATCGCCGCAGTGAATGGAGTCTGCAATCAGAGTGACAAGCGCGGAGTGGCGTTGTTGTAGGACGCTCCGAGTGGAGCGAGATTTCTTTCTTTTTTTGCAGTCCCACAGTGCGGCAGACCGGACGCATAAGTCAGCTGACAAGGGCGTCTCCTCAGCTCCATTGGAACCACTCAGACACCACGCTCTCTGTCCTGGAGACTCGATCGCTCAACGCATTACCTCCAGTAGAATACCGCACCACTCAGTCATTCAACATTCCACAACGTGCCGAAGGTCACCGGTTCGAGTCCGGCCGCGGGCATGGGTGTTTAAGTGTTGTGTCTGTGAATGTCATGTCCGTCCTGTGATTTGTCTAATTAATTGGAAATAAGTCATCAGGCTGGCTGTGTGCCCTAAGATGCCGAAAGCCATTAAAAAAAAAAAAATCCACAACACCAACAAAATTTGATAGGACATCAGGCAAACAATTTAAATGAAACACTTGCTATGATGATTGCAACAGTTTCTGATCATTTGCTCCATACTTTATTCTTCCATATAACTACATCACTGGGTCGCACCATTCTCTTATTTTAAAAAATTTTCTTAATGTGAAAAGGACAGAGGAAGTAAATTTATTACTTATCAAAGCTCAATGCATTTTTTTTTTGCCTCGTCAATGCCGAGTTCATTAGAGGCGGGAAAGGACTGGAGACAAGGAACATGAAGGAATTCGGCCATGGCCTTTTGAAGGAAGCATCCCGCATTCACCTGGAGTGATTTGTAGAATCCATGGGAAACCCAAATCTGGATGCGCGGACGGGGATTCGAACCCCCGTCCTCCCGAAATCAAGACCAGAACGATAATCCTTCACCCACCGCGCTCGGTAGATCAATGCAGGAGGGATGCCAATACAAAAACAAAACAACGTACAACTCCAAGAAGAAATTTCGTATGACGCCTTTATCATGTGAGAAAGATAAATGCAGTATCGTGGCTTATGGGGGGGACATTTTGTCGACCTAGCCATATTTTTGACATGCGTTTTTCGTACGTGTGTATTTTTATGCTTGTGTTATTTTTTAGTGTTCTGTTGAATCACTTCAAGGCATTATTATTTCCCTATGTAAAGTAGAATAGTTTTTTTCATTTGTTAGCTGCACTAGACGGAGAATAAAACCCAACATGAGAACAATATATTTCAGAAATTAGTACAGCCGCACAGAACACATACTTGCAAAGTAAGATAAAGTATGTAAAAGGAAGTAAAAACAGAGGAGTTTTCTGTAAATCTTTGGATAAACAAGCTCAATATTCGTACAATAACTTCTCCGTATATATATTCGCTCATGTAATTTGTCATAGAACGTTTTAACCTCCTTGCATAATAATTCACAGTTACACAATCGCAATACCTATAATAAACAGAAATAACTTGTACAAAACACAAAAATCACTGTACTTAGTACAGTAAGGGGTAAATTATTCTGGGACACATCTGTTTAATAAACTTCCTAAAAGTATAAAACAAATAATAAACAAATATTTAAAGAAAAAATGAGAGATTATGTTATTGGCTATTCAAGAATTTTTAGACAAGAATTAATCCGAGAGATTCTTCCTCAGCAGGAATCTACGGCTCAAAATTAATAAATAAATAAAAGCTAGTGAACCAGTTTTACATGAGGTACTGTATGGTGCAGAAACATGGTCATTAATACGAAGTAAAAAAAAAAAAAAAGATTAGAAGCTTTTGAAACGTATGTGAATTGAGGCTGTTCTGGGTATGCTGAATTAAGAAGGACGTATTATAAATATTTTTAACCAAATTCCCTCACATCCCTGACATTCCCTCAACACCCTCTCCAACAAATGAAGGATTGTGAAGCCTCTTCCTACCACCTGATCAATGTGTCCTCCCCAAATCAGTTTACTATCAAATGTCATGCCAAGGTATTTGCAGTTAAGAACTTCCACAAGCAATTCCTAATCCACGTTATAATCGTAGAAAAACTTTGCTCTCTTATGCGAGTACTTAATAAGCTGACTCTTCTTGACATTTATTTTTATTCTGTGTTTAACTACAATATCCAATTCAGATCTACATTAACATCTACATCTGCATATCTACTCTGCAATTTATAAAACTGTGGGTTGCAGAGGGTGCTCAGAACCAAAGCTAATCTCTTTGTGTGCATTCCAATCCCTAATGGTACGAGGGAAAAAAGAATTAATATAAGAATCAGTGCGGCACCTTATTTCTCTAATCTTATGTTTCCTGTCATTCCGACTCAAATAGGTTGGTGGACGAAGTATTTCACCACACTCGTAAGTGAAAGAGGAGCACACAAACCAATAAGTTCAAACGAAACGTGCGTCGTCTATCTACCAGAGACTCCCAACCTAGTCTACTAATCAGTTCTGTGACGCTTTCATAAGGACTTAAGCAAGCGGTCACGAATCGAGGGGCTCTTCTCTGTATTTTCTCTATACTGTCAATCAACCCCTTACTAAACGGAATCCAAATGGCACAACAGTAGTCCAAACGTGGACACACAAGAGATTTGTACGCCATTTCCTTTGTTTGTTCATTACAATTTTTGAAGATTCGACCTATGAATCGCAGCTAGAATTAGCTTCACCTACTAACGAATTAATGTGTAAGTCCCATTTCGTGTCCCTTTGTACTGTCACAGATCCTCTTGTAGCTTTTTTAATCCTGTTATATAACATTATGGCATCTGCAAACAATCTAAATTCCGACTTCAATCATTCATAAGAACAAATGGACGCAATGGTTCCAATACATTACCTGATCAGGAGGAGGGAAAGAAATTCTTTGGTGTTTAGGATAAGAAGATACGTGTCTGATAAGAAATGCAGTAAAAGGATGGTCCTTGGGCAGAAATTTGCAGGAATGAACAAGATACCAGGGTGATAGATAACGTTGTCATCAATTGCATCATATGCCGAAAGGAAAAGAATGGCACAGAAAAGGAAAAATTTTGGAATGCTGAACTTATAGACCATACTCCAGTGGGTATCACCGCTCCGCCGCAGTATAACCATGTTGTCATTTATAAGCCAGACAGGTCCGTAAAAAGCTGTTAGATGTCTGTTTATTGGTAAAATTTGGTGAGTAGTTGGTAGATGTGCACGTAGGCATCCACGTGTGCTCTGTGTTTCCAATCGTCTCGCCTTAAAAGCCGTGTCTCTACCTGGCTGGCAGTGTAAAATTTGTGCGACTCGAGACGTGTTTAATGGGTATAACTCCGGGAAGAGAGACATCCATTTCGTGGTGCACAATGAGGGCGGCACAAAGCGCGAGCGACCTGAACGAAGGGGAGCGGCCGCGGTGACAGCCATAGAAATCAGCGACAATGAGTTGACTCCACTCTCCTCAAAGGAGCAGCAGCCGGGGAATAACACAGTCAGTGCGACGGCTTCGTTCTAAGGGTTCATGGTCCAGCGGCTACGGCGGCCCTTAGACTCGTCTCACACACTGTCTAGCCATCACCTGAAATATCGTGTGTTGCGTGCTTGTGTGTTCTGATCCATTATTGCATGACGTTACTCTTGTAATTATCTAGCTGTTATTAAGCATTTAATTGCGATGGTGCCCACGCTCCGGTGGCAATTCCCTCAGTCATCTAATTACCCATTTTTTTAAATATTTTTTATTGTCTTATATATTTTAAGTGTTAAATGCATCTCCCATCTACTATTGCGATTTAAAAATTTTAATTTCCTTAAGCGTTTTTGGTATATTATTCATCACTTCACTTGGTAATCTGTTCCAATCACCGACACCTTTACCAACAAAAGAAAATTTTCCCACTCCCTTATGCATGAAATCGAGTGCCAGCTTGGGGCCATGCTCACTTTTCCCCTTCCGTGCACTATTCCTAATTCTTTGACCAATATCCCTCCAAGCTCCATCCCCAACATATGCCCTGTACATTCTCATCATTTTCTTCACCCTCCTTCTGTCCTCCAGCTACTTTATTATATCAGTGACTGACTGGGCCCTCCAGTAATATCCACAAACAAATCCAGCTGTTCTCCTTCACACGCCCTCCAACTCCTGTACTTGATACCCAAAATGTGGGTCCCAAACTACACCACCATATTCAACCAATGGTCTGACGAAAGTTTTGTAACCCAATTCCCTAACTTCTCTGGTAGATCATTTTTTATTTTTATTTTACTTACGGCTTTACGCCTCGTCGAGATCATTAGAGGCAGGACCGGACTGGGTACAAGGAACGGGAAGGAATTCGGCCATGGCCTTTTGAAGGAAATCCTGGAATTTGTCTGGAGTGATTTTGGGAAACCATGGAAAACCCAAATCTGGATGCCCGAATGCGAGGCCAGAGAGTTAACCACTCACGGTTCATCGTTTCATCGCCCTCTCCAGTAAATGAAGTGATGAAAGATTTAAGAAATTAATGCACCACACATATAGCACAACCAGATTATCACCCACGAAGAGTACACTGAACATGGGCTCATCATCCCGCTGTTATGTTATGACACTTTCATAGTCTGCTTAAAATTTTCTTGCCATATTTTCATTGCATGATGTCCGTCTGTAACTCACTACAATCTTCTGGATTCTGTACTTGGGCAGTCGGTACATGTGCAGCAAGAACTTCTGTTTATGTTGGCGCGTGTAGGCCTGCCTATGTCAGCACTGCTTCTAAACTGTAAGAGAGCGTTCATTAATGACTTGAGGTGAAATAGGAAAATAGGAAGGGGGGGGGGTCAGGCAAAATCTAACGAAACCTCACCAAGGGGGAGGGGAGGTCAACGGAAATCTCACCTGAGGTTTTGAAATTTTTGTAGGATGGTCGAGCTAAAAAAAAAGTATATAAAAAAAAGGTCTCAAAAAGTTACGAGGTCGATTAGTAGGGAGGGGGGTCTCCATCAAAATCTCACGTCATTTTAGAGGGGGGGAGGTTTCGACCAGATTTGATGAAGTCTCACCAGATATGGGGGGGGGATGTTCGAAATTCCGGAAAAACACCCACGTAATTAATGGACGCTCTCTTATATCTCAGTTTGGACCTAGAGTTGTAGTAGATCTCACTGTAACGACGACATTTTATCACTGGGATTGCTATTCAGCGAATGCATCGTTCGAAGTAGATTATTGGTGAGTACGAGTCCATATTTTGAAAGTCACAACGCATTTCATCTCAGTCCATTTCATTGGTTTGACTTTCCCTTAGATTATTCCCCAAATTTTGGCAAACCTGTTCGTCTTCAATAATGGTATCACGCTACATCCTCAACTACCTGTATCACATTGACCAGACGTTTCTTTCTTCCAGTGCACTTGGCATTAGGAGAGTAATTAAACTTAGGTCTCCAAATATAACACACCATCGTAACTTGGCTCAACAGTTGGCGTACCTCTTCATCTAGTTCATCATTTAATTTCAGCTCTTTTCAAGCTGTCGACTATTGGACCAGAGAGGGTCGAGTTCTCGGTGTCAGGGCTGTGCGGCGGTGATTGGGCCCCGGCGACGATGGATGTTTGTGTTGGGAGGGCGACAGTGTATTTTCCGAGCCGCTGGCTGTTTATTAGTCCTCATCCAGCGCGTATACACACCGACTGAGTGAGCCAGCCAGCCAGCCACTCTGTGTACAGAGCCACGCCGCTCGCTTTGTAGCAGACACATCGCCCCGAGAGCTACTTTCATCCGGGATGATACCGCAGCTAATTGTCCCCATCACAAACTGATGTAAACTTCTTTGATGAAACAATTCCCGCCACTTTTGATGATCCTCGTAAGTTGCTGAAGGATAGTCTCTTTTAATCATTTACAGTGCTTTTCCCTGTTAACCGTAAAAATCTTGCTGGTTTTTTAGTACATACTAGCTGCTACCCACAGCTTCGTTCGTGTTTGTAAATAATTTAGATTGACAGCTACCGACATCTAACAACCGTAGTGCACGATGGGAGACTCGATGCTATTATCACACACAAATGCCAGTCATCTTCACTTTGTAGTTCAGGCAGCAAAGTAAAATTCACGAACATACATGTCTTTGCACGAAATACGAAAATATCCTTAATCGACCAGTTTCAACCCCCATATCTCCCACACTCCCATAGCTACCGACGTCTAACAACTATAGTGCACGACAGGAGACACGATACTACTACCACACATAAACACCAATGGTCTATGCCAGCAGTTCCCAACCTTTATTGGTACACTACCCACTTTTAAGTAAAAATATTTACGCGACCCACCTAATTTATGGGAGTCTATCTAATATCAGAATGGGAACTGTTGTATTACCTCGATACGCTATCGACTGTCCTATCCTACGAAAAGGCAAATTTTCGTACAAAGGATGTACTATCAACAAAAACAAGAACCGATAATACAACAAACATATTATAGACGGGGAGGCGGCTGCACAGACCATCACCTCATCAAGTTAACTGCTGAAATTCCACGATTAGAAGTAACTCGAGCAGCATATTAAAATGCAACTGGTCTGCCAAGTCGATTTTTAGTGGAAACCACCTGCAGACCCTATTTTAGTGGTTAATTGGTAGGTTTATCATTGTGTTTTACTTCACCCAAATGTATGAAAGTATGGAACACACAATGGTAAAATTACCAGTCAACCACTAAAATGCGATTTGTAGGTGTAGATATGACTTGGCACATCAGTCGCATTTTCCTGCTTTGCTATTAACAAGGATAATTGGTAAGCCACTATGGTAGACTGTTTGTTGGCCTGGCACTGACTTTTCAATTGTAAATTTGGTCGAAAGATATGTTTTTGGGTCAAAAACGTCGATTGTTCCGCGACTCACCAAAACACACGCCGCGACCCCCCAGTGGGTCGCGACCCATAGGTTGAGAACCGCTGGTCTATGCTATGTAGTTGTGGCAGAAAAGTGACATATGCGGAGACACATGTCTTTCGTTGAAATACGAAAATATCCTTGATCGACCACATTCAACCACCATATCTCCCACACTCCCACAGTTACTGAAATTCGGCCGACGTTGTGATCGAAAGGTGACTCTGTGTTACTACCACACACAAACGCCAGTGATCTGCGATAGATAGTTTTCGCTTAAAAGTGATACACCAAGACACATGCGTCTTTAGCAGAAATATGAAATTGTCGCAGGTCGAACACTTTTAACTGCCATATCTCCCACTCCCCCATAGCTACCGACATCTAACAACAATAATGCACGACAGGAGACACGATTCTACTACCACACACAAACACCAATGGTCTATGCTATGTAGTTGTGGCAGGAAAGAGAAGTATAAGGAGACACAAATTTTTGGTCGAAATATGAAAACGCCCTCCATTGGCCAACTTTAATCATCGTATCTCCCACATCCCCACAGCTATCGGCATTCGGCCAACGTTGTGCACGACAGGAAACTCCATGCTGCTTCCACACACAAACACTAGTGATCTGTGCTAGGTAGTGGTGGCTGAAAAGTGAAATATAGGAAAACACAAGTCTATATATATATATATATATATGTGTGTGTGTGTGTGTGTATATATATGTAAGATTTGAAATTTATCCAGAAATTTGCACTGAATGGTTCAACTTCAGAGGAAACCTCTATAATCGAACACCGCATCACATTTAATTTAACGATACCCAAGTTTAGCTCAGGGAGAACTGCAAAGAGTGGCTTGGACAGACGATCTGCTGCACCTGTATACCATCAGAGACGGTTCATCTCATTTGATATAGTAATAAATCCCACTTTCTTATGTTTCTTAAATACCACATGACTCTTCATGAAGTAAAAGTACAGATAACAAGGTAATCAATACCACCAAGCATTGCACTGAATCTTTCTTACACAAAAATAGCAAGACGTAAGAAGTGCAAGAGCAGTTTTTAAGAGGTAGAACAGGAGTTACTAAAATGGACAGAATAAGGAGTGAAGTGATTAGATTCACCATAAAAGAGGAACCCCTACAGGAAAGACTAGAGAGCACCAGACTGAGATGGTATGGACATGTAAAGAGAATGGAGACTCAGAGAATCCCAAGAAAAATCCACGAAATTAGGATGCATGGTAAACGACCCAGAGGAAGACCAAGAGATGGATGTCTGAAAGGAGCGGAGGAGGGTGTACGGAAGAGAGGAGAGGACTGGAACAGGGGCGGATCCAGGATTTTGGTTTGGGGGGGGGGGCCCTTGAGTCGGCCATCGGGTAGTCTTTATAGCCTCCTCCGGCCTCGGATCCGTAGAGCTAAAAAAAAAAAAATCCCAAAATTACAATGTCGGGGGTGTCACTAGATACTTTTGGGGGGGCTTGAGCCCCCTAGCTCTCCCCCCCCCCCTGGTCTGGAACAAAGTGGTGACAGAGAGGTGGTGGGATGAAAGAAGGAAATGGAGAGGCTTGTGCATGAAGCAGACCCGGACAGAGGCTGGAAACTGTTGAGGACGATGATGATGTTGTCAGCCTCTCGACTGATTTGATGCTGCCCTCCGTCTATTCTTATATTGAGTTAATCTCGGTCATTTGCTTCACATATTCTGTTTCCTGTATGTTTCTTCATTGCCATGTAGTTCACAGAATTGTGTTTAGCAGAGGAAGACAATCGCGTACCAGTTCCTGTTTTGTTTTGGGTCCTACCGTCATTAAGCAATATTATGAGAGGTCAGTGTGGTATCCTGTTACTCTAATCTTATCTCTCATCCTCATAAAGTAAGTATAAGAGATGTCTTTGTTGTTATTGCGGTATTAGGGCTCGTCCTGTACCAGTGTTGAGTCAGTGCATTACTACGGTCACACTGGTCGGTTTGTTGCGGTCTTAGAGGCTGCCCTCCAACTCGTCCAGAGTGTCACGGTGACCGGTAGTCGCGGAGACTTCAAAGACGACGGCCGGCGGGTCCTGCGTTATTTCTGGGACGGGGTGTCTGCAGGTGCAGGCAGCCACCAGTCCCGGCAGGAAGTGAGTCCCAGAGGAGAGCCAGGCAGTCGGTAAGTCCCGGGCCCAAGGGTGTCCACGCCTCCACAACAGGGGTGTCCAATCCCTGTGCTGTATGCCAGCAGAGACGTTCTGCTTATTACGTATCTCCAGGGCCGGCGCTAGGATTCTCGGACCCCAGGTAAGTGTTCTCGGCCCCCCCCCTTGATTTTTTTGGATAAAATCAGAAAATGTTAATCCAAAAAATCAAATAACACGTTCTTTAGAAAAGTTTTTTTGTTGTTTAATTTGTATTTAGCTAGACACCCTGGCCGGAGGGCCCCCTTCTGGGGCCTTTGCCCCGGGTACTTTTGCCCCGCTTACCCCTCCCTACCGCCGGCCCTGCGTATCTCCTACATGTTAATAAAAAAAATTGTGAAAATCTCCTGTAGCGTGAATCAGCTGCTGGTACAGTAGTTTGGTATGAATGCCAATAAAAGACCTTTGTTGATCAACATCGGACAGTAATAAAACAATTCTCCAAGCAAGTATTTCATAAAAACTTTTAAAAAACTAAAATCGATTTTCTGACTGATTTAATTATTTCTTTCAAACGGTGTATACAATACAAAAAATTCAATTGAAAACAACTATAGCACGTCTCATGATTTTTTTTTTCAAATTTCCGAAACAGTTCTTCGACGACAAAGTTGTAAAGGAATAAAAATAGCTAAAACTCATTTATTTAATTATTTTCGGCAAACGATTAACTAGATAATGATTTCTACACTTTTTCTTCAGTCGACTACATGTTACTGTATATTGTAACAGAATTTTGCAGAAAAAAAAAATGGATAAACAAACAGACATCTAATCAAACAAAATAGGATCAGGGACAGTGAGTGATGTGAATGTCAGTTTATATCCGCATAGTGGCCAAGATAGCAAACTTTTAAATGGTTTTGGTTCTTGTCTCGAGGTTAGCTGATTCCAATTCCGATGGTGGAACAACATTTTTATTTAGGGTTTGACCACCTAGTCGACTTCGTGGGATGAGAGGCGCGTAGTATTGCGGGCAAGGAACACTAAGGAATTTGACGATATTATTTTGAACTAACAATTTCAGCATTTTCGAAACAACGGTTAATCACCAGAGCGGAGCTCGATCCAGCGTCCTCCCGAATACCATGGGTGAAAGTTAATCACTCCCCCACCAGAGACGATCATTTTTTTTTTCATGATTCGGAGCTTCGCCCTCGCTTGAAGAAGTGACTGAATTTTTGGTCACCATAATTGGTACCAAATCAGTATTTAACGGTTCGGCAAAAATATTTGGAATCGCCAAGACACCCATTTCCTTAGGGGGCATCCATAGATTACGTGAGGTGTTTTTTTCAGAATTCTGGATCTCCCCCCCCCCCTCTGGTGATACTTCGTGAGATCTGGTCCGACCCCCCCCCCCTTTCTGGTGAGATTCGGACTGTGAGACAACCCTCTAGAAATCGCCCTCGCAACTTTTAGAGAGCTTTTTTTAGGTCTCACCCTTCCAAAGCCGATTACACCCCCACTTTTCGATGAAATGCCCCCCTAAAATCGACTTTTGCGTCATTTGTAGACTTTTTTTTAGTTCTACAGTCCAAATTTTTTTTCGAAAATCTCACATGAGACCGCCCCCCCCCAATCGTGAGATTTCGCCTGACCCACCCCCCCTATTTCACCTCACGTAATTTATGGACGCTCCCTTACCACCAATTCCATCTCAGCTGAATTCTATTCAGGGAGAAGGAAACCCAGGACTATTAGACGGCCCAACATTTCACTTGTTCCGTTAAACCTGGCGCCACGAGAGCAGAGTCGTAAAGTGCAGATGACCGCCGACTCTTCGGTCGGGAACTGGTTTCGGCGAGACCTTGCCGCGGTTACAGCCCACGCGATCCTGTAGCGCTCTTCATAAACCTGACCAGACGTAAAAGAGACATTAATCGCCGCGCCAGCGGTCATCTCCCCGCGACTGACCCGAGAGTCGGAAAGTTTCCTACCGTTTCCGAGCTATAATCCAATTACGTGGAAGAAATAAATTTAGCGACAGAGATTCAAGTTAGCGCTCATTCGACGTTATCCGTGGGTGGACACATAATTTAATGTGGAATCCGATCCTATGAGTTTCAGATTTCAAATTTGTATGGCTATAAGGGATTGGGCACTAAACTCTCGTTTTCCAACCATATATCCTCCTCTCCTGCAGGTGCAAGCACCCTGCTTCGAAGGAGGAGACTATGGCGACTGAATGATTAGCGGTACAAGGAGTCAGCAATCGCCTGCCAACGGCCACCTCACAGAAGGGCGGAGGTGTGTGGAATTGTCTTGGGGTAACCCATTACCCTTGCGGTTAGGAACGACCTAAATATGGATGAATCAGAAATGATCAACGGCATAGGGATACTGAAGACATCAGGACGCCACTGCATTAAAGACTCAAAAGATATCCTGAGGCCATGTAATTATCTCAAATTACATATAAAATGGCGGCTTCTTCCTGGGTAAAATAATATCGCAGTCGGATGTAAGGGAGGGCACTATTCAAAGAGCAGATTTCAGAATGGATAGAAACATTCTACGAGTCGGAGCGTGGAATGTTAGAGAAGTCTGAATAGGGCATGTAGATTAGAGAACTGAGAAAGGGAGATGGAAGGATTGAAATGTAGTCGGATTTTTTTTTGCTGTCATCGGTCTCTAGGCTGGTTTGATGCAATCCTCAATCCCTTCCAATCTTGTGTTAACCTCTTCATCTCAACATACCCCTTACAACCCATCTGCTTGATATACTCTAATCCTGTCTTCCTCTGCAGTTCTTACCTTCGACCGTTCCCTCTACTAACAAGTTAACCAATCCTGCATGTCTCAAAGTATGACCTGTCTCTTCTTTCTGTAAGACTCCTCCACAGACTTCTTTTCTCGCCCATCATTTCTAATACTCGTTAATTTCGTACCTTGTTTGTCCAATTGTTTCTCAGCATCCTTCTATAGCATCACATTTCAAAAGAATTCTCTTTTTCATGAAGGCTCTTTTTGTTAGTGCTATTCTGCTTTTAACATCATTCTTGCTTCTGCCATCGGATGCAATTTTACTTTCTAAGTAGCAAAATTCACTAACTTCTTCTATTGCATTTTTATATTTAATCTACTACTATAAGTATCTTTTCTGTAGCATTTCAACACTTTTGTCTTGATTGTATGGGAAACTTGTTTCAATCTAAAATAAGTTGTGTCAATGAACGGTATTAATTAAAGTCAATAATATTTCGATCAGAATAGTGAATTTTTATTTCTAGGCGTAGTAATAACACCTCTCATTTTGCTTGGTGGTTATATGTCAGAAAATATTAATTAATATTATCAGAGCTAACTGCTTGCATGTGTTGAGAGAGGAGAATTGGGCCGTTCTCGTCTAAATAACATGTCATCCACCAAGGGAGTGGTTAACTCACAATTGGCTGATCATTTCCCAAGATAATTCGTAGCTTACAATTACGACATTGCTGGCGATTATGGAATCTCCTTTCTCTTCCATCCATACGACCGTAAAATCAGAAATTTTTTTCAGGATGATGGCACAATTTAAGGATTTTTTTTTCGGATAAGATATGTTGATTTTTTTAAAATCTTTGCATTACTTTAAAAACAACAATCAGCATGGCGATTCCGCATCGTTTATGACGAAATTCCACAAATCTAAAACCCAAAAATAAATACGTACACAAACACTAAAAGAAATATGGTAGCTCAACGTACGTAACCGATAGATGAATGCTTTAGTTTTGTGGGTATCCAGCATGTAATCGTTGAAGAAAACACCTTGTTCATGATTGTCATCTGGAACATTTTCCAGCATGTGGCGAGACCAACCTGGAATAATCCTCTCTAGCGTCTTGTTTCCCTCTCCATTCCTACTCTTCCTTTACAGTGCAGTTCTTTCCTCTGCATTTAAGTCTTATTGTGTTCTCTTAATCCGTCTATCCCGTGATCTTCTCCCATAAAAATTTCCCAGAGTAGTAGTATAAAAGGTACGGTACACCACAATATACATGCCGACGTGTTCCTGGCAAGGTTATTACCGATTTGAGCTCGTCTGTGCGTCCTAAAGACCTCGGAGTTCTCCCTCCCCTTCCCCCTGATGGTAGTACGTCTGAAATAGTGCCACAGTAGTGGCGGAGTGTAGACTGGGAGGCAGGTGACTAGGCGACTGCTTGCGATGCTCAAGGCGCCCACGCAGTTTGTCTTGTCGCCCGCTGATCGCAGATAGCGCCACTGTCCTGATCGACGCACACGGGAACCACTTCACAAATCACTGCCCTATCCCAACTCACAACGAGATAAAGTTTCATTACAGCTTTTATTTCTTATGGCGTTACGTCTAGTTGAGGTCGAGCTCATTAGAGGTAGGAGAGGACTGGGGGCAAGGAACGGGAAGCAATTCGACCATGACCTTTTTAAAGGAACCAACGTGGCTTTCGTCTGGAGTGATTTGCGGAAAGCCACAGAAAACCTAAATCTGGATGGCCGAACGGGATTCGAACTCACGTCCTCCCGAATGCGAGGCAAGAGCGCTACCGTTCACCCTCCACGCTCTGCCTTTGGATACAAATCTACAGTGGATCCTCTGTCGCTGATATAACTGTTCTTTACTCACCGAATTTTGCTGATACAAAACTTCCTCTCAGAATTTTTATTGTATTCGTGGTTGTTCCACTTCTTGCAACAAATTTTTGGACGTATATGTGATTAACTACGGATCAAGTGTTGTACCTCTTCGGAAAATTCCTTTCAATATAATTCATTCTTTGACGGGTTGAACCAAAGGATAACTTTATAGTTCCAAATAAGGAATGTAAGGCGGATTTCCGGTGTAGCTATTCCAATTTTTCTTGGATAGCGAGCGTTATTACGACACTATGGTTCATAATTTGCATACTTCGTCGATGACAGAGCTTTCTAACCTTGCCAAGGAGTTTTCAGTGTTTTGGCAATTAATTTCTTTGCGTATGCTCAACTAAATAGAACTGTTATTAATAACACGCGTAACCTCGAGTAACATCCTTTGCAAACCGCAAACGAAGGCCGGGAGCGTAAGAGGCCGCCCATTAATTACGTGAAGTGAAATAGGAAGATGAGTGGGGAGAGGGGGGGCGGAATCGACAGGAATCTTACGTCATCTTTCTAACTCCTTAAAGAACAGTAGATCTACAAAAGACGCCAATCCCAGCGTTAGGGGGGTGGGGGGGAAGAGTTTAACCGCCCTTGAAAACTGGGGAGCTACAAAAAAAGGTTTCGATAACCTCGAGGTCGTCGGCAGGGGGTGGGGCTCTTCAAGATCTCACCTCACCATAAGGGGGGGGGGGGAGAAGATCTAATCAAATCTCACTACGGGAGGGAGGGGGCGAATTTCCGAAAAACATCTCACCTAACACCTAATGGACGCTCCCTAACGTAAGTGTCAGGACACGCCTACACGATGACCGAGCTTACCCCTTTATTAGTATAGAAAATAGCATGAATTCTTTCTTTTTGTTCCATGATCATACGTAGACTTCATCCGCTTTGATTGTAGGACGCCATTATTGTGGACACTATTGTATGTTAGAAATGGCTAAGGTTTCGTAGGATTATACAGTTTGGTTTAGTTGGTTAGGCGATCCTGGTAGTAGTCACGGTGCTGGTGAGATCCCGGAGTGTGCGAGCGCACGTGGTGATGTCGCCTTGGGATGACTCCCGGCGGAAGTCACGCGCGCGGGCCGCGTCAGCGTGCGTGCTGATCAGCCTGCTGACACAACACCTGCGGCCGCGCCGCGCTACCCCCCGCATAAATCACGCCCGTCAGCCACGAGCACGAGAGAAGCCCCCGTCACTGTATCGGGGCATACATTAATTACGTGACGAGTTATTTCGGAAATCCAGAAACCCGTGATGAGATTTGGTTGGACTCCCCCCCCCCCTTTCCGATGGTAAGGTGAGATATCGTTGGGATTGGCGTCTTTTGAAGTTTTATTTTAGCTCTACTCTTATTTAAGCAATCAAAAAGATAACGTAAGATTTCTCTTAACCCTCTCCCTACTTGGTGAGATTTCGCGTGACCCCCCCCCCCCCAATTTCACCTTACGTAATTAATGGATGCCCCCTATGATGGTGGTGCTGTGTCACTCCCACAGAAGTGGCGTTCGGCCAGTGCGTTTCCTCTGAATGTTCACCTCCTTTTGTCTGAATGTTAACGATTGTATTGTTGGTAGTTGTTCTGTGTTTTATACGAAAAGGTACCTACCCATTCATACCCACTCTTCGGAAATGCATCAATGACTGCACCAACTTTAACATCCAGATCCGAAGGGCAGATCGCTATCAATAGTGTCGCATGCTTTCCATACGCGTTCTGGAGAAATTTCGAATTTATCCCAGAACTTGGTACACAATCTTGAGATTAGGAGTAATGCATCACCACCGCTCCTATCCTGCCGGCCGAGTCCTGATGATGAAAATTTCTTCCACCACCAGGACTGGAACCAGCTAATCCCGTGTCAGGCGACATACAACATCACGGTACCGCAGCCAACGGGACGGATTTGATATCCATTAACTAAAAAAACCTTTTTAATCAGCCGCTAAGCTTCCAAATTGTGCGCTATGCCGGCCAAGTCCTGATGCTAAAAATTTATTCCACTACTGGGGCTCGAACCAGCTATCTCCATGGCATTTTTTTTTTTTACTAACGGCTTTACGCCTCGTCGACGTCTAAGGTAATTAGAGGCGGGATGGGACTGGGGACAAGGAACGGAAAGGAATTAGGCCATAGTCTGTTTGAAGGAAGCATCCCGGCATTCGCCTGGAGTGATTTGGGGAAATCAGGGAAAACCCAAATCTTGATGCCCGGACGGGGATTCGAACCCGCGTCCTCCATAATGCGAGGCCAGAACGTTAACCGTTCACCCACCACTCTCGGTCTGCATGGCAGGCTCCGGACACCATCATGGTGTCATATTAACTTGATCCAACTGGGTGGAACATCACTATAATATAGTATATTATACAATTTAAAAAAAAAAAAGAAGTATGTACCGTTTTCCAATATCTTTGAAAAATCCTTGCGTTCGAAATCTTGCAAATTCACACCGATATGGGGACATCCATAAATTACGTAAGGTGTTTTTCGGATTTCCAGACCCCCCCTTGTGGTGAGATTTAGTGAGATCTGGCCGGACCCCCCTCTGGTGAGATCTAGTCCGTGAGAATACCCCCACCACCTAGTAATCGCTTTGGTGACCGTTTTGTTAGGTGACAACTACACTTTTATAAGAAATATCCCCCCTAAAATCGACTATCGCGCAATTTGTAGACCTTTTTTCTTCAGCTCTACAGTACAAACAATTTTTCGCAAAATCTCACGTGAGATATCCGTAGACCCCCCCCCCCCCCCCTTTCACCTCACGTAATTTATGGATGCCCCCTATCCTTCGCGCGTAAGCAAACAGCACTGACAGCAACGTTTCAAATGTATTCGCTTCTTGTGGTGTTATAGAAATGTTTGGGACGATTCAGAACTACGCCGCCAGTGATATGTGGTCAGTTATACGGTTGTTGACAGCGAGAAATGGAGCATACGCTAGATTTGCACAGGCAGAAGGCAACAACGCATAAGTTTCGTTTTCCTGCACCAGAATTAGTTTGTGTCCTGTTTATCCTGGAGGAGTTAAGATGTAAATGTGGTGAACCCCATAAAAAAAAGAAAAACGGAAAACTGCGTGTAGGGCCTGCATAACATAGGGCTTTATGTTGAGGCTCAAGCTTCTGTACGAATTTACAGCAGCACATTACAATTATCCAATACGCGGCGAATATGGGGAATGACGATACCTAATTGAGTTTTAATATTTGTTAGGAATCATATCAAGGACATGTGCGTCAAAAAATAAAATCTCCAAGTAAATAAGGACTCTTACAGTATGTCAGACATCAAACACCAACATCAGTCGAATTCAACAGCCTTTTTTTTTAATATAGGTTTTTTTTCAGTATCTTAATCCATTTTTAAGTTATTCGTCTTTTAAACTCAGGTACTTTGACACACTACAACAAATAATCACCGTTCAATTGTAAGTATATAAAGGTACCTTAATTTTTTCGTTAGTATTTGTCTATGGATCCGTTTTGAGATAAAATAAATAACCATATCTTGCTATCAAATTTTATCATAAATTACATAAAGGTTGTGGAATTTGGAAAATTGTAACGTACGGACGGACGGTCGTGAAGAAAGAAGGATTCCTTTTTTTTTATTTTGGCCACTAACTTATATGGGGCTAATATTTTTTACTTATGTGTATGTTATTAACATCTGTGAAATATTTTATTGTAACATTATAACAAAATAAATCTAAAAGCATGTTTTGTATTGCTATGGAAACGCTGCTATGAAACCGATTGTGAACTATTAAAACTGAATTACATACTGAAAAAAACTCTCAATGTTTAGTAACCAAATAAATAACAATGTTAGTGTAGGCTGGACGTTTCGCTATATTACCGACCTACAGGTATAAAAAGAAATAAAAGAGACTAGACCCTATACTTTTTTTATTTTGTTAACTTCACAGCTGTTACGCTGCCAACCCTCACTACAAGTCCCCCAGAAAACGGTCATTTACTTAATCCTTAAACGAAAGACACTCTTTTAAATTCTAAATGCAAATAAATAGACTATTGTATGACCAATGCTGCCCTATCCTTATTCAGGAAATGCCAGATTTTTGCCTGGTCTTTGAAATATTAGTGGCTTTTAAAAAGTTGAGCTTACAGTTTGAATTCACTTACGGCGTTATACGGTACGAATACGGCATGTAAATTTATAATATTTTGCCTGCGGACCACCTGGCCCATCATCGCCTCATGCAAGAAATACGTCCACATTCAGGACAGAATGCTAAAAGAACTCGCAAAATGTAACATTCCTCTCCCAACCAACGCTTCCATCCTGCTCGCCTCAAATAAATACGAAATACTCAAAATCATAATGACCTTCTTTAAGGAGGGAAACATCCAATAATAAATTTTAGACAAGTAGAAATTCCAACAGGAAACGACGGGAACAAAATTAGTACATTTACAATCGTACACCACTTGAACAGATATATCCTCATACATATCAGCCAGTCATATTACTAGAATTTGAGGACACAGTGAACGATTAGGGCACCAGTGCTATACATTGACCCTAATAGAATTAAGATATCCCACAAATTGTGTAATAAACACTCTACGGCGCAGATAAGAAATATAATAAAGTAAGTGATTACATGTCGACTCATAGTATAACACCAAGAAGTAAACAGATAGATATAGAACTGTAATGGAATGGAAATGTTAAAGGTCATACAATTTAAACTGTTGTGTATAGAACTGTAAAGTAAGGTAAATTATGTATTTTTAAAACGGTAAAGGAAATGAAATGTAAATTGTTAAACTATGTGAATAGAACTGTAAAGTAATGAAATGTGAATTGTAATAAAACGCAAAGAACTTGGCTGTGTGGCTGATAAGGCCGAAAGCCATTTAAATAAATAAATAAAAAATAAAATACTACAGGTTTAGAAACACTGCTGTGAAGGATGTGTCTCGGCCGTAGAAGGTGAAACGGTTGTGTTGGATTGGCGCAGAGTGGAGTTGTGCCGGGGCTGGAACTCAATATTGGAGGCCTTCTCAGGTTGCCGGTTCTAAACGACGGTAACCCGACCAGCCCCGAATGCCACCTGTTGAGAGGAGCGGACCAGGTGAGCCACAGGGAAACCTCCAAAGTCACCAGCCTCTGCCAGGACCTTCCAAACTGTCTGTCTACACATGTTATCCCTTCACGCATTGGTAACCTCCTTGCAACTCAATGCTGCACTGGTCAAACTTTGGCACATTCACCAAATCTCTGTTTGAATGATATCAATTTAAGCGCTTGAGTAATGTTCATCTCAATGATCATCCTGGTAGCGAAGAATCAAACTGGCGGAAGTGGCAATCTTTGAAACTAGAAAACCATTATCTTGCCGGGTATTTTCTGATGTCATTTTCCACGGCCCACTGGATTTATATCAGAACATAGTAACCTTCAACATGATCGATGTACAGAACTTACAAAAAGTGAAGAAATCATTGTACAAATGCAAGATAATATATTATTGGACAATGGGCAAGATAAAGTGTGAGAAATTATTGGTATCCCAGAGAACATTCAACATACATGTTACAAAAAAAGTATAAAATAAACACATCAGAAACGCCTTTTTCTAAAAACATCTGAACAGTGTTAAGCCACTTTTATGAATATCATT
This sequence comes from Vandiemenella viatica, assembly GCA_031002005.1. Classification (NCBI taxonomy): domain Eukaryota; kingdom Metazoa; phylum Arthropoda; class Insecta; order Orthoptera; family Morabidae; genus Vandiemenella; species Vandiemenella viatica. Next base: position 67,285,136 of record CM061918.1, read on the forward strand.
CTTTTTGTGCGTCGGAGTATAAGCCGAAAACAGGCTTTGAATGGAATCAATTTTCAGCATCAAAATGACAAACACGTTCCCATGGGTACAAATGGTTATGGCCTTAACCAGCTGGTATGTTAAAAGGATTTTATTTGGTTATTCTCTTCAAAAGAAACACTAATGCAGCTTGCTCTTCCGAAGATTCGTGATAAAACAGCTGAATTTAAGAAGAAAAAAACCATTTTTGTTTAAGGCAGAGTACCCATCCACAAATGTGTTTTGGTTGTCGAACACTCAAGATATTTGGACTGTGAAATTCGCCTTCCACCAACTCCCCATCCTATTCAGAATTATTTATCGAATCAAGAGGGGTTTTCTAGCCGTTATGGAGATACAAGAAAGGGTCCATTTCAGCCTGACATTCAAGAGAGCATGCTTTCGATCCCACGTCCATAGGAATGTTATCAAATCTTCAGGAACCAAAATAGAGTCACTTTCGTAATTTAACCCCTTGTACCCATGATCTCGAAGGCCAAGATAACGGAGTAGGAAAATCTCAACAGGAAACAAAAAGTGCTACCATTTTTTATCAATTAACTAATTCTCTGTAAAGTAATAACAATTATACGCAATAATTTCAACAATTATTTTATAAATAATTCCGTCAAAAACAACTGTTTTGGTGAATTTTGTTTTTATTTGATTCCCCAGACGCGTTTCACCCTTGTGGTCTAGAGCATCTTCAGTGGAGCTATATTGGTAATCCTCACAATGGGGATTACCAATATAGCTCCACTGAAGATGCCCTACACCACTAGGGCGAAACGCATCTGGGGAGTCAAATAAAGAGAGGATTACCAATATAGCTCTGCTGAAGATGCCCTACACCACAAGGGCGAAACGCGTCTGGAGAGTCAAATAAAAACAAAATTCACCAAAACAGTTGTTTTTGACTAATTATTTATAAAATTATTGTTCAACAACTGCGGAAATATGGCCTATCACCAGATTAATATTTCAACGACAGTCTGCCAAGAACAAACTGTACAAAATGTGTTCTGGAATATTAAAGGAAAAAAGCTACATGCCAAACGGGGTGTGGGGGCGGTGTGTAGAGGCTACGTGGGAAGGGGGTTACAAGAGAGACCAAATTGGAGCTCCATAGCTTATGGAGGCTCCGTTGGCGTTGCCCACGGTCCAGCACAGTGGCGGAGCGACCTTGGGTGTTGTCCATTCCGGGCGCCTCCGCGCCTAGTTGAGAGGCAGGGCCGCCTCCTCTTATTGATTGTGCGGACGTGGCGCGGGTCGAGATAGATACATCACCTCATGTTTAATGGAGGGCTCGCGCGAGACGCTAATAGTCAACTAATACCGCCATACTGTCATATCGACGACGACTACGGATCGTCTATGGGAGTCTCCATTTATTACGTGACGTGAAATAGGAGGGGGGGGAGGTCCTGCGAAATATCCCCAAATCACAACTCACCAAAGGGGAGGGAGGGTCAACGGAAATCTCATGTGAGGTTTTGAAAATTCTTGAAGGATGGTAGAGCAAAAAAATAAAAAAAAGTTCTACAAATGACGCGAAAGGCGAATTTAGGGCGGGGGTATATGGTTGAAAAACAGACCTGGGGGGGGGGGGGCAACCCCGCATGAGACAAAAAAAATCACAAAAAGTTACAAGGTCAATTAGAGGGGGGGGGGTGTTCTCTGTCAAAATCTCACGTTATTTTGGAGAGGGGGGCTTCGACCAGATCTCACGAAATCTCACCAGAGGGGGCGCGGTCCGGAATTCCGGAAAAAGACCTCACGCAATTAATGAACGCCCCCTGTGTCGATACCCGTGGGCGAGGAACGGGAAGGAATTAGGTTACATAGGATCCCAAAATTTCCCTAGGGTGATTTCAGCAAACCATAGAAAAACGAAAACTTTGTGGCCGGACCGAGAATCGAACCCGCAACTTCTCGAATGTAAGAACGGACCATGCTGATCACCCAACAGGTTCGTTACAAACTAAGAAACCGGAAAGTCAAAATTTAAATCTGCGGATTGCCATTTGAATCTTGACTTTATGTGAAACTAGCAGCTGAACCTATCAGTCATTTGTACAATTTTGGCTGTGATCGTGGATTCTGTAACAATATTATTAATATCAACTTGCGTAAGCTCGTTACCGTTTTTTGCATATCTTCACGGGTCTAGAATAGTTCCAGTTCTTACGATGAAAGATTATGACAGGTTGACCTGATTTGACCAAATATAAACTTGATCTGTGTTTCAGGGTGAATAAAATCTCTTGAGCTAGAAGAACTCAGAAGCATTAATAGGGATAGGTATTAAACACGAACATGGACGATAGCGCAATCGTATAATTGCTTAAATACAAACCTGACTTGTATTTGACCCTTCAAGTTCATTCTACAAAATTTTAAAAATTCCTGTTTGCTTCGAAAGCATCACGTCGTTTTTTTTATTGAGACTGGGCAAACACTCGTAATCTTTGGTCATAGTATCTGTAGCGGCCAGAGAACTTAATACACATTCCATATTATGAAACAGCTGAGCAACTACGCAGAAATAAGTTACCAGAATAGTTGATTCGGTAATATATTTGGTCTGATGTCCACTTAAAATAACCTAATAACTCACGTACAGCGAACAAAAGACCATTAACGAAAGTGGTCAGTAAAATACCTAAAAAGCAAATAAACCGTAATGCATAAACTGTGGTCAAGCAACAACATTAGTGAAAGTTTAATTATATTGAAATTTATCCCATAGCGGAATGACAATTGGCATTCTTGTTTACAACAGAGACCATGAGTAATTTAATTCTTTAAACTTTTTTTTTAAGTTGCTTTTATTAGCAACATGTTACTGAAAAGCAGATCCACGTTTTTTCAGCCGCAAAATTTATCATTAATTTTTTTAAGTATGAAACGCTACGAAATTAATTTGGTAGCAGTTGCTTAGCTGTTAAATTGTGGACATAACCACGAATTTCTTCTTATGGTATCTCTGGTCACTGTTTTGTGAGCGAAGGCTGACACGTGACACCAATCTCCAGCCAATAGCTATCGAGGTGAGTGAATGAGTGAGCTTACGAAATTATTTAGTAGATAGCGATAGTCAACCTAGATCTTGGTGATACTACCATGGCAACCGCGATTCCAGTCTCTGTAGCGTTGCGCCCACTTCCCTCTAGTTTCGACACCGTTGACGGTTCTGTTTTCACTGCAGCACCAACGTTCTCGCCTTGTCTGAGTAATGCGTTGATGTACAGGCAGCGTGCAGCCGGCGCAACCTGTCGGGCGAAGTGAGGTTTTCACTTGTCAGTCTGCCTGTCTCTACAATGTGCTATCAGTTGTTATGGTGGACAGATGTCACTGCGATGTCGTCGCTTTAATTCACTGGACCACCGACGCAACAAGTGTTTTTCGACTTGTTCGCCATGCGGTGATGGCCGCCGTAATGAGCTCTCACTACACGGATCCACTTTGGGTCCCCTGCTACTCGGACACAAAAATGTTCCAGCGAATCAACTTGATGATATTTTAAGCTTGGTTCAACGGCCTAGAGCATACTTCGACATGTTTATATTGTAACTTAATTCATTTTATTTAACAATGCTAATAAGTTTTCATGAACTTTGATAAAAATTAACGTCAAAGATTTGAAATGGATATTTTATTTGAGTTTAATTTAATTGCTCTAGTGGCAATATCCTTAGTCATCCAATTATCCGTTTCTTATAATTTTTTACTATTATATAATATAATTTGACTGTTAAATTCCTCCACCAATATACTTTTAGGAATTATAATTTCAAATTCCCTCAGAGGTTTTGGTGGCTTATTCTTCACTTCCTTTGGTAATTTATTCCAATCTCTGAGACCGTTACCCGCAAATGAGCCAAGCCAAAAGTGACGTCAGGCGACGAGTGCGGGAGGTGGGTTCAGGGAAGTTCAAAATAGAACAACGTAGTTTATGGACGCTCCCTAGCTGTGTTGGAGCGACGTGGTATTGGCGTGACCTCGCTATTGGCCCGTGTCATCGGAGTGGTCCCACAGCCAGCATCAGTCACGGCGTACTCACAAAGGCGCTCATTCTTCACGGCGGACAGCTTCGCTACCTGTCGGCGACTGCGTGCGGACGTCTTGCTCGGCCCACAATGGACGGAGGAAGATGTTAAGAGAATAATGTCGCCCTCGGCCTCTGTTATGGTAATGCACCTCGCCGAACACGCACCGCGCCGCAAACCCGTAATTAACGACCTTCACAGCCCGACACATGCGTCACGCAGTCGAGGCCTCACCGAGAAAACTAAATCTTACAAAACAACACATAGTCCAAAACTGCAACATCGTGGTACGTATCTTTATTTGGTTACCGGTGCTGAAACTGGATGAGGGTGTCTTTGCCATGCATTTCTCACAAAAAATGATTAGAAGAGATTTCTGTAAACAATGCTTTGCGGTTTGTTGTTCTTTTAAAAATTCAATCACACATAAAATAAAAATCTTAAAATAAGACACTTCAACTCGGTCGTGAAGCCAGAATGTCTATATGCTAGTGAATTCCTAGTGTTTAGCTATAGACTGGAATTACTAGAAAGAAAGAATCATGATAAATTAAGAAGTAATAAGGAAATAAGCGAGAACATAGAAAACATAACATTAATAAGAAAAAAAGAGATTGTTGTTTTTTGGACATACCTGTAGAATGAATGATAAGAGATTAAATAAAAATATATTCAATTACCTTTGTGGAAAAAATCAATAACCAGCTGCATTCAAGAGGTTAATAACGACTTGGAAAGAAATAAGAGAATGGAAAAAGAGATTCTTAGAAAGCAGGTATTAAGTCTGGAAGGATTCGAAGGCAGAAGAGGAAAAAAATTTGCTCCGAAGTGGTCTGACAAGAGAAAGAAGAAACATAGTGAAATGATGAACGAATGTTGGATTAAACGAAAAAAAAACAACAACTGAAATTGTCTCGTGGTCCCAGCAGGCCTTATCGGAAAGAAGAAGAAAATTTTTCATCGCTGTACAAGAATAATTCTCCCTTTTCCCGAGAATGTATGCAAGATGGCCACGTGAGGAAGATTAACAATGAAACACTGGATAAATTATTGAAAAAGAATGAAGACAACAAGTAATAATAATAATTCCGTGTGGTCGTAATGACCTGCTCACAGGGTTACTATTGGCTGCGCATTCCGCCCATATCGTAGCCGCCTTAACCTTACCCGGTAATCCTACCGGGTATAGGGAACCAACAGTTTAACGTGGAATCAGAACCAAGCAAGTGTTCTCGCGTGCGTCACATCACACAGCAAGCTGTGTCAGATGTGAAGGGCAGGTTAAGGACCTATGAAAATCCCTGCGCAGACAGGGATTCGAACCGAGGACCTTTCGGTCCTTAACCGCTGAGCTACCAGACCGCACAAGACAATAAGTATTGTGGACATCCAAGGCGATTTCGTGCGTGGTGACAAACGATCCCGTCATTTCAAAGCGGTTTCCGGGCTTCTCATATCTGTAAGACAAGAAAAGACGTATTCTTTGCAAATAATAATAAAAATCCTGGATCACCCGCCAGTGTCGCTCAATGCGTTAAGGCACCGCATACAGGATCAGGAGGTACAACTGGCGAACCCCAAGGGGTTGCAGAAAAGTGGCAACATAGGCTCTCCTACTAAATGTTAAGTATTCCAGGCCTAATAAACCAAGTCTGAATTCGAGCCAGACACAACCTCATCCGGATGTGGAAGATATGCTCGAAGAATGATGGTGTCAACTCTAGTCTGGCTGTAGGCTACTAGATAACGTTCGCGGCTGGACGGCAATACAAAAAATCGAGCCTGTTAATATATTTTGCAACATACGGAGGTGTTGGAAGTATAATACTTGAATCCTACCTCCTCCTTACCAAACACGACATAATGTTATCAAACACCTGAGAATCTGCGTGTAAACACTGCGCCGCCTCGCCGTAAATTGTCCCTAAACAAAAACAATTAGGCATTAATTTATAAACACAGTAAACCAATTATTCACGTTTACAAACTATGCGCGAAAACATTCCCTTATCGAAGTAGCCATACAGCCTTCGGGTTAGGTTGTTCCTGCCGTTTTGTTGGTTCAACATTGCAAACGAGGGGTGAACAAAGACGTAAAACGATCCAGACCGCCACGTATAACATCAGCTGAGTTATTCTCGTGAGTCTTCCGCGCAGTGTGGTACGGCCAGTGCCTTGGTCACCTTCATTCAACTTTTCCCTGCTTGATGATCGTTTTCACTCCGTATCGCGGAACTGATAACTGTTGAATTGGCTGCTAGGGGGCGTCCCTGAATGACGCGAGATGTTTTCCGGAATTCCCCCCACCCCTTCTGGTGAGAATTCGTGAGATTTGGTCGGAACCCCCCCTCTCCCTCTAAAATGACGTGAGATTTTGAGGGAGACTCCCTCTCCCCCCCCCTACCAATCGACCTCGAAACTTTTTGAGACCTTTTTTAATTTTTAGGTCTCGTGCTCCGAAGGGTGGTTATACCCCTCCTAGAATTAACTTTCGCGTCATTTGTAGCCTTTTTTTTAAATTACCGATTGAAAGATAACGCCACTGCAACTGTTTAATTTATTTATAGTTGCATTTGCGTTATCTTTCAACTGGTAATTAATTAAGCAACTGGCGGAAACATGGCCTGCAACAACGTCGCATTTTGTTTAACCTCACGTGAGATTCCGTGAGATTTCCGTTGCACCCCCCCCCCTTCCCCTTTGTGAGGTTTCGTGAGCTATCGCTAGAACCCCCTCCCCCCCCCCCTATTTCACCTTACGTCATTATGGACGTCCCCTTAGCATATGGAAGGCAGCCCCTGTTCGATTTCCAGTTCTGTATTGGAGGTGTTGGCTACTTTTCCACCTACGATATTCTCAGTATCCTGCTATACGACCAAATCTCGAAAGTAACTGTTCTTCAACTCTCCTCCGCCTTGATGGTACATGTTTAAGCCCCTAAAAGGAACACTGTAGATACTAAAAACTTAAGGAGTCTCTGTTTGGTATGTCACTATTCATCCAGGTGACAGTGAGCATTGTAAAAGCAGAGATAATAGATGATTTGAGTTATTCACAGTGGTGTAGCTATCAGAGGGCTAGACGGTGCCGTGTACCGGGGCCCCCAAACTCAGGGAGCCACCAAGGTTAGGGGGCCCCAAACAAGCTCAAGGGGCCTCCCCAAACGCAAGGGGCCCCCCAAACGCAAGGGGCCCATACCAGCATTCCTAAAAAAAAGGTCGCCCATTTGGCATAAGGGCCCCAATATTTTTTTTTTTTTTTTACCGGTTCCTTGTTAACCTAGCTACGCCACTGCTTATTCAATATCGTATGTCCACTGCCTTGGAGATCTTCCTTCAACTTTTCGCTGCGTTATAACTGTTTCCATATTTTATCCCTATTGCCGAATAGAAAAATATAGAATTTGCTTGTAGTATACGGAAAACATCAGCTGTTCAATTTGCAGTTCTGTATTGGAGATGGTTCCTTTTTCCACCCACGAAATTCGAAGTATCTTGCTATACGTACAACCAGATGTCGAAAGCATTTGCTTTTCAACAATCCTCCGCCTTGGTGAAACTTACTCTAGCACTTCATGAGGTTCTGTTTGGAATGTTACTATTGGTCCAGGTGACGTTTCGCTTTGTTTTGCGTCTGTTACTGTACAGTGGGAGGCTCGCCGCTCAGCCAATTCCGGCGAGTTTTATGCGACCGTCCGTCTGCCTGAGCGTGTCGTTTTTAATGAGTCCGCGGGAGCCGTGAAATTGGTTGCTCACCCTGAGTCGGCACACAAAGGCCTCAGCCACAGGCGGAATGCGTGTGTGTCTCCAACCGGGGACCGCACCACCGCACTCCTAGGACAAGCCAGCTGACATCGCAAGATTCTAAAGAGTAATATAGTAAGACACCTCTACACGGTTACGCACTACAGCCATCAAGATTGAAGTCCCGATCGAGCTTCATAAGGACCTCAACGCCATTGAACGCAGTTGAAAAATATCAGTCTTCAAAACAGAGTAGGAGAAAACGTCGTCTGGATCAAGCTGAGAGAGTGTCTACCATAGGGGTATGAACAATCTTGGCCCATATGGAAGTCACTGAACAGATTTAGAGTTACAATTGAACGCTGCAGAGACACTTTCACTTCATGGGGATACCTGGGAGGTACTACACGATTTTGCGGTGTGTTATCACGTTCACTACTCAGAATTACTGTATCTCTATCAGACCTCCAATCAGCCAGTGACAAAGCCATCACGTTGGCGGAAAACCTACCTTCTATTTGATGTTGTCATCGACACGGGAAGAAATAAGAGGCGTAAGATTTCTGCTCTGGACGACATTTCAAGTGTTCCTTCGCTACACGAAGTGAAGCGATAGGTCGAAAATATTTTGTGGTATGTTACGATACCAACTATGGTTGCCTCACCACACTAATGCATAGATGGTCGATTGTGGGCGCATACGATTATTAAATCTTTTTTACTTTCATTCTTCCCAGCTGGAGAGTCACGAAGACCCTTTTCAGTCTAAATGACCTACGAGGAGGGAAGGGGGATGGAAGTCGGCCTTGTAGGGTACCATCCCAGCATTTGCCTGGAGTGACAGGAAAACCACGGAAAACCCCAGCCAGGATGGTCGGACGGGATTTGAACCCCGTCCTCACGAATGTTAGGTGGGAGGGCGATTTCGCCCTCCTTCCAACTTGGTGTTGGCGCATACGACGACGACGACGCCATTAACTGCCCATTTCCTCCTTGGGCAGAGTAGGGTGCAGTGTTTGTCTTGCGACATTTACTCCTAGTCTTATAGATGGGTACTTGCTTCAGGTTCGTTTAGTCTTAACGTTTGGCGTAGATATTTTCATATGGTTTGGGGGATTATTGAACAAGTGAGATAGGTCCTATGTGTGGACCTATTCCTACCGGATAATTCCCAGACCTCTGGTCGACTTTATACCAGTCCTGTCAGCTTGGCTTCATACCAGGCTCGCAACCGAAACTGCGTCGCGTAGCTTTCGCTAGAGCTTTCAAGGCGCACTGAAGATCATGGATAACGGATCTTAAGCTTCACTCAGGAAGAGACCTCCATCCTTGTTTATGTTGTTGTTGCTCAGCCTTATCTCCAACGACGCTGTAATTGCCAGAAATACGAAGTCCGGGCAAAAACTTTAGTTCTATCAAAATTTATTCTGATGAAGACAGCGAAAGAAGCTGTTGAAACGTATTACTTACAGAAATTACCAGCAAAAGCTATGCGGAAACGAAGAATCAACCAATAAAAGGCTGTGAAGCTATGTAGTCGTAGGTTTATTTCTTGATGAAGAAATCATTCAATGTTGATGCGAAAGTTAACCACGCGAACGACAATTGGCTCGTCTACGACTCGAGGATTCCTTGCTAGTGTCCGTGTATTAATTTCTGTAACGAGCTATTGTTTAGTAATGCCAGAATTGTTCTTTCAGAAAGTTGAAAACGTCAAAGTAGAAGTTATTCTGGGAGCTTTACAATGTGTCGTGAAGCCATGGTTTCCGGAAGGCCATACGTCATTCAGCAATACGGTTCCACCAGTGAATACCAGTCGCTTTGTGATAAACAGTAGCGTCTAAACTTTGAGCCTGAAAGAAGCTATGAGATTAAATCACTACCGGATTAGCCACGTAGCAGGAGTCAGCAAATGCTTTACCCCGCGCCTTCTGGGGGGCCCTGCACCTTCTAGGGGGACCCCGCGCCTTCTATAGCGGCGCATCGCCTCCCAGTCAAGCCAGATTGACGACCTTTATTTGTTTTTTAGCTCTACTACTACCCCGGACAGCGAAAGCCCAAGGGCCCCCTTCTTCACATTTTGTTACGAGCCCCGCGCTGTCTTAATCCGGCCCTGGATTAAATGCTAAAAAACATTCGATAATAGCGGGTAATAGTTTTACAGTCATTGCTCCAAGATGTTTTAAAAATTTAAAATAGTACGCTCATGCGATGTTAACTGTTTCTGTATCAACATGCCTACACGTATATGAACAAAACATTTGATAGATGAAGTCACATTAAATCAAAACACAGATCATCTCTCCCAGGCGAGTCAGTTAATTTTATTTGCATTCTCCTTTTCACAGTATACTAACTGATTACACAATTCTTTTTTATAAATTCAGATTAACATTGGATGCATCTCTTTCATTTCGAAGCATTAATTATTTTCATGTCTTGATCATTCTGCCGTCCGCTTCATACTGGAGATAAAATGCCTTAATTTCTTTGCTTTGAATTCTCCAAAGAGTCTCTTACTGCTGAACCTGCACTTCCAACAATGCAAACGGATGACGCAGGCCAGATCCAAGCAGTGGTTACGGAGAGAGTCACCCCCCGGACCATTGTAAACCAATTGCTTCAAGTTGGATTGCTCTCTCTCACCCCTATACAAAGTATTTCATTAAACTGATTTCATTGCCAACATCGTCTAACCTGATGTAACGGACACGTTAATGGCATACATTTGTGTTTAGAGACGAGTCTCGATTCTGTCTGTGGCAAAGTGATTATCGACTTACCCTACTGTGATTTCAGAAATCAAACTGGTCCCGCCACTGGTGTCATGGTTTAGGGCTAATCAGTTTCGACAGTAGGACTGAGTTGGTTGTTGTTGAAGGCACAATGATGGCCCACCTTTATGTGGACAGGGTGCTGCGCTCTATTATGGCACCCTTCATGTCCACCATCCAAATCACATCTTCCAACAGGATAATGCCGGTCCTCATACTGTCGCCATCAGAACACAATCCTTGCAAGGGGTTACGATAGCAATTCGGACCACATGGTCCCCAGATTTGTCCCCAGTAGAGCATGTCTGTGATACGAGGAGTACAGACACATTAGGTTGTGTGGTCACCCAGCACAAACTGTGCAACAACTGTGTGCACAAGACCGGCAGGCGTAGAGAGACATGCCCCAAGAAGACATCCTAATTAAATTAAATTACAATGGAGCACACGATCCGGTGGCAATTTCCCTAAACACCCATCTTCCCCCTTTCGTGCACCCACCTACATTTGCCCTCTACAAATTTTAACTTTGAATTCTTTCAACGTTTTTGGTAAATTATTATTTCCCTTGGTAACTTATTCCAATCCCTGACACCCTTACCTAAAAAAGAGAATCTTCCCACACCCTTGTGCCTGAAATCGAGTGCCAGCTTGTGGTCATGGTCATCTTTTCCCTTCCATGCACTACTCTTCATACCTACACCAATTTCTTTCCGTGCCTCATCACCAGTATACGCCTTGTACACACCCATGACCCTCTTCACCCTCCTCCTGTCTTGCAATGAATCCCATTCCAGCTCTTTTATCATATCTGTTACTGATTCCATTCTGCGATAATTCCCAGAAGCAAAACTTGTTGATTCAATATCGGTAAGGAACCACGAATGTATAGGTGCTCGACATGGGCGCACTTCTTACTGAAAACTATATCTAAAGGCAACAAACATGACCCGATTCATTTCAGATCTTTATCATTTCTTCTGAGTATGACCCTGGATATATCTACAAAGTTTCCTAAAATTCCACCATTACTGTCTGTGTGTTAGACTTTTAGTTCCCGCCAATGTAACTGATATGAAACCCTATAGTACGCTACGTCAGACGCTGCTAAATATACTACCTTCTTATACGTTATTCATGGCATTAGTTGAGAAAAGGGGTGTTACAACAGAAATGATGCTATGATTACGGAAGGGACGCAGCATTTAGTAATACGAATAATTTTTTTGCTGTAGTCATACAAATTTACGGGATGTCGTAGAATTATTGTAACTGTTATTTTCGCGTTTATTTTTTGGATAAATTCCATGTTCCGTATCTCAATCTGTGCTAAAGACAGAGATTATTCTAGACCACCCTCCAGTACGAGACGACGTAATGACAGTAATTTTTGCGCATTGAAAGGGTGGGCCGCAGCCAGACGCGTCGAATGCTGTGGAGAGGTGCGTTGTCTGTGATGGTCGGCAGAGGTACTTATAGATTGAGCGGCACGTGTGACGGGAACACGTGTCGCCGATTTGCAAACAAAGGCCGGCTCACACTTTGCACAGTGCTGCCAATACAACCTGACTGCAATTCCATAGTCCGCGGCAAACTGCTCACTACACGGAGAAACAGGCTTCGTTTTTGTAAGGGGAAACGGTTGATGACATGACGTCACCGTAACCAGAGTCGGCAGCACGATTATTGATGACGAACATGAAGCTAAAAGGCCAATAAAAATCTTCGCGGTGGTCAGTAGAGATTAATGGAAAAATTTGGCTCATAAAAAGAAAAGATCATTTTCTCCCCACTGTGAAAGATGCTGTGGATTATGCATGTTAATCCTTGGTTTTCATGAATGTTTATGTAAGATAGTAGTCAGAGGTAGACTTTACGACGGAATAGCGTATAAAAGTTTACTATCATTATCTAAAAAATGAAACAAAGAGCGTTGCGATCATCCAAAGGCGATTTCGTTCGCAGTTAAGAACGTATCAGTCATTTCACAGTAATTCGAATTTGAGATACTATTTTCTTAGTAGATTCATTAAAAAAAAAGATTTTCCAAAAAGAGCGAAACTTTATTGAGTACAGAAGGCTTGGCACATGCCATAGCTTCACCAGCATTATCGCAGCTCCAGTTCAACACATTACCCGACAAACCGGTGGTCATATCTGACCTACTGACAAAAAAATCTTCAGATAACTGATTTTGTTTTATCTTTTCCTTCTTTCACGCCTGTAACTACTGCCGTCTATGGGTGTTTGGGATGGGTTCCAATAAGATTTATGATTAGCCTCGTCACATCTACTGCAGGTCTGTGGAAAAGCCTAGATTATGGGTGAAAGAAGAATCCTGTCTCACCTATTGTATATCAAAGTGGTTACCTTCTGAAAATCTGTCCAGAAGGGTATAAAATAAGTTTAAGTAATTAATAATTGCGGTAGAGCATTTGAGCCGGTGGTAGCTTGCCTATGTTCTTGCTTTTGCACTACGCGAATTTCCATTTTCAATGCATGTAGTGTGTGAGGTAAAGTGTTCAGCACATCTCTGGGTATTTTTTGCAGTGTCTGACTGCATTACGTACATATGGAGACTTTTCCTCTGAAACGAAGAGCTAATTAATGGTTAGGCTTGTCTGTCCCATTCCGTATAATACACATAATTCTTATTCTATTATCCATACAGAACTTTTCGGCAATGCCTGCTTACTCATTCCCGGCAATCCAACGGTATCCTCTTCTAATGATTCCCAACCCAGTTCTTTATAATGTTAGTTAGTGATTGTGTTCCGCAAACTTAATTTTATGCTTCGATGCTAGTATTAAATTCCTACGTTTCGGCCGATCTGCTTTGGTCTTCTTATACCCCGAAACCGTATAGATGAGTCATTAAATTTAATTTTAGTCACTATACCTTACTAGTAAGCGTATGTGACGCTGTTGAAAATAACCGAATGGTGACATGTCAACATTTCTTGGAGCCAAAGATGTGATTCGACTCTCCCAAATGAATTTTCGTGTGAATTGTTGGAAAAGTCTTTAAATATGACTACATCTTCAGTATGTCTCAAAGGACTCTACAAGTGTGAGAGCAATGCGATTGTATATCTCATTACAAAATCATCACCTTGACTGCTCATCGGAAAATGATATGGCGGACGGGAAATCATTTGATGCTTGTCTGCCGCATGGGCCGTTCTCTCTCGCGAGGTTTTTGTCCGGCGTTATTCCGAGAACTGGCTTTATCAGCCATGTTCCCAGAAGGCCGCGTCCAGCGACCACTAAGCAGTGTGTGAATCTCACCGGCAACTCAAAACGACGAAACCGATATCCGGACAGATATTAGTACCTCACTTAGTAACCGTTTCGTCTCACGATCCACAAGATAGCGACCACATCAGCGAATCGATAGTAAACCGTCATGCTTCTATTTGCGATAATTGTGTACTTAACAAAGAATTCACTTAATAATAATATAAAAAGATTTTCTTGTTTTCGCAGCCGTCATATTAATATAAATTTCTTATGGGATTAACACTGCGTTGAAATACTACTCCTTTTTCTTCTTCCCGACGTTTCGACCAAGGCTTAGGTCTTCTTCAGGGGCCGTCTACCGAATCTGCAATAGACTGGGATCTGCTGGAGACTTGCGTAGCTGGTTTTTTACGTATTTGTACTGTAGATTGTCCTACACTATCGATTATTCAGAGATATGCTTTCTACGATTTAATATCTGTGAGTCTAGAGGTAATTATTTATCTAACACACATTTCCAAGCCTGGCGAAGACCGTAACCACCATCCTTGTTGAGGTTGTTTCGCTGTTTGAATATTTCAATAGCCTCTCTTTGGAGAAAACCTTCGGTCTTAGCTAGCACTCTTGTATTTTCCCACATTATACACTTGCTCGTCAGTTCAAAGTAAAAACTTCAATCGTTGATGAGGTTTAGTTCACTGAAGAATTTGGACGTAACAGGACAATGGAACATCAAGGGTGATCGGCACGCAGTATCAGTAATAGGTGAAAACAAATTATAGACTGGGATTCATACGTCGAATTTTAAAAGATTGCAACACAAATGCAGAGGAGATAGACTTCTAAAACAGAGCTCGGTTGGTGAACGTTAACACTTGGGCCTGGCATTCGGAAAGATGCGGGTTCGAATCCATATCCGGCTATCCAGATTTCTGTTTTCCATTGTTTCTTGAAGTCACTCTTGGGTAAAGCCAGCATGTTTACTTAAAAAAGCCAGGTCCGAATTCCTTCGCGTTCTTTACAGTCAATCCATTTCCGTCTCTAATGATCTCGACGTCTGTGCGTACGGCCCCAGGAAAACAAAAGAAAGTACCTCTAAACTCTAGTGCGTCATGATAATAGAGTGTTGTTGTACAGTATGGAACTTATTAATAGTTTCGAGAGTAACGTTAAGTTTTGTTACGACTTGTTATAACCATTACGGGTGTTTAATTGACTTGGTACAGAGATTTGACTGGGATCGTCTGACAACGACATAGTTTTACACTGAATTTATTGGCAGACTTGCGAGTACTCACTTTCGTTTATAACTGCGACTAAATGCTTATGTGGTTACAACGACAGCACAGAGAATTTGAGGTATTCTACTGATGCTTGTAATGCGCCGTTTCTTCCCTCGTGCTGTTAGCGTTCGGAATGCATGAAACAGTTGTTACAGTCAGCCACAATTTAATATTTCTGATGCGGTAACAGAATGACTCCTTGAAGAGAATTTAAAGTCTGAGATTTTTAGTGATAGGCCTATGTTTAATCATTTCATCTAATAACTGTGGCTAATGAAGAAGTTTGTAAGTGATCAAGAGAATTATTTTACTCGTGCTGGAATCAAGAATCTATTTGCTTGAAAACAGAACTATTAATTTCGTTAAAGGATTATGGCGATCCCATCAGCTTTTTCAATATTAAGGTGTAATTTTTAAATTTCGTAAAATTATCATTGGTTTAGTTACGCGATATGTTATTATAGAATAATGGAGTAAATGTGTTGTTGATCAATGGTAAGAGAAGCGATTATCTTTGCCAACTATCTCCAACTTTTATTTTACTTCATATATCTTTCAAGATCTTAAGCTGAACAAAAATTATCTCAAAGTTCATGTCATGCTATAGAAAAGGAGCTCTTTTAGCTGCAACAATTAAATAAATGTTCATCTATTGCCCTAAGAGGTTCCTTACAGAAGAATTTTATGTGAAAAATATAAAGAATAATGATTTAAATCAGACGCTAATCGTGGGGGTAGTTTACACTCACTATTGAAGCATGTGGTCAGGGAAAGAAGACGAACGTCCACTGAACCAGCAGAAGACATACTAAAATGTTGCATAGGTAATAGAAACAAACGTTTTGGCAACCTTTTTATGGGTCATACCGAAGAAACTTAACAATAATGTGTGTGATAAATCGGCCACGCATAACTATGTGTAATGTTTAATACTAATGATAAACACTAATCTGCCTGTGTCAGCTTAGCGTAGGCGCAATGCTACAAGTGCCAGCGATGCGGGCACACTCACCCGTGGGGATGGTGGAAGGCAACGGCGGCGGCTGCGGCGGCGGCTGCTGCGGCTGCTCTGGCCGCGGCTACAGACGACTCCCAGACGTACCGCCCCTCGTGCGTGCGCTGGTCGACGGGCAAGCCTGCGGCGAGAGGCAGCGGGGGCGGTGGAGGCGGCAGACCGTGGGCGGCGGCGGCAGCGTGCGCTGCGGCCGCCGCGTGTTGCGCGTGCTGGAACGCTGCGAACGCTGACGATGATGACGACACCGACATGGACGCGCCCCCGCCGAACGGGGGCGGCAGCGCGCCCAAGCCTGCAAACACAACAGGTGACATCAGTAAGGCCCAGAATCGGAATGACCAACATATATCATTCACTAAATATTGCTGACAGAATATTACACTTCATCAGTGTCATACGATCAAAATACGGATGGTTTCATATGGGTAACGATTTGATAACGGTCATTAACCGTGAAGTGATCTATTTACATTACCTATGTATAGGAATCTCTTGATTAGGAGCCAAAGAAGTACGTTTCATGATCAAAACATCTGTGGCACATTCGTAGATTTTGTGATCAGGTTAGTGTACATGTAGGAGTAACACAGAGATATAGACACGAACAAATCAACGGATGATACCCATCAGATGACGTAATTAACTTGTTGTTCCTCGAGTCTTTACAATTCTGTCTTTTAATAATAGACACACATGCATATCTGACGCTTCTGGTAGGAGTTAATCAAGCATCTACGAAATCCTAGTCCATTGCCCGGGATCGAACGGATGCGAGGCTGGATGCGATTGGGTGATTTGGAGACACTCAGTAGGCAATGCTCTGGAGTCACGAGACGTAGAACCAACCAGCTGTGATGTGGCTTCCATGTATAATTCACGCATATCATAAGTCCTTCTATTTCAGAGAGTATTATGTGCTGCCAAATGCACAGAAGAAGATCAGCTTCAGAAGACACAAAAATATTTCAAGTGGAAAATTTCAGTCGTCCAAAGTTTGAATTGTGACCTGCTCCTCATTATTATTCTTTGTAGTAGTCAAATGTTTCTGAAATAATAAATAGATACTACCTTCTTACAATTCAATACCCTTTTTGTGTATTTCTTTGCCTTTGAAGATTCCATAGAAGAAGCAGGATTTGCAGTGGTGCTATGTGGAAAGACACTTTTTAATTACATTTTGTTATTCAAGCCGCATGTCCTGACAAAATTGTTGTGGGATGGAAGATAAGCGACGCACTTCTTATATCACTAGCTTCATTTCATTGCTGCATGTCAGCTTTTTGAAACGTTATTCTACGAAAGGGTCTACCAAGGGTTTGGCATTGAAGCGCAAACAAACGATATTTACTTATTCCCTTGAGAACTGCGAGCCATTCGCATCACTCTTGTAAGTTGCTTCTGTTCTGAAGTTCCTTGTATTAGTAATTATTCCCAGCACTTTGCAGACTGTTCGTTCACTTCATACTGCAACGTTTCGCTAGTTCCTATTACCAGTGAAGTGACCTGAAGTGTCACTATAGCCACGCTGCCCTGTAACTGGAATATAATTATTACGAGCAATGAATGAATTACATTCCACATCTATTTCTCAGCGTTCAGCATTAATTTCTGTAAAGTACTTTGTATATTCGAATATACACAGCAACGATAGATTCAGGAGCTATATATATATATATATATATATTAAACTTTGCTTCCACTGGAACTACATGGCTAATAATAATCTTTTGTAGTACTGTCTTTATTATCATTATTATTATCTGCAGTTCCCTATCGTCTAATTACATTTTTTTATTATTATTATTATTTTATGTAATTTGAGGGTTAAATACCTTCTTCATCTGCTTTTGCGAATTACAAATTTCAATTCCTTCAGTGTTTTTGGTAAATTATTCATCACTTCATTTAGTAAATTGTTCCAATCCGTGACACCCTTACTCACAAAAGAAAATTTTCCCATTCTTTTATGCATGAAATCAAGAGCCATTTTGTGGTCATGGTCATCTTTCCCGTTCCATGCGCTATTCTTAATTCTTTGGCTAATAATGATTTTTGCCAAGCATAAATATTTTAACTTCTAAAGTACCTACTGGGGGAGTAAATAACAGCTTATTCGATGTCATGAGGTATAAACAACTGAGGAACGGTTGTACTTCCAAACTTTGAGATGTATGTTGCCACCGAGATGTTATCTTAAATTGATTAGAGGGACAGCAATTTAGAGTTTTGAATGTTTATCGTTGAGATATTAGTGCACGTCAGTGTTAATTCGAAGCGCAGAGCGGCGCCAGCTGCCGGGAACACCTGTTGCTGTTTGGCCACTTGTTGCTCGAGGAGGGCACGCGAGGCAACAAGCAGCTCGAGACCTCACCACTATTCAACAGAGTCTGCTTTAAAAAGAAACTTAACCTATAATATGGATAGGGGCCAACCATAATTAAGTCACATAAAATTTCATTTCATCGTCCCTCCTCGCCCTTCTTCCCCCCCCCCCCCCCCCTTCCCTCCGCTGTGATCACTCTTTTTTGCAATTTTATACTTAAAACTCGATTAAAACATCACTTACAATAATAATTTATTTAAAATCTTAATTATGATCTTCTGAAAACGTTTTTCCAAACAGAGTATAGGCACAGATGGTTTTGGTCGCGTTAGGGAGACATTTTTAGCGTTACGCCCTAAGTGGGCAATCGCCGCAAAGTTTTGCGATGGTGCACTTGCCATTTTACGCATGCGCACTTGAAGGTTAAAGCTTAAATTGCTTTATTATTCACTGAACACCACGCGAAGATGCTAGACAGCATATTTACATGCAAAGGAGAAGCCATTATTATACAGTGAGACATGCACCAGTATTTTTAGTTGCTTTTTTGTTTATTAGTTGTTTTCTATTTATTTATATTCGTTAGACGTAGATAGTTTCATTATGTTCTCTGATCGCTATTATAGTAAGCAAAGAGATATGGAATCAAGTTTGTATCGCGATACAGTACGTTAATTCGCTTGAGATATTGTTTATTTATATTCATTCGATGTAGATGGGTTCACAATGTTTATATCGCACTGCAATGAATGTACTAACGTGCGTGCAATAAAAGCTTTTATCTTCATGCGGAAATATTAGCATTAATATTTACAACAGAAAGGATGCGCTAATTGAGCGTTTAAAAATTATTTAAGTAACGAGCCAGAAATTTACATTCAACCCTTCATTTCTGACGGGTTTTTTTACGGTGCTAGACGCTAGTTATTAACCAAAATTGGAATGTATGAAGGATTATTATATAATTTTGTCCAAGATGTTCTGAGGTATTAAAGGTATGTATACAAACTAGAGACCAAGCCTAGGTGAAATACGCTATAATGTAGTGAAGTGTGCTGTAAATTTTTAATAAGTTTCATTTGTTTACGAGAATAAGTTAGACGAAGTTCCCACTTACTATACAAATGCAATACGGTATCATCCTTCGTCCATTCTAATACGAAATAAATGTTACAAAACACACAGAAAATTACACACAAGTTTTGCTTCCTATGCGTGCACGCACCTTTTTTGGTAATAGATATGACGTCATTAAGCTAATGATTCCAACCCTTGTGACGTCATATTAAACTTTGTGGATAACCTTCGCTGAACACCAGTGGTCCTCCGATACTATGTTGATTAATAATATTTATTTTGTCGAGCGTATCAAAGTGGGTAATTCACTGTGCAAATATTGACTGTTGATGAATCTAGTTATATCACGTGACTCGATCTGACACTGCTTCTAATAAAATAGTCACGAGATTAGTTAGAAGTGAAGAAGATATTATTATGCGAATGGCCAATCGTCAATAATAGTAAAGCTAACCAGTAATTACGACTGTGTGAAGACAATTAATTTGGTTCGTATTATACAGTGTAGTTTTTTTTTGCTCCTTATACAGACAAGTAAATATTCTTTCCGAATTACAAGACAACGTTTGATATTAAGGGGTTTGTTTTTGAAACCGTAAGCTGGATTTAAAAATTCTTTGCTTATCGGTCATTTCTACCTTTACTTTTTTTTTTTAAATAATTAAAAATCTCTTACGACTTAGTGTATGCCTGCCTTCAGATGTGTTAAGTGGGGTCTATTGCGCTGGTAGTAAAATTTGCAGCTGTCAGGGGCACTCATTTTACCTCTCTCTCTTTCCAACATACTGAGACACACATTGTGTGTGTATATACGGAACTTAATCTTGAAGGTGGGTTAAAATATTTTTCATTACTGGGGGCACAATTGTTTTCCGATTTTGTAACTCGTATTAAATCGTTTTTTAAATCCCGAAATGACGAATATAGACACAAAATTTGGTGTCAGAGTTGTATTTTGAGGTTTGATAATTTGCGAGAGACGAATGATTTTCTAACAACATCACTATCTGCGCCATAAAAGTGAGATTGAAGTTGGTATTGCTACATACGTAGAGCGCAGGAGCAGTTGAAGTGAGACCCTCAGGGCTTTTATCATCCGCTCTGGAAGATGAGTTTCTAGTCTGCGCAACTCTGAATCAACAAAAATGATTAACACGCGGCTGGAAAAACTGCGCGTTGCGAATCCCTTGATAAGGCAGATAACAGCGCCGAGTCTGCGATTAATGAGTTACGGCCTTGACTTCTCACCGCTCTCCTAAGGGTCATAAACCTTACACTGCACTGCCGCGACAGAAACAGCCACAGTACTTTACCCACCTAAGATATGACAATACGCCGATAATGGAGCCTGTGAAGTCGAAGAGTTTTAACTGAAAGAGTAGCACAAGGCTGTACAGTGCCTGAGGTGACAGCCTCACGCACGTTCCGATGTTGCCCGTTCGCTCCAGGTTAGGGAATGCCTGGTTTTAATTAAGTACTGTGTGTGTCGTACTTATCCATACTGCGAGCACTCGATTATAATGCAAGGTGTCGGGTAAATAATGTACAACCCTTTAACTGTTTAAAGGTCTTATTTTCAGCTACAAATATAAAATTCTGTCCTTAGCAAATGTGTTCGGCGTTCAAGTTTTAGTCACACTCTTAAGTTAATAACAGCCTTAGTGTACAATTAAAGCGGAAGGTCACCAGACTGAACGTTCAATGCAATTTTCAAATAAAAATATCATTAATGTGTTCATGTGTAGAAACTGCATGACATAAATTATATATATAAAAAAATAAAAGAGTGACTAAAACTTTAAAACCGTGACACTTTTCTTAAGGACAATATGTTATATTTCATAGGTCACTATAAGGTATTTCGACGACTAAGGGGGTGTCCTTTAATGACGTGAGGTGTTACAGGGGGGAGAGGGTGGCGGCGAAATTTCACGAAACCTCACGGGCGCTAATGACCCCTCTGTCGACGCGCCCTAAAACAACAACAACAACGAAACCTCACCAAGAGGGAGTGGGGGGTCAACGGAAATCTCACGTGAGGTTTTGAAATTCTTGTAAAACTATAGAACTAAAAAAAGGTTTACAAATAACGCGAAAGCTGATTGTAGGGGGGTATTTTGGTCCACAAACCGACTTTAGGGGGGTATGAGACCTAAAAAAAGAAAAAGGTCTCTAAAAGTTGCGTGGTCGATTGGTGGGGGGGGGGGGTGTCTCCGTCAAAATCTCATATCATGGGGGGGGGGGGGGTTGGACCAAATCTCACCAAAAGGTGGAGGCGGTGGGAAGGGCGGGGTCCGGAAAATCACCTCACGTGGAGGCCCCCTAAAGGGTGATCCTTTATTTACCCGATACCCTGTGTAGAGTGCACTGGATGAGAAAAGTTGCAGAAACAGAATACTGGTGTCTAACTGTATGACGGAATAAGAGCAAACGCCGAATTTAAAACATAAAGCCCCACTTACAGCAACATTTGTGACTGGGACCTGGCAACCAGACCACTCCATGTTATACGAAATGAAGTGCATTCATTAATCCATTCATCAGTGAGTGGTCTGGTGGCTCAGTGGTTGAGGCGTCTGGCAGAAGATCGAAAGGTTCTCGGTTCGAATACCTGACTGGGCTAGGATTTCAGAGGTTCTTCACTGGCACAGCTTGTTATGTAATGTGAAGTGCGCCAGAACGTTTTCGTGGTTAGGATTTCACGTTAAGCTGTAGGTCCCCTGTACCCGGCAGGATTACCGGGTTAGGCTATTTAGCCATGACAAGAGGCGCATTGCACGGCGAGTCTAAAACACTTGTCACTTGATCGGCCGACAATCCTTCGGGATCTCCCGGCTAAGAATGCCATGCGATGGTTTGATTTTTAATTCATTAGTCTTCAACTGGAAAATTTGCTTGCAACAATTCTCTGTAATTTCGTTTGAGCAATGGTGCTACAGAAGGATGTTGAAGATTAGCTGGAGGGACAAGATTACTAATGAGGAAATTTTTGAGAAGGCAGGAGAGTATAACTCAATATGGAAGAGTATAAAATCGCGGAGGATAATATTAATTGGACATATCTTAAGACATGAGAGCTCAGTGCAAACAACAATGGAGGGATTGGTAGAAGGAAAGAGATATTAAGGAAGACAACGTTTAAAATACATCCAGCAGATAATGGAAGATGTTGGCTGCAGAAGATATGTAGATATGACGAGGAGGACAGAGAATAGAGCTGAATGGAAGACCGCCGCAGACCAATCGCAGTATTGAATACCGTAGAAGAAGAAGAATTCTCTGTCGTGCATCAATTCTGAATAGTGGAAGGGATATCTACGTGTCTTGACGAAAGTAAAATAAGTAGCTGTAAAATTTTAATATAAGAAATCGCAGTAGTTAGCTGTTTAAAATACAATCAAAATAAACTACAGATTAAATGTGTTTATATGTAAAAATCACTTTTGACGTTTTTCGCCCGTTTCTATACAGAAGAAATATCTTTGTTTTTCACTTAGGTCATTAGTGGCAGGAGAGGATCGGAATATACAATAATCTATTTTAGTACCGTCCGAGTATTCACAGGGAGTGAATAGTGAAATGAAACTAGATGACAGAATCGAACCCGCGTCCTCCCGACTGCAAATTTTGATTTCTATTCATATGGACATATGTGACTCGCGTCATGATCGTAAATGCCAGCGCATATAAAATGTACCAGGCAGGTGATTCACGAAACACAAAGTATAGGCGCTCTCTGCATCTTCCTTATCACTGTCAAAATGAAGTTGCTTTCGCTTTTTCGGCAGCCACTGTTTCTCTATCTTTTTACCTCCTGTCGTTTTTTTATCACTCAAGCAGTCGGAGAGGCAATAATAATAAAAAAATATCCGAACCTTAGCGTTCTGAACGCATATTGGGCATCAAATTGAATTCGCAAAAAAATTTCTATTTAAAAACTTTTTCTAAAAAAATGTTATTTTTAAACCTAGATCATTCGATTTGGGAAATATATTTTCAAATGGTATATAAATGAATAAAAAGAATCAATTCAGAAAGTTTTGAGCACAGTATATTCACACGATATTTATTATACGATTCACGAGATAATCTCCTTTTTGTTAAAACAATTTCCCACCACCGAATCAAATTTATTACTCAGTTACGCTTTTTCTTGCCAAAATCCAGAGAAAAAAAAATGTGGGAGAATCTCACTGAAAGAAAACATAGGATGAGGCAGGAGGAACTTTGCTAATTTATTTGCGCGGCGAACAGTC
The DNA here is from genome assembly GCA_031002005.1 of Vandiemenella viatica. Lineage (NCBI taxonomy): Eukaryota > Metazoa > Arthropoda > Insecta > Orthoptera > Morabidae > Vandiemenella > Vandiemenella viatica. The sequence continues at coordinate 67,308,914 of CM061918.1, forward strand.
GAAAGGAATAACTGAAGAGCGAGCGAGCGATGATAATACTGGAAGTGATATCTAAGGACGTGGATTGTAATGCATTTGTTGTAGTGCAGAAGAGAGGATAGGAAGACCAGGAGAATTGTATGAAACCAATAGGGAATTGCCTCAGGTCAGTGCCGTGACTATACCCTTGAGGCCCATGGCAAATTCAGTGCCGGATATAGGGGGGGAGGGGCAAACCGGGGCATCCCAATTTATGAGCGACTTTCTTTTTAGCTCCACTACTGCCCCGGGCGGGGAACCCCCTCGGGCCGGGGACCCCCTCCGGTTGGGGCCTGTAGCTTTTTGACCGTCCTGCCACATTATTATTAAGCCACTGCCACAGGTTAGTGTTGATAACATGAAGATCGTTGTTAATGCAGCATAATCCGTTTCGCAACATTTAACTGCCAATAATAGTTAATAGACTCTACTTAAATTTCACGCTAAAACGTTTAACGAAAGTTTAATATTTATTCAAATTTTTTTATATATATTCTGCTAAAAATTTAATAACTTTATGTAGTAACTGTTCCTGTAGCTCATTTAATGGCATTGCGTGTTGTCACGTTAATTCAGTTTATGTCGGCATAGGTACGAAACCTGTAATTTACTCACTAACAACACACCACAGTTTTTCTGCGGGGGGTTATTTGTTCTTCAAGTACATATATAAAAAAATATTGTTATTTAGAGTATTATACTGTTGGCACAACACACACTTCAGTTAATAGACTCTACTTAAATTAACGTTTAACGCGTGTTTAATATTTATTCAAATTTTTTTTATACATACACTGCTAAAATTTTAATAACTTTATGTAGTAACTGTTCGAGTAGCTCATTTAATGGCATTGCGTGTTGTTACGTTAATTCAGTTTATCACGGCATGAGTACAAAACCTGTACTCTATTCACTAACAACACACCACAGTTTTCCGCGGAGGGTTATTTGTTCTTCAAGTACATATTTAAAAAAATATTGTTATTTAGAGTATTATACTCTTGGCACAACACACACTTTAGTGACATGTTAGGAAGACTGTCATCAAGGATTTTTTAATTTCTTCTCTGTACGCATTGCCCGAGCCGGGCACATGTTTACCCCTCCATGGAAGCGTCTGTGAAGATGAACTGGGCTGATTTACTGTTGCCTTCCCCAGGGTAATAGTGTTCGGAAATGTCGTGTAAATCTGGGTGACTGTGATGGTGTTTGCGTTTAGTGTAGAGTGTTATTTGTGTTGTGGATGAGAGATTAAAGAAGAGAGGGGGTGAAACCTGGTGCCAGATTATTCGGGCCTGCTCTTCCAAAAGATACCAAGGGCGTCAGGGTTAACGTCCCCATCCTAAGGACGAATCACAATCTCAGCGTCGTATGCCCTCACACTATACGCACTGGGGAGAGGGTTGGAATTTAACCCAGGACTTTGTGCGCAAGCTGGTGGTTAGGGGCAGTTCATTAATGACGTGAAGTGTTTTTGCGTAATTCCAGATCCCCCCCCCCCCCCACCTCTGGTGAGACTTTGTGAGATCTGGTTGGACCGATCCCCCCCTCTAAAATGACGTGAGATTCTGACGCAGACCCCCTCCCTAGTAATCGACCTCGTAACTTTTTGAGACCTTTTTCTTTTTTAGGTCTCATGCTTCCAAAGTTCAGTTGCAATAGAAAATGCGTATATTTTTTTCTAGCATTAAAAAAAAAACTGTGGTCGTATCTTTCAGACGGCAGCTGTCAGTTGAAGGACGTCTTGTCTAATCTCTGGTCCAGGCTGCATGCTCTACACACTTTCATGACAGTAGATTATGCCGAAAATACACTTTCATGACAATAGATTATGTCTGAAACACATTTTCATGACAGTAGATTATGCCTAAAACACACTTTCATGATAGTAGGTCGGTTTTTAGACCATATCCCCCACCCATAAAGTCGACTTTAGCGTCATTTCTAAACTTTCTCTTAGTTTTTTTAAGCTGTACCGTTCTTCAAGAATTTCAAGAACCTCACGTGAGATTACCGTTGACCCACCCCCCCCATCCCTTCTCCCTTGATGAGGTTGTGAGATATCGCCTGACCCTCCCCCTTTTCATCTCACGTAATTAATGGACGGCCCCTTAGGAATTGTGCACCTCCACTTCTTCTACCCCGCCGGCTAAGACCTGATGCAAATTTCTTCCACCACCAGGACTGGAACCAGCTAACCCCGTGTCAGCGCCGGACACCATCCCGATGCTACAGCCAACTGAGCCAATGGGGCTAGATGAAGAATCCTTTACAGCAAGCTATTTGAAGTGCGGATATCAGAAAACAGTCAAAGCAATTATAATTGTCAATTGAGCCGATTAAACTAATTTCACACTGAATCGAAATTATACTCTAAGAGAATGCGAACGAAACAAATTAAAAATCCTCAAAGTGAACTGGGATATAGCTAACCTTGCGGTCAGAGTAGGTTATGAAGTGATCGACATTCTGTAGAAATCAGATGGAAAATTATTCAGTTAATGAGGGTACTTTCCGAGAATTTTATCGGAACCTTATCATCAAACAAGCTTGTTTTGCTAGAAGAGAGATGTTTCTGTAGCAATTGTATTACTCGTATAAGTGATGTGATCTGAAGTTTCTTTATTCACATTTACGACTACTGAGAAATGAAACATTTTACGTTTGAAATTTCCCACAGAGAGTCACTCCAGAGATAATTTAGTGAGCAAACAGACATCGAGGCTGTTGCAGAAGTTACTTGGATTGCGGTGGAAATAGCAGAGTGCATAAGCTGCGCACAGTAGTAAACAAAATGGCGACAGATGTTGGTCTTTGTGGCGTCGGGTTAACAGTTTACTGGGGTCGTAAACCCGGACGGAGGAACAGCATACGCTCTAAACACAACTCGCTGACAAGCTAACATCTCTTCCTTCTTTTCGCTCTGTTAATATCTTTTATTTCACACGTGCTATGCCAGCATTAACACACAAATTTCGCAAGGCGTTGAATTTGATGGTGCCATACGAGATTCAGATTTTGGGTATCAAATTCAGGAATAGGAGGGGATGCAGAGAACGGCATCTTCTTCTTATTGGCTGACACCTCGTCGGCGTCGAGGTCATTAGAAGCGGGAAAGGGATGGGGATAAGGAACGGGAAGGTATTCGGCGATGGTCGTTTGAAGGTATTCAGATCGCGTACCAAACACCTGGGTTATATCCCAAACCTCTCCAGAGTGTGTGTGTGTAGGGGGAAACGGCAAACGACATTATTGATGGTGACTGGTACTGCGAGTAATGAACGGGTAAGAAATAGGCGACACTCTTTTGAATCAATCGTCCCTGCATTCGCATGGAGTGATTTAGGGAAACTATGGAAAACCGAAATCTGGACGACTGGATGGAGATCAAACTCACGTGGTCCCGAATGCGAGGCTCCAAATAGACATCAAGGCGAGAGCAGAAACAACTACAACAATCTTAATAATATTATAAATAAGAACGGTGGATTCAGGTTTGGACCATTTGCCTCAATCACGACTTAATTGCTCAACAGATTTAAATTAAATTGGGCACTGACTTAGTACATTGTCTGGGTAGTGAAATAGGATAGTTTTTATTCCGCAAAAAGTAATAGTTCCTTTGGAAGTTGTCATTATCAATTCGCATTTCGCCAACACCAAAGAGTCTCCTACTTTGAAGACGGTTCTGTCACGTTTATTCCTTGGTTCTTCTGTAAATCGCAAACACTGCTTTTCAAAGAGCAAAGCAAGAATGTTTTGACATATTCAGTTGTGTGTTCAGCTTAAAACTGCAGAAATGAATGAACCTGATATTTCGGAAGAACAAAATATAAATCAATTCCTTACCCTGAAATTTCTAAAAGCCGCAAATACTTAGTTTCTGGTAATTTACTCGTAGACATAAAATTCTGCATGGAAATTGTTGAAGTGAAAATAAATGATTCCACAACATTACTAAATTAAAAAAAAAAAACTGCAATATCATCTGCTGACAGATTGCAGAGCTAAAAATATGGATAACACAAACATTTAAATGTTAACGTGGAAATTGGTTGTTGTTTTTAATTAAACTGTAATCAAGTTACTGCTTTCTTTTCTTTGGTGTAGTTTTGTGTTTTGTTGAAACATCGTTGTGGTTCGTGGTAAATCGAAGGTTCACCCGTCACCCAAATCATTTATGTTGATTTTAGGGAGGTTGAGGTTAGGTTGAAATGCAGCCTGGACCAGAATTACTACTAATATTCCATGGATTTTGAGTTAAAAAAGTGGCTGCCATTCCGAATTATGACTATAATAGGCTGCAGACATCTAATGCCGTTAAGTGAGTAATGTGTGTGACCGTATGTTTCGGCGCGCGTCACACTTTTGTTACCTGTTTCCCGGCTTTGAGGCACAGTTTTCATTGAGGCTAGGAAGTAGTCAACCATATCTCCTAGCCCAAAGGAGGAACTTTTCTGCGGGCCGTACTTTAAAGAGTAACCAAAACTGTTATATTCTAAGACACGTTCAAATGGACGAAGATGCGGGTAACTGCTAGTATGAAATAAGCTTATCATAAGAGGATGGAGCATATCAGATGTTGAAAAGTGCGCATACGAACAGACAACGTTTAACTGAAAGCAGTAGGGTGGGTGAGCTTCTTTAAGTGTCTTCTGATTTCTGTTCAGTATGCAAGATATCATCTAAATCGTTAGAGACGTCGTGATAAATTAATTTTACCTATGTACAGGAGCTGCTCGTGTAATAGTATTAGATAGATTAACTATATAGACAATATATATATTATATACTCACCATATTTCATACCTTACTACATAAGAACTGCATTCTATAAAATATAAAATTCATGAATGCACACAGTTCAAGACTTGATTTTAAAATTATTACCGGAATATGTCAAACCGCTTCAAGATTATTGGTAACGCAAACGAGATGGCGTTGTAAAACAACTTTCGAAAAAATATTTCGTTTTAAAAATAATCGCTTTTTTTTTAATTTTTGTGCAAACTTCATTTTTTCAACGATGACATCTATATTATTAAATTCAGAAAGTAAAACATTACTATCTAAAAATGAAATTTCATCGAAATATATAAATCCGTTTCAGGCTTGCTGGTGCATCAAGGTCCTAGGAGATGGCGTTATAAAATAACTCTCTTTTGGTAAAGTCGCATTTTTTTTTTCAGGGGAAGACACCTGTTTAGATAACCTGAAAAGCAAAACGATAACTAAATATGAAATTTTATCAAAATCGTTAGAGCCGTTCCCTAGATACCAATATATATATATATATATATATATATAAATATGTTATGCTCAAAGACCGATAACACACACTGAGCGGAAAAAAAAACCTACAACAACGCGCTGTGGCTTCTTGAAAGCGGCCACAACACATTGTGGCTTATCAGTATCTAACTCTTTGTGTTCACGACGAATCGGACCAGGGTGGATTTAATATACATGATTCTTCTTATGCGTCGCGTTACAAGGCTCAAAAAAGAGCCGTCATGTGTGGAGAATACGACCTGGACCAAATGCGAATTTCGCGTTGTGACCGTTTTGAGTAAGCCACAACGCGTTTTGGCTGTTTTTTGTAAGTGCCATAACGCGAATAACGTGTTGTTGACATTATCAATAAATCATAACGCGGTGATGGCTTTTTTTCTCGCTCAATGAACGTTTTCGGTCTTTGAGCCTAGTATATATACAAGAATTGCTAGTTTATAGTTATAAGATAATCCTTGCGCATGTCTGGAATCGATCGTGCGACTCACGAGTGGTTGTGTACGCGCTGGGTTACTGTTAGCACTTACTCATTGCGACTGACTCCACTTGGCCGGGCGCTGGATTTAGTCGTCACGCCGCCCCCCGCACCGGGTCTCGACTGAGCTCTGCCGCTGTTTGTCCGTTTCCTCCGCCCCCGCGCGCGACACAATGGACCGCTCCCCCTGCTGCTTAGTCCTGTCGGATTTTCGCGTCTCGTAATAGCCTGCCCGCTCGGCACGGGGTCTCGTCGTCCGGCATACCGCGCCGGGATTACGAGATCCTCTCTCACGCCTCACTCGCATTACGTAGTCAGCCACATTGGCTTGCTTTACAAGACACGCAACATCGTTACAACCTCCAACTTAAGAATAAGAAATAACACTGCTATGACCAGACCGAGCGTGGTGGTGAACGGTTAACGTTCTGGCCTAGCATTCGGGAGGACGCTGGTTCGAATCCCCGTCCCGGCATCCAGATTTGGGTTTTCCATGGTTTCCCCAAATCACTCCAGGCGAATGCCGGGATGCTTCCTTCAAAAAAGACCATTACGAATTCCTTCCCGTTCCTTGTCCCACATCCTTTTCCTCCTCTAATGACCTCGACGTCGAAGAGGTGTAAACCCACAACAAAAGCAATTCTATGACCAGAAAAACAAAAATTTTAATTTTGTTTGATGAAGAGGTTAGCACAACATAGGAAAGGATGGAGGATTGCATCAAACCAGTCGAAAAACTGACGACAGAAAAAGAAAAAAATGAATCAAATGAAAAAAGCAAAGTTGTATTCTAATTTGGATCAAAGCCCACACCGGCCTACCAAGGAATGAATTGGTAGTTACGTTAGCCAAAACTACCACAAAATTAAGATTATACGACCAGGTAATCCCAGCGACGGACATAATACCTACAATTAGGACCACCAAGAGCAATAAATGTAACAATACATAGAGAACATCGATAGAAAATGAAGGTATATACTACGGCTACCTACACCCAACGCTTCCAACTAAATCCTGGCATCAAAAATGTTTATTATAATCGTATGCCAAGTACAACAAATCACAAGTTAATCTGCATTGGCTTCCGAAGTCGCAATAAAATTACTACACACGTGGAGGTCTCTCTCATGCCCCCATCAGAAAGGGTATGTAAGATGGCATTATATGAAATATATCAGTTTCAGTAGTTCATTGCAAAAATCATGTAAAATAATAACTTTGTACTGGCTGTATGGTTTTGTAACAAAATGCCAAAAATAAAAAAAGTACGATAAAAATCATAAATGTTTAAATGTGACAGCCACGACATACTCGACCGATACCTGCTCGGTGTTCAGACTCATCCCAGACACTGTGCGATGTGACCGGCGTTAGTTCAGATGATCAACTAGTGGGTTAGTGGTAACGCCTGAGCCTGCCGAACAGGAGGACTTGGGTTCAAGTCTCCGCCCGGCCAGCATCATTTCGGTTTTTCATGGTTTCCCTAAATCATTGCAGGTGAACACCTGTAGAGTCCCTTCAAAATGTCAGTTCCGAATTTCTCCTGCTTCCTTGTCCCCCATCCTGTCCCGTCTCTAATGACCCCGACGTGGACGAACCGTAAGGTCTGAAGCGAAAAAAGGGGGTCATTTCCTGAAATGCGACTTCATACCTTCATTGTTAGATAGTTATAGTCTCTATTTTCACGATACAGAATATTTTTAACTGCTTGTAATAGCATTTCACTGTATCCGAAATACAGTGCAGATTTTGGTTACTCGCTTTTACCTCAAATGCGGGAAATGCCGGAATGTTTTCTTACTGTAGACAATGGACCGCCACCTTGCAGTTATTTTCAACCAGCCCTCTGACCACCGTGAAGTACCCCCCTTTCCAGAAGGGGAAAAAATTCCAAAACTGAATTATACACTTGATATCTGGTTGCAAAATGTTCATGTTTTAGAATAACTTCAAACGTAATTCCGGTTAGATGGACTGTTGTTAATACGGAATATATTGTCGGAAGGTGTCTAGATTGCAAATGACATCGAGTCGTATAGAAAGAAAACACAACGGAAGATTGTGAACAGCGACAACGAAAACTGGACAGAGTAACTAGTTGGGTATATTAACAAGGAATAAAGAAAAAAGCCAAAAAGAACCTGGTAGAAATGTAAAGGTTTGTGAAATCATACAATAGAGGGAGAATTTCTTTTTGGAAACAGAAAAATACGTGGGCACATCAAATCGTTTGAAAAACTTAGTTGGACAGGGCACGTTTTGGAAGTTGTAGGGAGAAGTTTTGATGTCCTATATGTATTGTAAAGGGTAATGAGGGTAAGTACCAGTGTGTGTGTGTGGGGGGGGGGGGGAGCATTTTTTTTTTTTTTTTTTCTTAAGACCTTATATTTCGTCGACGTAGAGGTCATAATAGGTGGGAAAGGACCGAGGGCAAGGAAAGGAAAGGAATTGGGCCTTATGAATGAGGATTTCCGACGTTAGCCTGGTGTGATTTGGGGAAACCATGGAATATCGAAATCTGGATGCTCGGACGGGGATCGGGGATTCGAACCCACATCCTCCCAAATGTGAGGCCAGTTACCGCTTACCTACCTCGCCAGTTTGGTATAGGACTTTTATTATAGATATCGAATAAAGGAGTTGTAGGGGGTGCGAAAAAAAGCAGTAAGATTCGTTTGTGGAAATTACCGCAGGATACAACCAGTAACCCATCGGATAAAGGAGATGGTTTGGAAGTTAATTCAAGGTAGATGGAGGGTGAAGAAAGTGCTTGAAGTGTGTATGGAGTATATTGCTGATTATGCCTGGTGGATATTGGGAATAGTAAGTACAAGGAAAGAGACCCATTACTATAAATAACTCCTGATTTGAAGCTTAAAGCATAAGGGATTCAGAATTGTTTCATTTAATTAAGGGTGCAGAGATGAGAATAAATTGCCGAGGGAGATTATTGTAACGTTATTTGTTTTAAATAGTCTCCAATTCGTCCTGTGACTTTCCATATTTTTGCTGACTCATCTGTATTTGCGTGTTTGAATGTGATAATACATTAATTGAACTACTATTCTTTCTGTGGAAGGGGGGATCTCGGATAAGGCCAAATTATTTGTTAGGTCATAGTGAATAATTTCACGCAATCATTAGACATTTTTCGTATTTATATGCTTGCGTTATTTGTCATCAATTAAGTATAATACTTCTTGGCACAAATCAACTTTCTTCTTTCTTTACTGTCAATACCATTTGGTGTATCAACGAATCGAATAAATACTTGGCGATAAGCACGCGGTAAAACTGTCACACGTTTCTTCTTGCTAGTGTCTCTTTCCTTCAGACCACAATCACCCTCTCAATATGTGCGAACGTCTTCCTTTCATAATATAATACATACTTGGCGACATATCCGTGGTACTACCATGCTCATATTAATCCGAACGACCTGAATTGCACATCGCTACATTTCCTCCTGGGACTTATTCAACCCATTATACACATCTACGAAGACAGTACTATACCCTGGAGGTGGTACAGTCTTACGACTATTAAAATTGAGCCACATCCACCTCCCATAAAACGAAATACATTTCCGCTTTTTTGTTTCATAAACCGAAATAGTGATTATATTTCGGCAATAAAAGAGTTATAGGAACATCGAATACGTTTCATTTACTGTTTTAAAGACATTTTACAGTTATTAAGTGTTCACACATAACACGAAAGTTACCAATCTCAAACAAAATGCTGGTTTTTAGCAAGTACTGGATAACATCAAAATGCAGATTTTATACCCGTCTACAACAACTTAAATAATTCGAAATTTACGTTAATATTCAACGTTTGCTGTGTATTATAATTTTTGGAAACAGTACACACTTATCTAAGAGTTCAGTCAAATATATAAACACGTAACAAGATTTCGGATTTAATAATTTTGCAGTGGTCTTGTAAGAATGCTTGCCTGTAAAAGTAATTCTTTTAGTTCTGTCGTTTCTCGAACATACTAGCGTGGAACAATAGAAAAGAATCATAACATTAATGTTTTGGCTGACGTGAGACACTGTCAACGCAGCATTCGTGAGTAGGATTTGAAAGACACTTTTCTATTAAATTTAACTTCACCGTAAAGGTTTCTGTCACTCAACATTCCCCATTTTTTCTAGTGCTCATAACAAAGTCGGGCGATTGATCATTGATGTAATACGTAATGATAACTGTTTAAAAATAATCAAGGAACTAAATCAAACTAATGTGTCTATTGTGCGAAAAAGTTTTTTTTAGCTAATGTCCTTATTGTGCGACAACGATAATTTCTAGCCTGTGGTATTGGGAAGCAAATCAGAAATGAAATGGAAAGTGGCTGTTCTTACGAAAAAAATTCTCATCAAAGAAGAACATAAAATTCAAAGCTTCCGTATTTAAAAACATGCTGCTCCGACTAGTGATAGCTAATGATATAATTGATGCATAACCCAAACTGGGCATTATTCGTGGCATGGAGTTATCTTCCCTGTCCTATCGCGTTGACCGCTATCTCCGGGAGTCCGTAAAAAA
>CM061918.1:67320252-67434985 GCA_031002005.1 Vandiemenella viatica
CCACGTCAATGCTCCATTGTGAGCAATCACAAGCTCTTTTTGGGCTACTTAATTCTTCAGAATTGCCCTTACGCTTCTCTGGGCGTGATGGTTCATCTGAAAAAAAAAAGAAAAAATAATGTATTAGCAATAGTTATAAAGACATGGGAAAAAAAATAATCTATAGATAAATACGTACTGAAATAAAAAAGGTCACTGCAGGAAATATCCAAATCACCTGCGAACAAATAAATTAATAATATAGACTACTGCTTCATTTTTTCATAAATCTAGTTACTTTAAAAAAATATTATCATTACCGAAATCATCTGCAGTGAGAATTTCATCAAAGTCTGAAGCAGAGAGAAAAAAAACTCATCAGTATATGTGAAAGAATTTAAAACAGTCAGAAAAACAAGTTAAATAACAATAATTTACTTACCAATATCGGCGAATAAGCTAAGATCCTCAGAAGACATTGTGATGATCGAAGTGTTCAGCTCGGCCGCTCAGAAAAGACTGGATGGCTGAAGGGGGGTCTCTGCCCTATTTATACACGAGTCTGGAGCCTTAGCGTGGGAAGACTGCGTCCCCGGGCGCAGCTGCGCGCGGGAGCCTTTGATAGCGTGGGAACACGACGCTTTGCCTGTGTTGTCTAGCGACATTAATCTCCCGAGGAATCTAAGGCCATATTTCTCGGGGTAAATTATATTCCTCCCGCACAATCGTGAAAGTTGAAAAAATGTTTTAGCTTTTAACACACACACATACCTTCCGAGGAGGCCAGGTGGTATTTATGAGGCCTGGCGCGCGGATAAGGGAGTATTTATGAGTGTGGGCGCGGCGAGCCGACTACTTAAAATTCAGGCCGGGAGGGGCTGGCGCGGCGGCGTGGGAGCCTTTGATAGCGTGGGAAGCGATAATTAATGGCTTGCAGCTGCGCGCGGGCGGCGCGGCGGCCGGCTACTTAAAATTCAGGCCGGGAAGGGGTGGCAGGTGTGCTGTATCGGGCGGCTATCCCTGAGAACGAAACAGAGTTTAAAAAACATACGCTAATACTAAATTTCATATCTCGGAAAGTACTTATCCGATCTTTTTCGGATAAATACCACTGTAACGGCCAGAAAAAATCCTTATTACTTGACATGTAATAACGCTATTTTAAAATTGTGTTATAAAAAAAAATATTGAACCAAGGTCCTCAGAAGCGAATATTATACCGCATTTCGAATTGAATTTGAGGTTTATTACTCTGACCGCGTGACGTCACACCACAAGAATACTAAAGTGAATATTGTACCGTAATTGAGGTTAAAAAAAATAATAAAGCCATTTAGACGATTTGGTCACACGACACTCATTAGCATACAATTTATGATCTGAGGCGAACACCTGCGCGACGTGGGTGGTCTGGCGAACACCTGCGCGACGTGGGGGGTCCAAAAACTGGCAACGCAACCCCCTCCATAAGAAATACATGGGGAAAAAACTGGCAACGCAACCCCCTTCAGGCACTACTACGGAGGACCCCCTTCCGCTCCCCTACTATAGACTTCGTAACAATTTGAGACCTTTTTTTTTAGGTCTCACGCTCCAAGGGCGGCTATGGACGAAATACCCCCCCGCCCTCCCCCTAAAGTCGATTTTCGCGTCATTTGTAGACTTTTTTTTTTAAAGCTCTACAGTCCTGCAAGATTTTCAAAACCTCACGTGAGATTTCCGTTGACCCTCCCCCCCCCCTTGGTTTCGTGAGGTTTCACCGGACACCACCCCCTCGCCTATTTCACCTCACGTAATTAATTGACCCTCCCTATCGTGCTGTCCAAGTCGCGGACCAGGGCTATACTAGTCCTGTGTCTAACGCAGCAGTGCGCTAGCTCGTCTGTATCGTATTCATTCCACGTACAAACGCTCTCTCCTACAAGTTTGAGAATTATTAAATCTAAAATTTTTTGGCTGCTGCACGTTACAATGTTGTGTAGCGGAAAATCTGCACTATTCATCGTAAGAAATTGTTTTCATGAAAAGTCGCTGTGTGTTTTGAAACTGGTTGTCCCCTGTAGCTTATACGAGAGAATTACTTCATTATATCATCTAACGACAAGCATCTATGCGAGCAGAAGACGTTCATTGACAACTCTCACTTTAGTTTCGGCCACATCTACCGATGTCCTACATCTACCGAATTACGTAGACAAGACAAGATGAAATTATTATATTCTTTGGTTCGAACAATTTTTCTTTGTCTCAATACAACTAGGTATTATAGTTAACAGCATTACGTATTAAGTCAAGGCAATCTGCGCTGCACCAAATACTGCCAGCGGCGTACGTTTACATAAAGACATACTGAAACCATGATACGTATTAATTTGTGGGTAGCTGCAAAGGTTAGTTTGTGTTTGGTACTTCAGTGTGCACGGTGGTGTTTTTGTGCTACGAAATGTCTTATCAGAAAATTTGTGTGAAATTTTGTGTTACATTCAGATTTAAGTACCACGAAGCACTCAGAATTTCAAATAAGGTCTTTGGAAACGATACTTTGACACAAGTTTATGAATGGTACAAACGCTTTCAGCAAGTTCGAAAAGACATCCAAGATGACGCGAGGTCTGGGTGCCCTGACGCGTATGTGGATAAAATTAAACATGTAGTGCTTAGTAATAGAAAAATTAGCATTTAAGAGCTCGTAAAGTCAACCAGTAGTACGATCTACAAGTTTTACGCAGTTTTCGTAAGGCAATCCAGAAAAAAATTACCCTATCTTAGAAGAGAGACTCATGGATTTTGCACCACATCAACGCACCGCCGCCAACCACTTTGCTTATCCAACAGTTCTTGGTGAAACACGATTTTTTCTCGGACAAACATCGTGACGCAATATTTTATATATAGGGTGATTCAAAATAAAGTGGGCAAAATGACATTGTAGATCAGTCATACAATAAGAATCAAAAATCGTATAGGAACAGAGGGTCGCAACTGCGATCCGGAGCCGCTACAGGGCATCTAAAATAATGCTGACACAAAGAGAAGAAACAAAACAGTTACAGATCATTTTATTGATAATTACTCACTCACATGCGACTAATGCAAGCCAAATGTTGAGCCCACAGCAGATGCATCGAGACAAGCCTGGCATGGAACGGCGCACCTTCTCAAAGATACCAGGTGTATCTTGAACACATCCGGCTGCCGCAACGATTCTTCCTACCAAGTCTTTCAGCGTTTCAACAGGTGTTTCATACACACCTCCTTTTAAAAATCCCCACAAGAAAAAATCCAAGGGAGACAGGTCTGGTGATCGTGGTGGCTCGTGTCTGTATAGCAACGCCCTCTCGTGGCTCTAGCGCCCTCTACAGGAGTTTGCGACCCTCTGTTACTATGCGATTTTTGATCCTTATTGTATGGCAGATCTACCATGTCACTTTGTCTACGTTTGTTTGAATCACCCTGTATATATAAGGTAGTAAAATGTTAAACTAAATGACGTCCCTATACAGTATGGAAGTGGGCTACTGTACAGCCAAATAATAGTGTTAATGACGATGAATGAACTGTAGTGGCCCGTTTTGAAGCATTCACATGGAGCTTGTCCTACGATGTCGATCCGAAACGTGGAGGAATACGAACCCAGGTCTTCACCTGCCAGAGAGACTGTTAGATGTTCTGCATGTGCCAGGACGCCCGCCTGGCAGCCTGTTGGCAACAAATTGGCTGTCGGTTTGCGCCAGCTTTTACTGCTGTTTACACTCGGCTGACTCCCGTTTTACGGCGGGAATCAGTCGGCCGTGTTTTAGTGCACGTGCGTGAGCAGAAATCAATGGCAGTATATATAAGGTAGTAAAATGTTAAACTAAATGACGTCCCTATACAGTATGGAAGTGGGCTACTGTACAGCCAAATAATAGTGTTAATGACGATGAATGAACTGTAGTGGCCCGTTTTGAAGCATTCACATGGAGCTTTCCTACGATGTCGATCCGAAACGTGGAGGAATACGAACCCAGGTCTTCACCTGCCAAAGAGACTGTTAGATGTTCTGCATGTGCCAGGACGCCCGCCTGGCAGCCTGTTGGCAACAAATTGGCTGTCGGTTTGCGCCAGCTTTTACTGCTGTTTACACTCGGCTGACTCCCGTTTTACGGCGGGAATCAGTCGGCCGTGTTTTAGTGCACGTGCGTGAGCAGAAATCAATGGCAGCTCTGAGATCAGTGTTTGGACCACGTGCTGCGACCCACATGGGGCGCCGTGATTGGTCGCACGTGGACCCGCGAGTGTGGCGACCACGTGTGCTTGGCGCCTTCTAGGAGAACAACCAAGTTCCTGTTGTGGAAGAGTCTCACAGAATAGAGGGTGAGTCACATTCAAGACTTTCAGGATTGGTTAATTTATTCGTCGAGCGAACAGTGGAAGGAGATATGAAGCAGATAACTAAGGATGTAGCGAAGAGGTTAGCAAAAGATAGGAAGAGATGGAGACCTGTTGACAACCGAGTGGCAAGTGTTACAAAGAATAAAACTCAAATCAGCTAACACATATTTTAAACAACTGTCTTATCGTTCACGTGGTATGATTTAGGCAATCTGTGCAAAATCGAAATCTGCATACACCGACAGGTAACGGACCTCGATCCGTTCGAAAGTGATACCAAAACTTTGTCACCTGACCTTCCTTCAAAGTACGATTTCCATCTCTATCCCTCTAAACCATTTCAGCTACGTGCTACATCACTTTTTATCGTTTTTTTTCTTCGAGATGCTAACGACCTGAAGTTACCTTCTTCATAAGAAATCGGGTGCCGAAACGAGTTGCTGGATTAAAAATTAAGTACTCAGTCCCTTTCTGACAACCTGGGTCCGTAGGGTCTGCGCCATATCCAAAGTCTACAAACAACTCTTACCGACTGGAATAGTGACTCGTCTGACCACGCAAACTTTACCCAGTCATCTACGATCTAATCGATATGTTCACGATTATAGCAGAGGCGCTGCTGCTGATGGTGTTTTGTTAGCAGACGCACTACCGTCGGTCTTCTGCCATATCCCATCAATGCAAAACTTCGCTGCACTGTCCACACAGTCATGTCTGCCTTATGTTCCACGTCGACTATTGCTGTTCTTTGACGCAGTGTTGCCTGTTAGCCTCGACGCAGACGTTGCTGGTCTCGGTCATTACGTAGACGTGAACTATTTAAAAATCGTAAACGAGTATCTAGTCTCTTACGGATAGACGAAATTAAATAATTACAGGAATCATATGGCAGTAGCTTAATGTCATTTTGACTGCTAATTGTGGAGTCTGGATTTGATGCCGAGAGGTTAGCTCCCTGGACTAGATCCTTTGTGCAGCCCGTGACAGTGCTGAAAACCTGCCCGCTCCAAAATAACCGCGCGCCCACCACTCAGCAGCCCGTTAACGCCACATGTCACGTGACTGCCGTCGCAGCCACTCGCATCCTCTCCGCGAACAGCTGCGTCCGACTCCCCACAAACACTCTTGCTTCATTCACTAATAACTGTCGAATAAATGGAAAATCATCTTTTTAGAAATCTGGAGGACATGGATTCGATCCCCGACCAGGCCATCCAAATTTCGATTACACAGGAATATTATAAATCATTGAAGCGATTTAACAAATTTACTGTATCTATATTATTTAACGTACTGTTACAAAAGTTTATAGTCATATAGAAAATCTTAAAAAGGCTTTACTGATATATTGTAATTAATCTACACGACTCCCATTACTGATTCTGCAGATATCAACTCGATAATCATATTCTTGCCACACTCTATGTAGCATGTCCCTATCACTCTGTTCAAAAACACTGTTGAAGCCGGATCGCAGTTCTGGTAGGTTTGTTGGAAGAGGAGGCTTAAATATTGAATCTTTTACTTAAATCTTCCCCCCTCCCCCAAAAATCGCATTGAGTTAAATCTGGAGAGCGTGGAGGCCATGGTAGGAATAGCTTTTTATCATCCCCCACCACGAACTATCCATTGGTTTCTCAATCTTCGGTTTAACACTGAGCGGGGTTGGTGAACGGTTAACGTCCTAAACTTGCATCCGGGGGGACATGGTTACGAATCCTTGTCCGGCTATCCAGATTTGGGTGTTCCATGGTTCCCCAAATCGCTCCACGCGAATGCAGGGATGGTTCCTTCAAAATGGCATGGCCAAATTCCTTCCCGACCTTATTTCCAATTCTTTACCGCCTCTAATGATCTAGACGTCGAAGAGGCGCAAAACCACAAGTAAATAAATAAATAAATAAAAATAATAAAAAATCGTGTTTAAGAATTCATCAACATCACAATGGAAGTATATACAAGAAAGTTTTTTTTTTTTTTTTTTTTCAATATGACTGAAAAGTTCTGTGACAATATTTGAAATAATAAAGCTAGATTAAATTTTTAGTTCGCCTCAGTAATTCAAAATAACCCCGTGTATGGTTTTCCGCGACACGGCCGAACTGCTTCCTTTTCTTTTCCCAATATTCCCCCCCTCCCTCCTCCACCCTCTCTCTACTCTAATAATTTCAACATTAACGAGCTGTAAACCAGAAAAAATTGTGCAATAAGGACATAACACAAAGTCAAATTCGCAGCTACACACTTGAGCAATACCGTCCCATTGCACCTATGTTATATCCCCACGTCTCCTTGTAGTGTGTTTGGGCGAGGACATTCGATACTGTTGATAGTGATTCGTCCATCGAATGGGCTCATTAAAGCTGGCAGTCCTAACACCGTCATTCGAAAGAGCAAGCCTGAATAGGCCGGCAGTGGACTTCATCGTCTCCCTTATTTCAGATGTCAAACACAAAAGAAACGACACAGTACAATCAACACACACACAGTCATCCACACACACAGTCATCCACACAAACAGTAACATGAATATATAAGAACGAAGTCTTTCTCGGCGTTGAGAATGTATAAACTGCTCTCGGGTGACTAGCCGAGTCAAGAGTGCGTTGCTACACAGTAACATGAATAGTTCCACATTGAGGAAGAATCACAATTAAAAGAACACAGCGAGATTAAATAAATTCTCGTTCTTCCAGCCGCGTATAAAAGCTACTTTCAAGAGATGTTTCAGGAAGTCCATCTCTGCCTTCATTTTCAACCTACTGTATAACTGAAATAACTGTTTGTTTTGGCAATGCCGCGGCAACGGTAAAAGACGAAACCGATCCACCGCAATGACGTCATCCACTCTTCTGCCCCTTACCAATGCGTATCTGCTTCAACAATTTGATAGCCACGTTCTAAGCCACCCTAAGCTGGTATCCAGTGTCCCTGTAGGTTAGTGAATCAGCTGTTCTGATTTCAACAAGTTCTGTTATTATATTGGCCCTAAAATATCTGACCCGGGCTAAAATTCTTCTTTCCGCTACTCATCGATAAGGGGTAGAACAGTTGATGACATCATAGGCATTGTCTTCCACCGTTGCCGCGGCACCGACAAAGCAAGCAGTTAGTACAGTTGGTTGAAAATGGCGACAGAGCTGGACTCCGTCGAAACTTCCCATGAATGTGACGTTAATACGCGGCTGGAAGACCGAGAACAGCTTGTTTATTTACAATGCCGCGAAAACCTTCGTTGTTACTCAGTGAGATTGCTATGGAAGGACAACCGCCCCCATAGTGTATGCCACGATACCGTACATTAGTAAACAATCTAGTGAATGAAAGAATGTAGGCTTTCTCGGTGAGTCAGTTGCGTAAAATCTTCTACGGATTTCAACCGGCAACCGGGATAGCGTGTCAGTAAAAACTCAGAGTGACGTTTCGGAGTCTAACTCTGGCTGCATCTTCCGGCGAAGTGTCGGATTTCTGAAGAGTCCCAGAATATAAGCCACGTCACGTGCGTCGGGGCCAATCGGTGCACAAATGCACGTGACTTGACGTCACCTGGCAACCAAAGGCCTTATAAGCTGGGAATCTTCCGAAATTTGACACTTCGCCGGTAGATGGAGCCAGAGGCAGGCTCCGAAACGTCGATTTGTATTTTTACTGACACGCTATCACGGTGGAAAAGCCCTAGAAGATTTTACGCAGTCTAGTGAAGTTGGTATCTATACCTCTCCCGCCGTGCTAGCCAGAATGTAACGTTGTAAGCGAGCTTATCCCGTACGCCCACATTACACGACAGCAACACGCTATCACCAATTGGACACCTCGCCGGCCGTAGCGCACACATTCCGAGGCGGCTATTGGCTGCCTGACTGCGCGCATATTTTCCACACTTTACGGCCACAAACGTAAATATTTCCCCGAGGTTACGGCGACGGCGGAACGGTCCGACTTTAACGCCGGAACCTGCACTGTGGGACATCTGTATGTAAAACCGGCGACCGGGCGGGTCGACGCTCCAAAGCCGATGATCGACGGCCGCTAGTCGACAGGAGTGGTCGAACGACTCCGATTGGCCCACAGCAGCACCGTCTGTCGATAAGCAATCTGTATCACATTCCTCAACTGATAAGCTTTACACCAATGGGCCAAAAGCCGACATATACCACTAACTTTACTACTCTCAGCAAAAATTCTTTGGCCCTACATTAACTCGAGTCATCTATAGTTCTGTACTATTACTTAAAGCTATAACGGGAACGGTGTGTCTGTTTCTTCCAGTATTACGCAAAAGTTAATTAACTGTTTTCAGAAGGCAATTTCCTTACAAACCCACTTCATACTGCTTGTAGCATCGTGCCATATTCTGGAAAGGGTGTGACCGAAGATACATAGCCCACTTAAGTTTCTTTCAAAACATTTGGCTGCTAAGGTAGGTATGAATCAACTTCATGAAACAAATATAGCAAGAACACAAAAGAGACGTAGCATACAGTGCTTTTCAAGTAGCTCCGCAATTCGTACCGGTGTCGTGTATGTCGTGTATGCATTATTTTAGATATTACTAAAAATGTGCTGCATAACAGTTCAATGCATCTCAGTTTTCCTACCTTATACTTGCTGCAAAATTCCTCGACTTACCTGAAACAAAAATTGGAAACAATAAAAATATTATTTTAGTGCTACAGCCGTATGTACACACACACACACACACACACACACACACACACACACACACACACACAAACACACACTGAAAGAGAGAGATTGTCAGATAAGATTCACAGAGAGGCTAACAACGATGATAAACTATGTTACAAACCTATTTAGATTATAACATATGAAGCATATAATTCAGGCCAAGGTATTATGTTGGGTTTAGCTCAAGATAGAAAGGGGTGAAGGATTGCATGAAACCCGTAGAGAAACTGATAATAGGGGGAAAGAAAAGAAGTTAGTAACGATACACAAATTACATCACACAACCCTCCCCTCCAGCCCCGCGCCTCCTTGGCACACTTTGTGGGTACCTCCCATCTGTTGCGGTGACATACACATTTTGCAATTTTACATTTAGAACTTGATTATGACAGCATTTCCAACATGACATCGCGAAGCTTATGAATCGCTCCCTCCTTGTCACTGCATGGACACCCACCCCACCCCACTCCCTCCTGTTATCGTGTGAAGTAATGTAAGGATGCACACCTAAGTCACACAAGAAAATTAAACCGAAAAAGAATCATGAAGCGGTCAGGCAATAACAAGCGTGAAGTAAAATCTAAATCAGAAGGTCAGCAGTAGAATGGAACTCCAATTATCCGAATCAATTGGGACCGGACCCCGTTCGGATAATCAAAATTCGGATAATTGGATTTTTTTCAGAAAAAGGGTATATTTTAATTAACTACTGTATGTATGTTGAAAATGGGAGAAAAATCTATTTTTAAAGAAAAAGAGTTTTTAATTAATGAAATTAAAAGGCAAGACTTTTACATGTTAAGCGCACTTACAAGTGCTGTACATTAGTACAGTATATATGTACCGTACTGTAAATTGCTTGCTGAACATCTCGGTCAAAGTAAGTTGATTGACTGTATTCATCCATTTTCTGGCAGCATGTGGTCACACTCGGGCTGACGCTCCATCCACTTCAACGCAGTTTCAAGGCCGGAAAATGCTTCACTGGCTGATGGTCTCGTGTCTGCTTCAACTTCGACATTAAGGTCATCTTCTTCCTCGACACTTTCCTCTCTCACAATTTCAATAAGTTCATCATCATTTAGAATTTAATACTCAGGGTCTGACGAATCAAACACCACCCACTCTCCTATATCTTCAGCATTAACTTCTCAACATCCAAGAATTTAAAAAAAAAAAAATTGTTTCTGAATTCGTGAAGTGACACGTCATCCCCATCTTCTTCTGTCTCTACCCTTTCCTTTTCTTGAGCTTCTTTTTCCTTTTTCTTCTTCTCTTCTTCAGTTGATATGCCTTTCAACTTGTTCCACGCACGTCTTAATGTGACTGACTACCTTAAGTGATTCGGATAATTGGAGTTCTGCTGTAATAGATACTATTTTCTTGCGTTGTTTACCTTGGATAACGCATAGTGTTGGCTGTCGCCTTTAGAGAAATACGTCGACTGTTGGGCAACGTGTGCTGACTCAACCACATCCTCACGATGTGACAATTCTCTCTGGAATTGGACTGCGAAGGACGTCCATAAACTCGTCTACGTGCGCTACGTTCAAATCTTCATCAACGTAACCTGCGCATTATACACACGCTGTCTCTCATACAACCTGCAGTTGCAGTCGTAGAGAATTCTATTACTGCTTCACAATTTGGCGTTTGATCGTCGGTGACTTTCAAAATAGCTAAAAAAGGCTGTAGTTAGGGGGTGATATTACTGTTGTAGGTATTGCGGATAGAATTATTCTTGACGGTAGATGATTTAAACTCAAATAACATAAGAGGCGTTGATAAGATTCAACTAAAATCTGAAATCGAGGGCTAATTTATGGCCTCTTCCTCGTACTACTCCAAATTCTTCTTACAATATCTACAGGGGTTTCATCGCCAATGAGTCCTTATTCTCTCCGAGCACTTTCTTCACTCGCATCATATCATCCAGTGACACTCAACCCAGCTCCTCTACAATGTTATAACTAAAGAATTGATTATATTCATTTGCATATGCAATTGCATATTAAGCCCATTTTCACTGGTTTTGCATACTTTACCTAAAACCTAGTGGTGATGCATATTTTCGCTATATTTATAATATTTTTCGATAGTGTACGTAGTTAATAAATAAAATCTTACATTGTAGCCGGCAAAACGTACTAGCAGTACAGCTCTTAGTCTACGACGACTCCCTGAAGAACTACGACCCACGTTTGGTAATGCAAATAAACTGGTTTCATCACCAAACAAAGCGTTTGTCAAGGCAAGTTCTCGTAATAACGCCTATAAAAAAAATGCCAAATATGCCTTTACCTCCGGAACCAGTGGTAACTCCATGGGCGACGTGGGTTGAAGCTGTACTGTTTTACAGTGAACATTTCGAGGCAATTAAAGTTGTAGTAAACGACTTTGACAGTGGAGAGGTTATGACAGTTTGTCAGTACAAGGAAACATTTAACGATTCTAGTATTAAAACCGTAGCTGTGATTAGCATTCGTTTTTCCCACTTACTTGCGAGTATTAAAAAGCTTGAAACTCAAGGTTTGACGTTGACTGAATCTACACAGTGAATGAATAAAATCCGCAATGCCAGAGGTATTCCTGTGTAAACTTTAAGTGAAGTTTGAAAATATTTTGAATAATAAACCAGCTTTTCAACCTTTGTGTCAAATTGATAGTTTTAGTATTGGGAGGGGTGAACTTTTTCCAGTAAACAATGACTGCTAACACGGCACCCAATTTCAAATACTGATCAGTTACATCAGTGAATGTGGAACGGTCCATATGCACTTATAAAAATATTTAGAGGGATCGAAGAAACAATCTTACTATTGAATATTTGGAACAGTATCCGATTTGTTTACATTTACAAAACTAAAAAAAAATTTAAATAATTGTTAATTATCGAATTTATAATTATGTTATAACTACATAATAATTGCATACTGATTCTGAAATTAAAAAATGTAAACATTACTATTTTTATATTTTATAATGTTGCATATTTGACACTTTTTTTTTACACTTTTCATGCATATTTTAATCATTTTTCATGCATATTTCTAGCTTTTTGTGTTGTATATAATCTGGTCTCTAGTTATACTTTACTGTGGCTTTCGGCAATTCCATCTGTTGTTGCTTCTCTATTTGATACCCACAATGTGGATCCCATACCACCACCCCGTACCCAAGCAAGCGATTACATCTTACTTCCCTCACTTCTCTATTACAACCCCTATCGCTCTATCGGACCACCGTAGGACTTGAACGATACTGCCTCTAAGCTAAGGATGATATTCAGCCCGAAGGGCCCTCTCCAAGAAGGTGTACTTAGCCTCGAATTGGAGGTAGGGTGGCTAGTTCCTTTCCTCCTTACCTAACATAACACCGGGCATAGGAGACCTAAAGTTTAGCGTGGAATCGGAATCACGGAAGCGTTGTGGTGTACTTCACTTTTCACAGCAAGCTATGCCAGAGGTGAAGGTCGGGATGAGCGCCTGTGACAATTCCCAACAAGACAGGGATTCAAACCTGGGGCCTTTCGCTTTCCATTAAGACGCCTTAACCAATAAGCTTCTAGGCCGCTAGATATTGCCTCACTGACCTCATTAATGAATGATATTCGAAAATAGTTATAGTTTACACCTTCCAGAAGCAACTGCCTCAACACCATATAATCATACAAAAATCTTTATTTTCATATCTGTGGGAAACGTTAAAGTGACGCGGCCACATAATGAGAAGGGTCGAGAATCTATTCAAAGAAGTGGTGGAAGAATGCTTCAGAGGAAAAGACCAAGTCAGGTGACTTGGTACAATCAGGGAATACGGAAAGGCAGACATTCGAGAGAAGTGGAGAGACAGAGCTCATTGAAGAAGGCAAAGATCGGCTGGGATCAGTGATGACGTAATAATTAATATATTACTGTGCGTGCTGTATGAGCGATAACGCTCTAACCTCGCATTCTGGAAGACGCGGGTTCGAATCCCCGTACAGTCATGAAGATTTGGGTTTCCCGTCGTTTTCCCAAATCACGGGATGGTTCCTTCAAAACTCATGGATCCTTGCCTCCCCACTTCTTATCCGTATCTAACGACTTCGACGCCGACGAGGCGAAAAACAGAAAAAATTAATATCTTGACTTTTTTTAATATCTATGATCAACTAGCTGTTACTCGCTACTTTTTACGCGTGGACGTTTTCATTTGCTAGAATTGGATATAGAAACCTGTAACTTAAGTAAAAAGTGTCCCACTAACTGAATGCGAGAGAAACAAAGCCTGAGTAACCGATATAACATTACAGAGACTCACACACGCTATCCGTCTGTCTGTCACCGTTCCGTTAGTTTTCAAAATTCCATAACGAAATATGTTATTTATCCCGAAAAAAAGTATCCTATATTCTTCCTAAGGATACATAGTATTTCCTTGGTAAATTTTATCAATATCGGTTTACCCGTTTAGTTGTGAAAACGTAACAAGTAAAGTTACTTTCGCATCTGTAATATTAGAGTAAATCCCATATCTACCTATCCAACTAGGTACATGTAAACATCCTCGTGTAGTATCTCCGGCAGGAATCAGGTAAATTATTTGAAACCTAACGTTTGAGCCAAAATTGACACCGACGGCGAAAGTCTACGTAATCTACTTGTGACTGTAAGCAAATAATAGAGTCATTGATCGTCGCAGTGAATGGAGTCTGCAATGAGAGTGACAAGCGCGGAGTGGCGTTGTTGTAGGACGCTCCGAGTGGAGCGAGATTTCTTTCTTTTTTTGCAGTCCCACAGTGCGGCAGACCGGACGCATAAGTCAGCTGACAAGGGCGTCTCCTCGCAGCTCCACTGGAACCACTCAGACACCACGCTCTCTGTCCTGGAGACTCGAACCTCCAGTACACTCAGTCATTCAACATTCCACAACAGCAGGCAAACAATTTAATTGAAACACTTGCTATGATGATTGCAACAGTTTCTGATCATTTGCTCCATACTTTATTCTTCCATATAACTACATCACTGGGTCGCACCATTCTCTTATTTTAAAAATATTTCTTAATGGGGAAAGGACAGAGGAAGTAAATTTATTACTTATCAAAGCTCAATGCATTTTTTTTTATTTTTTTGCCTCGTCGATGCCGAGTTCATTAGAGGCGGGAAAGGACTGGAGACAAGGAACATGAAGGAATTCGGCAATGGCCTTTTGAAGGAAGCATCCCGGCATTCACCTGGAGTGATTTGTAGAATCCATGGGAAACCCAAATCTGGATGCGCGGACGGGGATTCGAACCCGCGTCCTCCCGAAATCAAGGCCAGAACGATAATCCTTCACCCACGACGCTCGGTAGATCAATGCAGGAGGGATGCCAATACAAAAACAAAACAATGTACAACTCCAAGAAGAAATTTCGTATGACCCCTTTATCATGTGAGAAAGATAAATGCTGTAACGTGGCTTAGTGGGAGGACATTTTGTCGACCTAGCCATATTTTTGACATGGGGTTTTGGTACGTGTGTATTTTTATGCTTGTGTTATTTTTTAGTGTTCTGTTGAATCACTTCATGGCATTATTATTTCCCTATGTAAAGTAGAACAATATATTTCAGAAATTAGTACAGCCGCACAGAACACATACTTGCAAAGTAAGATAAAGTATGTAAAAGGAAGTAAAAACAGAGGAGTTTTCTGTAAATCTTTGGATTAACAAGCTCAATATTCGTACAATAACTTCTCAGTATATATATATTCGCTCATGTAATTTGTCATAGACCGTTTTAACCTCCTTGCATAATAATTCACAGTTACACAATCTCAATACCTATAATAAACAGAAATAACTTGTACAAAACACAAAAATCACTGTAATTAGTACAGTGAGGAGTAAATTATTCTGAGACAGATCTGTTTAATAAACTTCCTAAAAGTATAAAACAAATATTTAAAGAAAAAATGAGAGATTATCTTATTGGCTATTCAAGAGTTTTTAGACAAGAATTAATCCCAGAGATTCTTCCTCAGCAGGAATCTACGGCTCAGAATTAATAAATAAATAAAAGCTAGTGAAGTAGTTTTACATGAGGTACTGTATGGTGCAGAAACATGGTCATTAATACGAAGTCAAAAAAAAAAAAAGGTTAGAAGCTTTTGAATTGAGGCTGTTCTGGGTATGGTGAATTAAGAAGGACGTATTATAAATATTTTTTTATTATTTATATAATTTACATACGCTCTAGTGGCTAAGTCTCTATACCCCTTCCTACCTTCCCATGTCATGATTATTCACCACCTACCTACCCCTGCCGTTTATAAATTCTAACTTTAAACTCCTTCAGTATTTTTGCTGAACAGTCCACTATTATCCCTGATAATTTATCCTAGTCCTTGACTTCCTTACCTACAAAAAATTCCCCCCCCTTTCGCCTGAATTTAAGTGCCAGCTTATGATTATGGTCATCTCTTCCCTTAGATTTAGAACTCCTAATCCTTCCATACATTATTACGATTATAAGCCCTGAACAAGCCAAACGTTCCCTTCACGAGCCTTCTGTATTCCAATGACTTCAGCTCCTTTATCATATTAATTACTGATTGCCTTCTATGGTAATTTCCACGAACAAATCTACCAGCTCTCCATTGTACCCCCTCCAACTTCAAAATTTGATTCCCATAATGTGGGTTCCACGCCACTCCATCAGTGGTCTGACCAGGATTTTTAACCAAATTCCCTCACATTCCTGACATTCCCTCAACACCCTCTCCAACAAATGAAGGATTGTGAAACCTCTTCCTACCACCTGATCAATGTGTCCTCCCCAAATGAGTTTACTATCAAATGTCATGCCAAGGTATTTGCAGTTAAGAACTTCAACAAGCAATTCGTACTCCACGTTATAATCGTAGAAAAACTTTGCTCTTTTATGCGAGTACTTAATAAGCTGACTCTACTTAACATTTGTTTTTGTTCTGTGTTTAGCTACAATATCCAATTCAGATCTACATTAACATCTACATCTACATATCTACTCTGCAATTTACAAAACTGTGGGTTGCAGAGAGTGCTCAGAACCAAAGCTAATCTCTTTGTTGTGCATTCCAATCTTGAATGGTACAAGGGAAAAAAGAATTAATATAAGAATCAGTGTGGCACCTTATTTCTCTAATCTTATGTTCCCTGTCATTCCGACTCAAATAGGTTGGTGGAAGAAATATTTCACTACACTCGTAAGTGAAAGTGGGAGTACACATGTTTACTAATAAGTTTAAACGAAAAATCCGTCGTCTATCTACCAGAGACTACTAATCAGTTCTGTGACGTTTTCGTAAGGACTGTAGCAAGTGGTCACGAATCGAGCGGCTCTTCTCTGTACTTTCTCTATACTGTCAATCAACCCCTTACGAAACGGATCTCAAATGGCACAACAGTGGTCGAAATGTGGACGCACAAGATATTTATACGCCATTTCCTTTGTTTGTTCATTACAATTTTTCAAGATTTGACTCAGGAATCGCAGGCTAGAATTACGTCCACCCACTAACGAATTAATGTGTAAGTTCCATTTCATATTCCTTTGTACTGTCACAGATCTTCATGTAGCTGTTTTAATCCTGTTATATAACATTATGCGATCTGCAAACAATCTAATTTCCGACTTCAATCATTCATAAGAACAAATGGACGCAATGGTTCCAATACATTACCTGATCAGGAGGAGGGAAAGAAATTCTTTGGGGTTTAGGATAAGAAGATACGTGTCTGATAAGAAATGCAGTGAAAGGATGGTCCTTGGGCAGAAATTTGCAGGAAAGAACAAGATACCAGGGTGATAGATAACGTTGTCATCAATTGTATCATATGCCGAAAGGAAAAGAATGGCACAGAAAAGGAAAAATTTGGAAATGCTAAACTTATAGACCATACTCCAGTGGGTATCACCGCTCCGCCGCAGGATACCCATGTTGTCATTAATAAGCCAGACAGGTCCGTCGAAAGCTGTTAGATGCTTGTTTATTGGTAAAATTTGATAAGTAGTTGGTAGATGCGCACGTAGGCATTCACATGTGCTCTGTGTTTCCACTCGTCTCGCCTTAAAAGCCGTGTCTCTACCTGGTTGGCAGTGTAAAATTTGTGCGACTCGAGACGTGTTTAATGGGTATAACTCCAGGAAGAGAGACATCCATTTCGTGGTGCACAATGAGGGCGGCACAAAGCGCGAGCGACCTGAACGAAGGGGAGCGATCGCGGTGACAGCCATAGAAATCAGCGACAATGAGTTGACTCCACTCTCCTCAAAGGAGCAGCAGCCGGGGAATAACACAGTCAGTGCGACGGCTTCGTTCTAAGGGTTCATGGTCCAGCGGCTACGGCGGCCCTTAGCAACGTCTCTCATACCGTCTAGGCAACACCTGAAATATCGTGTGTTGCGTGTGTGTGTGTTCTGATCCATTATTGCATGACGTTATTCTTACCATTATCTAGCTGTTATTAAGCATTTAATTTAATTGCAATGGAGCACACGCTCCGGTGGCAATTCCCTCAGTCATCTAATTACCCATTTTTTATTGTCTTATGTAATTTTAGTGTTAAATTCATCTCCCATCTAGTTTTGCGATTTAAAAATTTTAATTTTAAATTCCTCAAACGTTTCTCGTAAATTATTCATCACTTCACTTGGTAATTTGTTCCAATCCCTGTCACCTTTACCAACAAAAGAAAATTTTCTCACTCCCTTATGGATGAAATCGAACGCCAGTTTGTTGTCATGCTTAGCTCTTCCTTTTCATACATTATTCCTAATTCTTTGAACAATATCCCTCCAAGCTCCATCCCCAACATATGCCCTGTACATTCCCATCATTTTCTTCACCCTTCTCCTGTCCTAAAATAAGTGTGACCTAAAAAAAGTGGTCTACAAAAGTTTCCAGGGCGATTTCTAGGGGCGTTCTCACGGACCAGATCTCACCAGAGGGGGCGGGGGGGGGGGTCCGGCCAGATCTCATGAAATCTCACCAGGGGGGGAGGTGGGGGGCTTAGAAATCCGGAAAAACACCTCACGTAATTTGTGGATGCCCCCCAATGACTCTCAATCCAGCTCCTTTATCATATCAGTTACCGACTGGATCCTGCGACAATTTCCACAAATAAATCTAGCTGCTCTTCTTTGCACGCCCTCTATCTCTTGTATTTGATATCCAAAATGTTAGTCCGAAACTACACCACAATATTCAACCAAAGGTCTGACGAAAGTTTTGTAACCCAATTCCCTAACTTCTTAATGCACCCTTTTTTTTCAACTTATGACCTTACTCGTCGTCGACGTCGACGTCATTAGAGGTGGGATCGGACTAAGTACAAGGAACTGGAAGGAATTCGGCCATGGCCTTTTGAAGGAAGCATCCTGGAATTCGCCTGGAGTGATTTGGGGAATCCATGGAAAACCCAAATCTGGATGCCCGGACGGGAATTCAAACCCGCGTCCTCCCGAATGCGAGGCCAGAGAGTTAACCACTCACGGTTCATCTTTTCATCGCCCTCTCCAGTAAATGAAGGTGATGAGAGATTTAAGAAATTAATGCACCACACATATAGTGCAACCAGAGTACCACCCACGAAGAGTACACTGAACATAGGCTCATCATCCCGCTGTTATTTTATGACACTTTCATGGACTGCTTAAAATTTTCTTGCCAAATGATGTCCGCCTGTAACTCACTACAACCTTCTGGATTCTGTACTTGCACATTCGGTGCAGGTGCAGTAAGAATTTCTCTTTCTATTGGCGCGTGTAGGCCTGCCTAAGTCAGCATTGCTTCTAACCCAAACTGCTGTAAGACGTATCACAGGCTACATTAAGAACATCGAGAAATCATCATCTGTTTTCCCGGAAACTTGGAAGGTAGAATCTTAATCACAATCCTTCATATTATGCGAACAAACATATGGTTCACCGGTTGTCATATGTGCCAATACACTCAAAAACTAACTCAACAATCAATCAATCGAAAATATAAATACTACAGAATATCTATTTACACTTCAGAACTTAAGTACAGATCTACGTACCTCCCTATTACTACAATTTATTCAATTCCTTATTTGCATCACAGTATTTTGCATTTAAGAACTAGCTGTTCATTTTGAACTTTCGCAACTGTATGTTCCTCCTGTCTTAAATATACGTTCAAATAAAAATAAGTATGCGTAAAACATGAAGCGTGGCTTGGATGTGGGAAAACTTCACTGCTAAATACCTCGAGTCAGGTCTGAATGCTTTGTGATGACATGCAACAACGAAATTTAGTAATTCATGAGTGATATCTCAGCGGCACAACGTTCAAAAAATTTTCGCAGTCGCTATTGCAATTATGTTCTTTATTACCGCCAAGAACCAATCAGTGCAACGTTTAATTTTTCTGTTAAGCGTAGAGTCATGCTGAAATCTGGCAGTTAACTTTCCATGTTATAGATAGGTTGTTGGTGGTCGTGTAATTCAAACACTGATCAGATAATTGCTGATTGTGAGACGGTGTTCACATTCTAGTGAGGTGGAATCGAAGAAGAATATATGTAGCCACTTTCCAGGCTTTCTCACCAAGAAGTCAAAAAGTCGGTCAGGCTACATCTTCCCACTTCCTAAGCAAGTCCAGCGGACTCATAAAAGAAACACGGGAGCTCAGTTCCGCCAAGTCCCTTCGCCTCGATGGGCTGAGTGGACCCTATAGAGGGCCACCCTTCAATTATTTTTGTTGTGCTTTGTACGTGTTAGTGAATCTGAGACGCAGATCCGTCATATGTGACGATTGTCTTCTAGCTCACGCTTTGGAGATGAACACAGGTTGAATTAGTCCAGATATTAACACACAGCAATAAAACTGCCATATTAGGGGGCGTCCATAATGATGTGAGATTTTTATCCGGAATTCCGTGAGACATGGTCGGACCCCCCCTCCCCCTCTAAAATGACGTGAGATTTTGACGGAGACCCCCGTCCCCTACTAATCGACCTCGTAACTTTTTGAGACCCTTTTTTTTGGTCTCATGTTTCCAAGGGCGATGATATAATAGCGAAAGTTGTAGTAGATCTCGCTGTAACGACGACATTTTACCACTGGGATTGATATTCAGCGCATGCATTGTACAAAGTAGATTATTGGTGAGTACGAGTCCAAATTTTGAAAGTCACAACGCATTTTATCTCAACCCATTTCATTGGTTTGACTCTCCCGTCGATTATTCCCCAAATTTTAGCGGACCTGTTCGTCTTGTAAGGAAACATATCATTTTTTGTTTGTATTATTTTATTTTTTACTGTTTCTGTATAAATATTTAAAGGTAACAAGTTTATTGTTTAAGATTTCTTTTGGGTTAATTAGTTTTGTTTGTTTAATTTATTTTCTTTCGTAAAGGAAAAAGATAATATTTAGTATGGAAGAGCAAAGAGTAGTATGTTAAAAGAACTTCTTTGGGAAACAGAAGAAGAGCAAGTCCGTAGGATAAAAGATGTGAATGTAGCGGACGAATTGTGCTTCGAAATATTCTGTTAATATATTGAATGAATGCTGAAAGTAAATATTATTTGTGCGTAAAAATAGGTAAAAATAAAAAGATAATAATTTTACAGTCTTCAAAAATGGTAACACTCTATATCTCAACTACCTGTATCATATGGTCCAGATCGACTCTCTCCTCCAGTGCACTTGGCATTAGGAGAGTAATTAAACTTAGGTCTCCAAATATAACACACCATCATAACTTCTTTCTTCACTCAAAAGATAGTGTTCTCGTACCTCTTCATCTCATGGAAGAAGGAAATATATGGAGGAGAAGTGACTTTAAATCTGTGACGCCGGCTCTTAACTCTCGCGCATGCGCAGTGGCGGCAGCGGCGATATTGCGAACCCAAACAAATACAAAGTTCACATTATGCTTGATGCTGTGATTATTTCATTTTGTAATGTGTGTAAGTGTTTTATAATGCCATCTTGTGTTGCATACGTTTGCACAAATAGGTAAGAGAGGAAAGAACCTGGAATATCATTTCATAAGTAAGTTGAATTGTAATTAATGTTGTTGAAGCAGGCAGTAGGAATTGCAAACTTTGGTGTCTGTCTATAAATATTTAGTCATAGCTCTCAATGGGATGACTTTGTTCTCAAATTTTTGTTGGTGTAGTGTAGAAAATCAAGATACCTTGCTATTTTGCACATAATAGACTAGCATTACTTTTTAACGAGTGTTGAAAATGAGATTTAAAGGGGTGTGTTTTACATCGCGATTCAGTGAATTTAGTATTGCGTTTTCTTTCGTCACGTTGCAGTTTATACTGACAGTGTATGATGAAATTAAATTTTTTAAATTATGCTATGCAATCTAGGAATCTTGATGAAGCAAACGATGTTGTTACCGCAAATACAGTTTGAGATTCAAACACGCGTGTGTGGGTGTGTCTACATAGTTTGATTCTGTAGCGGCAATTTAATGTAGATTGTGGTTAGGTCTAAAAGCAGTCTGTACCAGAATGATTTTGTTGTTCCATAAGGGACAAGGAATTTATCTATTACTGTTAGTAATTTCATGAGAACCAAGTTAGTGACAAAACGTATATCGCAATGGAAACTACTTCCAGCCATTTCCAATTAAGCTTACTATGTATGTTAACAAGATAACTATTTTTATTCTGGTCTAGGACGCATTTCAACCTAACCACAAGTGGTAGTAAAAAAAACTGAAATATCCATTCTGCATGTGCACCATGTAATTTATTGTGGCTTTGGCAGAATTTATTTTTGTTCCAGGCTGCATCCCAACCCGATCCCCTCAATTTGGAGACAGTATATCCCGAAAACTAAGCACGATATCGAAAAATTTTATTCTTTATTTTCGATTTGTCTCGTCGTGTTACATAAGAATCCATCAGGAGATTGCGGCGTTACATTTATCCTAGAGTCCCCTTGAGGTTTTTGTGCATATACCCAGTGTCTGTATGGGTATGGCCTAGCCCCCCACTCCTCCTCCGCCCGGCGTCACTTCAATGCGTGGTGAAGGTCTCTTGCGTCGTCTCCATATATTTCTTTCCTCCATGCTTCATCTAGTTCATCATTGAGTTTCAGCTCTGTGACGCGGCTGTGCGGCGGTGATTGGGCCCCGGCGACGATGGATGTTTGTGTTGGGAGGGCGACAGTGTATTTTCCGAGCCGCTGGCTGTTTATTAGTCCTCATCCAGCGCGTATACACACCGACTGAGTGAGCCAGCAGCCACTCTGTGTACAGAGCCACGCCGCTCGCTTTGTAGCAGACACATCGCCCCTAGAGCTACTTTCATTCGGGATGATACCGCAGCTAATTGTCTCCACCAGTAGCAGATGTAGGCTTCTTTGATGTAACAATTCCCGTCACTTTTGATGATCCTCGTAGGTTGCCGAAGACTAGTCTCTTTGAATCTTTTACAATGCTTTTCTCTGTCAACCGTAAAAATTTTACTGGTATTTTAGTACATATTTGAAATTTATCCAGAAATTTTGCACCAAATGGTTCAACTTCAGAGGAAACTTCTATAATCGAACACCGCATCACATTTAATTTAACGATATCCAAGTTTAGATCAGAGAGAACGATATTAATTACGTGAGGTGAAATAGGGGGGGGGGTCCGGCGAATTCTCACCAAATCTCACCGAGAGGGGGGGTCAACGGAAATCTCACATGAGGTTTCGAAATTCTTGTTGGAGTGTAGAGCTAAAAAAAAAAGTACTACAGATGACGCGAAAGTCGATTTTAGGGGGGTATTTCGTCGAAAAGTGGGGCTTCGGAAGGGCGAGACCTAAATAAAAGGTCTCAAAAGTTGCGAGAGCGATTACTAGGGGGGGGGGGGATTTCACCAGAAGGGGGGGGTGTCCTGAAACCCGGGAAAAACACCTCACGTAATTTATGGATGCCCCCGTTTACCATCAGAGATGGTTCTGCTCATACGATGTAGTAATAAATCCAATTTTTTTTGTGTTTCTGAACTACCACGTGACTCTTCATGAACTAACACAGGACAGACAACAAGGTAATCAATATCACCAACCACAGAACTGAATATTTATTACACCAAAATTGCTACGCCCTTTCTTGATTATGGTGGGATAGTATGAGACCCACATGACGTAAGAATTGTTTGAACACTTTGCCAAGGGTGCAAATAACGGCCGTGGCAACGGCGATAGGAAACTTTCAATAACTGGTACAATAACTCAGTTGGACTGCTACTAGGTGGCGGCAGATACTGGTGAATGTCTATAAGGCATATGTTGCCGTTGAACTCTCGGAACTGGTCAACAAGCATTCGGAGAAACTACATGGGTCTCAAAACACTGAAAAGAATATCTGATGGATCAGTTTCACCTGTAGGTATTTTCTTTGCTTACTATCAATCTCTCGACTGATTTGATGCTGACCTCCGTCTATTCTTATACCAATTGAGTTAATCTCAGCACATCCATTTCAATATAAATTATCGGTTATTTGCTTCATTTATTCTGTTGCCTCTACGTTTCTTCATTGTCATGTAGTTCACAGAATTGTGTGTAGCAGAGGATCACAATGTTTTGGGTCCTAACGTCATTAAGCAATATTATGAGAGGTCAGTGTGGTATCCCGTTACTCTAATCTTATCTTTCATCCTCATAAAGTAAGTGTAAGAGATGTCTTGTTGTCTTTGTTGTTATTGCGGTATTAGGGCTCGTCCTGTACCAGTGTTGAGTCAGTGCAGTGTATTACTACGGTCACACTGGTCGGTTTGTTGCGGTCTTAGAGGCTGCCCTCCAACTCGTCCAGAGTGTCACTGTGACCGGTAGTCGCGCAGACTTCAAAGACGACGGCCGGTGGGTCCTGCGTTATTTCTGGGACGGGGTGTCTGCAGGTGCAGGCAGCCACCAGTCCCGGCAGGAAGTGAGTCCCAGAGGAGAGCCAGGCAGTCGGTAAGTCCCGGGCCCAAGGGTGTCCACGCCTCCACACCAGGGGTGTCCACTGCCGGTGCTGTATGCCAGCAGAGACGTTCTGCTTATTACGTATCTCCCACATGTTAATAAAAAAAATTGCGAAATTCTCCTGTAGCGTGAATCAGCTGGTAGTACACTAGTTTGGAATGAATGCCAATAAAAGACCTTTTTTGATCAACAACGGACAGTAACAAAACAATTTGCCAAGCAAGTATTTCATAAAAACTTTTAAAAAATTAAAATCGATTTTCCGATAGATTTAATTATTTGTTTATCGAATTTGTCTTTTAAACGGTGTATATAATACAAACAATTCAATTCAAAACAATTATAGCACGTCTCATAATTTTTTTTCCAATTTCCGAAACAGTTTTTCGACGACATTTTTATTAAAGACTCTGTCAAGGTTCTAAGGAATAAATTTAGTTATTTATTTTGGGGAAATAATTAACTAGAGAATGATTTATAAACTTTTTCTTCAGTCAAGTACATATCACTGCGAATTGTGAAAGAATTTTTCAGAAAAAAATGGATAAGCAAACCGACATCTAATCAAACAAAATAGAAGCAGGGACAGTGAGCGATCTGAATGTCGGTTTATATCCTCATAAGTGGCCAAGATGCCAAACTCCTCATTGGTTTTGGTTCCTGGCTCGAAGTTAGCTGATTCTAAGTCCTATGGTGGAACTATATATTTTTATTTAGGGTTTGACCACCTGGTCGACTTCGTGGGATGAGAGGCGCATAGCATTGCGAGCAAGGAACGCTAAGGAATTATACGATATTATGTTGAAGTTACTATTCCTGCATTCGCCATTGGTGACTTTTGGAAACAGTGGTAACTCACCACAGCAGAGATCGATCCCGCGTCCTCCCGAATACTACGGTCAAAAGTTAATCACTCCCCCACAAGACACGATCTTTTTTTTTTTTCTCCCATGATTAGGAGCTTCGCCCCTGCTTGAAAAATTGACGGTGAATTTTTGGTCACCATAATTTCTACCAAATCAGTATTTAACGGTTCGGCAAAAATATTTGGTATCGCTAAGACACCCACTTCCTTACCACCAATTCAATCCCAGCTGAATTCTGAAGAAAACCCAGTACCATTAGACGGCCCAACATTTCACTTGTTCCGTTAAACCTGGCGCCACGAGAGCAGAGCCGTAAAGTGCAGATGACCGCCGACTCTTCGGTCGGGAACTGGTTTCGGCGAGACCTTGCCGCGGTAACAGCCCACGCGATCGTGTAGCGCTCTTCATAAACCTGACCAGACGTAAAAGAGACATTAATCGCCGCGCCAGCGGTCATCTCCCCGCGACTGACCCGAGAGTCGGAAAGTTTCCTACCGTTTCCGAGCTATAATCCAATTACGTGGAAGAAATAAATTTAGCGACAGAGATTCAAGTTAGCGCTTATTCGACGTTATCCGTGGGTGGACACATAATTTAATGTGGAATCCGATCCTATGAGTTTCAGATTTCAAATTTGTGTGACTATAAAGGATTGGGAGACACAAAAACTATCGTTGGCGAACCAAATACCAACCTCTTCAGCAGGTGGGGGCACCCCGCTTCGAAGGGGGAGACTGGCGACTGAATGATTAGCGGTACAAGGAGTCACCAATCTCTTGCCAACGGTCATCTCACAGAAGGGCGGAGGTGTGCGGAATTGTCTTGGGGTAACCCATTATCCTTGTGGTTAGGAACGACCTAAACGTGGATGAATCAGAAATGATCAACATCCGTTCCAATCTTGTGCTAATCTTTCCATCTCAACATACACCTTACAACTCATCTGCTTCATATACTCCAATTCTGTCTTCCTCCGCAGTTTCTTACCTTCGAACGTTCCCTCTACTAACAACTTAACCAATCCTGCATGTCTCAAAATATGACCTGTCTCTTCTTTCTGTAAGACTTCTTTCCTCGCCCATCATTTCACTATTTCGTACCTTA
The DNA here is from genome assembly GCA_031002005.1 of Vandiemenella viatica. Taxonomy (NCBI): domain Eukaryota; kingdom Metazoa; phylum Arthropoda; class Insecta; order Orthoptera; family Morabidae; genus Vandiemenella; species Vandiemenella viatica. Next base: position 67,346,223 of record CM061918.1, read on the forward strand.
TTTGTCCACTTAATTTTCAGCATCCTCCTATAGCATCACACTTCAAATGCTTCAATTTTCCTTCTTTCTGGAATTTCTAAAGTTCATACTTCGCTACCATAAATTGCTGTGCTCTACACATAGAGTTTAAAAAAGTTCTTTTAAGTCCTAGATCAATATTTCAAACTAAGTTTTCTCTTTTACATGAAAGCTCTTTTGTTAGTGCTGTTCTGCTTTTAACATCTTTCTTGCTTCGGCCATCTGCTGTTATTTTACTTTCTAAGTAGCAAAATTCATTAACTTCTTCTATCCCATCCACTCTACTATTATTGGTATCATTTCTGCAGTATTTCATCACTTTTGTCTTGATTGTATGGTGCGAGCACAGTCTCTTCTTACACAAGCTAAAATAGCTTGTGAAATCTGTGGGAAACTTGTTTCACTCTAACTTAAATTGTGTCAATGAACGGTATTAATTAAAATCAATAATATTTCGATCAGAATAGTGAGTTTTTCATTACTAGACGTAGTAATAACACCTCTCAATTTGCTTGGCAGTTATACGTCAGAAAATATTAATTAATACTAACTGAGCCAGCAGCTTGCATGTGTTGAGAGAGGAGAATTGGGCCGTTCGCCTCTTAAAAACACGCCGTCATCCGCTAATGGAGTGGTTAGCTCACAATTGGCTGACCATTTTCCAAGATAATTGGTAGCTTACAATTACGACATTGTTCGCGATTATGGGATCACATTTCACTTCCATCCATACGACTGTAAAATCAGAAAATGTTTTCAAGATGGTGGCACTGAGTAACGATTTAAGGAAAGTTATTTCGGATATGTTGACTTTTTTTCTTTAAGATCATTCCATTATTTTTTTAAAATAAAAACTGCCTTGCGATTCCGCATTGTTTATGACGAAATTCCACAAATCTAAAACCCAAAAATAGATACGCACACAAACACTAAAAGAAATATTGTATCTCAACGTACGTGACAGGTGAATGCTTTTGTTTTGTGCGTATCCAGCGTGGAATCGTTGAAGAAAATACCCTGTTCGTCATTATCATCTGGCGCATTTTCCAGACTGGGGCGGGATCAGGCTGGAATAGTCCTCTCTAGCGTCTTGTTTCCTTCTCCATTCCTCCTCCTCCACTATTGTCCAGTTCCTTCCTCTGTATTTTACTCTTTTTGTGTTCTCTTAATCCATCTATCCCGTAATCTTCTCCTATAAAAATTAACATTTTATTTGTCTGTGTATTTCCCAGAGTAGTAGTGTAAAAGGTACGGTACACCATAATATACATGCAGGCGTGTTCCTGGTCCGCACCGAGCGTGGTGGGTGAACGGTTAGCGTTCTGGCCTCACATTAGGGAGGACGCGGGTTCGAATCCCCGTCCGGGCATCCAGATTTGGGTTTTCCATGGTTTCCCCAAATCACTCCAGGCGAATGCCGAGATGCTTCCTTCAAAAAGGCCATGGCCGGATTCCTTCCCGTTCCTTGTACCCAGTTCCATCTCCGCCTGTAATGACCTTAGCCGTCGACGAGGCGTAAAGCCATAAGTAAAAAAAAAAAATACTGCCACTTTTTTAAATGATTACCGATTTAAGCTCGTCTTTGTGTCCTAACGACCCGGGAGTTCTCCCTGATGGTAGTACGTCTGAACCAGTGCCACAGTAGCGGCGGAGTGTAGACTGGGAGGCAGGCGACTAGGCGACTGCTTGCGATGCTCAAGGCGCCCACGCAGTTTGTCTTGTCGCCCGCTGATCGCAGATAGCGCCACGGTCCCTGATCGACGCACACGGGGACCACTTCACAAATCACTGCCCTATCCCAACTCACAACGAGATAAAGTTTCATTACAGCTTTTATTTCTTATGGCTTTACGTCTAGTTGAGGTCGAGCTCATTAGAGGTGGGACAGGACTGGGGGCAAGGAACGGGAAGCAATTCGACCATGACCTTTTAAAGGAACCAACGTAGCTTTCGTCTAGAGTGATTTGCGGAAAGCCACAGAAAACCGAAATCTGGATGGCCGAACAGGATTCGAACCCACGTCCACCCGAATGCGAGGCCAGAGTGCTACCGTTCACCCACCACGCTCGGCGTTTCGTTACAAATATACAGTGAAACCTCTGTTGCTGGCATAACTGTTCTTTACTCACCGAACTTTGTTGATAAAAAATTCCTCTCAGAATATTTATTGATATTTAGTAGTTGTTCCACTTTTTGAAACAAATTTTTGGACGTATATGTGACTAACTACGGAATTCGGAAAATTCCTTTCTACATAATTCCTTCTTTGACGGATAGAACCAAAGGATTGCGATATGATGGAAAATCAGGGATCTAACACGGATGACCCAATGCAGTTATTCCAATTTTTCTTTGGGTAACAACCATTATTACGACACCAAGGTTCGTAATGTGCATACTTTGTCAATGATAAGAGTTTTCTAACCTTTCCAAAGAGTTTTCAGTGTTTTGCCAATTCATTTCTTTGCGTATCCTTAACTAAGTAGAAATGTTATTAACAACAAGCCTTCGGTTGTGGCACCATACACAGCCATTAACCCGGCTCAAGGGAGACAGGGTCACCTTCCCTATCCTCTACTTGAGTAATTCTTGCCTGGCGCATCCATGATGCGGGGGTGGACATTCTTCATCTCAGTAGTCCGAAATGGCAGAATGGTGAAGTCCAGGCGGGGACCCAGTCCTGCGGGGTATAACGCAGCACCAACGCCCAGGGACACGGGTGAAGACCTTAAAGGCATCTACGGCAGAGAAGAAGTTCTTCGGTATGGGGTAGATGGCGGAGGAGGCAACCCATCTTTTCAGGGGAAATTGAGAAGGAAACCACTGCCTTGTGTTGAAGAGGGATCTTCAAAGGCTAGGGGAGTAAACCCCGACAGAAAATCCTTTTCTGTATTAGGCCTAGCAAGCCAACAGAATAGAGAACAAAATAGTTGCTTTCAAAGATAAAAAATGATGATTAACAACACGCATAACATCGAGTAATATCCTTTGCAACCCGCGAACGATGGCCGGGAAGGTAAGGTGTCATCTAATAATTACGTGAAGTGAAACAGGAAAATGTGGGGGGGGGGGGGGGGAGACCGACGAAATCTCGCCAAATCTCATCAAGGGGGAGGGGGGGTCGACAGGAATCTGACATCATCTGTATAATTCCTTAAAGAATAATAGGTCTACAAAAGACGCCAATCCCATCGTTAGAGGGGTTATGATCGCCCTTGGGGGCATCCATAAATTACGTGAGATGTATATCCGGATTTCCGGACCCCTCCCCCCCTTCTCTCTTGAGACTTCATGAGATCTGGTCCGAACCTCCCCCCCCCCCTCTGGTGAGATCTGGTCCGAGAGACCCCCCTAGAAATCACCCTCGCAACTTTTTGAATTTTTTTTTATTTAGCTCTACAGTCGAACTTCCCAAAACATCACGTGAGATTTCCGTTGACCCCCCTCCATCCCCCTTAGTGAAATTTGGTGAGATTTCGCCGAACCCCCCCCCCCCATTACACCTCACGTAATTTATGGACGCCCCCCTTGTAAACCTTAGAGCTTAAAAAAAAGTTACGAAAACCTCGATGTCGTCGGCAAGGAGTAGGTCCCCTCAGGATCTAACCTCATAATAGGGGGGAGGGGGCCGACCAATCTCACTAAATCTCACTACGAGAAGGAGAGGGAGGGGGGCGGATTTCCGAAAAAAACACCTCACGTAATTAATGGACGCCCCCTAACGTAAGTGTTAACGACACGCCTACTCGATAACCAAGTTTACCTTTTAATTAGTGTAGAAGATAGCACGAATTTCTTTCTTTTTTAACGTGATTAAACGTAGACTTCATCCGCTTTGATTGTAGGACGCAATAATTGTGGACGCAATTGCATGTTAGAAATGGCTAAGTTTTCGTAGGATTATACAGTTTGGTTTAGTTGGTTAGGCGATCCTGGTAGTAGTCACGGTGCTGGTGAGATCCCGGAGTGTGCGAGCGCACGTGGTGATGTCGCCTTGGGATGACTCCCGGCGGAAGTCACGCGCGCGGGCCGCGTCAGCGTGCGTGCTGATCAGCCTGCTGACACAACACCTGCGGCCGCGCCGCGCTACCCCCCGCATAAATCACGCCCGACAGCCACGAGCACGAGAGAAGCCCCCGTCACTGTATGGGGCCGTCCATTAATTACGTGACGAGTTTTTTCGGAAATCCAGAAACCCGTGATGAGATTTGGTTGGACTCCCCCCCCCCCCTTTCCGATGGTAAGGTGAGATATCGTTGGGATTGGCGTCTTTTGAAGTTTTATTTTAGCTCTACTGTTATTTAAGCAATCAAAAAGATAATGTAAGATTTCTCTTAACCCTCTCCCCACTTGGTGAGATTTCGCGTGACCCCCCCCCCCCAATTTCACCTTACGTAATTAATGGATGCCCCCTATGATGGTGGTGCTGTGTCACTCCCACAGAAGTGGCGTTCGGCCAGTGCGTTTCCTCTGAATGTTCACCTCCTTTTGTCTGAATGTTAACGATTGTATTGTTAAGTGTGGGTAGTTGTTCTGTGTTTTATACGAAAAGGTACCTACCCATTCATACCCACTCTTCGGAAATGCATCAATGACTGCACCAACTTTAACATCCAGATCCGAAGGGCAGATCGCTATCAATAGTGTCGTATGCTTTCCATACGCGTTCTGGAGAAATTTCGAATTTATCCCAGAACTTGGTACACAATCTTGAGATTAGGAGTAATGCATCACCACCGCTCCTATCCTGCCGGCCGAGTCCTGATGATGAAAATTTCTTCCACCACCAGGACTGGAACCAGCTAATCCCGTGTCAGGCGACATACAACATCACGGTACCGCAGCCAACGGGACGGATTTGATATCCATTAACTAAAAAAACCTTTTTAATCAGCCGCTAAGCTTCCAAATTGTGCGCTATGCCGGCCAAGTCCTGATGCTAAAAATTTATTCCACCACTGGGGCTCGAACCAGCTATCTCCATGGAAATTTTTTTACTAACGGCTTTACGCCTCGTCGATGTCTAAGGTCATTAGAGGCGGGATGGGACTGGGGACAAGGAACGGAAAAGAATTCGGCCATAGTCTGTTTGAAGGAAGCATCCCGGCATTCGCCTGGAGTGATTTGGGGAAATCAGGGAAAACCCAAATCTTGATGCCCGGACGGGGATTCGAACCCGCGTCCTCCATAATGCGAGGCCAGAACGTTAACCGTTCACCCACCACTCTCGGTCTCCATGGCAGGCTCCGGACACCATCATGGTGTCATATTAACTTGATCCAACTGGGTGGAACATCACTATATACAAAGACTATTTAAAAAAAAAAGTATGTACCGTTTTCCAATATCTTTGAAAAATCCTTGCGTTCGAAATCTTGCAAATTCACACCGGTATGGGGACATCCATAAATTACGTAAGGAGTTTTTCGGATTTCCAGACCCCCCCCCCCGCTTGTGGTGAGATTTAGTGAGATCTGACCGGACCCCCCTCTGGTGAGATCTAGTCCGTGAGAATACCCCCACCACCTAGTAATCGCTTTGGTGACCTGTTTTGTTAGGTGACAACTACACTTTTATAAGAAATATCCCCCCTAAAATCGACTATCGCGCAATTTGTAGACCTTTTTTCTTCAGCTCTACAGTACAAACAATTTTTCGCAAAATCTCACGTGAGATATCCGTAGCCCCCCCCCCCCTATTTCACCTCACGTAATTTATGGATGCCCCCTATCCTTCGCGCGTAAGCAAACAGCACTGACAGCAACGTTTCAAATGTATTCGCTTCTTGTGGTGTTATAGAAATGTTTGGGACGATTCAGAACTACGCCGCCAGTGATATGTGGCCAGTTATTCGGTTGTTGACAGCGAGAAATGGAGCAATTACGCTAGATTTGCACAGGCAGAAGGCAACAACGCATAAGTTTCGTTTTCCTGCACCAGAATTAGTTTGTGTCCTGTTTATCCTGGAGGAGTTAAGATGTAAATGTGGTGAACCCCATAAAAAAAGAAAAACGGACAACTGCGTGTAGGGCCTGCATAACGTAGGGCTTTATGTTGAGGCACAAACGTCTGTACGAATTTACAGCAGCACAGTACAATACGCGGCGAATATGGGGAATGACGATACCTAATTGAGTTTTGATATTTGTTAGGGATCATATCAAGGACATGTGCATCAAAAAATAAAATCTCCAAGTAAATAAGGACTCTTATAGTATGTCACACTTCAGACACCAACATCAGTCGAATTCAATAGCCTTTTTTTTAATATAGGTTTTATTTTCAGTATCTTAATCCGTTTTTAAGGTATTCGTCTTTTAAACTCAGGTACTTTGACACACTACAACAAATAATCGCCGCTCAATTCCAAGTATATAAAGATACCTTAATTTTTTCCTTAGTATTTGTCTATGGATCTGTTTTGAGATAAAATAAAAAACCATATCTTGTTATCAAATTTTATCATAAATTACATAAAGGTGGGAATTACGTAAAGGTGGGAAGATTGTAACGTACGGACTGACGATCGTGAAGAAATAAGGATTCCTTTTTTTTTCATTTTGACAGCGGAATTCTGTGAAGCGGTGTTTCTCAATATTTTTCAACCAGAGGATCAGTAAATTGTTAAAAATAATGCTGCGGATCAGTAACTAATAATGACCCTAATTTTTGTTTACTTATGTGTATGTTATAAATGTCTGTGACATATTTTATTGTACCATTATAACAAAATAAATCTAAAAGCATGTTTTGTATTGCTATGGAAACGCTGTTATGAAACCGATTGTGAACTATTAAAACTGAATTACATACTGAAAAAACTCTTAATGTTTAGTAACCAATAAATAATAATGTTAGTGTAGGCTGGACGTTTCGCTATATCACCGACCTACAGGTATAAAACGAAATAAAAGAGACTATACCTTATACTTTTTTATTTTGTTAACTTCACCGCTCTTACGCTGCCAACCCTTACTACAAGTCCCTCAGAAAACGGCCATTTACTTAATCCTTAAACGAAAGACACTCTTTTAAATTCTAAATGCAAATGAATAGACTATTGTATGACCAATGCTGCCCTATCCTTATTCAGGAAATGCCAGATTTTTGCCTGGTCTTTGAAATATTAGTGGCTTTTAAAAAGTTGAGCTTACAGTTTGAATTCACTTACGGCGTTATACGGTACGAATACGGCATGTAAATTTATAATATTTTGCCTGCGGACCACCTGGCCCATCATCGCCTCATGCAAGAAATACGCCCACATTCAGGACAGAATGCTAAAAGAACTCGCAAAATGTAACATTCCTCTCCCAACCAACGCTTCCATCCTGCTCGCCTCAAATAAATACGAAATACTCAAAATCATAATGACCTTCTTTAAGGAGGGAAACATCCAATTATAAATTTTAGACAAGTAGAAAATCCAACAGGAAACGACGGGAACAAAATTAGTACATTTACAATCGTACACCACTTGAGCAGATATATCCTCATACATATCAGCCAGTCATAATACTAGAATTTGATGCCATAGTGAACGATTAGGACACCAGAGCTATACATTGACTCAAATAGAATCAAGATATAGTGTCAAAAATCCACAAATTGTATAATAAACACTCTACGGCGCAGAACAGGAAATATAATAAAGTAAGTGATTACATGTCGACTCATAGTATAACACCAAGAAGTAAACAGATAGATATAGAACTGTAATGGAATGGAAATGTAAAAGGTCATACAATTTAAACTGTTGTGTATAGAACTGTAAAGTAAGGTAAATTATGTATTTTGAAAACGGTAAAGGAAATGAAATGTAAATTGTTAAACTATGTAAATAGAACTGTAAAGTAATGAAATGTGAATTGTAATAAAACGCAAAGAACTTGGCTGTGTGGCTGATAAGGCCGAAAGCCATTTAAATAAATAAATAAAAAATAAAATACAACAGGTTGAGGAACATTGCTGTGAAGGATGAGTCTCGGCCGTAGAAGGTGAAACGGTTGTGTTGGATTGGCGCAGAGTGGAGTTGTGCCGGGGCTGGAACTCAATATTGGAGGCCTTCTCAGGTTGCCGGGTCTAAACGACGGTAACCCGACCAGCCCCGAATGCCACCTGTTGATAGGAGCGGACCAGGTGAGCCACAGGGAAACCTCCAAAGTCACCAGCCTCTGCCAGGACCCTCCAAACTGTCTACACATGTGATCACTTCACGTATTGGTATCCTCCTTGCAACTCAATGCTGCACTGGTCAAACTTTGGCAGATTCACCAAATCTCTGAGCGATATCAATTTAAGTACTTCAGTAATGTTCATCACTGATCAATCATCCTGGTAACGAAGAATCAATCTGGTGGAAGTGGCAATCTTTGAAACCAAAAACCCATTATCTTGCCGGGTATTTCTGATGTCATTTTCCACAGCCCACTGGATTTAAATTAGAGCCTTAAACATGGTCCATGTACAGAACTTACAAAAAGGGAACAAATCATTGGACAAATGCAAGATAATATATTATTGGACAATGGCCAAGATAAAGTGCGAGAAATTGTTGAAACTATTGGTATCCCAAAGAACATTCAACACACATGTTACAAAAAAAAAAAAGGAAAAAATAAACACATCAGAAATACCTTTTTGTAAAAATTTCTAAACAGTTTAGGCCACTTTTATGAATATCAATCACTGTGTGCGTCGGAGTATAAGTGGAAAACAGGCTTCGAATGGAAACAATTTTCAGCATCAAAATGACAAACTCTTTTCCATGGGTACAAATGGTTACGGCCTTAACCAGGTGGAATGTTAAAAGGATTCTATTTGGTTATTATCTTCAAAAGAAACGCTTAATGCAGCTTACTCTTCCGAAGATTCGTAATAAAACAGCTGAATTTAAGAAGACAAAAACCAGTTTTGTTTAAGCCAGTGTACCCATCCACAAATGTGTTTTGGTTGTGGAACAACCAAGACCGAGCGTGGTGAGTGAACGGTTAACGTTCTGGCGCATTCGGGAGGACGCGTGTTCGAATCTCCGTCCGGGCATCCAGATTTGGGATTTCCATGGTTTCCCCAAATCATTCCAGCCAAATGCCGAGATGCTTCCTTCAAAAAGGCCATGGCCGAATTCCTACCCATTCCTTGTCCCAAGTCCCATCCCACCTCTAATGTCCATTAGCCGTCGACGAGGCGTAAAAAAACATCAAGATATTTGGACTCTGAAATTCGCCTTCCACAAACTGCGTATCCTATTTAGAACTATTAATTGAATCAAGAGGGGTTTTCTAACCGTTATGTTGATCCAAGTAAGGGACAATTTTAGCGTCACCTGGCCTAACATTCGAGAGAGCATGCTTTCGATCCTACGTCAACGAGAATGATATCAAATCTTCAGGAACAGAATTAGAATCACTTTCATATTTTAATCCCATTATAACCATCATCTCGAAGGCCAAGATAACGGAGTAGGAAAAGCTCAACAGGATACAAAAAGTGCTATCATTTTTTATCAATTAACTAATTCCCTGTAAAGTAATAACAATTATACGCAATAATTTGAACAATAATTTTATAAATAATACCGTCAAAAACAACTGTTTTGGTGAATTTTGTAATCCCTACAATAATATAGCTCCACTGAAGATGCCCTACACCACAAGGGCGAAAGGCGTCTGGGGAGTCAAATAAAAACAAAATTCACCAAAACAGTTGTTTTTGCTGGAATTATTTATAAAATTATTGTTCAAATTACTGCGGAAATGTGGCCTATTACTAGACAATAGTCTGCCAAGAATAAACTGTACGAAATGTGTTCTGGAATATTAAGAGAAAAAAGCTACAAGCCAAACGGAGTGTGAGGGCGGTGTGGAGGCCAAAGCCCCGTCAGGCTACGTAGGAAGGAGGTTACAAGAGAGACCAAATTGTAGCGCTGTAGCTTACGGAGGCTCTGCAGGCGTTGCCCACGGTCCAGCACAGTGGCGGAGCGACCTTGGGTGTTGTCCATTCCGGGCGCCTCCGCGCCTAGTTGAGAGGCAGGGCGGACTCCTCTTATTGATTGTGCGGACGTGGCGCGGGTCGAGATAGATACATCACCTCATGTTTAATGGAGGGCTCGCGCGAGACGCTAATAGTCAACTAATACCGCCATACTGTCATATCGACGACGACTACGGATCGTCTATGGGAGTGTCCATTTATTACGTGACGTGAAATAGGGGGGGGGGGGAGGAGGTCCGGCGAAATATCACCTACTCACAACTCACCAAGGGGGAAGGGGGGTGTCAACGGAATTCTCACGTGAGGTTTTGAAAATTCTTGAAGGATGGTAGAGCTAAAAAGTAAAAAAAAGTTCTACAAATGACGCGAAAGGCGAATTTGGGGGGGGGGGTATATGGTCGAAAAACAGACCTAGGAGGGGGGCATACTCGCATGAGACAAAAAAAATCACAAAAAGTTACGAGGTCAATTAGCAGGGAGGGGGGGGGGGTGTTCTCTGTCAAAATCTCACATCATTTTGGAGAGGGGGGCTTCGACCAGATCTCACGAAATCTCACCAGAGGGGGCGCGATCCGGAATTCCGGAAAAAGACCTCACGCAACTAATGAACGCCCCGTGTCGATACCCGTAGGCGAGGAATGGGAAAGAAGTAGGTTACATAGGATCCCAATATTCCCCTAAGGAGATTTCAGCAAACCATAGCAAAACGAAAACTTGGTGGCCGAACCGAGAATCGAAATCGCGACTTCTCGAATGTAAGGACGGACCTTGCTGATCACCCAACAGGCTCGTTACAAACTAAGAAACCGGAAAGTCAAAATTTAAATCTGCGGATTGCCCTTCGAATCTTGACTTTATGTGAAACTAGCAGCTGAACCTATCAGTCAATTGTACAATTTTGGCTGTGATCGTGGATTCTGTAACAATATTATTAATATCAACTTGCGTAAGCCCGTTACCGTTTTTTGCATATCATCACGGGTCTAGAATAGTTCCAGTTCTTACGATGACAGATTATGACAGGTTGACCTGATTTGATCAAATATAAAATTGATCTGTGTTTCAGGTGAATAAAATCTCTTGAGCTAGAAGAACTCAGAAGCATTAATAGGGATAGGTATTAAACACGAACATGGACGATAGCGCAATCGTATAATTGCTTAAAAACACTGGAGTTGTATTTAACCCTTAAAGTTCATTCTACAAAATTTAAAAAAATTCCTGTTTGCTTCGAAAGCATCACGTTTTTTTTATTGAGACTGGGCAAACACTCGTAATCTTTGGTCATAGTATCTGTAGCGGCCAGAGAACTTAATACACATTCCATATTATGAAACAGCTGAGCAACTACGCAGAAATAAGTTACCAGAATAGTTGATTCGGTAATATATTTGGTCTGATGTCCACTTAAAATAACCTAATAACTCACGTACAGCGAACAAAAGACCATTAACGAAAGTGGTCAGTAAAATACCTAAAAAGCAAATAAACCGTAATGCATAAACTGTGGTCAAGCAACAACATTAGTGAAAGTTTTAATTATATTGAAATTTATCACAAGCCGAAATGACAATTGGCATTCGTGGTTACAACAGAGACCATGAATAATTTAATTCTTTAAACTTTTTTTTTAAGTTGCTTTTATTAGCAACATGTCACTGAAAAGCAGATCCACGTTTTTTCAGCCGCAAAATTTATCAATAATTTTTTTTAACAATGAAACGCTACGAAAAGCATACTTAATGAATGTATTATGGCAATTAATTTCATAGTAGTTGCTTAACTTTCAAATTGTGGAAATAACCACGAATTTCTTCTTATGGTATCTCTGGTCACTGTTTTGCGAGCGAACGCTGACACGTGACGCCAAACTCCAGCCTATAGCTATCTAGGTGAATGAATGAGTGAGCTTACGAAATTATATAGTAGATAACAAACGATTACCAACTTGCCACCAGAAGCGATAGTTAACATAGATTTTCGCAAGACCATGGCAACCGCGATTCTAGTCTCTGTAGCGCCGCACCCACTTCCCTCTAGTTTCGACACCGTTGACGGTTCTCCAACGTTCTCGCCTTGTCTGAGTAATGCGTTGATGTACAGGCAGCGTGCAGCCGGCGGAACCTGTCGGGCGAAGTGAGGTTTTCACTTGTCAGTCTGCCTGTCTCTATAATGTGCTATCAGTTGTTATGGTGGACAGATGTCAGTGCGATGTCGTCGCTTTAATTCACTGGACCACCGACGAAACAAGTGTTTTTCGACTTGTTCGCCATGCGGTGAACGCCGCCATAATGAGCTCTCACTACACGGATCCACTTTGGGTCCCCTGCTACTCGGACATACAAAAATGTTTCAGCGAATCAACTTGCTAATATTTTAAGCTTGGTTCAGCGGTCTAGAGCATACTTCGACATGTTTATATTGTGACTTAATTCATTTTATTTAACAGTTCTAATAAGTTTTCACGAACTTCGATAAAAATTTCCTATTCAATTAAATACCACTTCTTAAAGTTCCTAATTATAATTTTAAATCTTCTTGTGGCATTGCATTACAATTCATTTTACTTGTCACAGCTAAAATAAGGTACAGAACACACAACACCATGGGAATATTTATTTCCGTCATTTAATTATCTCTGTTTGGGTTTTTTATGGTTTCCTAAATCACTCCAGGCAAATGCCGGGATGCTTCCTTAAAAAGGCCATGGGCGAATTCCTTCCCATTCTTGCCCCCATCCTTTCCCGTCTCTAAAGACCTCGCTGTTGAGAGACGTAAAGCAATTAAAAAAATTATCTCTGTATGTAATTAACGATAGCTTGAAAAGAGAAAACAGTACAAAATTTCTTCTAGATCAATAGGGAAAAACCTACGTGCCACGCGGAGCGGAGGAGGGGGGAATATAGAGCCAAAAGTGACGCCAGGCTACGTGCGGGGGAGTTGGGTTCAGGGGAGTCCAAAATAGGACAACGTAGTTTATGGACGCTCCCTAGGTGTGTTGGAGCGACGTGGTATTGGCGTGACCTCGCTATTGGCCCGTGTCATCGGAGTGGTCCCACAGCCAGCATCAGTCACGGCGCACTCACAAAGGCGCTCATTCTTCACGGCGGACAGCTTCGCTACCTGTCGGCGACTGCGTAGTTTATGAACGCTCCCTAGCTGTCCAGTGTCGCTGGTGTTGGAGCGACGTGGTATTGGCGTGACCTCGCTATTGGCCCGTGTCATCGGAGTGGTCCCACAGCCAGCATCAGTCACGGCGCACTCACAAAGGCGCTCATTCTTCACGGCGGACAGCTGCGCTACCTGTCGGCGACTGCGTAGTTTATGGACGCTCCCTAGCTGTCCAGTGTCGCTGGTGTTGGAGCGACGTGGTATTGGCGTGACCTCGCTATTGGCCCGTGTCATCGGAGTGGTCCCACAGCCAGCATCAGTCACGGCGCACTCACAAAGGCGCTCATTCTTCACGGCGGACAGCTTCGCTACCTGTCGCCGGCTGCGTAGTTTATGGACGCTCCCTAGCTGTGTTGGAGCGACGTGGTATTGGCGTGACCTCGCTATTGGCCCGTGTCATCGGAGTGGTCCCACAGCCAGCATCAGTCACGGCGCACTCACAAAGGCGCTCATTCTTCACGGCGGACAGCTTCGCTACCTGTCGGCGACTGCGTGCGGACGTCTTGCTCGGCCCACAATGGACGGAGGAAGATGTTAAGAGAATAATGTCGCCCTCGGCCTCTGTTATGGTAATGCACCTCGCCGAACACGCACCGCGCCGCAAACCCGTAATTAACGACCTTCACAGCCCGACACATGCGTCACGCAGTCGAGGCCTCACCGAGAAAACTAAATCTTACAAAACAACACATAGTCCAAAACTGCAACATCGTGGTACGTATCTTTATTTGGTTACCGGTGCTGAAACTGGATGAGGGTGTCTTTGCCATGCATTTCTCACAAAAATTGATTAGAAGAGATTTCTGTAAACAATGCTTTGCGGTTTGTTGTTCTTTTAAAAATTCAATCACACATAAAATAAAAATCTTAAAATAAGACACTTCAACTCGGTCGTGAAGCCAGAATGTCTATATGCTAGTGAATTCCTAGTGTTTAGCTATAGACTGGAATTACTAGAAAGAAAGAATCATGATAAATTAAGAAGTAATAAGGAAATAAGCGAGAACATAGAAAACATAACATTAATAAGAAAAAAAGAGATTGTTGTTTTTTGGACATACCTGTAGAATGAATGATAAGAGATTAAATAAAAATATATTCAATTACCTTTGTGGAAAAAATCAATAACCAGCTGCATTCAAGAGGTTAATAACGACTTGGAAAGAAATAAGAGAATGGAAAAAGAGATTCTTAGAAAGCAGGTATTAAGTCTGGAAGGATTCGAAGGCAGAAGAGGAAAAAAATTTGCTCCGAAGTGGTCTGACAAGAGAAAGAAGAAACATAGTGAAATGATGAACGAATGTTGGATTAAACGAAAAAAAAACAACAACTGAAATTGTCTCGTGGTCCCAGCAGGCCTTATCGGAAAGAAGAAGAAAATTTTTCATCGCTGTACAAGAATAATTCTCCCTTTTCCCGAGAATGTATGCAAGATGGCCACGTGAGGAAGATTAACAATGAAACACTAGATAAATTATTGAAAAAGAATGAAGACAACAAGTAATAATAATAATTCCGTGTGGTCGTAATGACCTGCTCACAGGGTTACTATTGGCTGCGCATTCCGCCCATATCGTAGCCGCCTTAACCTTACCCGGTAATCCTACCGGGTATAGGGAACCAACAGTTTAACGTGGAATCAGAACCAAGCAAGTGTTCTCGCGTGCGTCACATCACACAGCAAGCTGTGTCAGATGTGAAGGGCAGGTTAAGGAACTATGAAAATCCCTGCGCAGACAGGGATTCGAACCGGGGACCTTTCGGTCTTTAACCGCTGAGCTACCAGACCGCACAAGACAATAAGTATTGTGGACATCCAAGGCGATTTCGTGCGTGGTGACAAACGTCCCCGTCATTTCAAAGCTATTTCCGGGCTTCTAAGATCTGTAAGACAAGAAAAGACGTATTCTTTGCAAATACTAATAAAAATCCTGGATCACCCGCCAGTGTCGCTCAATGCGTTAAGGCACCGCATAAAGGATCAGGAGGTACAACTGGCGAACCCCAAGAGGTTGCAGAAAAGTGGCAACATAGGCTCTCCTACTAAATGTTAAGTATTCCAGGTCTAATAAACCCAGTCTGAATTCGAGCCAGACACAACTTCAACCGGAGGTGGAAGATATGCTCGAAGAATGATGGTGTCAACTCTAGTCTGGCTGTAGGCTACTAGATAACATTCACGGCTGGATGGCAATACAAAAAATCGAGCCTGTTAATATATTTTGCAACATACGGAGGTGTTGGAAGTATAATACTTGAATCCTACCTCCTCCTTACCAAACACGACATAATGTTTTCAAACACCTGAGAATCTGTGTGTAAACACTGCGCCGCCTCGCCGTAAATTGTCCCTAAACAAAAACAATTAGGCATTAATTTATAAACACAGTAAACGAATTATTCACGTTTACAAACTTTGCGCGAAAACATTACCTTATCGAAGCAGCCATACAGCCTTCGGGTTAGGTTGTTCCTGCCGTTTTGTTGGTTCAACATTGCAAACGAGGGGTGAACAAAGACGTAAAACGATCCAGACCGCCACGTATAACATCAGCTGAGTTATTCTCGTGAGTCTTCTGCGCAGTGTGGTACGGCCAGTGCCTTGGTCACCTTCATTCAACTTTTCCCTGGTTGATGATAGTTTTCACTCCGTATCGCGGAACTGATAACTATTGAATTGGCTGCTAGGGGGCGTCCCTTAATGACGCGAGGTGTTTTTACAGAATTCCCCCCCCCTTCTGGTGAGAATTCGTGAGATTTGGTCGAAACCCTCCCCCCCCTCTAAAATGACGTGAGATTTTGTGGGAGACTCTCTCTCCCCCCCTCCCCCCCTCCTACCTATCGACCTCGAAACTTTTTGAGACCTTTTTTAATTTTTAGGTCTCGTGCTCCGAAGGGTGGTTACTAGAATTAACTTTCGCGTCATTTCTAGACTTTTTTTTTTTAAATTACCGATTGAAAGATAACGCCAATGCAACTGTTTAATTTATTCATAGTTGCATTGGCGTTATCTTTCAACTGGTAATTAATTAAGCAACTGGCGGAAACATGGCCTGCAACAACGTCGCATTTTTTTTAACCTCACGTGAGATTCCGTGAGATTTCCGATGCCCCCCCTTCCCCTTTGTGAGGTTTCGTGAGATATCGCTAGAACCCCCTCCCCCCCCCCTATTTCACCTTACGTCATTAATGGACGCTCGCTTAGCATATGGAAGGCAGCCCCTGTTCGATTTCCAGTTCTGTATTGGAGGTGTTGGCTACTTTTCCACCTACGATATTCTCAGTAACCTGCTATACGACCAAATCTCGAAAGTAACTGTTCTTCAACTCTCCTCCGCCTTGATGGTACATGTTTAAGCCCCTAAAAGGAACACTCTAGATTATTATTATTACTCCGCGATTCACTAAATGTATGTGGCGGAGGGTGCATTGCACCTATCGAAAAGGGTGATGCTTTGGATACTAAAAACTTCAGGAGTCTCTGTTTGGTATGTAACTATTCGTCCAAGTGACAGTGAGTATTGTAAAAGCAGAGATAATAGATGATGAGTTATTCACAGTAACGTAGCTATCAGAGGGCTAGACGGTGCCGTGTACCGGGCCCCCAAGCTCAGGGAGCCCCCAAGGTTAGGGGGCCCCAAGCAAGCTCACGGGGCCTCCACAGACGCAGGAGGCCCCTACCAACATTCCTAAAAAAAAAAGGTCACCCATTTGGCCTAAGGGCCCCAATAATTTTTTTTTTTTTTTTTTTTTTTTTTTTTTTTTTTTTTTTGCCGGTTCCTTGTTAACCTAGCTACGCCACTCGTTATTCAATATGGTATGTCCACTGCCTTGGAGATCTTCCATCAACTTTTCGCTGCGTTATAATTGTTTCCATATTTTATCCCTATTTCCGAATAGAAAAACATAGAATTTGCTGGTACCATACGGAAGACAGCAGGTGTTCAATTTCCAGTTCTGTTCCACCCACGAAATTCTCAGTATCCTGCTATACAATCAAATGTCGAAAGAAATTGCTCTTCAACATTCCTCCGCCTTGGTGAACCATATTCCAGAACCGACAAGGTACTACAGACTTCATGAGGTTCTGTTTGGAATGTTACTATTGGTCCAGGTGACGTTTCGCTTTGTTTTGCGTCTGTTACTGTACAGTGGGAGGCTCGCCGCTCAGCCAATTCCGGCGAGTTTTATGCGACCGTCCGTCTGCCTGAGCGTGTCGTTTTTAATGAGTCCGCGGGAGCCGTGAAATTGGTTGCTCACCCTGAGTCGGCACACAAAGGCCTCAGCCACAGGCGGAATGCGTGTGTGTCTCCAACCGGGGACCGACGAGTCTGCGTTCCCCACCACCGCGCTCCTAGGACAAGCCAGCTGACATCGCAAGATTCTAAAGAGAAATATAGTAAGACACCTCTACACGGTTACGCACTACAGCCATCAAGACTGAAGTCCCGATCGAGCTTCATAAGGACCTCAACGCCATTGAACGCAGTTGAAAAATATCAGTCTTCAAAACAGAGTAGGAGAAAACGTCGACTGGATCAAGCTGAGAGAGTGTCTACTATAGCGTTATGAACAACCGTGACCCCTATGAAAGTAACTGAACAGATTTAGAGTTAGAATTGAACGCTGCAGAGACACTTTCACTTCATGGGGATACCTGGGAGACCAACCAGATACTACAAGTGTTGTCACGTTCACTACTCAGAACTAACGTATCTCTATCAGACCTCCAATCAGCCAGTGACTAAGGCATCACGTTGGCAGAAAAGCTACCTTCCATTTGATGTTGTTATCGACACGAAAAGAAATAAGAGGTGGACGATTTCTGCTCTGGAAGACATTTCAACTGTTTCCTACGCGATAGCTCGAAAATATTTTGTGGTATGTTACGACACACACTATGGTTGCCTCACCACACTAATGCACAGATGGTCGACTGTGGGCGCATACGATTTTTTTAACTTTTTTTACTTTCATTCTTCCCAGCTGAAGGCGGGCTGCTGGAGAGTCATGAAGACCCTTTTCAGCCTAACTATGGTAACCTACGGAGAGGGAAGGGGGATGGAAGTCGGCCTTGTTGGGAACCATCCCAGCATTCGCCTGGAGTGACTGAGGGAAACCACGGAAAACCCCAGCCAGGATGGCCGGACGGGATTTGAACCCCGTCCTCACGAATGTTAGGTGGGAGGGCGATTTCGCCCTCCTCCCAACTCGGTGTTGGCGCATACGAGACCTCTGGTCACCTTTATACACGTCCTGTCAGCTTGGCTTCATACCAGGCTCGCAATCGAAACTGCGTCGAGTCGCTATCGCTAGAGCTTTCAAGGCGCGTTGAGGATCATGGATAATGGATCTTATGTTTACCTCAGGAAGAGACCTCCATATCTGTTTACGTTGCTGTTGCTCAGCCGTATTTCCAACGACGCTCTTATTGCCAGAAATACGAAGTCCGGGCAAAAACTTTAGCTCTATCAAAATTTATTCTAATGAAGACAACGAAAGAAGCTGTTGCAAAGTCGTGCTTATAGAAATTAAAAACAAAAGTTATGGGGAAACGAAGAATCAACCAATAAAAGGAAGTTCAAGAATTGCTGTGAAGCAATGTAGTAGTAGGTTTATTTCATGATGAGGAATCATTCAATGTTGACGCGAAAGTTAACCACGCGAACGACAATTGGCTCGTCTACGACTCGAGGATTCCTTGCTAGTGTCGGTGTATTAATTTCTGTAACGAGCTAGTGTGTAGTTATGCCAGAATTGTTCTTTCAGAAAGTTGAAAACGTCAAAGTAGAAGTTATTCTGGGAGCTTTACAATGTGTTGTGAAGCCATGATTTCCGGAAGGTCACACGTCATTCAGGAATACGGTTCCACCAGTGAATACCAATCGCTTTGTGATAAACAGTAGCGTCTAAACTTTTGAGCCTGAAAGGAGCTATGTGATTAAATCAGTACCGGATTAGCCACGTAGGAGGAGTCAGCAAATGCTACGGGCCCCGCGCCTTCTGGGGGCCCTGCACCTTCTAGGGGGCCCCGCGCCTTCTATAGCGGGGCCCCACCTAGGATTCCGGGAGCCTCCCAGTCAGGCCAGATTGACGACCTTTTTTTGTTTTTTAGCTCTGCTACTACCCCGGACAGCGAAAACCCAAGGGGCCCTTCTTCACATTTTGTTACGGGCCCCGCGCTGTCTTAATCCGGCCCTGGATTAAATGCTAAAAAACATTCGATAATAGCGGGTAATAGTTTTACAGTCCTTGCTCCAAGATGTTTTAAAAATTTAAAACAGAACGCTCATGCGATGTTAACTGTTTCTGTATCACCATACCTACACGTATATGAACAAAACATTTGATAGATGAAGTCACATTAAATCAAAACACAGATCATCTCTCCCAGGCGAGTCAGTTAATTGTATTTGTATTCTCCTTTTAACAGCATAATAACTGATCACACAATTCTTTTTTCTAAATTCAGATTAACATTGGATGCATCTCCTTCATCTCGTTGTATTAATTAATTTCATGTCTTGATCATTCTGCCGTCCGCTTCATACTGGCGATAAAATGCCGTAATTTCTCTGCTTTGAATCCTCCAAAGAGTCTCCTACTGCTGAACCGGCGCTTCCAACAATGCAAACGGATGACTGCAGGCCAGATCCAAGCAGTGGTTACAGAGAGAGTCACACCCCTGACGATTGTAAACCAATTGCTTCAAGCTGGATTGCTCTCTCTCACCCCTATACAAAATGTTTCATTAAACTGATTTCATTGCCAACATCGTCTAACCTGATGTAACGGACACGTTAATGGCATACATTTGTGTTTAGAGACGAGTCTCGATTCTGTCTGTGGCAAAGTAATTATCGATTTATCCTACTGTGATTTCAGAAGTCACACTGGTGTCATGGTTTAAGGCTAATCAGTTTCGACAGTAGGACTGAGTTGGTTGTTGTTGAAGGCACAATGATGGCCCACCTTTATGTGGACGGGGTGCTGCGCTCTATTATGGCACCCTTCATGTCCACCATCCAAATCACATCCTCCAACAGGATAATGCCGGTCCTCATACTGTCGACATCAGAACACAATCCTTGCAAGGGGTTACGATAGCAATTCAGACCACACGGTCCCCAGATTTGTCCCCAATAGAGAATGTCTAGCATACCAGGAGTACAGACACATTAGATTATGTGGTCACCCAGCACAAACTGTGCAACAACTGTGTGCACAAGACCGGCAGGCGTAGAGAGACATGCCCCAAGAAGACATCCGAATTAAATTAAATTGCGATGGGACACACGATCCAGTAGCAATTTCCCTAAACACCCATCTTCCCCCTTTCCTGCACCCACCTACATTTGCCCTCTACAAATGTTAACTTTGAATTCTTTCAACTTTTTTGGTAAATTATTATTTCCCTTGGTAACTTATTCCAATCCCTGACACCCTTACCTAAAAAAAAATAATCTTCTCACACCCTTGTGCCTGAAATCCAGTGCCAGCTTGAAGTCATGGTCATCTTTTCCTTTTCATGCACTACTCTTCATACCTACACCAATTTATTTCCATGCCTCATCACCAGTATACGCCTTGTACACACCCATGACCCTCTTCACCCTCCTCCTGTCTTGCAATGAATCCTATTCCGGCTCTTTTATCATATCTGTTACTGATTCCATTCTGCGATAATTTCCAGAAACAAAACTTATTGATCATTGTCGGTAAGGAACCACGAATGTGTAGGTGCTCAAGATGGGCGCACTTCTTACTGAAAACCATATATAAAGGTAACAAACTTGACCCGATACATTTCAATTCGTTATCATTTCTTCTGAGTATGACCCTGCATTTATCAACAAAAGTTTCCTAAAATTCCACCATTCCTGTCTGTGTGTTAGACTTTTAGTTCCCGCCAATGTAACTCATATGAAACCCTATAGTACGCTGCTAAATATAGTACCTTCTTATACGTTATTCATGGCATTAGTTGAGAAAAGGGGTGTTACAACAGAAATGATGCATACGATTACGGAAGGACGCAACATTTAGTAATATGAACAATTTTTTTGTTGTAGTCATACAAATTTACAGCATGTCGCAGAATTATTGTACCTATTATTTTCGCGTTTATTTTTTGGATAAATTCCATGTTCCGTATCTCAATCTGTGCTAAAGACGGAGATTATTCTAGACCACCCTCCAGTACGAGACGACGTAATGACAGTAATTTTTGTCCATTGAAAGGGTGGGCCGCATCCAGATGCGTCGAAAGCTGTGGAAAGGCGCGTCGTCTGTGATGGTCGGCAGAGGTACTTATAGATTGAGCGGCACGTGTGACGGGAACACGTGTCGCCGATTTGCAAACAAAGGCCGGCTCACACTTTGCACAGTGCTGCCAATACAACCTGACTGCAATTCCATAGTCCGCGGCAAACTGCTCACTACACGGAGAAACAGGCTTCGTTTTTGTAAGGGGAAACGGTTGATAACATGACGTCACCGTAACCAGAATTGGCAGCACGATTATTGGTGACGAACATGAAGCTAAAAGGCAAATAAAAATCCTCGCGGTGGTCAGTAGAGATTAATGGAAAAATTTGGCACATAAAAGGAAAAGATTATTTTCTCCCCACTGTGAAAGATGCTGTGGATTATGCATGTTAATCCTTGGTTTTCATGAATGTTTATGTAAGATAGTAGCCAGAGGTAGACTTAACGATGGAATAGCGTATAAAAGTTTACTATCATTATCTAAAAAATGAAATAAAGAGCGTTGCGATCATCTAAAGGCGATTTCGTTCGCAGTTAAGAACGTATCAGTCATTTCACAGTAATTCGAATTTGAGATACTATTTTCTTAGTAGATTCATTAAAAAAAAAAGATTTTCCAAAAAGAGCGAAAACTTTATTGAGTACAGAAGGCTTGGCACATGCCATAGCTTCACCAGCATTATCGCAGCTCCAGTTCAACACATTACCCGACAAACCGGTGGTCATATCTGACCTACTGACAAAAAAATCTTCAGATAACTGATTTTGTTTTATCTTTTCCTTCTTTCACGCCTGTAACTACTGCCGTCTATGGGTGTTTGGGATGGGTTTCAATAAGATTTATGATTAGCCTCGTCACATCTACTGCAGGTCTGTGGAAAAGCCTAGATTATGGGTGAAAGAAGAATCCTGTCTCACCTATTGTATATCAAAGTGGTTACCTTCTGAAAATCTGTCCAGAAGGGTATAAGCTCATTTTAAGTAATTAATAATTGCGATAGAGCATTTGAGCCGGTGGTAGCTTGCCTAAGTTCTTGCTTTTGCACTACGCGAATTTCCATTTTCAATGCATGTAGTGTGTGAGGTAAAATGTTCAGCACATCTCTGGGTATTTTTTGCAGTGGCTGACTGCATTACGTACATATGAAGACTTTTCCTCTCAAACGAAGAGCTAATTAATGGTTAGGCTCGTCTGTCCCATTCCGTATAATACACATAATTCTTATTCTATTATCCATCCAGAACTCTTCGGCAATGCCTGCTTACTCATTCCCGGCAATCCAACGGCATCGTCTTCTAATGATTCCCAACACAGTTCTTTATAATGTTAGTTACTGATTGTGCTTCGCAAACTTAATTTTATGCTTCCATGCTAGTATTAAATTCCTACGTTGCGGCAGATCTGCTTTGGTCTTCTCATACCCCGAAACCGTAGAGTCATTAAATTTAATTTTAGTTACTATACCTTGCTAGTAAGCGTATGTGACGCTGTTGAACATAACCGACTGGTGACAGGTCAACATTTCTTGTAGCCAAAGATGTGATTCGACTCTCCCAAATGAATTTTTGTGTGAATTATTGGAAAAGTCTTTAAATATGACTACATCTTCAGTATGTCTGAAAGGACTGTACAAGTGTGAGAGCAATGCGATTGTATATCTCATTACAAAATCATCACCTTGACTGCTCATCGGAAAATGATATGGCGGACGGGAAATCATTTGATGCTTGTCTGCCGCTTGGGCCGTTCTCTCTCGCGAGGTTTTTGTCCGGCGTTATTCCGAGAACTGGCTTTATCAGCCATGTTCCCAGAAGGCCGCGTCCAGCGACCACTAAGCAGTGTGTGAATCTCACCGGCAACTCAAAACGACGAAACCGATATCCGGCCAGATATTAGTACCTCACTTAGTGACCGTTTCGCCTCACGATCCACAAGATAGCGACCACAACATCAGCGAATCGATAGTAAATCGTCATGCTTCTACTTGCGATAATTGTATACCTAATAAAAAATTCACTTAATAATAATATAAAAGACTTTGTTGTTTTCGCAGCCGTCATATTAATATAAATTCCTTACGGGATTAACGCTGCGTTGCAATAATCCTCCTTCTCCTTCCCGGGTTTTCGACTAAGTCTGGTCTTTTTCAGGGGCCGTCTACCGAATCTGCAATAGACTAGGATGTGCTGGAGACTTGCGTAGCTGTTTTTTTTTTTTTTTTTAATTTATTTGGCCTTTGGTACAAACCATACAGCCAGCTTGGTTACAGTTTGGTTATTTATACATGTGGATTTTGAATAGTTTTGATGTGTGGTTTCATTTGATATACGTTCATCTACTGGGCATCATAGAACACATGCTCCATATAATACAGTATAAATATAATATAAAAAACAATAATACAATAGTGCGATAAAATACAATATAAAATTCATAAGAAGCCGTTTTAACATAAAGTATTGACAACTTAAATACAATATAAAATATGCATCATGTAAATACAAAATTCAGCACACAAGTTTTCTACACTGTTCCAGTGGTTACATGTACCCTTAAGCCACAGTATAATATACACAGCCTTTGGGTACAGAAATCAACAGACTGGTTATCTCAAACGGACAGTGGTTACCTTTCAATGTAATGTGGGTTTAAGAAATGAGAATGTCATATTTCTATGTTGTTTCTTATTGCAAAATTGAAGAGAATCATGAAGATTTCCGTCCTATTTTCGTGGAGAAGGGTCTGCATCTTGGAAGGGAATTCCACACCGTGTTTAGTCAGTTCTTCTATTAAATCAGTTGATTCTGCCCAGCGGCGTCCACAGGCAAAAAATATATGATCCACGTTCTCGACACTAACACCATCACATTCACAAATGGGGGAGGTGATCGCATTAATCCTAAAGAGGTGGCTCGCGAAGCGTCCGTGGTTGAATTTCAGCCTAGAGACAAAGGTTGTGATCTTCCTTGAGATTTGGATGTTGTCATGCCAGTGTGAGCGTGGGATAGTAGGATGGATTTTTCTATAGTATTCACCTTTATGTGTGTCTTTTGACCGCCACTCTCTGTCCCATTCTAGTCTGGTTTTATTGCGGAATATAGGGGTCAAGTCCGACGCCGGAATTTGTTTAATTTTCTCACCATTGAGTGCTGCTGCCTTAGCTAGTCGGTCAGCTACTTCGTTGCCTCTTATTCCTGCGTGACCTTTGGCCCATATAAATGTCACTTCCGATCCTTTGTCTCTGAGTCTTGCAACTAGCTGTACAATCTCATATATCAGCCAGCTTCTACCGTTGTCCGCCACCAGGTTAGATATTCTCAGTAAAGTAGATCTGGAATCTGATATGATGATTAGCCTGTTCGTCTGCAAATGTAAGCCGTATTCAAGGGCTTTTAAAATGGCTTGTAGTTCGGCGGTATAGATCGATGCCTCTTCCGGGAGTTGATATAAGCCCCTCTTTTCATTAGCAGGGTCTGCGAAGGCGCAACCCACCCGATTTCCAGATTTAGAGCCGTCTGTATATAAGCATAATGGGTTATCTATCAGCTTTGCAATGCGGTCCTTTAAGATTTTTTCATTGTGGTTGCCTTCCGCTATAAATTTTGTGTCTTGGATAATGTCTAGTCTCGTCTTACCTCTCGAAAGTCTGTGCAGATATACCGGAAGGAGGCATGATCTATAGATTATGTTGCTATATTTTTTAACTTCCCGGAAGGCGGTTGTTAGAGTAGGGGCCGGCTTCTGTTTCCAGTACCTCCGCTCAGTGTATTGCATTGTGAGAGCAGATATTTTTGCAATAAGTTGGTCATACTTTACTTCGAGTAGTCTTAGTATGAACTTCCGCCCCAGAAATGCCCTACGGATGTGTAGGGGTGGTTCTAAGCATTTCACCAGCAGTGCGTTTGTCGGGGTAGATGTCATGGCTCCGGTGCATAGTCTAAGTGAACGATACTGGCATCTGTCGATGTCGGTTAGTAGCGATTTAGAAGCAAAGTCAAAAAACATGTTGCCATAGTCGAGATGAGGGCGCACTAGGGCTCGGTATAGCTGCGTAGCTGATTGTTTACGTATTTGTACGGTTGATTGACCTACACTATCGATTATCCAGCAACATGATTTCTACGATTTAATATCTGTGAGTCCAGAGTTAATTATATATCTAACACACATTTCGACGCCTGGCTAAGACCGTAACCACCAACCTTGTTGAGATTGTTTGGCTGTTTAAATATTTTAATAGTCTCTCTTACTTTTCTTTGGAGAATACCTTCGGTCTTAGCTAGCACTCTTTCTATTTTCCCACATTATACACTTGTTCATCAGTTCAAAGTAAAAACTTCAATCGTTGATGAGGTTTAGTTCACTGAAGAATCTGGACGTAACAGGACAATGGAACATCAAGGGAGGTCGGCACGCAGTATCAGTCACAGGTAAAAACAAATTCTAGACTGGGATTCATACGTCTAATTTTAAAAGATTGCAACACATATGCAGAGGAGATAGACTTCTAAAACAGAGCTCGGTTGGTGAACGATAACACTTGCGCCTGGCATTCGGAAATGGATTTGGCTCAAATCCATGTCCGGCTATCCAGATCTCTGTTTTCCATGGTTTCTCGAAGTCACTCGCGGGTAAAGCCAGTATGTTTACTTCAAAAAGCCAGGCCCGAATTCCTTCGCGTTCTTTACCTTCAATCCTCTCCCGTCTCCAATGATCTCGACGTCGAGGTCCCAGTAAAACAAAAGAAAATACCTTTAAACTCTAGTGCATCTTGATAATAGTATGTTGCTGTACAGTATGGAACTTAATAATAGTTTCGAGAGTGACGGTAAGTTTTTTTACGGCTTGTTATAGCCATTACAGGTGTTTAATCGAATTGGTACAGAGATTCTACTGGGATCGTCTGACAACGACATAGTTTTACGAGTACACTGAATTTATTACAGACTTGCGAGCATTCACTCTCGCTTATAACTGCGGCTAAATTCTTATGTGGTTACAATGACAGGACAGATGCTTGTAATGCGCCGTTTCTTCCTTCGTGCAGTTAGCGTTCGGAATGCACGAAACAGTTGTTACAGTCAAACACAATTTAATATATCTGATGCGGTAAGAGTATGACGTCTTAAAGGGAGTTTAAAATCTTAGGTTTTTAGTGATATATTTATTTATTTCATCTAATTTCTGTGGCTAATGAAGAAGTTTGTAACTGATCAAGAGTATTATTTTACTCGTGCTGGAATCAAAGAAGAATCTATTTGCTTTTTCCCCTTGAAAACAGAACTATTAATTTCGTTAAAGGATTATGGTGATTCCATCAGATTCTTCAATATTGAGGTGCAATTTTTAAATTTCGTAAAACTATCATTGGTTTAGCTACGCGATATTTTATTATAAAATAACGGAGTAAATGTGTTATTGATCAATGGTAATAGAAGCAATTATGTTTGGCAATTATTCCCAACTTTTATTTTACTTTATACATCTTTAAAGATCTTGAGCTGAACAAAAATTCTCTCAAAATTCCCACGATGTTTATTGAAGTCTCAAAGTTCAAAAGGAAGCTCTTTTAGCTGCAACAGTTAAATAAATGTTCATCTATTGCCCTAACTGTGTCCTCATAGAAGAATTTTATGTGAAAAATATAAGGAATAATGATTTAGATCAGACGCTAATTGTCGGGTAGTTTACACTGACTATTGAAGCATGTGATCAGGGTAGGGAGACGCACGTCCGCTGAACCAGAAGAATACCTATTACATTGCTGCAGAGGTAATAGAAACAAACGTTTTGGCAACCTTTGTATGGGTCGTACCGAAGAAACTTTACACTAATTATAAATCGGTAACGCATAACTATGCGTAATGTTTAACACTAATGAGAAACATTACTCCACCTGTGTCAGCTTAGCGTAGGTGCAATGCTACAAGTGCCTGCGATGCGGACACACTCACCCGTGGGGATGGTGGAAGGCAACGGCGGCGGCTGCGGCGGCGGCTGCTGCGGCTGCTCTGGCCGCAGCTACAGACGACTCCCAGACATACCGCCCCTCGTGCGTGCGCTGGTCGACGGGCAGGCCTGCGGCGAGAGGCAGCGGGGGCGGTGGAGGCGGCAAACCGTGGGCGGCGGCGGCAGCGTGCGCTGCGGCCGCCGCGTGTTGCGCGTGCTGGAACGCTGCGAACGCCGACGATGATGACGACACCGACATGGACGCGCCCCCGCCGAACGGGGGCGGCAGCGCGCCCAAGCCTGCCAACACAACAGGCAACATCAGTAACGCCCAGAATCGGAATGGCCAACATATATCATTCAGTAATTATCGTTGACGAAATATTACACTTTGGCAGTGTCATACGATCAAAATACGGATGGTTTGCTATGGGTAACGATTTGATAACGGTCATTAACCGTGAAGTGATCTATTTACATTATCTATGTACAGCAATCTCTTGATTACGAGCCAAAGAAGTACGTTTCATGATCAAAACATCTGTGGCACATTCGTAGATTTTGTGATCAGGTTAGTGTACATGTAGGAGTAACACAGAGATATAGACACGAACAAATCAACGGATGATACCCATCAAATGATGTAATTAACTTGTTGTTCCTCGAGTCTTTACAATTCTGTCTTTTAATAATAGACACTCATGCATATCTGACGTTTCTGGTGGGAGTGAATCAAGCATCTACGAAATCCTAGTCCATTGCCCAGGATCGAACGGATGCGAGGCTGGATGCGATTGGGTGATTTGGAGACACTCAGTAGGCAATGCTCTGGAGTCACGAGACGTAGAACCAACCAGCTGTGTTGTGGCTTCCATGTACAATTCACGCATATCATAAGTGCTTCTATTTCAGAGAGGATTATGTGCTGCCAAATGCACAGCAGAAGATCATCTTCAGAAGACACAAAAATATTTCAAGTGTAAAATTTCAGTCGTCCAAAGTTTGAATTGTGACCTGCTCCTCATTATTATTATTTGTATTAGTCATATGTTTCTGAAATAATAAATAGATGCTACCTTCTTACAATTCAATACCCTTTTTGTGTATTTCTTTGCCTTTGAAGATTCCATAGAAGAAGCAGGGTTTGCAGTGGTGCTATGTGGAAAGACACTTTTTAATTACATTTTGTTATTCAAGCCGCATGTCCTGACAAAATTGTTGTGGGATGGAAGATAAGCGACGCACTTCTTATATCACTAGCTTCATTTCATTGCTGCATGTCAGCTTTTTGAAACGTTATTCTACGAAAGGGTCTACCAAGGGTTTGGCATTGAAGCTCAAACAATGATATTTACTTGTTCCCTTGAGAACTGCGAGCCATTCGCATCACTTTTGTAAGCTGCTTCTGTTCTGAAGTTCCTTGTATTAGTAATAGCAGTAATTATTCCCAGCACTTTGCAGACTGTTCGTTCACTTCATACTGCAACGTTTCGCTAGTTCCTATTAACAGTGAAGTGACCTGAAGTGTCACTATAGCCACGCTGCCCTGTAACTGGAATATAATTATTACGAGCAATGAATGAATTACATCCCGCATCTAATTCTCAGGGTTCAGTATTAATTTCTGTAAAGTATTTTGTATTTTCGAATATACACAGCAACGATAATTTCAGGAGCTGTAGATAAAAAAAAATGAAAATAAAAACTTTACTTTCACTGGAACTACATTGCTAATAATAATCTTTTGTAGTAATGTACCTGTCTTTATTATAATTATTATTGGCAGTTCCCTGTCGTCTAATTACATCTTTTTATTTTATTTTTTATTATTTTATATAATTTGAGGTTAAATACCTTCTTCACCTACTTTTTACGATTTACAAATTTCAATTCCTTCAGTGTTTTTGGTAAATTATTCATCACTTCATTTAGTAATTTGTTCCAATCCGTGACAACCTTACCCACAAAAGAAAATTTTTCCATTCCCTTATGCATGAAATCGAGTGCAATTTTGTGGTCATGGTCATCTTTCCTCATCCATGCATTATTCTTAATTCTTTGACTAATAATGATTTTTGAAAAGCATAAAAATTTAGCTTCTAAAGTACCTACTGGGGGAGTAAATAACAGCTTATTCGACGTCATGAGATATAAGCAACTGAGGAACGGTTGTACTTCCAAACTTTTGAGATGTTGCCGCCGAGATGTTATCTTAAATTGATTAAAGGGACAGCAATTTAGAGTTTTGTATGTTTATGGTTGAGATAGTAGTGAACGTCAGTGTTAATTCGAAGCGCAGAGCGGCGCCAGCTGCCGGTAACACCTGTTGCTGTTGGCCACTTGTTGCTCGAGGAGGACACGCGAGGCAACAAGCAGCTCGAGACCTCACCACTATTCAGCAGAGTCTGCTTTAAAAAGAAACTCAACCTATACTATGGATAGGGGCCAACCATAAATTAAGTCACATAAAATTTCATTTCGTCGTCCCTCCTCGCCCTTCTCACAAGTAGTGACATTGGTGTGTGCCCCTTCCCCTTCTTCCCCCCCCCCCCCCTCCCTCCGCTGTCATCACTCTTTTTTGCAAATTTTATACTTAAAACTTGATTAAAACATCACTTATAATAATAATTTATTTAAAATCTTAATTATGATCTTCTGAACACGTTTTACCAAAGAGAGTATAGGCACAGATGGTTTTGGTCGCGTTAGGGAGACATTTTTAGCGTTACGCCCTAAGTGGGCAATCGCCGCAACGTTTTGCGTTGGTGCACTTGCCATTTTACGCATGCGCACTTGAAGGTTAAAGCTTAAATTGCTTTATTATTCACTGAACACCACGCGAAGATGTCAGACAGCATATTTACATGCAGAGGAGAAGTCATTATTATACAGTGAGACATGCACCAGTATTTTTAGTTGCTTTTTTGTTTATTAGTTGTTTTTATGATTATTTATATTCGTTAGACGTAGATAGTTTCATTATGTTCTCTGATCGCTATTATAGTAAGCAAAGAGATACGGAATCAAATTTGTATCGCGATACAGTACGTTAATTCGCTTGAGATATTGTTTATTTATATTCATTCGATGTAGATGGGTTCACAATGTTTATATCGCACTGCAATGAATGTACTAACGTGCGTGCAATAAAAGCTTTTATCTTCATGCGGAAATATTAGCATTAATATTTACAACAGAAAGGATGCGCTAATTGAGCGTTTAAAAATTATTTAAGTAACGAGCCAGAAATTTACATTCAACCCTTCATTTCTGACGGTGTTTTTTACGGTGCTAGACGCTAGTTATTAACCAAAATTGGAATGTATGAAGGATTATTATATAATTTTGTCCAAGATGTTCTGAGGTATTAAAGCTCTATATACAAATTAGAGACCAAAGCTAGGTGCAATACGCTATAATGTAGAGAAGTGTGCTTTAAATTTTTAATAAGTTTCATTTGCTAACGAGAATAAGTGGGCGAAGTTGCCACTTACTATACAAATGCAATACAGTATCATCCTTCGTCCACTCCAGTACGAAATAAACGTTAAAAACACACAGAAAAAAATTACACAGGGAAAAATACACAGAAGTTTCGCTTCCTATGCGTGCACGCACCTTTTTTGGTAATAGATATGACGTCACGAAGTTAATGATTCCAACACGTGTGACGTCACGTTACATCTTGTGGAT
Organism: Vandiemenella viatica; assembly: GCA_031002005.1. Classification (NCBI taxonomy): domain Eukaryota; kingdom Metazoa; phylum Arthropoda; class Insecta; order Orthoptera; family Morabidae; genus Vandiemenella; species Vandiemenella viatica. The sequence goes on from CM061918.1 coordinate 67,377,316, forward strand.
AACCTTCGCTGAACACATGTGGTCTACCGATACTATGTTGATTAATAATATTTATTTTGTCAAGCGTATCAAAGTGGGCAATTCACTGTTGATGAATCTAGTTATATCACGAAACTCGATCTGACACTGCTTTTAATAAAATAGTCACGAGATTAGTTAGGAGTGAAAAAGATATTGTTATGCGAATGGCCATTCGTCAATAATAGTAAAGCTAACCAGTAATTACGACTGTGTGAAGACAATTAATTTGGTTCGTATTATAAAGTGTAGTTTTTTTTTTTTTGCTCCTTATACAGACAAGTAAATATTCTTTCCGAATTACAAAACAACGTTTGATATTAAAGGGTTTGTTTTTGAAACCGTAAGCTGGATTTAAAAATTCTTTGCTTATCGGTCATTTCTACCTTTACTTTTTTTAAAAAATAATTAAAAATCTCTTACGACTTAGTGTCTGCCTGCCTTCAAATGTGTTAAGTGGAGCCTAATTGGCAGCTGTCAGGGGCACTCATTTTACCTCTCTCTCTCTTTCCAACATACTGAGACACACATTGTGTGTGTATATACGGAACTTAATCTTGTAGGTGGGTTAAAATATTTTTCATTACTGGGGACACAATTGTTTTCCGATTTTGTAACTCGTATTAAATCGTTTTTTAAATCCCGAAATGACGAATATAGACACAAAATTTGGTGTCAGAGTTGTATTTTGAGGTTTGATAATTTGCGAGAGACGAATGATTTTCTAACAACATCACTATCTGCGCCATAAAAGTGAGATTGAAGCTGGTATTGCTGCAAACGTAGAGGATATCGCAGGAGCAGTTGAAGTGAGACCCTCATGGCTTTTATCATCCGCTCTGGAAGATGAGTTTCTAGTCTGCGCAACTCTGAATCAACAAAAATGATTAACACGCGGCTGGAAAAACTGCGCGTTGCGAATCCCTTGATAAGGCAGATAACAGCGCGGAGTCTGCGATTAATGAGTTACGGCCTTGACTTCTCACCGCTCTCCTAAGGGTCATAAACCTTACACTGCACTGCCGCGACAGAAACAGCCACAGTACTTTACCCACCCAAGATATGACAATACGCCGATTATGGAGCCTGTGAAGTCGAAGAGTTTTAATTGAAAGAGTAGCACAAGGCTGTACAGTGCCTGAGGTGACAGCCTCACGCACGTTCCGATGTTGCCCGTTCGACTCCAGGTTAGGGAATGCTTGGTTTTAATTAAAGTACTGTGTGCGTCGTACTTTACCCATACGGTTAGCACTTGATTATAATGCAAGGTGTCGGGTAAACAATGTACAACCCTTTAACTGTTTAAAGGTCTTATTTTCAGCTACAAATATAAAATTTTCTCCTTGGCAAATGTGTTCGGTGTTCAAGTTTTAGTCACACTCTTAAGTTAATAACAGCCTTAGTGTACAATTAAAGCGGAAGGTCACCAGACTGAACGTTCAATACAATTTTAAAATAAAAATATCATTAATGTGTTCATGTATAGAAACTGCATGACATAAATTATATATATAAAAAAATTAAAGTGTGATTCAAGCTTGAAAACCATGACACTTTTTTTAAGGACAATATGTTATATTTCGTAGGTCATTATAAGGTATTTCGACGGTTAAGGGGGCGTCGATTAATGACGTGAGGTGAAATAGAGGGGGGGGGGGGAGGGGGATCCGGTGAAATCTCACGGAACCTCTTCAAGGGGGAGGGAGAGGGGTTAACGGAAATCTCACATCAGGTTTTGAAATTCTTGTAGAATTGTAGAGATAAAAAAGAGGTCTGCAACTGACGCGAAAGTCGATTTTAGGGGAGTATTTTGGTCCAAAATATCCGCTCTTTGCACCATGAGACCTAGAAAAAAGAAAAAGGTCTCAAAAATTTGCGAGTTCAATTGGATAGGGGAGGGGAGGGGAGGTCATTTTAGAGGAGGGGTCCGACCAAATCTCACTAGAGGGGCGGGGGGGGGGGAGTCCGGAAAATCACCTCTAGTCTTTAATGGAGGCCCCCAAAGGGTGATCCTTTATTAACCCTATACCCTGTGTAGAGCACACTGGAAGAGAGAAGTTGCAAAAACAGAATACCGGTAGCTGACTGTATGACTGAAAAAGAGCAAACGCCGAATTTAAAACATAAAGCCCCACTTACAGCAACATTTGTGACTGGGACCTGGCAACCAGACCACTCCATGTTGTACGAAATGAAGTGCATTCATTAATCCATTCATCAGTGAGTGGTCTGGTGGCTCAGTGGTTGAGGCGTCTGGCAGAAGACCGAAAGGTTCCCGGTTCGAATACCTGACTAGGCTAGGAATTCAGAGGTTCTTAACTGGCACAGCTTGTTATGTAATGTGAAGTGCCCCAGAACGTTTTCGTGGTTAGGATTTCACGTTAAGCTGTAGGTCGCCTGTACCCGGCAGGATTATCGGGTTAGGCTATTTAGCCATGGCAAGAGGCGCATTGCACGGCGAGTCTAAAACACTTGTCACTTGATCGGCCGACAATCCTTCGGGATCTCCCGGCTAAGAATGCCATGCGATGGTTTGATTTTTAATTCATTAGTCTTCAACTGGAAAATTTGTTTGCAACAATTCTCTGTAATTTCATTTGAGCAATGGTGCTACAGAAGGATGTTGAAGATTAGCTGGAGGGACAAGATTACTAATGAGGAAATTTTTGAGGAGGCAGGAGAGTATAACTCAATATGGAAGAGTATAAAAACGTGGAGGATAATATTAATTGGACATATCTTAAGACATGAGAGCTTACTAAAAACAATAATGGAGGGAATGGTAGAAGGAAAGAGATAATCGAGGAAAACCACGTTTAAAATACATCCAGCAGATAATGGAAGATGTTGGCTGCAGGAGATATGTAGATATGACGAGGAGGACAGAGAGTAGAGCTGAATGGAAGACCGCCGCAGACCCATCGCAGTATTGACTACCGTAGAAGAAGAAGAATTCTCTGTTGTGCATCAATTCTGAATAGTGGAAGATTGGGCGAGAAGGGATATCTATGTGTCTTGACAAAAATACAATAAGAAACTGTAAAATTTTAATATAAGAAATCGCAGTAATTAGCTATACAGTCAAAATAAACTACAGATTAAATGTGATTATATGTAAAAATCACTTTTGACGCTTAACCCCCGTTTCTATACAGAAGCAATATTTTTGTATTTCACTTACCGCTTTGCAATACGTTAAGAGAGGATCGGAATCAATAATCTAATGAAGTATGGTCCGAATATTCACAGAGAGTGAACAGTGAAACGAAACTAGATGGTGGAATAAAACCCGCGTCCTCCCGAATGCAGGTTTCGATTTTGATTTCTATTCATTTGGACATATGTGACTCGCGTCACTAACATAAATGCCAGCGCATATACAATGTACCAGACAGGTCATTCACGAAACACAGAGTACAGACGCTCTCTGCATCTTCCGTGTCACTGTCAAAATGAAAGTGCTTTCGCTTTTTGTCATTTTTTTTTTATCACTCGAACAGTCGGATACGCAATAATAATAACAAAAATATCCGGCAACATGCTCGCTTAACGTTCAGAACACAGATTGGGTATCAAATTGAATTAACTAAAAATTACTATTTAAAAACTTTTAAAAAACGTTATTTTTAAATAGAGATCATTCGATTTGGGAAATATATTTTCAAATGGTATATAAATGAATAAAAAGAATCAGTTTATAAAGTTTTGAATACAGTATATTTACACGATATTTATTATACGATTCAAGAAATTCTCTCCTTCTTTTGGCAAAAGAGTTTCACACCAACGAATCAAATTTATTAAAATACACAGTTACGCTTTTTGTTACCAAAATGTAAACTCCAGAAAAAAAAATAATTGTGGCATAGACTCATCGAAAGAAAACATAGGATGAGGCAAAAGGAACTTCGTTAATTTATTTGTGCGGAGAACAGTCGAAAGGAATAACAGTAGAGCGAGATTAAGATGATAATAATGAAAGTGATACCCAAGGACGTGGATTGTAATGCATTTATTGTACTGAAGAAGAGAGGATAGAAAGATCAGGACAATTGTATGAAACCAATAGGGAATTGCCTCAGGTCAGAGCGTAACTGTACCCTTGAGGCCCATGGCAAATTTAGTGCCGGATATAGGGGGGGAGGGGCAAACCGGGGGACCCCAATTTATGAGCGACTTTCTTTTTAGCTCCACTACTGCCCCGGGCGGGGAACCCCCTCGGGCCGGGGACCCCCTCCGGTTGGGGCCTGTAGCTTTTTGACCGTCCTGCCACATTATTATTACGCCACTGCCACAGGTTAGTGTTGATAACATGAAGATCGTTCTTAGTGCAGCATAATCCGTTTCGCAACATTTAACTGCCAATAATAGTTAATAGACTCTACTTAAATTTCACGCTAAAACGTTTAACGAAAGTTTAATATTTATTCAAATTTTGTTTATATATATTCTGCTAAAAATGTTAATAACTTTATGTAGTAACTGTTCCTGTAGCTCATTTAATGGCATTGCGTGTTGTCACGTCAATTCAGTTTATGTCGGCATAGGTACGAAACCTGTAATTTACTCACTAACAACACACCACAGTTTTCTGCGGGGGGTTATTTGTTCTTCAAGTACATATATAAAAAAATATTGTTATTTAGAGTATTATACTGTTGGCACAACACACACTTCAGTTAATAGATTCTACTTAAATTAACGTTTAACGCAAGTTTAATATTTATTCAAAAAATTTTATACATACACTGCAAAAAATTTAATAACTTTATGTAGTAACCGTTCGAGTAGCTCATTTAATGGCACTGCGTGTTGTTACGTTAATTCAGTTTATGACGGCATGAGTACGAAACCTGTACTCTATTCACTAACAACACACCACAGTTTTCCGCGGAGGGTTATTTGTTCTTCAAGTACATATATAAAAAAATATTGTTATTTAGAGTATTATACTCTTGGCACAACACACACTTTAGTGACATGTTAGGAGGACTGTGATCAAGGATTTTTTTAATTTCTTCTCTGAACGCATTGCCCGAGCCGAGCACATGTCTACCCCTCCCTGGAAACGTCTGTCGTTGCCTTCCCTTGTGTAATAGTGTTCGCAAGTGTTGTGACTGAGATGGTGTTTGTGTTTACTGTAGAGTGTTGAGTGTTGTTTGTGTTTTGGATGGGAAATGAAAGAAGAGAGGGAGTGAAAGGGTCTGCTCTTCCGAAAGACACCATGGGCGTCAGGGTTAACGTTCCCATCCTAAGGACTAATCACAATCTCAGCGTCGTATGCCCTCACAATATACGCACTGGGGAGAGGGTTGGTGGTTAGGGGCAGTCCATTAATGACGTGAGGTGTTTTTTTCGTAATTCCCGATTCCCCCCATCTCTGGTGAAACTTTGTAAGATCTGGTTGGACCCCTCCCCCCTCTAAAATGACGTGAGATTCTGACGCAGACCCCCTTCCCTAGTAATCGACCTCGTAACGTTTTGAGACCTTTTTTAGGTCTCATGCTTCCAAATAGACAATGCGTATATTTTTTCTAGATTTTTTTTCTTTTTAAAAAATCTGTGGTTGTATGTTTTAGACGGCAGCTGTCAGTTGAAGGACGCCTTGTCTAATCTCTGGTCCTGACTGCATGTTCTACACACTTTCATGACAGTAGATTATGCCTGAAACACACTGTCATGACAGTAGAGTATGCCGAAAACACACTTTCATGACAGTAGATTATGCCGAAGACACACTTTCAAGATAGTAGATTATGCCGAAAACACACTTTCACGACAGTAGATTATGTCTGAAACACATTTTCATGACAGTAGATTATGCCTAAAACACACTTTCATGACAGTAGGTCGGTTTTTAGACTATATCCCCCCTTGCAAGTGAGATTTCCGTTAACCCCCTCCCCCCCCATCCCTTCTCCCTTGATGAGGTTTTGTGAGATATCGCCGGACCCTCCCCCTTTTCATCTCACGTAATTAATGGACAGCCCCTTAGGAATTGTGCACCTCCACTTCTTCTACCCCACCGGCTAAGACCTGATGCAAATTTCTTCCACCACCAGGACTGGAACCAGCAAACCCCGTGTCAGCGGCGGACACCATCTCGATGCTACAGCCAACTGAGCCAATGGGGCGAGATGAAGAATCCTTTACAGCAAGCTATTTGAAGTGCGGATATCAGAAAACAGTCAAAGCAATTATAATTGTCAATTGAACTGATTAAACTAATTTCACACTGAATCGAAATTATACTCTAAGAAAATGCGAACGAAAGAAATTGAAAATCCTCAAAGAGAACTGGGATATAGTTAACCTTGCGGTCAGAGTAGGTTATGAAGTGATCGACATTCTGTAGAAATCAGATGGAAAATTATTCAGTTAATGAGGGTACTTTCCGAGAATTTTATCGGAACCTTATCATCAAACAAGCTTGTTTTGCTAGAAGAGAGATGTTTCTGTAGCAATTGTATTACTCGTATAAGTGATGTGATCTGAAGTTTCTTTATTCACATTACGACTACTGAGAAATGAAACATTTTACGTTTGAAATTTCCCACAGAGAGTCACTCCAGAGATAATTTAGTGAGCAAACAGACATCGAGGCTGTTGCAGAAGTTACTTGGATTGCGGTGGAAATAGCAGAGTGCATAAGCTGCGCACAGTAGTAAACAAAATGGCGACAGATGTTGGTCTTTGTGGCGTCGGGTTAACAGTTTACTGGGGTCGTAAACCCGTACGGAGGAACAGCATACGCTCTAAACACAACTCGCTGACAAGCTGACATCTCTTCCTTCTTTTCGCTCTGTTAATATCTTTTATTTCACACGTGCTATGCCAGCATTAACACACAAATTTCGCAAGGCGTTGAATTTGATGGTGCCATACGAGATTCAGATTTTGGGTATCAAATTCAGGAATAGGAGGGGATGCAGAGAACGGCATCTTCTTCTTATTGGCTGACACCTCGTCGGCGTCGAGGTCATTAGAAGCGGGAAAGGGATGGGATAAGGCAGGGGAAGGTATTCGGCGATGGTCGTTTGAAGGTATTCAAACCGCGTACCAAACACCTGGGTTATATCCCAAACCTCTCCAGAGTGTGTGTGTAGGGGGAAACGGCAAACGACATTATTGATGGTGACTGGTACTGCGAGTAATGAACGGGTAAGAAATAGGCGACACTCTTTTGAATCAATCGTCCCTGCATTCGCCTGGAGTGATTTAGGGAAACTATGAAAAACCGAAATCTGGACGACTGGATGGAGATCAAACTCACGTGGTCCCGAATGCGAGGCTCCAAATAGACATCAAGGCGAGAGCAGAAACAACTACAACAATCTTAATAATATTATAAATAAGAACGGTGGATTCAGGTTTGGACCATTTGCCTCAATCACGACTTAATTGCTCAACAGATTTAAATTAAATTGGGCACTGACTTAGTACATTGTCTGGGTAGTGAAATAGGATAGTTTTTATTCCGCAAAAAGTAATAGTTCCTTTGGAAGTTGTCATTATCAATTCGCATTTCGCCAACACCAAAGAGTCTCCTACTTTGAAGACGGTTCTGTCACGTTTATTCCTTGGTTCTTCTGTAAATCGCAAACACTGCTTTTCAAAGAGCAAAGCAAGAATGTTTTGACATATTCAGTTGTGTGTTCAGCTTAAAACTGCAGAAATGAATGAACCTGATAAACTAATATTTCGGAAGAACAAAATATAAATCAATTCCTTACCCTGAAATTTCTAAAAGCAGCAAATACTTAGTTTCTGGTAATTTACTCGTAGACATAAAATTCTGCATGGAAATTGTTGAAGTGAAAATAAATGATTCCACAACATTACTGAATTAAAAAAAAAAAAAATACTCGCAATAACATCTGCTGACAGATTGCAGAGCTGAAAATATAGATAACACAAAAATTTAAATGTTAGCGTGGAAATTGGTTTTTGTTTTTAATTAAACTGTAATCAAGTTACTGCTTTCTTTTCTTTGGTGTAGTTTTGTGTTTTGTTGAAACATCGTTGTGGTTCGTTGTAAATCGAAGGTTCACCCGTCACCCAAATCATTTATGTTGATTTTAGGGAGGTTGAGGTTAGGTTGAAATGCAGCCTGGACCAGAATTAAAACTAATATTCCATGGATTTTGAATTAAAAAAGTGGCTGCCATTCCGAATTATGACTATGATAGGCTGCAGACGTCTAATGCCGTAAGTGAGTAATGTGTGTGACCGTATGTTTAGGCGCGCGTCACACTTTTGTTACCTGTTTCCCGGATTTGAGGAATAGTTTTCATTGAGACTAGGAAGTAGTCAACCATATTTCCTAGCCCAAAGGAGGAAGTTTTCTGCGGGCCGTACTTTGAAGAGTAAGCAAAACTGTTATACTCTAACACACATTCAAGTGGACGAAGATGCGGGTAACTGATAGTATGCAATAAGATTATCATAAGAGGATGGAGAATATCAGATGTTGAAAAGTGCGCATACGAACAGACAACGTTTAACTGAAAGCAGTAGGGTGGGCGAGCTTCTTTAAGTGTCTTCTGATTTCTGTTCAGTATGCAAGATATCATCTAAATCGTTAGAGACGTTGTGAGAAATTAATTTTACCTATGTACAGGAGCTGCTCGTGTAATAGTATTAGATAGATTAACTATATAGACAATATATATATTATATACTCACCACATTTCATACCTTACTACATAAGAACTGCATTCTATTAAATATGAATGCACACAGTTCAAGACTTGATTTTAAAATTATTACAGGAATATGTAAAACCACTTCAAGATTATTGGTAACGCAATAAAATAAATTTCGAAAAAATATTTCTTTTTAAAAATAATCGCGTTTTTTAAGGAATTTTTGTGCAAAACTGCATTTTTTCAACGATGACATCTATATTATTAAATTCAGAAAGTAAAACATTATTATCTAAAAATGAAATTTCATCCAAATATATAAATCCGTTTCAGGATTGGTGGTACATCAAACTTCTAGAAGATGGTGTTATAAAATAACTAATTTTTGATAAGGTCACGTTTCTTTTTTTGTTTCAGGGGAAGACCCCTATTTAGATAAACCTGAAAAGCAAAACGATAACTAAATATGAAATTTTATCGAAATCGATATAGCCGTTTCCGAGATACCAATGTATATATATGTTATACCCAAAGACCGAAAATACTCACTGAGCGAAAAAAAAACCGACAAGCAACGCGCTGTGGTTTCTTGAAAACGGCCACAAAACATTGTGGCTTATCAGTATCTAACTCTTTGTGCTGACGACGAATCAGCCCAAGCTGCATTTATTAAATATTTTTCTTCTTACCCGTCGCATTACAGGGCTATTAATAAATATATATATATATATATATATATATATATATATATATATGAGTTGTCATGTGTGGAGAATGCGATCTGGACCAAACTTGAATTTTGCGATGTGGCCGTTTTTAGTTAGTTTCAACGCGTTGTGGCTGTTATTTGTAAGTTCCATAACACGAATAACTTGTTGTGGCCGTTTTCAAGAAGACAGAAAGCGTTGTAGTAGTTTTTTTTCGTTCAATGAGTGTTTTTTTGAACCTAATATATATACAAGAACTGCTCGTTTATAGTTATAAGATACTCCGTACGCATGTCTGGAATCGATCGTGCGCCACACGAGTGGTTGTGTACGCGCTGGGTTACTGTTAGCACTTACTCATTGCGACTGACTCCACTTGGCCCGGCGCTGGATTTAGTCGTCACGCCGCCCCCCGCGCCGGGTCTCGACTGAGCTCTGCCGCTGTTTGTCCGTTTCCTCCGCCCCCGCGCGCGACACAATGGACCGCTCCCCCTGCTGCTTAGTCCTGTCGGATTTTCGCGTCTCGTAATGGCCTGCCCGCTCGGCACGGGGTCTCGTCGCCCGGCATACCACGCCGGGATTACGAGATCCTCTCTCACGCCTCACTCGCATTACGTAGTCAGCCACATTGACTTGCTTTACAAGACACGCAACATCGTTACAACCTCCAACTTAGGAATAAGAAATAACACTGCTATGACCACACCGAGCGTGGTGGTGAACGGTTAACGCTCTGGCCTCGCTTTCGGGAGGACACGGGTTCGAATCCCTGTCTGGGCATCCGGATTTAGGTTTTCCATGGTTTCCCCAAATCACTCCAGGCGAATGCCGGGATGCTTCCTTCAAAAAAGACCATGACGAATTCCTTCCCGTTCCTTGTCCCACATCCTTTTCCGCCTCTAATGACCTCGAGGTCGAAGAGGTGTAAACCCACAAGAAAAGCAATTCTATGAACAGAAAAACAAACATTTTAATTTTGTTTGATGAAGAAGTTAGCACAAGATAGGAAAGGATGGAGGATTGCATCAAACCAGTCGAAAAACTGACGACAGGAAAAGAAAAAAATGAATAAAATGAAAAAAAAGCAATGTTGTTTTCTAATTTGGATCAAAGCCCACACTGGCCTAGCAGGGAATGAATTGGTAGTTACGTTAGCCAAAACTACCACAAAATTAAGATTATACGACCAGGTAATCCCAGCGACGGACATAATACCTACAATTAGGACCACCAAGAGCAATACAGGGACAATACATGGAGAACATCGATAGAAAAGGAAGGTATATACTACGGCTACCTACATCCAACGCTGCCAACTAAACACTGGCATCAAAAATGATTATTATAATCGTATGCCAAGTACAACAAATCACAAGTTAATCTGCATTGGCTTTCGAAGTCGCAATAAAATTACTACACACGTGGAGGTCTCTCGCATGCCCCCATCAGAAAGGGTATCTAAGATGGTATTATGTGAAATTTATCAGTTTTATTAGTTCATTACAACAATCATGTATAACAATAACTTTGTACTGGCTGTATGGTCTTGTAACAAAATGCCAAAAATAAAAAAAGTACGATAAAATCATAAATGTTTAAATGTGACAGCCACGACATACTCGACCGATACCTGCTCGGTATTCAGTCATCCCAGACACTGTGCGATGTGACCGGCGCTAGTTCAGATGATCAACTAGTGGGTTAGTGGTAACGCCTGAGCCTGCCGAACAGGAGGACTTGGGTTCAAGTCTCCGCCCGGCCGGCATTATTTCGGTTTTCCACGGTTTCCCTAAATCACTGCAGGTGAGCACCTGTAGAGTCCCTTCAAAATGTCAGTTCAGAATTTCTCCTGCTTCCTTGTCCCCCATCCTGTCCCGTCTCTAATGACCCCGACGTGGACCAACCGTAAGGCCTGATGCGAAAAAAGGGGGCCATTTCCTGAAATGCGACTTCATACCTTCATTGTTAGATAGTTATAGTCTCTATTTTTACGATACAAAATATATTTTTAACTACTTGTAATAGCATTTCACTGTATCCGAAATACAAATGCCTGTGCAGTAATCCAGATTTTGGTTACTCGCTTTTACCTCCAATTCGGAAACAGCCGGAATGTTTTCTTACAGTATACGATGGACCGCCTCCTTGCAGTTACTTTCAACCATCCCTCTGACCACCGTGAAATACCCCTCTTTCCAGAAGGAAAAAAAAAATCCAAAACTGAATTATACATTTGATGTCTGGTTTTAAAATGTTCATGTTTTAGAATAACTTCAAACGTAGTTCCGGTTAGATGGACTGTTGTTGATATGGAATATATTGTCGGAAGGTGTCTAGATTGCAAATGACATCGAGTCGTATAGAAAGAAAACACAACGGAAGATTGTGAACAGCGACAAGGAAAACTGGACAGACTAACTAGTTGGGTATATTAACAAGAAATAAAGACAAAAGCCAAAAGAACCTGATGGAAATGTAAAGGTTTTGTGAAATCATGCAATAGAGGGAGAATTTCTTTTTGGAAACAGAAACATACGTGGGAATATCAAATCGTTTGAAAAACTTAGTTGGACAGGGCACGTTGTGGAAGTTGTAGGGAGAAGTTTCAATGTCCTATATGTATTGTAAAGGGTAATTACCAGTGTGTGTGTGTGTTTATTTATTTATTTTTTTGCTTAAGACCTTATATTTCGTCGAAGTAGTGAGTAGAGGTCATAATAGGGGGGAAAGGATCGGGGGCAAGGAACGGAAAGGAATTAGGCCTTATGAAGGAGGCGAGGCTTTCCGACATTAGCCTGGTGTGATTTGGGGAAACCATGGAATATCGAAATCTGGTTCTCGGACTAGGATCGGGGATTCGAACCCACGTCCTCCCAAATGTGAGGCCAGAGCGTTACCGCTTACCTACCTCGCTAGTTTGGTATAGGACCTATGTTATGGATATCGAATAAAGGAGTTGTAGGCGGTGCGAAAAAAGGCATTAAGATTCGTTTGTGGAAATTATCGCAGGGCACAACCAGTAACCGATTCGATAAAGGAGATGGTTTGGAAGTCATTGCAAGACAGATGGAGGGTGAAGATAGTGCTTGTAGCGTATATGACGCATATTGCTGTGATGCCTTGGTGGATATTGGGAGTTGATAGCAGAAGGAAAGAGATCCATTACTATGAATAACTCCTGATTTCAGGCTTAAAGCATAAGGCAGTCGGAATTGTTTCATTTAATTAAGGCTGCAGAGATGGAAACACATCACCGAGGGAGATCGTTGTAACATTACGTGCTTTAATTAGTCTCCAATTCGTCCCGGCACTTCCCATATTTTTGCCGACTTAACTGTATTTGCGTGTTAAAACGCAATAATACATTCGTTGCACTACTATTCTTTCTGTGGAAAGGGGGATATCGGATAAGACCAAATTGGTCGTAACGTCATAGTAAATACTTTCACGCAATCATAAGAGATATTTCGTATCTATCTGGTTGCGTTATTTGTCATCAATTAAGTATAATACTTCTTGGCACAAATCAAATTTCTTCTTTCTTTACTGTCCATACCATTTGGTGTACCCACGAGTCGAATAAATACTTGACGATAAGCACGCGGTAAAACTGCCACACGTTTCTTCCTGCTAGTGTCTCTTTCCTTCAGACCACAATCACCCTCTCAATATGTGCGAACGTCTTCCTTTCATAATATAATACATACTTGGCGACATACCTGTGGTACCACTTCATTTCTGTACCTGCGTCACTTTAAAGCCTCCACTTACTCTCACCAACCATATATTACTGCCGCTCCAGCCCAACACTGCCTCCACAGTGTTAACAACTCCTCATTACAACAAAACGTAAACTATCACAAAAAGTACTAGCTGTTACCCACTACTTCGTACGGGTGGACTTAAAATTTTATTGCTAGAATTAGGTACAGTACTGAAAGCTGTAAGTTCGTAAAAGTTGACCCACAAAATGAATGCCTGAGTGACCGATATAATATTACGGAGACTTACACACGCTATCCATCTGTCAGTCACCGTTCGCTTGGTTTTCAAAATTCCATGACAAAATATATTATTTATCCTGAAAAAGTATCTTATATCTTCCCTAATGATACTTATTATTTCCTTGACAAATTTCATAAAGATTGGCTAAGGTGTTTAGTCGTGGAAAAGTAACAGACAGAGTTACCGTCGCACTTATAGTATTAGCGTAGATATATACCAAAACGAAAAGAAAAAAGGAGCGCTCATAAACTACGTGGCACCATTTTGGCCTCCCTTGAACCTTCTTCCCCCCCCCCCCCCCACGTAGCCTTACATGGCTTTTGCCTCGATACTCCCCCCCCCCCAAGTTGCCATGTGCCACGTAGCTATTTTCCTTATTAATTCTGGAAGACATTTTTTACTGGTTTCTCTTAACAGACATATAATGAACACAACTGATATTTGGATTATGTACTTTTCTATAATTATAAACATTCTGAATGAAATGTTGACACCAGCCACTCCTACAAATAATGAGTTCTTGAGAAAAACCTCGTTCTCAGGACAGTCAGGGATTTTTTTCTCCTTGAGGCATTACTAAAAACATTCTCCTTAGGGGGCATCCATAAATTACGTGAGGTGTTTTTTCGGGTTTCCGGCCCCCCCTCCCATTTTCAGGTGAGACATCGTGAGATCTGGGCCGACCGCCCTCCTCCCTGGTGAGATCTGGTCCTGAAGAGATTCCCCCTCCTCCCCTAGAAGTCGCCCTCGCAACTTTTAGGCCGGTTACACCCCCACTTTTCGACAAAATACCCCCCCTAAAATCGACTTTCGCGTCACTTGTAGACTTTTTTTTTTTTTTTTTTTTTTTTTTTTTTTTTTTTTTTTTTAGCTCGGCAGTCCACCCTCCTCTCCTCTATTTCACCTCACGTAATTTATTGACGCGCCCTTATCTTGTTGATTAATTGATATAAAAACTAAGAAGAGCTACAATTTTGTTTTCTGTTGTTGCAGTTCTGTCACATTTTCTTTTACATCTGCATGCTTTTGATCTGCTTAAAAGATTTCTATAACTCATTCGATAGTGAAAACTCGTAGGAAAAACATTTTCGACAAGCCTCGCAAAGTTTATTGTACACGAAAAATCACTTTGAACTTGAAATAACTTTTCAGCGAGCGCTATAATTAAAGTTGCACCGAAATTCACTCGACAGAACATAATCATAATTATTTCATCATTGAACGGAGGGGTGACACGTGGACTATCCTAATCAAAACAGCTTTATTTCAAACCATCAAAACAATAGGAACTGTCACTGTCTTGGAAAATCACGGGTGATATCCGTAAGCGAATTTGAGTCTAGGTACGGCATGTTTAACGCACAGTTGCGTGTCGGCTGTTTCAAATGCGCCAGCCGCGTGCAGTACAACGCTATGACTTCAAGTCACACGCATGCGTGGCTCGGTCAGTATATAGGATATCCAAGAGATGATTAAATGATGGAAATAAATATTCACGTGATGTTGTGTGTTCTGTACCGTATTTTCACTGTGACGAATAATATGAATTAATAACTACCTGGTTACGCTCAAACCCTGCCCCCCCCCCACCCTTCACATGGCCGAGTATAGCCTTACATCTATCCCCTCCCTCTCCTACACCAAACCACTTAGTTTATGGACGCACCCATAGCTTTTTACGTCACATGCTGAGTAATGCATCAGAGGAAATCAAATAAAAGTAGGAGTGTAGGAAGTTTCCACTAGAGCATAAGCTCCTTCGGTATAGAATGAAGCGTAAAATGAAATAGAACTACAAGTCTGTGGAAGGAATTCGTTGTCCACAGTTCCAGCAGAGCGAATCAACCAAGCGAGGGAGTGAGGCAGAGTTTTTAAGGACCTTGTCATAAAGTGAATGTGAGAAACGGAGCCGGTGCCGCGTCCTGAAGGACCCGCGTGACAGGAATCCTTTGTGGGAAGGAGCGCACGATGCGTGTCCAAGAGGATTGTCACCCGAGGCTCTCATAAATCTATTGGCAGCCTCCACATGCCGTGAAATCGACGGAACACAGCCTCCGCAGATATCTCTGTCAAACGGCACTTGAGCGATCACATGTCACACGCGTGTCCTCGCAAATTTTATTTTCGTCTCTCTAGCACTGCAGACAGGCCGGAAAAAAGGGAGAATTGTCTGCGCATAACAGCTGCCAGGAAATTCGGAGTCACCGACTTGACAGTTCCCACTCTTTCGTTTCCTGTTGGCCAAATACTTGTTCTAATTTCGAGTAAAAGAAGTGAAAAAACCACTAAGGGAACAGCTGCTGTATGCATTGAGAACATAACAGCTAACTAACCCCGTTGAAATGAGAAAGTAACTGTGTCTAAGTTCAAGACTAGCTAAACTGATTTCCATTAATTTTGAAAAGGAAATACTATATAACATTAGAAAGGACATACGATATCTTTTCTGGATAAATAATAAACTTTGTCGTGAAATTTTGAAAACTAACCGAACAGTGACAGACAGACGGGTACCGTGTGTTAGTCTCTGTAATGTTATATCGGTCACTCAATCTCGCAGTCAGTTTTTATTTGATCTCAAGAAAGAACAGCGAAATCAAGAATTTTGTGTACAAAACGGTCATAAAATATCGCAGAAGGTGACTTAATTTTAAACCACAAACAAGAATCTGTCCGAGGAATTGTGTCAGGTAGTCTCTTACAATACCCCCCCCCCCTCCCAGCCCATAGTCTGTTGTGATTTTTAAAGAGGTTGCAAATTGGTTCTCTTCATGAGAGAGGTTCAATGGTAGAATGGTATGAAAATGGCTTCCCCGTCATAAATTCCAAACTCCGTTCTTTTTTGGTACTCTTTTTACGTAAGTTACTGCTTTGTGTATTCAATTCTAGCAATAAAGTTCTAAGTACGCTTATGAAGACGAGGTAACAGCTAGTAAACTCTACATTTGTATAAAATCATATAAAGTACGTCTTAAAAGTAAAAATCCTGGAGATCTGTTCGTGGGTTGAATCTCTATTGGAGACCTCATTGTGTTTTTCATTTGATGGCATTGGTTGACGAGTTATTTGACTACTTTAACAACATCACAGTTAATCTTTTTTTTAATCTTTTTTTTAATTTTTTTTTAAATTTTTTTAAAACTGCTTTACGTCTCTTTTTAACATCGAGGTCTTTAGAGACGGGAAAGGATGGGGGGCAAGGATGGGGGCAAGGAATGGGAAGGAATTCGGCCATGGCCTTTTGAAGGAAGCATCCCGGCATTTGCCTGGAGTGATTTGGGGAAACCATGGAAAACCCAAATCTGGATGCCCGGAAGGGGATTCGAACCGCCGTCCTCCCGAATGTGAGGCGAGAACGCTAACCGTTACACCGCCCCGCTCGGTCATAGTTAATCATTATTGGCGAGAGCAAGAAATCTGTTTCGGAACTTATCCAGCTTCTTGACCTGCTTTAGGGAGGGAATGCTAAAGCAAGAAATATTCAGTTACACAAAATATTTGATTAGTGTTCTACTTGCATCTGCAAGTAATGGAACGGTGTGATATCACAGTGCGTCAGAAGCTCATCTACAAAATTCAGTGACCCGCGTTCCAATTTCTGTGCGACCAGTAATTACTTGTTTGAGACCTGATAGGAGATCTGATGAAATCCTTAAAGAACTCGAAGTCAAACCAGTTCTCCAAACTGTGCAAACCTACAGAACATCTTGCATATACCATGTGCCAAGTATTAAGATCGACCGGATCCCACGAAAAATCCCCAAATACTATCCCAGAGAAAAGAGAGATGTGGGAAGACCACCAAGAAGATAGACTGAGACCGTAACAGGCCACCAGGCCTAACACTGGATAGCAAGAAGAAGAAAATCAGGAATTTCTGCGTGTTTTCTATTGTCTACGTCTTTAGGCTAGGACGCTCTGTAGTTTGTTTTTTGTGTGTGTCTGGCTTTACACCTTGTCGACGTCGAGGTCATTAGAGGCGAAAAATGACTTGCGGCAAGGAACGGAAAGGGATTCGGCCATGACCTTTTGAAGGAATCATCCCGGCATTCACCTTGTGTGATCTCAGGAAACCATTGAAAACCGAAATCTGGATGGGCAGACGGGGATTCAAACCTGCGTCCTCCAGAATGCGAGGCCAGAGCGTTACCGCTCACCCGCACACTCGGTGTCGTAGTTCGGATTTAACTTTAAACGGAATGCGTGGCGAATAGAAATTCTGTCACCAGGTCGCCCTACTATAGGAGTTTAGTACCTGGAAGTTCTGGATCATTTACCTCAATTGCTGATAATACTGATAAATAACACACAAAAAAGTGCCACTCAGCCACAAATGTATGGAAGACAAGCGAAAAAATCAAACAATACAAAAAAACATCATACAGCGATTCATAAACTAAAGGTAAACAAAAGCAGACCGGTCATTCGGCAAAGTATTTAGTGCAGTGTTGGTTTAGTTGCGAAACTAGCAACAAGCAGAAAATGACCTGCTACTCGAAAAGGAAGCAAAATACACTGATTCCGTGAATGGAATACAAATGAATCAATGTAAAAAGAAAATGTAAGTAAATTATAATCAATATCACAACTTCAATGTACAAAATGTAATAACATAACCACATTGCAACATGTATTCACATTTAGCAGGAGAAACCGCTCAAATGATTCTATAAAAAAAAGCGAAACGCGTTAGAAAAACAAAGGAACAAAAATTTAATTGTTGTGGCAATACGCGTATTTATTTATTGGTGTAGGAGTTTATTTTATCCGTAACCCATGAAATATTTTTCTGCAAAGGAATTACATTCTCCTGCGTAAAGTCTTTCTGGCTTAGACAATGTTTATAGATTTTTTGTTTGTTAATTATGTTATCCTTGCCCCTAGTCCTCTGAGTACTGCTTTTAGCTGCATCTTTTCACCCAGCCATTTGCTTTATAAAGGGGTGTTTATTTCCTTGTATCTTGTTAGCACGTATTTTCAGATTTTTACGTTTATCAAGTATTCTGTTTTGTAGCTATTAAACTTCTCACGTGTGTACTGCAGCAAACGGTTGCTTGAAATTGGCTACAACTTCCGCTACAACAGTGTGTTAATTTGACTTGTTCGTAAATACTGGAAAGACTGACGGTCCTTAAGCTGTGCCGTGGGGTTCCGAAGAAATCCCACCGTAAGATTGTTATTGCCTTAAAGTAGACAGGAAGCAGAGAGTATACATCAGTTTTATTAGTGGACTTATTAAAAAAATAATCTTGGTTCTTGGCAGCTGAACCTCAAATTAAAATGAAGTCCAAAACGTAATTATAATCCGGCAAATTATTATCTGTCGCGAGACGTCCATTTGTTATTAAGGATGGCGGTAAAACTTCCCCATCATCCTACCCGATGATTATGCGACTTACAACTGTTGTTAAACTTTACTGCAGTCTACTGCATGCATTTTGCCGGTTTTAAAACACCCTTATAGCAGAAACGTGTAAACTAGAACTTTTAAAAGAGATTTTTTGTTTGTTCTTCAGTTTATTGACTAGTTAAATACAATCTCTTCATTTTACTATGGGCTAACCTGATATCTTCATCTGCACGTGCATGCAATTAACATATGTGCCCAAAAACGTCAGCAGATTAGATACGCAGGTAGAAAACAAGAGGTTTTGTGTGATTGTTAAAAAGTGGAGGGAGAATTGCTTGCTGAAGGTGCGAAATATAAATATTTTGGCATGTCATTTCATGATAAACTCATGGCAAGACACATTGAACAAATGGCATGCAGAGGTTTCGAAATACTGCATCTACTGGTTGGGTGACGAGGGTGTATACCAGGGAAGTGAACTGTTTGCACTTGGTGGTGGTTATGGTTGTGGTGGTCTGGAGATTGGAGTGAGAGAGGGGAAAGAGAGGGGGTATGGAACGCATTACAGGAGTTGGAAGTAGTGGAAAGTGGGTATATATACAAAAATTACCGCAGAACACAACCTGTAACTGATGTGTTGAAGCAGTTGTGTTGAGAGTAAATGCAAGTCAGGATCCGGGTGAAGAGAATGAGGGGGATGTAAAAGGGATGCATTGCTGATGACGACTGGATGGAAACTGAGAGAAAATTAGTAGTAATACATGGAAGGAAATGTACACCCGTGGCTTCATTTCAGACATTTTATGTTCCGAACTGTCTAGTCCTCCACGAATATATGCTTTACTCGATTCGTTCTTAACCAAACAGGGTGGATGATGCCCTCAAGGCATGGGGAGATAAGTGCGTCGGGGGCTGAGATTCAGTCAATTGTCTTTGCACCGTCCCATCAGATGGCCCTAGGTGAATATTGTAAATATCCTCAAACTAGTGCTTATCCGAAACACATTACTTCAGATAATGCAATTAACAAACACAAACCAGGGAAAATTTACAGGGAACATAATTTTACCGATGTGGGAATGTGATGGCCAATATTAGACCACTTGCTCGTAATTTTTTTTCCTCCGTCTATCCTTGAGTGAAAGTTTGACGATAGTCATTGCTTTCGGTTTTGCGTCTCATGATTTAATAGAAGCTCTTCTCTTTTTCTCCTTGTTCGGTTCGCACAGATGCTTTTTTCTTTCTATCTTTTGTCTTTTAAAAACGCGATGATGGAACAGCAATTAAATCATCGTTTTGTTGTTCTTCAAGAACTATTTTTCTTCCCTACGTTCTGTAGAAGTTTTCGGTGTATTGTCTAATTTGTTAAAGTGAATTATTTCGATTAAATTGGATTAATTATTGAAATAATTTTGAATAGAATATGAGATATAGGAATAACGTTCAATATTATGATAGATGCGACATACAATGTGTATAATATTCACGAAGTAACCCATTTTGTTGTGTGACATCTTTGATTAGTCACTGACGTCTCCACATAAGTTGTATGCACAACATTACCAATCTTCGTGATATTTTCGAAGGCACAACTATGCGTAAAAAATTAAAAAACTATACATTTCACATATACAATGTCAATAAAAGAATTTTTGCATTTTGTAGAAAGATGAGACTCGATTTTTTTCATTCAAATAAAAAAATAGTAGACAGCATAAAAACAAAAAAACGCGATAAAGAATACTTTTTCGAACTTTTTGGATTTTTTTCTTTTTAAAAAATGTAAAGGAATATACGACCTGCTGATAACAAAGTCGATGGAATCTGGAGAGAGTTGCGGCTAAACAACAAGGGTAGACAGGAGCCTTTTATGAAAAAACCAATGCCTGATAATTTACACGAAATGAAAACTGATGTCTGAATAACAGGACCGAGAATCGAACTTACGCCCTCCAGTAAACCAGACCCGAACGTTAACCACTAACAGGACAGACACTCTGTGTTACCTGATCTTTTTGTTTCGTAACGGCAGGGACCGACGTAATTTTTTAGGTTGTTGATAATGTAGACTATCTCTGGCATCAGAACCTGAGCAGTGGGAAAGCTGTGGCAAAAAAACCGCTTCAGAAAAAGAAGGAAAATCCATCGCCAGTTCTCTTTGCCACATGTCGCCAACTTGACAAACTGCAAGAGATCTATCATTACTGGGGTAGCTGGTGCCGAGCTGCCGTGACGAATCGATGGGGTAGCAGGTGGCAAACACGGCGGAGACTCAAAGGAGTGCGGTTTTGTCGCGTCCGCAAAGAGTTAATTGAGAAAAATTGCCATCGGTTGCAGCTCTTTGGTCGCACAGCCATCAATTCGTGTTCAGCCGTCGACTCGTTGTCAGGGAGCCATCAGTTACGCTGGCGACGTAACAGCTTGTGAGAGAGACTGTAAAAAAACCTATCATCCAGTCCACCGCAGTCATTCTTTACAGTAAAAATTATTACTGGATGCTTTTTGTTTATTTATGTTGATGTTCTTGTTATATTCTCTGTCTATTTAGGCTACCGAGCTATGTTTCTGTGGTTTTTCAATATTTTTCCCATTAAATTAAAGCTTAAAATCAACCATAAAGAAAGGCATGTACACTGAAGTGCCAAAGGTAATAGGATAGGAAGATGAAAATATCCAGACCACGGAAGAGTAGTAGAAATGTGCCATGCGGTGTCTAGGCTTTCATTTGTACTCTCGTGATTCGTATGAGAGGATTTCCCACATGATAACAGCTACACGGCGTGAACTAACAGACTGAACGTGGAATCGTACAGGGTCCGGCAATAAAACCTCCCTCATTTTAATGTGTTGTCACATAAAAACTAAATATGATAGAGAATAATTACTTTTATTTATGAAAAATACATTCTTTACCATTTTTAATTATTTGGTTTTAAAAATTATATCTGCCCTCTATTGTTGACACATTGACAAAGTCTATCCAGAAAGTTCTCCATACATTTTCGCGTCATTTCTCTTGGAATGGCTGCCAATTCTTGGGTAATTGCCTCTTTAAGTGCTTGCAGTGTTGTGGGACGATGTTTGTACACTATAGGCTTTAAGTGTCCCCAAAGATTCGTGAATGTTGCATAGACACACTCACACGCGCCAAATTTTCCGGCGTTGTTGCAGTCCGAGGACGGCCTGTAGGTTTTCTTTTTAGTGCTGAACCTGTCTTTCTAAAGTTTGACACCCACAGTTGAATAGTTTTTCTATCCGGGACACGATCATGTAGGCCAAGTTCGAATCGTCTCCGAAAATCTGAGAACAACTGTTACGAATAAATTCGTCCACAACAAACGCACGATGCTCACCAAGTCATGACATTGCGCACACTGAAAATGGCAGGTACACCTCTTTAAAACAAAACACATTCCACATCAGTATCCTCACTACAACCCGCACGCCGGCTACGTGAAATGTGGGAGGTTTTATTGCCGGATCCTGTATTTGGCGCTAGAGCGTGAAATCAACATTCTCGTTCAACAGGGTCAAGAGATTTCCGTGAATATGTAATCTCTGGTATTATCTTACGCCACAGATATCGCTATGTCCGATCAAATCTTTCACAATGACCGAGACCATCGACATCTGCGTCGAGGTGTGAGCGTTGACAGACAGGCAAGCCCGCGTCATAGAACAGCAACTCGCAATGTGGGACATGCGACAGTCGTGTCCGTGCGGACAGTGCAGCGAAATTTGACGTTGATGGGACAGCGCAGCAGAAGACCAAGGCGAGTGCCTCTGCTAACAAAACGCCATCGGCTGCTGCACCTCCCCTGGGTTCGTGAACATATCGGTTGGACCCTTCTTGATAACTGGAAAATATTGCGTGGTCAGACGAATCACGATTCCAATTGGTAAGAGCTGATGGTAGAATTTGAGTGTGAGGCATTGGACCCAGGTTCCTATGGAGGCAGTATGTCAACAGGTGATGGCTCCATCCTGGAATTGGCTATGTTTACGTGTCATGAACGCAAACTGAACCAACCATTGACTGGAAATGTTTATTTTCAGCTATTTGGAGACCATCTGTACCCATTCATGGCGTTCATATTCCAAAACAACGATGGAATTCTCCAGCACAACAATGTGCCTTGTCAACGGGGGAGATTCGTTAATGAATGGTTTGACGAACATTGTGGACAATTCCAGCGAATTATTTGGTCACCTGACCGCCAGACATTGTTACGATCGAACTTATCTGCGACGTGATCGGAAGGTCAGTTCGTGAAAATGAACGTGATTATAATTTTTGCGATTGTGGACGGCTTGTAGAGGAAGCATGGTTGAATATTTTGTTCGGGGGACTTCAGACAATTTGTTGACTTAATGCCACGTCCGGTTTCTAAACTTAACCTGGCAAAAGGGGTTCCCATACGATATCTGAAGGAATCTCATGTCTTTTGGCTTTTCATTGCATTTTGCTTTTAAGCTACATGTTAATTATTATGAGCATTGAGCAATGGAACCACATAGAGTCAAAATATGTACAACATTGCATCATGACAAAATAAAGGTTAGTAACCCATTTAGTTAAGCAACTGCAAGGAAATGAATTTTCAGGACACTGATTTCAGCCTGTAATTTTTGACGAGAGTAGAAACCATTGGCTCGAAGTGTAGTATGAGACCACATTTTGCGTATCAAATGCAAGAGTTGGAGAGGTTGCAAAAAAGGGCTGTAGATTTGTTTATGGAAATTACCGCAGAATACAATCAGTAACAGATGTGATAAAAGAGCTGGAATGGGATTCATTGGAAGACAGGAGGAGGGTGAAGAGGGTCATGGGAGTGTACAAGTCGTATATTGGTGATGTGGCATGGAAATATATTAGTGTAAGAATTAAAAGTAATGCATGGAAGGGAAAAGATGACCATGACCACAAGCTGGCACTCGATTTCAGGCACAAGGGTGTAGGAAGATACTCTTTTTTGGGTAAGGGTGTCAGGGATTGGACTAGTTAGCAAGAGAAATGGTGAATAATTTACCAAAACCGTTGAAAGAATTTAAGGCTAAAATTTACAGAGGGCACATGTAGGTGGGTGCGGGGAAGGGAGAAGATGGGTGTCTAATGAAATTGCTACCGGGATGTGCACTCCATCGCAATTTAATTAAATATTATTATTAATTATCATCCTCATTATGTGATATTTGTGATCGTCTGTTGAATATCCTGGTATACGCGATGGAGGCAGCATAAGTCAAATACAAAACTCAATTAAAAACAAAGGTGTTTGTTTGTGAATCACATCGTGTTAAGCTTCGCCTTGTTAGTGGGTTGACGGATGTGGACAACAGAGACGCCATGCGGACAAACCTTTGAACTGGCCAATTAGAGCAGCGTGCGATAAATCGTGTGTGTTATCGCACATATTAAACTCGAACGCGTTAATGATCGGAGAATTTCAAGCACCGTCTCGTCTCGGAGCGCGCTATATTTACACCCAGAGATCTCAGACTGGCGGAACCGAGCGACGGTCCCGGATCCAACGAAACCGAGGGATATCCCGGCTAGTTGCAGTCTCACATACGACGGCAATGGACTAATATAATAACACCTTTTAATTAGTTACTCAGTACTGGGTGTCAAATCGTTATTGTGTTTTTGGAATGATTACGGGTCTAGAATAATTCGCAGTTAAATAAATGACTACTTTGCCCACGGTTTGAGTGTGGGGTAACTGGTAACGCTAATCCGATCTGATCTATTTCTTGAGTTTTACCACTACTGCTTTCCTCTTACCGTCGGTTTCAATCAAAAATGCATTGCACAAAATCTTAAAGCGATATATATATATATAAGCCTTCTGATGAAAACAGAAGAGCTAATTCTCGTAAAGGCGTGTTTTCAAAACACCATCACACGCTTGAAGCTTAAATAACAGTATATCTTCGGAGTTTTATTTTCATATTCATGCTACCTAGAGGTGGACAAACTGACTCACTAAAAAGAGCGGTGTTCATTTGATCACTTCACGAAAATAACTAGTTCTTTTGAACGGTTCACTAGCTCAGTTTTATTTGAGACCTTTTTTTTAAGGTCTCACTCCTCAGAATCCGGTTACACCCCCACTTTTCGATGAAATACCCCCTCCCTTAAATCGACTTTGATGCAATTAGTAGACTTTTTTTTTAGCTCTACAGTCCACAAAACCCACGTGAACAAGTTCTTTTTGATCTTCGGAATTAGCCGACTTATCACCGACTCAGCTAGAAGAACTACCGTTTACTTTTTAGTGAGCGACTGCTCACTCGCTCTTTTAAAAGAATTGAACTAAAGAACCGATTCACTAGCTAACGACCCATCTCTAATGCTACCATCTGTTTCTTCGTATCTTGAACCAATGTCTTTACCTCAACGTTTGATTTGTTCACTTGAGATTCGACATATTCCAATTCATTCAAGCTTTGCTCAATTTGTATAGCGTTCAAGCTTACAGAAAGAAGAGACAGACTGGTAGGTCATATTTTGAGACATGCTGGACTGGTTAATTTGGTGGTGGAGGGAACAGTCGAAGGTAAGAACTGTAGAGGAAAACAGAGATTGGAATATATGAAGCAGGCAATTGAGGACGTGGGTTGTAAAGGGTATGTAGAGACGAAGAGATTGGCACAAGATAGGAAGGGGGTGGATTGCATCAAACCAGTCGAAAGACTGACTACAGCAAAAAAAAAAAAAATTAATAATAATAAAAGCCAGGTCTTTCCCAGGTCTAAATCAATATTTGATTATAAAAGTTTTTTGTTTGTTGTCTTTTTTATCAGTAAACTCTGGATTTTGGATGCTTACTTTTCAGTCGGTTATAATTCTACTTCTTTAATACCAGAGTTATCTTCTTCCATTTCATAGGCCTACGTCGCATTTGTTATTCTTTTTTCTGCTGCACGTAATGACACCCGTCTTGGTTTTGTTAATGTTTAGTACAGATTTTTGTTCCAAATATTTTGTTCCTGTCGTTGAGTACTTTCCTCCCATACTGCTTAACTAGCCGTAAACACAGCCATTTGGTGACATGTTGTGGCTGCCGGTACGCTGGTAGCGACATACATCACCATATTATACACGCACCAGACTGGTTTCTCACCCGGGATTTACAGCTAATTTTATGTTTCGTCCAGAAACATGTCTCCCTCTACTGGTACCGCGCTGTGGTGTTAAATTTTACGCTGCGTTCGGAGGCAAAACAAGATTTAACGCCCGCATGCTTGTCACTTCTTTGGCCCGTGCCGCTTTCGTCAACAGTTTCTTTCTTCTCCTTCCGTGTTTATTGCTCCGCCATTTTATTACTTTCGCTGAATATACCATGTTCTGTCGTCGAAGTTTTGACAGCAAATTTGGACCATAACACAAGTAAATATGCGAAAAAACTAACAGCTGTCCAAGCAGAATTTAATAAGCTGTGGAAGAGGCATAAAGTGTAGCTCATTATCGTCAGCGATATTAGCTGCAATGTGGGCACCCCAGAGATAACTAGAAGCAGACACACACTGATCGTAGCGCGACAAAACAGAGAAATTGGGTACCAACATAACATCATTTTGCTATCGCTGACGATTTTAGGGGTTTTGTAGAGTAGCTGACGAAATGTATATTGGTAGTGAATCTGATAACGCACAGTGGTAATAAGAAAAATTAATTGGAGGAATCAAAGATAAGATGAATGTTTGTGGGACAACTCATTGGTTCACAATAATTTGTATTTTAATATAAGATGGATGGATGATAGTGTATTTGGATACATAAGAGTGTGTTGTTACATACTCCCGCGAATAGTTAATAGCTAATATTCTAAGGGAGAACATACCGAACGTAAATAAATAGTATAAAATTTTTTTTAAAAAAGATCTCCTGCTGTTGACATGTGATACTTGGACAAACAGTCAGATAATATATAAATATATATACTACTATTATATCCTTTGAGCGACGATAAGAATTTCTATAAACGGAATAAATTGCAAGGAAAGGGAAAATGACTCATCACTCACCAAAGTTGAAGGCAGCGACGGGAGAAGAACATATATCACGAACACACAAATATACACAATATTTCGGTTAATAAACCTTATTCATATCGGAGAAAATGAGTTATGAGGCTCGGGAAATGTGCACACGCCGAAGTTTGCTACATGACTGGGTGGATTATCAATATGACGGCGGGACTGAGATTTTGTATATACATATGTAGATCGCAGATAGTGGTAGAAATAATAATATAGCAAGATCGCAGATGGTGGTAGAAATAATAATATAGCAAAAGGGGGGGAAAATTAAGTAAATAAATATGGACGGATAAATTTTGTGGAAAAAATAAAATAAAATAAACGGAATAAAACATTCTTGTAAATGTGTAGACAAAACTATTATTTTAGCTGCCAACAATCACTCAGTATCCCATAACCACATGTTTCAACACAGCAAGAGTCTTCAAGAGTATTTTAGCCTTGTCTTAACAACTGAGAATGACTTGTCACATTCGTGTATATGATGTTTGTTGTTAGTATTACAGCTATGGCTGCAACATTGAGACTGATGTGAAAATCATATGGACACAAAACACATTCGACAATTAATATCCAATCGTTATCTGATAAGATCGTCTTTAATCATTTTAGACGTCGTCAAGATGCTAGGGGAAAAAAAAGATGATTTATAATGTGGCAACCATACCGGCGAACACGACATTCGGATGACAATAATTCAGAGAGGAGCTTCGCGTAAAAATTCCCCTTTTGGGAGTTATAGACCGAGATACACCGGGAGATAGGCAGACAATAGTAAAACGTGGAAATAAATGCGTGCGGTTGGCAACGCCGGCGGAGATGGGAAGACCCAGATTAGGCGTGACCGGCCGCTCGGTGATTTATAAGGTGGCAGCCCTGCGTCTTGTTCGCTTTGGCGCGCTTCGCGTCGGTCAGCCATTGTGTCGCAGCGCTCTCAATTACTTCGTCTCGGTTAATTACTCTTCGTTTGCCAATTAACGAGTTCCCGACGCCCTGCAGGGCGCCTGCATAATGCGCCCTGTTTCCATTATGTGTGGGTTCGCACCATGTCGTCACTGTTAGAGGACAGCAGTCGATGGTTTTTACTCAATTTAAGAGCCGAGGTTGTATCTACGAAATCAATTTCCACGGCGAAAAACATCCTCCAATCACTAGCCTCGTCAGTGTAATATCGTTTTTTAGTTATCAATCCGAAGATTGGCTTGTAGTAAATCTCCATGTATGCCGCTTTCTTGCCTTTCTTTTTAATTCTACACAGCTGCTGCATTTCACGTCATTTGTAATTTTGTTCATATAACTTGTAAAGTACATAGTCCTTAATAGAAATTATGGTCACGTTTGTAAATACTCGTATATTTGTGTAAAAGTAAAGTCATAGTGTGTATTATTAACCTCGGAATTTTAGTAAATAGGTCAAAGAAATTGATAGTGACGGTGTAGAGTATCTTTGGCAGACAAATGAAGAGAATATATATATAAGAAAGCTTGGGTTGATGGAACCACGAACATGTGATGAATTTTACGAAAGAGGAAGCTTTAACAAAAAGAAGCTTAACATCAAATTGTATCTCTCTTTGTAATTGACAAGTTTGTGCATAATTGTTGATAAAATATATATAGCCCAGGGACAGAAAGAAAGAAATGGTATATGGCCTGTGAATATTGATGTATTTATAAATTCGCAGAAGTATTAATAGTGTATTATAAAATTAATGTTAGACTCAAAAATAATTGTGTGTTTGATGATTCAAAGAAAATTGAATGAATTATTTGAGAAAAAATTTAAGTAAACAGATAATGATATTAAAATTAAGATTCTTCAGATGGTAAAGTGTTGGATGAGTAGGGCCTACTAGATATTGAAAGCCATAAAGAAGGAATTCAAATTACGGCAAATGAAAAACAAAAAATGAAGAAAGTAAGCTTGTGTACGGACAACCTTGACGCGCACTAAATAGCAATAGCAAGATAAAAGAAATTTTAATCTTCCTCTGTGGTTTGTTCCTCCAATAATCACCATAAGTAAACCATTGTGAAGCAAAACATGGAATACCATCTTGTCCCTTCTTAATCGTAAGTCTTTCCAAAATATTCGTTCCTCAGAATCTCTTCTAAACACTTCATAATTAATGACATAACCCATCCAGTTTATTTTTAGCATTCGTCTGTAACACTAGACATCAAATGCCTCCAGTCGTTTTCTTTCCGCCATCCCTAAGTTCCATGATTCAGTTCTACGTAGAGCTATGCTCCTGACATATATTTTTAGAAGATTCTTACGTGTTGACAGGCTGATGCTGTTGCAATATAAACAACCTTCTATCTTAAGAAGAAATTAGAAATTGCTACCTTGAATTATTTTCATTACAAATGTACTGTTGCGTGAAAGCAACACAAGGAATTAAAGGAAAATGACGAAGAAAAAATTAAAGTTATGTCCATTTCTTGGATGGACATATTACTGAAAGTGGCAATGATTAAATGCCCAAAAGTGATATTAGCATTTTTCCTGCTGCTTCGACAGTGAAATACTTGGTGTGCGTAGTAACGCGTTTTCCTTTTGTTTATCTTCTAACAGGAATACATAAACGTTTGTAAAGTAGTATCTTTGTAACCTTAACAGTAAATTAAGCTTCACAGTGTTGTTACGCTTATTGGAGTGATGTAGTGGTTTTATTAACGTACATCCTAAAGTACTATATCTCAGAAAACTTAAAAAAAAAAAAAAAATAACCAAAGTTACGCAGTCAAAGAACACTATTAACAGAATCCAAAGAGTAAAGAGTTTATTTGTATTGTGGTGTGTTCTTTGGTTGGTGTCTCGTAAAGGAGTGTATCTTTGAAATGCAGTGTGATCTATGGCGCCTATCTATTATCGGTTCGAACAAATTATTTTTTCTTGCTCCGTTCCCCGGTTATGTAGTGTCATAACATATACCGCAGATTTTAAGCTAGACCGTAAGCTTTCAAACTGTACAAACCCCATCCAAATTGGTTGTGTAGTTTTTGCGTGATTCCTGGACAAATGGGCAGACACACGCTGCCCGCTTACAAATTTATTATACATATATAAGATGGCATGAAAAAGAGACAAACTAGAATTTCTACAAAGTGAATTTCAGAAAATAATTAATTTCATGTGGGTTAAATGGTGGAGACATAAAAATTCGCTCGCATTTCCCTTGTGTTTTGGTATTCTCACCGGATAAAGGACCTTCAACTCAATATCAAACCACAACCACCGTGATAAAACGTATGCGGTTTATGCAGGTACAAAAATATTTTCATAGTAGATTATTTTTGATATGGAAACTATTCCTACCTTGCACAAGACTTTTTTTTTGGATAACTTAATTTAAATATATTATTTTAATTGACTTTTTAAAGTTTTACAGCGATGTTCATAAAAAAGTTATATCATGAAACAGATTTAGTAAGATTTCTTTTTTCAAAGGATCAGTAATTGAAAAGTGAAGTTCGTCGGATTTTATGTCTTCGGTACAGTAGGAACAGTTAACGTCTTTCACTCTCTCTCTCTCTCTCTCTCTCTCTCTTGGAGACAAGCTTTTAACATTAAACGCCGACTTTTAAGAGTTTACGGCCACCTTAATGGACCACAACATCCAATGGAATTGGACATGAAACACGAAGATAAAGAAAAACTGCAAAAAGTTTATTCGAAATCTGTTGTTACTGAAGAATTATACTAAACAAAGAGCTACCCATCGACTGGTTTTATTTTCATAGACTTCATACATATTTCGGCATAATTGGCACAACATCCACTGACCAGTTAATCTTGAAATTCTAGACAACTATAAGAAAAACATGCTCTAGTAACATTCGGGCAATAAGCTCCTCGACATTTTGCACATGTCTTCTTACTAATCAGGGTGAACTACTCGTAATGCCAGCCTACTCCTAAAGGTACGGATTTCGCAACAGGAAATCTTGAACATTTTAGTTTCTATGCGGACATTCGTAGCCGTAACAAACATAACACCTTTTAAAATTACAAGTAATTTGTCAATTAATTGTACACAGAGGATTAACATTCGCCGGACCTCACTAAAGTTTGCTGCAAATGAATATAAAACATTTTCCGTTAAAGGGAAGTCGGCACAGTTATTCACAATCGTTGATTTGGTGTATGATGATTTGAAAAATATGTACAACTCTACGGTGTTTGGAAATTACATTTCATAATTACCATGCGAAGTTGTGTGTATTCTTAAGACGCTAAATAACTAACCTAGTACATGTAATTGCTAATATTATTGGTTTAGATATGTACTGTTCCACACCCACCAGACTAAAATCACATCGGATTAAACCAAATATATTTAATGTGATTATCATGGCCTATTATAAAGGGCCAGACGTGGTATTTACTAACATATTTGGAAAAAAAAATTCCTGTATCAATGGTCTGGTTACATGTGGTAAATTAAATAAAAAAAGCCGTCACGTTAAATATAATCAAAGAAGATAGAAATAATTTCCATACTTCAATCATAAGCCAAAAATGAGCGAATTATTGTTTTGTGTAAAATTGTTGCATGACAGTACCTGGATATGACAAACGCTACATTCCACAATCCTACTAGAAAGTGACAGAAATAAATAGCGTAATTTTCCTTCCAAACTATTTAAAATATAGCTAGAACAGTAGATGTTTCTACCTGTTTTCGGTGACCTTATACTGGATTTAAGGATTTAATGCATTTTTTACAGTTCTTTGTACTTTTGTCTTACTATTACTTGTGCTTACAGATGAATTATTTTTAATAATATGACATTACACGTTCATTTCCTTCGTATTAATGTTCACAACCAAATATGACTGAGTCTTCTGCTAACTATTGTAATCAGAAAAAATCGAAGAACGGAGTTAAAAAGATGAGATAAAACTACAATTAGGCTAGGTGTTACTACCTTCCATTTTTGTTATTTGTCATATAAAATTTAAAAACAGTAGAAAAGTTGTCTCTGACATTAACTGTATTTGAAAAAGTCTAATTACAATGTATACCACTGATGACAGAGAAGCCAAAACACCAAAATTTTGAACCTTTGTTGTTAGTCTGTCCGCATACAACGGGAAAACTAAACTACTCATAGATATAGCTTTTTGTCACCGGTTAAGATATAAGATACCTGTTGCCCAGATCAGTAGCTTGATTAGAGGCCAAAACGCAGAGTTTTTCGATAAGTCCGTGCATCAATAAAACACTGATGACGTATTTTAATGAAAATAAACATAGTGATAACCTGCTAGCGCACAGGAGGCTTATCATATGGGGTTAATAACATAGTTACTATGATATAGAGGCCAAAACCGTAAATTTTAGAATCCGTCTGTGAGCTAATCACGCAAAAAGTGACTAACGAATTTCAGCAAAACTGAATACATTGATAGCTTATATCATCAGATAATATATAGGCTGTTTTTATTATTATATCCTTGTTAGTATGATCTTCTCGTTAATGCATAGGCTAAAAACCGTACTGTACATTTTGGAATCAAGTAAAGACAGACGAACGTGTTTCAACGAATCTGCACATAGCTGATGACACGTTAGTGACAACTCATGTTTATTGTTACGTCTGCAGCTGAAAGATATAAAAGTCAACAAATTCAATTATTCCGTAATGGAAGCTGTTCTTCAATATTTTGCAAGTGCTACATTTCTGGCAGCTGTGTTGACAACGATTGAGTACAATGAAGCGAGAACTGCTGGCTCAGTTGTAATTCATTTTAATGATAATAAATTAACGACGAATGCACACAACGTATGTACGTATGTAAATTACTTGAACTTTATACCCAAATCCTCTTATAGCGATTTTAGCCGCGAAATTGATTTGTCACTTTATTCGTACCAACTGTTAGTAAATTAATAGTAATAATTTATAACAAGTTGAAGGGAAAATACCGAGAGTTTATCTGGTCCTTAAGAACGAAATCACGAGTGAAGCTAGTTAATGTATGAAATTACCCACAACTCATAGGTTTCACTGATTAATACTTTATCATTTTCGCCATACTCAATATTTACTGGAAGTCGCAAAACTGATTTTTTTGTTCCCATTAATGGTCAAATCAGTGTTTTGCAAACATTTCCAACAACTGTATATATTACAAGAAAAGGTTGTTCTGATTTAAAACGAAGTTTATCTCACCAATCAACCTTCGTTTAGCCGGCCTCGGTAGCGTAGGGGCTGGAGTACTGGCCTCACGTGCCGAAGGTCGGCGGTTCGAGTCCGGCCGAGGGCATGGGTGTTTAAGTGTTGTATGTGAGTGTGCTTGTCATGTCCGTCCTGTGGAGTGTCAAGAATTGCTTGAAAGGAAATATACACGTGTAGAAACTGAAAACACTGGGTGAAATAAACTCATACTTGAGCTGGCTGTATGGCCTAAGGAAGCCAAATGCCATATATTAAAAAAAAAAAAAAAAAAAAAAAAACCCTTCCTTTAGATATGCCTATGTCAATTTGACTACCTTAGACAGTGAGACACAATTTTAAACTGAAGAAAGATGAGTTTTATGCTGTAATATGGAAACGTAACAGCAGAAATTGTTTTATGACTTTTTTCAAAGAAATTTCCTCCGAATTGTTCACTATAAAATCTATTTAATACAAGTTTTTCATCACTTGTGTCAATAGCTCTGTCCTTGTTTCTCCGCCTGTTTCACCACTTTCCTCTTTCATTACCGGTACTATTGTAAAACTGCAACGGAACGCGTATTGATCCTGAAGATTTTTTTTTTTAAATGGCTGATTGGTGCTTGAAACCAAACCAAACCATACACATTTTATAAGTTTGTTCAGCCATCACGGATTAGTGAACACATTTTCACGGGGTTTCAACAGTTTGAAAACTTTGCACTTGTCTTAAAATCTTGGTCATGTATGATCACACAGTCGTCTGACGTTGGAGCAGAAATTAAAACCTGTTCTCAACATTAAAGTTTTTAACTATAATTCGCATCACTTAAAAACTATTTAACGTATTATGAATGCGTTTTCACTGTTTGTAAGGTTAGGCAGTGTCTTGAAACCAAAGGCGTAAATATTTTTATACTAGCTCACCTGTAGCGGAATAGAAAATTAAAACATTAACAAATAGATATGATGTACATATTTAATTTTTATGAATAGTCCAAAATTTTCTGGAAACAAGTTTCCAGAGGAATGTATTGGAGAATTCGTATCAAATGCCAGTAAGTAAATGATATTTTTTAAAATAAATAAGACAAGCGTAGCTAGAGAAACTTCCGCCGTCTTTCGCCATCTTGTAATGTATCATCATTAACGAGAGCAGTTTCCTCACGCGCCATTAGCTTCCTGGCTCCACTAAATCGGTCGATTTATTACACTACAGTCATCGATCGGGTTTAGAGGCTGAATTACGCAATACTTACAGAAACAACCGATAGATATCCTTGGGACAGCGTCACATTCTTTATTACTGTGTTGATCAGACTAGGTGGCCCATGCACAAATTTTTTCGAGTGAAATACGGTGATTAGCGAGGTTGGTGATTGGTAGTAATGTGAAAGAAGAACCGCCTCATATGTAGCATTGTTTATTTATCAACTGAAATAGGTACCTAGCTAAACACTGACAACGTCTTACAAACAATAATGATGAAATGTTTCCCTAACAGAAACAAAATGCCCGGAAAGCCTTTACTCTAGAAGACACACACAATTTATCAATCTCTTTTTAAAATTTCGTGCTTCTATCTAGCGTTAATGCAATTACTCCTCATCGACACAAGTGAAGCCTACCAGCTAGACTCTGAACTATGGGATACCCGTGACCTTGATCATGAATAATTTCCCGTTTTCAAAAAATTAGTTTCTTAATTAATGATTTTACCGAAGCGGAGAACTTAATCTTTATAGTGGTACCTTAATTATCGAATTTGGTTGTGAAGGGAGAAAGATAGTTCACCACAAAAACACCTTTTAGAAATAAGATTATACGATAGTCATTTTGTGCTTCGTCCCCAGTTAATGGGGTAGGTACAGTTATCAGGTTTAAAAAAAATTATTTTTTTCTTTCGATCAACAAAAATAGTTTTTACTTTTGACTTCATGTTGGTGAAAAAATTATTTAAATATCTTCGACAGTGTGGGAATTATGCGTGATTAAGCAAAGTCCTGCACGATTGGCAGCCACTTAAATCTTACTGCAGTTGATGGTAATCCAAATCTCTAACCTTAAATATCCCAAAACAGCAATTCATCAATTGATTTTAAAGATAACTTTTTCCCACATCCATAGATCTTTTTCAAATTGTCAGGACATGTTCTACATATTAATTACTACAGTCCCTACCCTTACCGTTTATGCAGCTTTTCACATATGGAAAATATGGCCATATGTTTAAACAAAAAAAAAAAAAAAAAAAAAAACAAAAAAACAAGAATTTCAATTTCTTGAAATTTTTTTACTACCAACAAATATAAAGTTAAATGTGTTATATTATTGGTATTACTAATTGCCTGGATATTAGTTTACAAGATTACAAAATATTTCTGCAATAATTCAAATATTATGCTTCCTATCATTAAAGACCTTACTGACAACATATTTTTAACTGTCAGTTTAGCTGGTACATTAACATATTGTTAAATAATATTTTTATTTTAAAAAATCAATTTTTACCTATAACTATAACAGTTCTATGGAGCTACGAAATTTGAACCCTCAAATTTAAATAGATTTGGAGAAAATGAAATTTCAATTTCTACAAATATTTGTATGTGTCAGCTGTACCTACCCCCTTAAGGTAGCATAGTTATTCACACCTCTAATTTTAAGCCAAACCGTAAAAACCCCGTCAAATTCTTTTGAGGTATGCGAGATTACGCGGGGAAATGTTTTAATTTCCTATTCCGGTGACAAATTAATATTGTATTAGAGAAATCCCTGATTTTAAGTTAAATAGTTTTAAGTTTTCCGAGATTATACATGAAACGGGTTGTAGTTCAAAACAGATTTTAATTTCTCGCTTCGGTGCTAAGTGACGTAGTGTTATAAGAGATGCTTTATATTTTGAGTCTGACATAGCTTTTAAATCGTGAAAACTCCAACAAAATTCGTTCAGTAGCTTTCTCTTGTGAAGATAGAACAGACAGACACGCCCTTGTTACATATTTGTAATAGTATTGCTCTCTCTCTCTCTCTCCCTCTCTCTACATATATATATATATATATATATATATATATATATATATATATATATATATGTGTGGGGAATTCGTTTCATTCAGCTACCCTTGAAGGTCCTCTCCCACTTCAAAGTTACTGTTTGGTCCAAAGACAGTAAGACTCGTTTCACGCGTAGTTAATATTCAAAATCGCGAAACAAGAGTGTCAAGCTTCTGCCATAAAAAAATAAACATTGCCCACACTTTCAATTCCATTCTATGCATTTATATGGTCGAAGAGATATATGGGTTTCAACTAGCGAAGATGGACCACTCAACGAGAATACGTCAAAGGTAGACTTCCGAGAAATCCTTTTGATTGCAGAGAATTTCGACTCCCAGAGAAATATGAAAGGTTTAAGAAAGAAAGCTGTGTGGTAAATGTCCTAAGTAGATGTCAGAAGAGTAAGAATTTCGTCTAATATGCTTATCCAATCGCTCATCTAGATTTTTTGATTTTTTTTTGTGGAATAATCAAGTAGCACTGATTACCCTAATACTTCAGTTAAATCAAATAAATAAAATAAAAAAAAACGGGAAAATGGTAACTGCAGTAAACAATTTGCGCATATACTATTGCATTTGACCATTTGACGGTACTTTGTTTTGTCATCAGCTTTCCAACACACAAGTTGAAGTACAGTGAAAATGTTTCCGTTTCGCTGTCTATAAAGGCTCACAATGAACCTATCAAAATACCAGAAACTATATTTTGCAACAATGAGACAAACCTATTGATCGTTCCGGCTTCAATATCGAATCATATCCACTTTAATAAAATGCGCTATCCCTGGATACTGGACGTGATTCCGATAGCTCGGCAAGACGCATGATGCCCGAAGTGTTAATTACATTGGCCCCCACCGCGGCGCTGCTTAGCTAACCAGGAAATTTCAAGCAAAAACTGCATTTTATATTATTTGCACTTATATTGTTAAAAGGAAATTTTACTGCTATGCCAGATAAACGGAAATTGTCTATCGTGAAAGTAATAGGAAGGTTAAAGATAAAAAAATATAATCGAGGCAGAGATTAAAAACTCATGCAACGTAGGCAGACCCTAATTACGAACTATATTAATCAAATGTAGTTGTAGGTCTTTTCTCCGCAGTATCTCAGTAAATTAACAAAATAACATTTGTTAACATTTAATCGAAATAAATAATAGTTATTCGTTTTTAAAATTATATACATATTTGTTAACTGCTTAACGTCTCTTAACAACGAGGTCTTTAGAGACGGGAAAGGATGGGGGGCAAGGAATGGGAAGGAATTCGGCCATGGCATTTTCATGGAAGCATCCCAGCATTTGCCTGGAGTGATTTGGGAAACCATGGAAAACCCAAATCTGGATGCCTGGACGGGGATTCGAACCGCCGTCCCCCCGATTGCGAGGCCAGACCGCTAACCGTTACACCACCACACTCGGTTTGAAATTATACTTTACTTACAAATCTTTTCATCATAACAATAAAAATATTCATTATTTAAAATCAAAGGCAGTCCTAGGCATATTCTCCGAGAATCTAATCAGAGAAAGGTTATTCACAACACGACAAACGTTAACAAAAAGATAACAATACATCGTTTTTCCTTAGAAACTTTTCCAGAACAAATCCCTTCTTCCATCATAAGTAACACTCGTCAATTTTGACGGGCGTTTAACCCAATAAAATTATATCTATATAATTCCCTGGGAGACTGCTGTTAAACTCTTTCGTTGTGTTCCTGGGAAAATTATTCACCAACTCATTTGGATCACATGAGTCCTTTACCAAATGGAAATCGACTAGTCGAAACACAAAAAACACACACACAAGAAAACACTGTTACTGATGAACTAAGGCACTGCACGCACATTTAACGTCGAGAATATATTCAGATCCAGATCATGATGAGAAACCACTAATTATGAAATTTCAGCAAAATTAGATAATTAGGCGTTAGTGGGCTCACCAGCAGAGATAATTACTTCCGTTTATACGGCGTTAATTAGATCGTCTAGGCACGCATTATGGCGAATTTACAAATCGGAACTGGATTACTAAACAATGGCCTTGCTACAACGGAGATAATCCAATAAATCCGAAAATTAAAGTATAAAACAAAATCATCAAAACATTGAGAAGAAAGAATTAGTCGTATGGTAACTTACATAAGTGTATGTCAGGACATGAAATTCGTCTAATATACTTATCCAAACATGTTACTAAAGTTTGGATATCGAATAAGCAAAAACAAAACATTATCAAGTATGAATTACTCTCTTGCGCTCCATATCCAAATTGTTTATAAATTTATTTCCTAAGAGAAACTAATAACAACTTATCTCTCAATAGAGTTCATTACAGGTTTTTGGATATTGTTTTTCATGTGAGAATTTATTTACCAACCAAATACACACACATCAGTGTTATATGGAATATGAATCAAGGGACGTAATTCGTGTATAAAACAAAGTGAGTAAAATTCCCGACCTATATTCAATGAGGTGTCGTTAAAGGCATTTGGTGCCCTACCCCACAATATAGGGTTTAACGTCGATTCTAAATAACAATAATTGAGCGAAATTACGGCCAACGTTTTCAGTTTATATTTTTATCAGTCAGATTTCAGGTAGTAAGAAATAGAAGAATTCCATTCGCGGAAAAACTTTACATAATATAGAAAATCTGTTTCAATTCATTGAGAGATACAGTGGTCTGTAATTTTGCTACTAACTAGCTAGTTGCTTCTGTTCGTTATAAAAAATATTACGTCTCTTAAGGAAACTTCTTCAGAATTAAATTTACTACCTACGCATTTCTTTCAATTGATCCCAGTAGCGTTATAACTCCTCTCATATATGTTTGGTAGAAACATTTCGAACAAATTCAGAAGCAAAGCTATATGCAGGTGATACGATACATGAAAACTTATTGATATATATATATTTCACGGCAGTAAATAAGCGTTCTTTTCTTATTAGTGTGCGTTTTTATTTTATAAAGTAGCGGGCAAAGCTTTGGAAGGTTCCGTAACAATTATTGCATTCGTCTGTCACAATCTGCAAGCCCATAAACAATAAATTGTATATTCGAATTTGTTCGTGTTGCACGTTGGGTTAACTTAAGCCGCATATGATACCTCATAATTTGTGAAATAACATTCTTGAATGACTCCTAAAAATAATTTATCCCCTTTTCCAGGTTGTGGGTTATAGGATATTTCATCCAATATTTTCCGCTGAAATTTAAAGACGTCAGTGGTCGCAAGATTTGACAATTTCAAAACATTTTTGTTACTAGATGTATCTAAAAAATGCCGTTACTTGGAAACAAGAAATTTGTATCCAATTTCAATCGAACGCTGAATTTAAACAAAAATTACTATAGGTATTTTCATTTTACACCGTTTAATTTCATTTCAAAGTAGCGCGTGCTCCGGTGGGAATTATCTACACACCTATTTTCACCTTTGTCGTGGCTGGACCAACAGTTTAACGTGGAATCCGAACCACTAACGTCCTGCGTAGCTCGTATGATCAACCGGAGCTCTTAAAAATTCCTGGACCCACCGGGATTTGCTCCCTGGACCCTGAAGTTTCAGCTGAGCTTCCAGACCGTTAACGTTTATAAGTAATGCAAAACAAGTGATTTATTTTATTATTTTGCGCTTATTCCGGCGTAACAATACTACTAATTTATTAATTCATAATGTATTATACCGTAATGCCTACTAGCTAATCTTATATATATATATGTCAAAAATAGACGTGTGTTTCTCGATTTTTCACTTTGTAAACTACATACATAGCGCAGACCACTGGTGTTTGTTTGTGGTATTAGCCTCCAGTCTCCCATCGTGCACTATGGTGGTTGCGTGTCGGTAGTTGTGCGAAGTGTGGGAGATATGGTGGTAGAAAAGGGTCAACCTAGAGCATTTTCGTATCTCAACGAAAGTGTTCTGGAAAATCAACTTTGGAACCATATAGAATGTACTAGAATGTTCTTAAATGTACTACTTTTCTAGAATGTTCTAGAATACGACATTTTTTTTCAGCTATTAAGAAATGTAAATAATTTATATGCAACATATTTACTGTGTGAATCGATTTTGATGGGATTTAGCTGGTAGGTTGCTGATTTGGCAGGGAGTGACATGGGCTGCTTTTTATCCTGAAAATATTTAAGGTTCGTGAAAAAACATAAAAACCTTCAAAATTCTTGACAAATACGAACGAAGTCGTGAGCATCAGCTAGTAAATAATAAAGCTGATTACAATACAGATAATTCAGAGAGTTAACCCGACGCGGCATGGAGTAGAGTCTCCTAACCAAGCTAAAACTTGTGTCAAGGGTCTGCTTCTGACCTGTATCATCCTTATCTGTGAACGTAATTAGAGTACGGAAGGTTAACTGCGCGAGGCTCGATTCAAACCTTGGCAGATTTTTTTTTATGTTTCTTATTATGTGACTCAGGCTTTGCTTTTTTTGTATAATATTATTTCAGAAGTAATTACAATACAATTCACCTAATGTAATTTTTTCGAACATTAATTAAGGAGCGAAGGGAGATCGTTTGACAGTACCTGGTACTGCGATTCAATATTAAATATTCAGATTGAGTATCTAAAAATCACTTTTTTTAATCCAAGTGATGCCGAAAATTTTTGTTTCGTTTGTTTGGTTGTTGTGCAATATGCAATGAACGCGCCAAAGGCGATACTATAGGTTAAGTTCTAGGAGATGGGTTAGATCAAACATCGATACAAGCAGAATGCACTATAACTTTAAAACCGTCACCGTATGAAACAAACATTGCAATAATTTTTCACATCACTGCACTATATGAATGTAGATTAACAGATTATCACTGTTTTTGGCTGCTGTTTTGGAGAACTCGTTTTTGTTCCGCTTTGCGGACATTCACATTTCGGTTTTTTTTTTGCACTGTTTACAAATATCACTCCATTTAAATGTGTACGTTTTCTTCAGAAAGGTCATGGTCGAAATCTTTTCCATTATTCGTCAACATTCCTGCCGCTGTGTCAACATTCGCTATTAATGACGTTTAAAGCGCAACAAAAGGTGTTTATCAGCTGGCTGGAAAATCTTGACCAATAAAAAATTTAGACGTACCAAAATTGTTTATGCAGTAGTAATCACAGTATTTCGTACCAAAATGCTGTCCTGAAAGCAGTTAGTAAAACAGAAAAAGCAAATCGTGCAGTTTTAATGACGGCGCGAACAAAATATGAGATAAAAATAGTTCCGAAAACTTCACAGTGCTTTTAATGTATTTATTCTACGCTGATGTACACATAATGCTGCATATAAGAACTTTTAGAGAATGGTATGAAATATAGTAAAAACTAGGAATTATAGAGGGAAAAAAGTAAATCTCTACTAGATATGACAAACACCTAAATATGAAATATTAAGAAATAAAATTAATTGTTAAGAAGGATAATGTTTACGAATATTTCCCATTAGCAGCCAACAACAAACAACTGGGAATCATTTCACTGTATTATTGTGCTTATTATCATACAATGTGATGCATCCTAAGCCCGAAAAAAATTTCCCCACACGTTTGATTTTACATTAAACGAATTTCGACATTAAATTTCTTCACTGTTTCAAAATATGTATAATTTTAGTCTTTTAAGTAAAGATGTTATTTATAGATTATTGTTTCAAAATTCTGCGACAGAAAATAGAAAGTTAAATCAACCTTTATATTTTGTTTTGGAATTAAACTGTATGCTAATGCTTCGTAGAATGTTGTAAACGCAACAGTTGTTGAATATATTTGTATATATTTCATGAATTTAATCTACATAAATCGGATATTGTTTGGGTTTTTGAATTTAATTCCGAATCTAGTACTTTCCATATAAGCAAAACAATTAAGACTTAGTAAATATAAAATGTATACATATAGTCATCGATCGCATGGCTGATAAATAAAATTTAATTCAATGCTTCTCTTAATTACATTTACAGCTAAAGAAAATATAATTGTGGTATGTTATTGTATTATTTCAATTACTACTCAATGGCACACATGATCATTAAATATTTTTGAGTTAATAGTCGAGTATTTTTTTTTAAAAAATAATCCCCACGAACCTCGAGTTTTAAATATTAGCAAAAACCGATATTTAATATAGGCTTAGCGGTGAAGATGTTATTTAAATGAAGTTATTTCACTAATGCAAGCAATTCATCAATCAGAAAGCTATACAAAATGAAAGATAAATCACAGATGCGTACATAAAGAACAAATACGTTAATGATATCCAAAGAATTCACCTATTCTGTATATGTTGATATCAACATCCTTCAAAAATCTTGTAATGTAAATTATCAATTTTTTAATATTTTGCAATATTTTCATCATGAAACTTCTACTAAATAATCTGAATAAACATTATAAAAAAAAATAGCTTATACGTCCTTTATGCAACTTGATTTTACTTATTTGGCATAGGTTCTTTGTTCCATTGCAAGAAGTATCGGTTTCTATCTCTACAGTGACAGTGGTTGGAATATATTTTTTTCCAAAAGAATAAAAATATGTTTTACAGACATATTTATAATTTTCATATGTTTATTCCAGTAAGTGGTACAGTCAATCACTTCATTGTTATTACGGAAGAAAAGTCAAGCAATAAATACAAGTGGGTAAATCTAAATGGCAATCTTAAACAATTATTTACTTAATAGTACATCGTTCTCATAATTCATATGCCAAATAAACATAGCTATCGAGGCCAAGTTAATTATCAATACTCTACACCTGATAAACTGAGGACGAAATGGTCATAAGTAATACTGCAACAAAATTAGCCGCCAGGAAATATTTGTGTGTTTACAAATAATGACATATTCTGATCATAAAGTTTTTAAATCTTTACGAATAATAAGGATTCTGGTCTATAACAACAAAATAAATCTATGTGTTATAATCAACAGAAAAAATCAAAACGCAGAACATAATTCTCGTTGTGGAATCATTCCAAACGTATCTCCGAGTGAGCGACCTTCTACATTCAACAACGCCTTATCAAAACCAGATAAACTTAATGAAAAATACTGCAGGTTTCTAAACAAAATTCATTTCCGTTATCATTCTTTGATAACAATTTTAATTTTCGTATTACCTGACGGGAAAAACACACTTTTTAAATTAAGTAATATACACGGAGTATGGATTCACTTAATAAAGATGAAAATTCAAAAGCCATAGAACTATCCCTGAAGAGTAGGCATCTACAGAATTTTGTGTTACAAAAATGAAAAAAGCTCATACATAAAATCTGTCAGGCGATGGAATTGTTTCATGAAGCCGTAATGTTAAATGTTTTTCATTTTGTTCAATCAAACCGCCTGTAGATATTTATTTTATTTTTTTCCCGCCAGTGCTGGTTTACATTAAACATCTAACTTTCTACATGATGATAAAATTTTATGGCCTCGCTATATATGTTTATCCATACTAACCCAGCAGAAAATTAAAAGTCGCGAAATTATTGCTGCACCACCTTTCTCCCTGACAAGCTGAATGTATTATCGCAATTGATTAAAATGTATATTCAGTTTCTTTTTGATACAGCTACAATAAACGATACACCATGAACCTGCACAAGTTGTCAACATTTCTCTATTATGTTTTTAACCACTGAAATGATGTTAGTTGAAACATCCTTCCCTAAAATCAAACCATAAAATGTCCTGATTATTTTTGAGATGTAGGTCTACTTCCTACTATTCCAGAGGTTTAAGAATTTGTCGAAACCTCAAATGAAATGACGTAGAATTGAAATCGCTGCTAAAAACCATACACCATAGCTTGCCATGGTGACTCAATAAATAAAATCAATAAGCAAATCTCACAAAAAAACCTGATGAAATTTCCAAAAATTATAAAATTTAACAGAATATC
Organism: Vandiemenella viatica; assembly: GCA_031002005.1. Classification (NCBI taxonomy): domain Eukaryota; kingdom Metazoa; phylum Arthropoda; class Insecta; order Orthoptera; family Morabidae; genus Vandiemenella; species Vandiemenella viatica. The sequence goes on from CM061918.1 coordinate 67,421,240, forward strand.
CAAGTCAAACTATTCTTCGATTGAATGCAAGAGCAAAATATATATTTACCCTACCGCGCAATGTGCCAAGCTTTGTATATTAATGCTTCACAACAAACATAATTTAAAACGTATTGTTCACTGAATATAATTTAAGTTGTTTGACGTAGTGTAGAACGCATGTCCGAAATTGACTAAAATATGTCATTTTAGGTATTTCTAAAGTGGAATAATGAAGATAAAAATATAAGCACTTACGATACGACTGAATCAAACATGCGTCGTTAAGATGTCAAAATCCCTTATTTATAGTAAGCAAAGTAGTTGTACAACAGATGTAAATTTAATTCCAGTTTTGTTTCCACAACAGTAATAATCCTCAAAATCAAAAAAAATACTGAAAAATTCTATGTTATTTTAAAATGAAATGAACTGTCACCTGCATCGGAAAATTAAGCAAATTAAAACCGAATGTTAATCTCATAAGAAAAATAATTATATCAATTAGTATAAATGTATTATTATCAGGTGGATAACCCGAGAGAAATAATCGCGCTCCACAAAACTGCTTTAAGATGCATGACAGACGCTGTCATATCATGCGACGTAACTCAAGCCACTTCGCTCCCGCTTTTAAAAACTAGAAAAGATTTTCCTTTTGCGTATGTCCGACGCTTTTCTCGTAGCGGGTAGGGAATAGATCCTTTTTCCCCGCAACGTACCTCCTCTCATGGTGTGGAAGCGACGGCTTACTCCCTTCCGTTGTTAACACCAGAAAGTCTGGGCGGCGAGGAGGAGGCCAAAATAAACTTCCAAGACGTCTTCACTTCTGCCGAAGAGGAGCGACAAGAAAAAAAAAGGACTCAGGAAAGAGAAAGAAGGTAGATGAAGACCAGCACAGCTGCACACACGATCAAACCGGATTCTCGAGCGACTAATACAGAGGCCTTTTTCGCCACTAAACAAGCGAGACAAACACACGCACCCGCGTCTGTTCGAATTAAAATAACAGCCGGGAGTTTATTATAAACCCCTTTTCTCTTCGCACACCACGCGCGCACAAAGACGGCTGCGCCTGCCGCTTCTTCTTTGCTCCCGCATCTTCCCGAATCGGTAACGGCGAGGCCGATAGATATAATTTTTCGCTTCGAGTCACGTCGCGGTATCTTGTTGGAATCGGTCTCCGCGGCACAATGAAGCCATTACTCAAGCTAAACACGTGTTCCCCCCTCCCCGCCGGGCCAGACGCTGACCCCACCACTGCCACTCCCCTCCACCGCCCCGGTCCAGAGATGCTGCTGCATTCCGCTGGACAGAGACAAGAGCACGCGAGCGCGCACGTACTTTGTTTCTTCGCCCGCGCTGCCGTCGGCGTCGCGGGTTTCTGCGGCGCCGTGGTGATGGCGGACGCCGTGTCGAGTCCTGGTCGAGTCGACGCGGCGCTGGGAAAGCGCCGCGTGCGCCTACAACGGCGCCGAACGGCGGCGCGGCCGGCTGTCAAACGACGAGGTTACGGCTCAACTAAGCACCGCTCGGCAGTGATCGGTTCCCTCCCGACTGCGCCCGAAGTCCCCCTTCCCCGCTCCCCACCTGTAGCTGTCGGCGCGAGCGAGCGAGAGATTGTGGGGGGGAACGGTCCAACGAGTGCCGACCCAAGTGCGCGGTTGAGGATCTCGGCCCGCCGGCGCAATCCCGAGCCTTATGTCATAATTAAGCTGGACGAACGGGGAAGGTATCCTGTCCGGATCCTGCACCCAGCATCTTTGGGTTCGTGTGAAGCCGACGGCGAGAGTGTCCGCAAAGGCGCAGAACTGGACACCGGGACAAAGGCGGAGATTGCATGGTTCGTTGCGGTACAGGTTGACGGAAAGATTTATCTGGAGTCAACTCCATCCAGATTTTGGTTCTCCATGGATTTCAGAAATCATTCCAGGTTTTAAGGCCTTGCCAGAATTCCTAATTATTCCTTGCCCCACAACGTTCCCACATTTAATAAAGCGTAAAGCCAAAGGCACAAAAAATAAACTTAGTTAGAATCTCTTCTTTCAATAATGCCATAAGCAATAATGTTCTTGTTTAGTCAAACATTTAGAATCTTCATGTCACAAGATATGAGTGTTAACATCTGGCATAAGTCATAGAGTCACTTCCAGAAAATTTCCAGAGAAATTTCGTTGACTGCTTCGGAATAGTTTATTCTTTATTAGTCTTTGTATTTCTAAAATATTAATATCCGGAAAGAATATTAGAAAAATATAACACTAGAAGTAATAGCAACATTCACAATGTTTATTGGGTCATAAAAATACCCAGAATCGGAAAAATACTCCGCTAATTTTGTGTGTTCTGTTAGTTATTGTCGTTGATTGAAGGTATTATGCAATTGCTTCCAATTCTCAGTAAAAACTGGATGATCCTACTAATAGAACGAGCGAAAGTTTCTGCTTTTGTACTAAAAATAAGAAACAGAAAATAATAAATTTATTCTTACTTTTGTTAATTTTTCATAAGAGCTCATCCATGTAAGAATAAATATTATTTGTATCAGTACAACGAGATTAATGTGAAGTTTGTATGCGTTTCGTTACTATTTGCCGGTTGTATTAACAAATCCTTCTGTTGCAGGATACGAGTGAAAAGTCTATGACTGAAGATGATATCAAAATAAATTTTATTACTCTCCACATTTTGCATGCCCTTGTATTTTCTGAACTGAAAAAGTAGTATGGTAAGTTTGGAAATAAACAAATGAACAAATGGGAATTTATATTTGTAAATGAAGTATGCTTTTCCACGTCAATAACAACAGCGTGCTTGTGGCGGTGGAAGGATATTTGCAATCATACTTTCCTGGTGTGGAAGCAATGTATGTTTTATTGCTTGCATGGGGCTTCTCATCCAAAATTTTGTGATTCGTACGAAGAAAAACAAATTAATATTTAATTTAATTGCGATGAAACGCACACTCCTGTGGATATTTCCATACTCACCCATTTTCCCCCTACCTTGTTGAAGTTGCGTAAAAATTAATCTGTTGTGCTACAAACAGAAAATAGTAGCCACAAATTGCACACATAAATAAATTCCTATATGACCAAACATCGAATCCACTATCTTCCGAACACTAACACCATTTAAATCTGATTGTATGACGTTTTCCGCAGTTAATGAGCAATAGATTTTATAAATAAAATTCCATCTACAAGTACAATCAACTTTTGTGGTGAATGTTTTTTTTTTTTCCTAGACTCGTTTCACACTTATGCTGTGGGGCATCCTCAGTGGAGATATACAGATCGCAGTTCCCCTCATTATAAGGGCGAAACTCGTCTGGGAAATAATAAACATTCATCACAAAAGTTGTATGTGAACGGTAATTTATTTTTAAAATCTATTAATATGATTGATTAAACGAAGAGGTTATCTGAACACTTTCGTTTTAAGGTCTTTTCTGCTGCTAAATATTAATAATGTAAAATATCACGCGTTCTAACTATCAATTTCTGTAACCGGAGACTCACGTATTAGGTTCAGACAGTATATGTACACATGGCACTCTAATACATCACTTTATACACTTTTAGCACTTTTACAGACCTGTTTACAACCTGTTTAAACATAAAGCACTATTTTTCACTTTTACAGACCTGTGTTTTTTATTTTGCAGTTGAATATTCTTTAAAGAGCTTATTTGGAAGAGTTTATTTGCTGCACATGTATGCTAAACACGGCATGTTTACCTGTGTCGTTATGACTGCAAATACATAGAGCACTATTCCCGACCACCATTTGAAGATTATCATCATATCCCCTTTGATAATTCCCCACACTATAAGGGCGAAAATCGTCTGGGAAATAAAAAAACGTTCACCACAACAGTCGTGTGTGAACGATACTTTATTTGTAAAATCTTTTTTTTTTTACTTATGGCATTACGCATAGTCGACGTCGAGGTCATTAGAAGTGGGATGGGAGTGGGGACAAGGAACGGGAAGGAATTCGACCATGCCCTTTTTGAAGGAAGCATCCCGGTATTCGCCTGGAGAGATTTGGGGAAACCATGGAAAACCCAACTCTGGATCCCGGGCGGGGATTAGAACCGGCGTCCTCCCGTATGCGAGGCCAGAGCGTTAACCGCTCACCCATCACTCTCGGTTTGTAAAATCTATTAGCATTATTGTTTAAAAGAAGAGGTCACCTTCACCCCTTTCGTTTTAAGGTCCTTTCTGCTGCTAAACATTTAGCGTGTAAAATATGAGGCTTTTTATTTCTCGATTTATTTTTACTGAAGGCCCACTAGGGCGAACGTGTTAGGCTGAGACACTATACATCCATCTTGTTCGCTTTCGAAACCTCATTTCTGTGCTGAAGACTTCTCCTTGTAAGGTAAGTACTGTGATCACCGCAGCGCCCCTGAAATGGATAAAATTTGTTGGGTTGCAATCAGTGGAGAATGTATTTCATTGCCGAAAAGATGAAGCATTCATGAATTTCTTGGCACCCAAACATACGGTAAATTTCCAATTGTGCATGGAGATTTTCTCTTAGATAAATGTATGAATTTCCATACTGTAAGGTTATTTTAGACTGTAACGCCTGAATTTTCAACCCCACCTAGCACCACTCAAATTTTGCTCGAACTGAATAATTTACCGAAAACGTTGAAAGAATTTAAAGTTAAAATTTGTAGAGGGAATATGTAGGTGGGTTCACGAAAGGGGCAAGATGGGTGTGTAGGGAAATTGCCACCGGAGCGTGCACTCAATTGCAATTTTAATCAAATATTAATTAAATATTAACAAAAATTTTATATGAGATATAAGTCTTTCTCGGCGTATCTTCGATATAAACTCTTCTCGGGTTTGCCGCCGAATCACATTTTCTAATGTCGAGCTTTCGGCGACTTCCACTGCCGCCATCATCAGGACTGTTGTATCTGAAGGAACAACAGAAACTGTTGTTCCTTCAGATACAACAGTCCTGATGATGGCGGCAGTGGAAGTCGCCGAAAGCTCGACATTAGAAAATGTGATTCGGCGGCAAACCCGAGAAGAGTTTATAACAAAAATTTTGTAAGTATAAAAGTGGTAACTGATAACTGGACAGCCTTGTCTAACACACAGTTAACTGTGCCAGTTTTGTAGCCTCTTAATTTGTTTGACAACTTCTTAATATGTTGAGTTTTTACATATATGCTCTGAAATGCTTGTAGCACCCATATCTCTATCTATAATTATTATCCAATTTGCTGTGTTCCAGTTTCATTTAAGTTTACCTTATGTTGGATTACGTTTTAGTTGAACCGTTGTGAACGTTCAGTCCAGTTCTGAATTTATATTCTCTAGGGATACTGGCCCTTTGGAAAAAGGAGTCTTAATCACTACAATCAGATCTACTAACTTTGCTTACAGTTTATGACAGCGTTAAGGTAACTTTCCTGTAAGTGCTGCATACATTTCAATTTGAATCTTACTAAACTGAGGCGTAAATTTTTACTTCTCTCCAATTGTGTTGTAAATGATCCGTTTTTCAGGATGGATTAACTAAATGTATATTTACTTATCCTTACGCGAAGGATACTTTACAAGTTTAATATCCATAACATTATTTATCTTTTTATTCTTGAATTTACTTATTAATGCATGAATTTTCTTACAGAAACGCTCCACTTTACACTTTTTTTTTTTTTTTTTTTAATGGATAGTTCTCCGAGATATGCGATGTCATATCATTGATATTAGTTGCTATATATTCCAGACTATGCCTCACATTTTCATAAGTAATGTATCTTGCTTATTCCTGATATAAAGAGACGCAGAAAATTTGCACCTCCAACACATAAGATTTTACAAATGACATCAGCTGTTGAATGGGGCTCTTACAAGGATCTTGAAGCCGTAGAGGAAAATAAAATTCAAGATTGTAAAACATTATTTTGTACCTACTACAGAGTGAAATTTTAGTCATATTTATGTTAGAGCAGTGTATATAACAGATTTACTTAAAAAAGAAAGAGAATAAGTATATTCAAGAACTGTAAAATTTTATCTAAATGTTAAAAGCAGATTATTAACTGCATAAAATTTGTTGCTAATTATTGTGAAAACAATAATTGTAGAAAATAGGTGTCTACTTTAGGTAACGAGATAACGGGATATGTAAAAGTAGGAAATAATAATGATTAAAAATCTTACAACTCTGAATTCTTTCGGTCACGAAACGTGATTCGTAACTCAGGATCACCTTCGAGTGAGAATAATTTATTTTGATCTCAATTCATGTTTAAATGCGATTTTGACACGGACAATAGTTCTAAACTTTTCCCCTGGTAGCAGCTTTGGTCTCAACTGGGACAGTAAAGTGATACAGGGCAATTGATTGGGCTCGTCCTACATTACGTAATCATACCTGTTTTCAAAATTAAAGGTCGTCTACTAAATAGCGATGTTGAGAAGATACGGTAAACCGAATAAGGGATTCCTGAACAGAGAGAGTCGAATCGAAGCCTCAGCCACTGCCAGACTCTGACGTCACAACCACCGTACAGTTGTGTCGAGTAGTAGATGTGCTATTCACGCCTTCCGTACATGCTTTGCAAGGAGACCACTTCTTTGCTTAGTGACAACACTTTCTAGGTTATGTGTAGTGCTTCTGGCTTCAAGGGGCGTCCATTAATTATGTGAGATGAAATATGGGGGGGGGGGTGTCCGGCGGTGAAATCTCACGAATCCTCACCAGGGGGAGGGGGGTGTCAACGGATATCTCACGTGAGGTTTAGTAAATCTTGTCGGATTGTAGAGCTAAAAGAAAAGTCTACAAATGATGCGAATGTCGACTGTAGGGGGTATTTCGTCCCTTACGGGGGGGGGGGGGGGTTATAACCGCCCTTGGAAGCATGAGACCTAAAAAAAGGTCTCAAAAAGTTACGAGGTCGATTAGTAGGAGAGGGGGGGGGGTGTCCGTCAAAATCTCACCTCATTATTGAGGTGGGGGGGAGGGTTCGACCAGAACTCTCAAAGTCTCACCAGAGGGGGTGGGGTCCGAAATTCCGGAAAAACACCTCACGTAATTAATGGATGCCCCCTTATGCCTCGTCAAAGTCGAGATCATTAGAGGCGGTAAGGGTCTGGGGGCAAGGAAGAGGAAGGAAGACGGCCATTGCCTTTTTGAAGGAACCATCCCGGCATTCGCTTGGAGTGATTTGGGAAAACCATGGAAACCCATATCAGGATTTTCGGACGGGGATTCGAACCCACGTCCTCCTTAATGCGAGGCCAGAGCGTTACCACTCACCCACCACGCTCGCTAACGACACCTTAAAAACGATTGGATGATATACTTAATAGGACCTATTGATAGGAGTGTTTGGTAAACCTTATTTTCTACTTTGTAATCTTACATCTTTAAACGAGCAATTCTCATATATATATATATATATATGTATATATATATATATATATTTGGTATCTCGGAAACGGCTCTAAATATTTGGATGAATTTTTTTATTTAGATCAAGTTTTGCTTTTCAAGTTTATATAAATGGGTGCTTTCCCTGCCAAAACGCGATTTTACACACGCAAAAAGGAGCAATTCTTGTATTTGGTATCTCGGAATCGGCTCTAACGTCATCTCGTAGTATTTCAGAAACCAGTAAGCTTACTGATCAGGGGCGGATCCAGGATTTTGTTTTGGGGGGGGCTTGAGCGGACTTTGGTTTGGGGGGGGCTTGGCTTGAGTGAATTTTGGTTCAGAGGGCTTTGGGGGGGGGGCTTGAGTCGGGAAAAGGGTAGTATTTATAGCCTCCTCGGGCCTCAAATCCCAAATCCGTAGAGCTAAAAAAAAAAAAAAAAAAAAAAAAAAGGTCTCAAAACTTCAATGTCGGGGGTGGACCAAGATACTTTTGGGGGGGGCTTCAGCCCCCTAGCCCCCCCCCTGGATCCGCCCCTGTTACTGATGTTAGGCAAAGTTGCTCTTTGGTTAGAGCAAGGCATTTCAAAATGCCTAGGGAGCTTTTAAGAAAAATGTTTAACTTCAATCAAACTTCTCGCAGTCAAGACTCATCTCAAAAAGAAATTATTAACATTGGTGAGATCCTTGTATTTAAAAGTGTTGAACTATGCGTATTCATAATATATTATTTTATATTCCACCGAATGCAGTTCTCACGTATGTAGGTATGAAATAGATTGATTATATAATATATATATAATCTATCTAATACTATTATAATTCTTGTATAACGGTGAAATTAATTTCTCTCAAACTTCTCTGCCGATTTTTAAGAAAACTTGCATATTGAAAAGAAATCGAAAGACGCCGAGCAAACCTTGGTCACCCAGGTACTGCTTTTGTAAACTGATTATTGCGTGGTGTTTTTGATGCGAGTTTTAATTTGTTAAAAAGTTTATTATTTTAGGGATCCATGTCTCTTATCATAGTGCTGTTAGGAATGTATTATGAACGTTGCTTGGTTCATATGAGCTACACCAGGATGTTCGGTGTTTCTTATTCCACAGCAGACTGTATGTGCCTGAACTGGCCGTATACTCTGGACTACTGGGTTAGTACGCCTCCTACTGGTTTGATCCAACCAGCCTTCGGATTGGTACAGAATGAGTTAATGTCTGATTGAAATATGGAATCCTTACGGATTAAAGCCTTCCGTACTTTTGCATTTTACTCAAAAAATTTTAATTTTCCAATTATTTTTCTTTTTAATGTACTGCAACCACAAAGATGTGGGAGAAACGATAAAGGCTCGCACAAATCGAAGAATTGTTTGAACCAGTTTCCTAGTTTTTCTCGCAACTAATCGTATTTGAATGGTATTTGCATTTCTGTCCTGTCTGTAGAAAAATGGAGGAACTTCTTGTTACGGCGGTAATACGTCCGTTATCTTTCTATTTTATTTTCTAAATCAAGTTATAATAATTGTACCACAAAGTTATTTCTTGAAACTACTAAATTTACAACTATGTGATTTTTCCCAAAGAAGCGTTAATTTTATAAGTCGGACTGATGCTTATTACGTTCTACTGAGTTTTCTCAAACTATGGACCAAAATCACACTAATTTTTTTTTATAACATGAGAAGAACCCTTGGTATATTTAGGATCACACAGCTACTGTGTTTCTTGTGAACTCTGCTGTGTTTATCTGAAAACTCAATTCGCTCCAGCTGCTCGCAGCAAAGTAACACATGTTATCGTGCCGCGGTGACCAGGAGCTTGAATTGCCTCCACTACCACAATCTGCAGACCGCAGCCGCAAACCACCAGACTCAGGATCTGTCCTATAAGTGCTGAACAGAGCACGGTTACCTGATTATGACTTGTTTTCTGACCGTAAAACAGGATAAGATTTTGAACAGGCACAGAACAATCTGGACAGTATATGTCACTGAGCAGGTCAGCAAGGAATGAACATAAATGCCAAAAAGAGTCAGATTTTTAGTACAGAGATTAAAAGAAATAAAGGTTTTGTATGATTATAAGATAAAACAATAAAAGAAACTATTTTTGAATCCATGAAATGTAAGTATCTTGGCGTAACTTTTGATAATAAAGTCAGCTGGTCACGACATATTGGGCAGTTTGTCGAGAGAGGTTTCAAAAAACCCATTTACAGGATCGGGTGATGAGGGGATGTATCAGGGAAATGAGCGGATTGGTTTACAGCAGCTTGCTTCAATATGGTGGAGTGTGTGATGCCACAAGACATTTGAAGCCATAATTATGAACTTTAAGACGTATTTAATTAGAATAAGGATAGAATTAATTAATTCCAATTAGGTAGCAAGAGTGAGGCGCAGAGCTTTTTTATTTTAAGATTTTCAGGTGGCTGCAGACCACTGTAATGGCGGTTAAGCCATGCTGGAGAAGTTCGGGCACTCTGCTCCAGCCGAGAGTTTGGCGTGAGTAAGGATGGGACAGTAGCCACCACACAAATACAAAAGTTACCTTTCAGGTGGGTAGTATCGGTGGAACTCTGTGTTCCCACCCACTTGGCAGAGATGGTCCTCTCGCTAACGGGAAAGGAAGAATCCAATGTTGGTATTACTCCCCCCAGAAGATCAGCCCACCCGAATCCCGTTAGGGGAGATTATATAAGGCCTCACAATGCGACCAGGGGGCCCTCAGTCTTGACCAGTTTTGTCCAGTGCTACGCGGTGGTAGTTCGTGATGTCGCTCCACGAGGGTTCATTATGAAAGCTCATATTATGTTCTGTTTTTCTCTTTCTCTCTGTGTATCGACCATACATCACTCTCGCTCACAGTTTGTAAATTAAACTAAGTATATGGAGAAGGAAGTTGCAACTGTCTTATCAAGATGATAATTAGTGGATTCAATATATGTGTTTGAACAGAAAACCAATAGTTTGTCACAGTGTACAATTTATCACAATATAATTCAAATTGGTGCATCTAACTAAATTTTATTTTATTTGTAAATTGTTCCGCCCCTTTTACTTGGGTTAAATGATGGAATGAATGCAGTCAATCTTCGGCAAAGAGGTCCGATAATAAATAAAGTAGCCGGAAATTAATTAGTAGGAGGGGTGGGAACGTTACAAGTTGTATGGGACCCACTTAATGGATATATAATACAGGAGTTGGAGGGGGTGCAAATGGAGGCAGGTAGATTTGTTTATGGAAATTAGTGCTCTACGCAGATCAATAATTGATGTGCCAAAGCAGCTGGGGTGGGAATCATTGGAATATATAGGAGACATGAAGAAGAGGGCAGGCAGCGAATAAGGTGTAAGGGGATCAGAGATCGGAAGAGATTATCGAGGGAAATGCTAAACTATTACACGAAACAGTGAAGTAATTTAAGATGAAAATTCGTAAAATTTAATATGGGGATGTACGGAGATTCCTAGCATGGTTGTGTGCTTAATCGGAATGAAATAAAATCAAAATTTGTAAATAATCCACATTGTTAATAATTTTTATGAGAATGAAAACGTCATTAATATCAGACAAATTAGTAAAGTAAATTAATGCCTTTGAATGCTCGCGCTGTTGGTTCCGGTCGTTGCAACTCCATGATTAAGTCCGGGCGCTTGTAGTAGCATTCGGGACTTGGCTAGAAAGATGGTGGTGTACGATTCCTAATCACAAAGTGTGCTGCCTTCACCTGGATTAAATTTCATTTCTTAGGTTGTAACGTGTGGAGTTGACGCATACTACATTGTTGATCAGTCCCCTTCGGAGAGGGATGATAGTTGGTAATTATGAAGGATAGGACTGAAGTACCGTCACAGGTTTTCGTAGTCTTCATTCTTTCAACTTCATATAGCGAACACAAATAACATAAAACTCAACGCAGTCGTCTAAACACAAACAAATCACTTACACACACCTGTGAAAGGAACTGGCCATGTGTTTATCCTAAGCGCTAAATAATCAAACTTCCGGGTTGAAGACTTTCCAAGTCGAAGGAAAGTCGGTCTCCAAAGCGTAGTTACCATCATGTTGACTTCGTGAAAGGAGGGTCCCCATTTAAGTTCGGCCACAGGTTTTGCTACGCGTCGAGTTGATCTTATGTTGTTTTCATTGTAATGGGTCACAATTACATGAGCAATGCCTGATGCAATAGTTAGGTGATCTATACTATTATCCATATGTAAGCGAGCTGCATGTTACTGTCCATTTGTCCAAGTGTCAAGCAAAAACTATCGAACCAATCTGGATGGTATTTACACAGTTTGAAATCTTTTAATCCTGCTTAAAATGTGCGAAATACCTTATAACCGGGTAACGGGGCAAGAAATGGTAATTAGCTCGTACCGAGAAAAGAAAGGCGTGAGAAAAGATAGGTGCCACAGATCATCTCAGATGAACACTTTATCACGAGATGCCCACCAAAGAACACGCTACTACACACAAATAAACACTCTTCCCTATGTATTCCACTAATATTCTTTTTTCACTACATAACTTTGGTTATTTATTTCTTCAGTTTTCTTCAATATAATACGTTAGAATGTACGGAAAACGTTAATCATACCACTACATCAACGATTAGCATTCCAATAGACGTAGCGCAATTGTGGAATTTAATGTAAGAAAAGGGGGCATCCATTAATTACGTGAGGTGAAATTGGGGCGGGGGGGATTTGTTCTGGTGAAATCTCACCAACGGGGGAAGGAGCGACGTAATCTCACGTCATCTTTTTAATCTCTCGAAGAACAGTTGAGCTAAAAAAAAATGTCTACAAACGACGCCGACCCCAAGAGGTTGGGGGTTAGGGGTCTATAGTCGCCATAAAAATATGGTCATCAGTATAAAAAGGGGGGAGGGTGCCGCCTTTTTTTTAAATGGAATGATGGAAAATATAGTGAAATATGATGTCTGCTGCTAGATCCCGAGACAAATACTCTCACATTAAATGTTCGAAATCAGTCAACAACTGTTAGAATCATTGACACACAATATCATGAATACTTTACAATACAATCAAATGATTTGACTGTACATACTATACATACTATAAGCGTTACAAGAATAGCGGATAGAAACATTTATTCTTGGAATTGACCAGTCAATTATATTAGGCGGAGGAAAGTTAAAGATAGATTGCCTAACATTTGCAGACGACTCAGAAGTCTTAACCCGTGGCATCGAAATAGCCCAAAAAACAGATCGAACTCTTGTAAGAAATGGCGGAGACTACAGGTTTCATTTGAGAAACAGAATTTATGACCCGCAATAAAAATAAAAAAAACATCAAAATACATGGAGACAAAATATGGAAAAATCAAACGAGTCCCATCTCAGTGAAACAATACAAGAGAATGGAACCGCAGCAAAAGCTAATGAAATTAGATGCCAAAAGATGGAAATAACTTATCGCCTAACACAAAACATCTACAACAAAAAAAAGCATCTTCAAGCACACAAAACTGAGACATTACAATACAGTTATTGAACCAGAATGTCTCTATGGGTCAGAAACACTTATTTTGAACGGGAAAAAATATATAGAAAACATTTAGAAAAAAGAACGCATTATAAGGATAATTTTGGGCCTAAAACACATAGGAGACCAATACAGACTCAAATCAGGAAATCACATTCACAGTGATATTAGAAGACGCAGACTAAAATTTTATGGACATGTCAAAAGAATGAACCCTAACTGACTGACAAGACAAATAGTTGAATTCTATGAAAACCGAAGTAAAGCAATATCAAATACAATAAAATGGATTGGTGAAGTTAAGAAAGACCTCAAATTTACAGGAATCGCTCCGAAAGATATCGAAAACAGAGATACATTTAAATCCAAAATTCACAAGTGGCAAGTTGACTGGGATGAAAGACTAAAGAAAAGACCTGGAACAAATTAGAGGAAACAAGCTCACATCAAGCGTAAGAGAGGAAATATGGGCACAAAGGAAAGTGAAAAAAACGCTTCTGAGCACTTGGCGTAGTCCTAATGGGCTTATCCACAAATAAAAATAATAAGTGAAATAACTTACGTAAAATTTATTAAACAGTATTGTGCACTTCTTATGCGTGAAATGGCCTGGGAAAGGGATTGCTTAGTGAGTTATCCGTTGCCTTAGCCGACAGAGGTGGATATCGTAGAATACAGAAGTGCCTTGTCACACCGCGAATGTGAGGGGACGGAATGTTTGGTGACGGTGGACGCCTCGAGATGACGTGCCGAGTGTGTGAGCTCGTCTGAGGGCCGGGCGAGGTCGATGACCCGGCGAAGGGCAGCCAAAACGAGGACCGCTTGATTGATGAGCCGGGCAA
>CM061918.1:67435985-67464344 GCA_031002005.1 Vandiemenella viatica
CCCCCATCCTTTCCCGTCTCTAAATACCTCGCTGTTAGAGAGACGTTAAGCAGTTAAAAAACTGTCGGAAAAGTCATGATAAGCATTTGATTGATTGAAATAACTACTCTGACGAATCACTTTCCAATTATGTTCCTCCCCCCCGTGCGCTCTATAATAACATTACACAACAAGGTATCTCCTCGATTCAAAGATACTAAGTACAAAAATACAACAAATTTTCCAGCGATTAAACTCACACACTTGAGAAAACTACTGGCTGACAACTCTCTGCTCAACGAACTAACTCCTCACTGCCGCTTGTTTATATAAGATCCAGAATAATTTGAAGAGTTCTAACTGACATTTTCACGAATTCTAACAATACTTTTCCAAAAAATAATTACAAATTGTACAAAATCACTCACAATCATGGAAAACAGTTAATAAATACTCTTTACATGCATTTAAACACAAAATTTTCAACATAAACCAGTCCAAATCGTAAATTGTCGTCGAAACATCGTAGCTGACATCACTAATTACAAACTTTCATTAATCTTTAATACATAATATTGTCCTCGAAACATTACATAGTTTCTCTCCATAAAACAATATTCATTTCATGACAAATATATACAAATTCACAATCTTGCTACACATAATTCTTCAAATAACATACGGAAGGCTGTTATAAGTTACATTGTAGAGCAAATTTATACATCATACTTACTGCACCGTTCTCTAAAAACCGTGAACATTTAAACGGCGATAGGAATCAACATTAGTTTTTTTAAATGGAAGTATTTCCAGCTTGGTGATGTGGACCTACCATTAATCGATTTCTCGAAGTTTAAAATGCATTATGTCTTCATCGAACTGAAGCAATAGAACCATGGGCATCGGGAATGACAAGTATGATCGATCGCTGAAAATTGAGTCTCGTCGTCTCGAATCGTTGCTCAGCAAATCGAATTCATTGCGGTTGGCTCCTCACTGTGATTGCTTAAGCTTTAGTTCGATAGGTGGAAGTTCTTCTTTTAAGTTTACGGTTAGACTAAGTTTTTGTAGCGAACAGGGCCTATAGCCTGAAGGGTAGAGGCAGACCGCAGCGCCAAACAAAAGACGGGCGGGAGATGAGAGAGAAGGCGAGTCGAAACGCCGTAATGGCCGGCAGGCGTGCAGTTGGTCGGGCGGCCGCTAGAGGCGCTGTTCCCCGGACTTGCTAATGAAGACATTTGGCGTGTCGCCTTGCACGCCGAGGCGGCAACAAGACGAACAAAACGAGCAGTGAAGAGCTCGCGGAATTCCCGGTCCTCCCGCACTCCTCCATCTCTCTCTCTCTACCTCTCTTTTTACCTCGGTTTCTCTGCGTGTTGCCGGTGGCTATGTTAATGCAGTGCGGCGAACCAGCTACACAAGAGAGAGGCAAGGCAGCAATTAGGGGCTGACCACCAGGGCCGCCAACCTAACAGAAAAACTGCATTCCTCCTCATCCGTCGCGGAAATATCGGCTGACTTGTTGAGCATCTCGCATATGACTCCACATTGGCGGAACAAACGTGGAAAATCCGGAGGACCTGATGATCCTCCAACGATCTTCACTGGACGCCAAACGCTTGATACGACAATCGCCCTAGCGTTTACTACTTTTCTTGGAAATAAACAACAGACAGTATTTACTTAACGAATGGCATTACTAAAACCACAACAAAACATACAGTAAAAACCAATAAAATAGTTTCATTATCATCCATTGAGTTGAAAGTTGGCGATCCATCAAATGACCTTCTGCACAATCTGCTTAGACCGGTCCCGATCTTTGCCTCCTGGGATAATTGAACTATCGTTCGTTTTGTTTTCTATTAGCATTCTAAATCTTTCACGCTATCGTTGACTTTATACTTTTACCTGAATGATGATTTTGTCGAAATCATCTTCCTGTCACCCAACAATATGGTCAGACTACCGTAGAATTCGCTGGCGGCTTCACGGAACAACACTTTTTGACATTTCAGTTCTTACAGAATGGAGGTTTGTCACTTTTTTCCCATTCCTGACGTTCGCATCATTCCTCTATATGGCCACGTCTCAAAAGCATCGATTCGTCTAGAGTCCTCTCCCTTGATGGTCCATGTTTTTGGAACATTAAGAAACAATGTGAATACTTGTGCCTTAAAAATTCTGAGTTTGGCATGTCTCGTTACGGAACGATTCTTGCAGATAATATTTAGGTTTGATACGGTATACCTTGCAAATAACCGAGCTCGGTGGGAGAACGGTGACGTTTCGGCCTGAGAGTACGGAGGACGTGGGTTTACACCCCCCTCCGACCATCCATATTTCCAGTCTTCACGATTTCAGGATAGTTCCTCCAAAAGACCATAACCGATTTTTTCCCCGTTCCTTGCAACCCCAGTCCTCTCCCACCTCTAATCACCTCGATTTTTTTTTTGCTGTCATAAGTCTTAAGACTGGTTTGATGCAATCCTCCATCCCTTCCTATCTTGTGCTAACTTCTTCATCTGTACATATCCCTTACAACCCACGTCCTCAATTATCTGCTTCATGTATTCTAGTATCTGTCTTCCTCTACAGTTCTTACCTTCGACTCCACTAACAAATTAACCAATCCAGCATGTCTCAAAATATGACCTACCAGCCTGTCTCTTCTTTCTGTAAGGTTCCTCACCCATCATTTCAAAAACTCGTTCATTTCTTACTTTGTCTGTCTACTTAATTTTCAGCATTCTTCAGTAGCAACACATTTCAAATGCTTCAATTTTCTTTCTTTCCGGTATTCCTAAAGTCCATGTTTCGCTACCGTAAAGTGCTGTGCTCCACCCATAGAGTTTTAAAAAGCTCTTTCTAATTCTTAGATCAATATTTGAAACTAGAAGATTTCCTTTTTGATGAAGGTTCTTTTTGCTGGTGCTATTCTGTTTTTAACATCATTGCTGCTTCGGCCATGATATCGACATAAAAAAACTTGTAAATCTATTCTTCTTCTGTTTCCCTGAGTGTAGCTGCCTCCTTACCTACCGTAGTGGCAAGGCAGGCAAAGTGATTCACCTTTTCATTACCTCAACCCTCCTCCCTCTTCCCCAGATCGTCCTGACGGCTGAGTTGCAGCTTAGAACATGTCTCAAAACTTGCTATTGACCTTTTTAAAAACCAATATCTAGTTCACAGACGTAATTAATCGCGCTGAACAAGCCGTATACAGCGAATTTGCCGGTGTAGTCTGTAACGAACGCGTCTTGTGACCGCTAGTTACATTAATAAACTATATGTTTATTATTTAAAATGTGGAATATTTTAGTGGGCGTTTGGGCGCAGTGTACATTGTACGAGTGTGGAGCGGCAGATCTGAGGAATGCCAGCAGGCCGGTTCCTAGAATTAGCGAGGGGAGAATAGTGAGTGCCTAATGGAGGGGAGATTTGTGCTTGCCAGGTAGACAAACAGGGTGATCGGCGAGAGTTTTCTGTTTTGCATGTGGCACGACGAACGAGTGAAGGGAGATTCGATGCCGACCGGCCAGCACGTTCGGACGATGTGATTTCTGGACTGTCTATTCGTGAGTGGGACTGTTGCTGCTGCCTGGATCCGGACACCCGCTATGTTGTTTGAGCAGATGAGCTCAGGCAAAGGACGACATCTGAGGAACTGTGCTACACTGGTCCATAGCAGAGAAGACCGTCATCCAATGTGTGGCGGCAGACATGTACATTCGGTAATTATACATCGCCAATGAAGGACACTGTGTGTGCTAGCTAGACTTTCAAGTTCATAGCATTGCCCAGCTACGACCCTGCAGATAAGAACTCTCATAGCCCGGAGCAAACATCTCTTTCAGAAGTGAAGTCAAAATGTTGACTTCGTTTACTGTTTAATTTTTGTGTATTTTATATAAAATACCCTGGCGCCCACAAAAGGACAACTGATTATTTTTAACTAATTTTGTTATGTCTGGCATGTGATTAATTGAAATAAAACCATTTGTGATTTTTTCGTATAAAGTATTCACGCAAGTTCTACCTTTCATGATAATAAAATAAAATAATAAAATTAATTATAATTTTAAAATCAGGTAATGAGGTCAGAACGTTACAATGGCGAACCAAGTGGGGCTTTTCGATTATTAATTGCAAAAATTAATTATGCTATGAACGAAAGACAGCACTATGTCCTTGGCAACTTTCTTATTTTGTAGATAGAAAGTAGTTTGTATTACTTTGCGTAGTTAATGCATGTATAAATTCATGTTGTACTTGTTGATCTTAGATGCAAGTTGGTTCTGCAATAAGATCAGATAAATTTATTTTGTGTTCATTGCGTATGTTAAATAATAATTATCTTGTGTGACATGGGAATGTGCAATGGGTTTTGTCCAAACGCACTCAAATTCTGTTGTATTACGGCGTTGATAATTGTTGTGATGCTTTCTTTATGGCAATTGCAAGTAGTTGTCGAAATATTAGTGTGGATTTCGAGCCATATGTCCAGGGTAACGATATCCTTGTCATATTTAAACCATTTTTCCGCGAAGGTATTTGATGAGTAAATTCTTCTTGTAATTTTTCCATTGAAATTATAGAATGTGTTGTGGAATGTTCTTTGGGTTTGATTTTATTGTGCAATCGCGGATTTTATTGAGGCATTTTATTTGCAGATTAGTGTAAAGTCTCTCTGATGGAATGTTTTGCAATCCTTATTCTTTTCTTTGTTGTTGTGTATTGGAATATTGTTTGTGTGTCAACGAAATAGTTGAAAATAGCGTGAAGTTTTAAAGTAATGCGCTTGAGATCCAGTACCATTATTAACATGTCGAAAGAAATCGTGGAAGGGTCAAATTTATCACAGGAGGCAGTACCCACTGATTCAAACACGGATCGTATCGGGGAAGACAATAATGTCGCAGAAATAGCGTATTCCACCCAATCACCCGTTGAATTAAGGCAGGAAAATTTGGAAAATTTTCAGAATACCTCCAACATGAGTGCGAAAAAAGTCTCGGTGATTCCTGCATTGCAGACTCAGCAACACCAGATGAACGATATAGCGGCTTTATTAATGGAGAAATTTTCACAATTATCTGCTCAATTTACAACACAATTTCAAGAATCCAATGAAAAATTGTCTGAACTCTCAGTGCAAATGTCTAGTACAATCGAGAGTCTTGAAAGAAAACAAGAAATGGCTCACAAAAGAATTGAAGAGCAATTTGCTACTTTTCGCGGAGAAATTGGCCAAGAAATAAATGATTTTAAAAAGGAAATTAGCTCTGAGATCACTCTTTTAAGCAAAGTCCAGACGGAGTTAAAGTCTTTTTGCAATGTACTTGAGACGACTAACAATGAAATTTGCCGTAAAGTAGAAGCGAATAAAAGTTCAATTGAACAAATGCGCACAGAAAACAGTGAAAATTTAGGTCAGATTTCTGAGTTTGCTCATTCAATAAAAGATGGTGTTGATGAAAATTTAGGTAAAATAAGATCCGAAGTTGGAGATCTTAAGAATTCCGTGGGAGAAATGGAGAAGTGTCAAAAGAATCTAGAAACATCACAGCGTAACCTTGCTGCCGAAACGGAGGTAAAATTACGTAATTTGGAAAGTAAAATAACCGAAAGGAATAACTCTGCTAGCAACAATGGACAAGGTCAAGCTAGTTGTGCTCAGCTTTTTTCGGGGAATATCGAGTTAAAGCTTCCTAGATTTGGTTCCAAGGGGGGGATAAACCCGAAAGCTTACCTCGATGACCTTGAAAGATACTTTCAAATTAAAGCTGTTCCGGAGTCGGAAAAACTTTTAATCATTAGCCAGTCATTTTTTGAAGAAGATCGTTCATGGTTACAAGTAGCGTGTACTCCAGATATGTCGTACACACAATTTAAGGAATTGTTTTTGAATACTTTCTGGTCAGCAAAAATACAAAACCAAGCTAGGATACGATTTTATCAAGGAAAGTACGTGCCTAAGCCTGGTGATTCAATGGAAAGGTATGTGGAACGGTTAGTCGTAAAAAGTCGTTATTTTGACACAGTGATGCCGGACGCGGAGTTCATTGATGTAATAAGCTCACATTTCAGCCCGAGGGTTCAAGAACACATCTCGCCTGTATATGTAAAGTCCATCACGGATTTATTAGAAACAGTGCGGAATCTGGACGCTATAGGACAACGAGCGAGCCGTGAACAGAACGCGGAAAATGTGCAGTATAATCGCTCTAATTATCAGAGACACTTTGGGCCAAATAATGAGAATAACGGACAAAGATTCAATAACAAAAGCAAATCCAAGGGAGATAAAAGGGGATGTAATTGTCATTTTTATACTAAAAGGATGGTAGCGGAAATCCATTACAAATACTTTGCTTCGCGGTGACATAGTAAAAAAATATTTGGAATAATCTTGCATTGCTTTGGACAACCCTGCACTTCATAGATGATGACTTCACTGCTTAAAAGTTTTATTATTATTATTCAGATAGGATATGTTCTCTACCAGTTTTATTCATTCATTATATGTTAAGATTGTGTTATCCTATGTGTTGAATATCTATGATGATCACAAATTATGATGTATTGCGCTATATTTACTAAGAATGGTGTCTAAGTTAAATTTTCAATTTGATATAAAATGTTATTGTGTTAGAACATCTATATCACTACAATAATTTGTTACTTATAAGGTTACATTTGAAATGGTTATATTATGTATTTAAGGCTTGCACAAATCTACCCACAATCAGGGATGGGAGTAAGAAAAGTCTATGTACAAAGTAGCCAAGGGACATATGTTCGGTTGAATATTCATGTCGGTGGAACTTGTGATGGAATAGGTTAGAATAGGTTACCAGATTTATAATTACTGCTAAATTAATGGACGAGGAAGGAAAATTTGTATATTTCTTATTGTGAAAATTTAAATAAAACTAGTTTATTTAAATTTGCCGAACCAGGGGGAATATGTAACGAACGCGTCTTGTGACCGCTAGTTACATTAATAAACTATATGTTTATTATTTAAAATGTGGAATATTTTAGTGGGCGTTTGGGCGCAGTGTACATTGTACGAGTGTGGAGCGGCAGATCTGAGGAATGCCAGCAGGCCGGTTCCTAGAATTAGCGAGGGGAGAATAGTGAGTGCCTAATGGAGGGGAGATTTGTGCTTGCCAGGTAGACAAACAGGGTGATCGGCGAGAGTTTTCTGTTTTGCATGTGGCACGACGAACGAGTGAAGGGAGATTCGATGCCGACCGGCCAGCACGTTCGGACGATGTGATTTCTGGACTGTCTATTCGTGAGTGGGACTGTTGCTGCTGCCTGGATCCGGACACCCGCTATGTTGTTTGAGCAGATGAGCTCAGGCAAAGGACGACATCTGAGGAACTGTGCTACACTGGTCCATAGCAGAGAAGACCGTCATCCAATGTGTGGCGGCAGACATGTACATTCGGTAATTATACATCGCCAATGAAGGACACTGTGTGTGCTAGCTAGACTTTCAAGTTCATAGCATTGCCCAGCTACGACCCTGCAGATAAGAACTCTCATAGCCCGGAGCAAACATCTCTTTCAGAAGTGAAGTCAAAATGTTGACTTCGTTTACTGTTTAATTTTTGTGTATTTTATATAAAATACCCTGGCGCCCACAAAAGGACAACTGATTAATTTTTAACTAATTTTGTTATGTATGGCATGTGATTAATTGAAATAAAACCATTTGTGATTTTTTCGTATAAAGTATTCACGCAAGTTCTACCTTTCATGATAATAAAATAAAATAATAAAATTAATTATAATTTTAAATCAGGTAATGAGGTCAGAACGTTACAAACTGGAAGGAATTTGGCCATGGCCTTTTGAAGGAACTATCGCGGCATTCACCTCGAGTGATTTGGGGAAACCACGGAAAACCCAAATTTGGATGGTCGGACGGGGATTCGAATGCACGTCCTCTCTAATACGAGGCCAGATCGTTACCACTCAGTCACCGCCCTCAGTTTTCACACAGACATCGTTATCAGATCCTTCAATCATTTTCCTTACTTACTTCTTATCGTTTGTCAGTAAACCCAGTCTCGTCTCTTAACCGTAGGGTTGGAGAATGGTATTCGACTTTGATTCTGCACAGACTATCCATAATTCGAAGTTCCATTCTTTCCTAAAATTATAGGATATGAATTCCCGGACCATTGTCTGACAAGACCGTATATTTAATAACCTCCTCGTTGACGGCTACTTCGCCTGCAATGCGACCTTGTACTGTGAAATCCACTGATCTAACTCGCAAATCAACTCCTCCACTAGTATTAGAGCATTAAGTTATGAGTCAATCCTTGCAGATATTAAACAAAGCGGTACAGTGATAGTCTTGCATTCTTGTTTCTCTTTTCATTACAATAACTCATGCAGGCTATCCTATTTATCGTACCCTTCTCTTTACTTAGGACTGGGTGATTTATAAAGGACATTGAAGCTGTGAACGAATCTATAAATTTATTCAGATAAGCTACAGGTTTGGAAAAGAGCCATCTTTGATCAAAACAACTCAAATTTTACATAAAAAGTGTAATTCTGATTCCAGACAGTCATCATTCGCGAAGCAACATTCGTTGCACCCGAAATCAGTTTCCTGCCAGGCTCAATTCGGAACATCTTACTTCAGTTCCGGAAGTCTAAAGCTACCTAATGAAACGAACAGAGGGGGGAAGGGAGGGGGTGGTAGCAACTGTAACCACCAATCATTAACAGGAGCTATCGCAATGACAGACTAGAAACACTGTCCTTATCGATCAGTACCTTTTTTCACGATTTGCCTCTTCTCTTTGCCGTGACAGATGCCAAGTTCAACATAATATAATATAATACGGATTCATACTTTTTCACAACTTTCTTCAACCAATAGAAACTGACAGCGGGATTGGCATACTGTAGCTACCTTCCTGGAATGGTCGCCATACTGCACCATCGGAAACTCAGCGCCAGCGGATAGGGGCCACTTGGGAATTCCATCTGTGGATTTGGCTCACCATTCTCACGGCACTCATACGCACTGACACATGCATCTGAGAGCAAGTGGTGCGTGCTTCGAAGCAGAAGTCATAGTCATGACTAAGGTTCAGATCTTATTGCAAGCCATTTTTCCCCTCCGTCTATTTGAGCTGTAATTCTGAATTAAACACTAATTGATCGTTTCTGATTGTACTTAAATGTATTTTATATAGCATATAAATGCATATTTCCTAGTTTTGGACATATTACGATAGTTTTTAAGGTCGTATTTCGAGGGAAAATCTGGTAGTTTTTTAATAGTATAGGAAATTCGCTAGAGGTTATAGACGAAAAGAAATTAAGATAATTATACACCGAACTGTACTCTTATTATACATTTGAGGAAAATACAAAACTAACTATCACAGAATTGATTAGAATAAAGTTATACAGGGTGTTACAAAAAGGTACGGCCAAACTTTCAGGAAACATTCCTCACACACAAACAAAGAAAATATGTTTTGTGGACATGTGTCCGGAAACGCTTACTTTCCATGTTAGAGCTCATATTGTGGACGGCTGTGATACAATACGCCATTCTCCAGGGCTGCATCAGCGCATCAGGGATTCCATGCGACGGAGGGTGGATGCATGTATCCTCGCTAACGGGGACATTTTGAACATTTCCTGTAACAAAGTGTTTGAAGTCACGCTGGTACGTTCTGTTGCTGTGTGTTTCCATTCCATGTTTAATGTGATCTGAAGAGAAGTAATAAAATGAGCTCTAACATGGAAAGTAAGCGTTTCCGGACACATGTCCACATAACATATTTTCTTTGTTTGTGTGTGAGGAATGTTTCCTGAAAGTTTGGCCGTACCTTTTTGTAACACCCTATATATCACTGTCACTTTCTAAACGTTAATGTTCCTCCTGCCTTTTAATCTCTTCAACGCAGCAGCAGCATGCCTGAGTTGATCCGCATCATTCAATGTCTCACTGCCGTCAATACTTTTAGAAATAATCCTAATCGGTGTTGAATCTGGAGTGGATCTGTGAGTACCGCCATGTAGAAAACAAAATTTTCTGAAAGTGCTAAGTTACGCAGTTATGTAAAGGAATTTGGAAGAGGAGTGTTTCAGTACAGACGAAAGAGTACTTTAAATTATGTAAAGTTATAGTGACTTCAACAAAACGATTTAAAATTTAATTTCCCAGTGGTGCAGTGAGTGCATAGAAGCAAATTATGCTGTCTACATGAAAGCGACACTACCAGATAAAATAAATGATGTATAATTGAGTGTGTTTCGATGTATGGTAAATTTAACCATTTGGCCATATTTTGTTATATTTCCCCGTTTTTGAGATCATATTTGCCTGCATATTTCTCTGTCATGCCTTTGCTTTTACTTTTAGCGATTATTTTTTGCTTTATTTTCTAACTGAAAACGTTTGTAGCGTTTCGGAACATACAATGTAAGCTCAATTGGGCAGTACAGTTTCTGAAGATATTAAGACCTACATCCGCTTTAGTGAGTAATAACAAGGAAATAAGGAAACTGAGCTACAAAACAATGACGAGGCTATTCCTCGAGCATGATGAGATATTTACCACACCATTATTTTCAGCTCAGAATGAATAGCCTTAACTTGTTTGGAGGGGGAGAATAGCAATCCTTCCACATCTATGACTATTTCTTAGACCCTGAATAAAGTGATGGCCAGAAGTCTCATCAATAGTCACAAATAGTTCAACAAAATCTATTGGATGTGATTCAACAACCTGTTACCATTTAACATCTCTCATGTCCAAGTCTATAGTAAAGATATCTCATATTGTACTAAACTTTTATCCCTATGTCTGCCATCACAAACTCCTGTATCCTATCCACATTTTCCTGCTTGATGGCATCCATTCACCTTCTTAAGTCCAGATCATTTTCGGTGTTGGTCCTCTCCCATTTAAATCCAGCTACATACTTTTTTTTGTTGCGTTATATGCAGAGCCACCCATCCCTAATGTTGCCACCTCTTAAATTCTGTTTCGTGACATCTCTTCCTTAACAAATATTTAGTCATAATATCATTTGTTGCGTCTGCATTTCACACGAAAGGTTCGTCTAATTTGGTTATTACAGCTGTAACAACATAAAATTTCGGTCGAGGATGTTTTAATTATTGACAGTTTTCTACAAAGAAGTAAGGAATTATATGCACTATAAAATTTCATCCTTTTCACAGTTGTCATTTTGGAATATTGCATATATTTTTCTTTTTGGGTTTGGCGCTGCGTGTTTCTTGCAAACCTTTCTACATATCTACATCTACATATATACTCTGCAATTCACAAAATTGTGGGTGGCAGAGGGTGCTCAGCACCAAAGCTAATCTCTTTGCTGTTCATTCCAATCGCTAACGGTACGAGGGAAAAAAGAATTCATATAAGAATCAGTCCGGCACCTTATTTCTCTAATTTTATCTTTCCTGTCCTTCCGACTCAAATAGGTTGGTGGAAGAAGTATTTCACTACACTCAAAAGTGAAAGTGGGAGTACGCATGTTTTCCAATAAGTTTAAACGAAACGTGTGTTGTCTATCTACCAGAGACTCCCAACCTAATCTACTAATCAGTTCTGTGACGCTTTCATAAGGACTGTAGCAAGCGGTCACGAATCGAGCGGTTCTTCTCTGTACTTTCTCTATACTTTCGATCAACCCCTTACGAAACGGATCCCAAATGGCACAACAATAGTCCAAATGTGGACGCACAAGAGATTTGTACGCTATCTCCTTTGTTTGTTCATTACAATTTTTCAAGATTCGACCTATGAATCGCAGCCTAGAATTTGCTCTACCTACTAACGAATTAATGTGTATGTCCCATTTCATGTTCCTTTGTACTGTTACTCCCAAATATTTCATAGAATCAACCATATCAATAACTGTATTGTTTAACTCGTATTTCTGAACAATTGGATTATTTTTGTTAGTTATGCTCATTGTCTTGCACTTTTTACAATTTAGAGTAAGTTGCCACTCAGCGCACCAAGCCAAAATAACATCCAGATCGCGCTGAATTTCTAAACAATCGGCCAAATTTCTTACTTCCCTATAAATAACCGCATCATCAGCAAACAATCTAAAAAGGCTTTTCACTTTGTCTACGAGATCGTTTATAAAAATTAAGAAAAGAAGTGGTCCTATTACACTTCCTTGAGGTACACCCGATGTAACATCTAGATTAGAAGAACATTCTCCTTCAACGACAACATACTGCGACCGACCAGTTAGAAAATCCTTTATCCATTCACAAAGCTGATCCGATATACCGTACGCTCGAAGCTTCGCTAAAAGGCGGTTGTGTGGCACAGAGTCAAAGGCTTTCTGGAAATCTAGAAAAATTGCATCTACTTGTGAACCTGAACCTTGGCGAAAAATATAAATAGTTCACCCAGTGTTCCGTTTGCAT
Source organism: Vandiemenella viatica (assembly GCA_031002005.1). Lineage (NCBI taxonomy): Eukaryota > Metazoa > Arthropoda > Insecta > Orthoptera > Morabidae > Vandiemenella > Vandiemenella viatica. Next base: position 67,448,428 of record CM061918.1, read on the forward strand.
CACCAGCAAGTAACACGCAGCGCAAAATCCGAAAAGAAAATTAAGTGAATAATATGTACAGTTGACAAGGCTGTAGATTTTAATTTTTCTGGTCACGCCACTGACATATGGGTCGGTGTCGCCCTCCCTGGATGTATGCGTTGGTTGTCCCTGGCTTTCCTCTGGACACCCCTGCCGACCCGCCTCGCGCCTTGATTAATGTTTTTATTTCCCGGCCGCGCAAACAAAAGCCGAGCGCGCGCCCAGGTAGAGCGGAGGATCAACAGGTGGTCACAGCGCTGCCTGCGTCTACAATCTACATACGAGGCGGCCGAGACACAGTTATTACTGCCCGTCCACAACCCCAAATTACGCGTAAGCTAAGAGCTGGCATTAACCCTAAAGGATTCACAGTTAGCCAATGAGAACTGTAGTGGCTGTACAGTTCCACTCGTACAACGTCCAGTTTGGAAGGTCTACAGAGTTTCCTGACTAGTGTTGCCCAAATGCAAGAACAAGACGAGACTTGGCCGGTCTTGGTCTTGCATCAATACACCTGGTCTTGGTCTTGGTCTTGCAAAAATGCAAGACCAAGACCGATTTTGGGCAACACTATTCCTGACGTGTAGTGTAAGTGAAAAAATTATTTATCCGTATTTTACGGTATCTTTTGTTTAGAACAGATTCCTTGTAAGTCAATTCAATACTGGAAAAGGTTTCAAAATTTCTTGAAGCATTCCTGAAACTAATTATTCGCAATTGTATCTACAATCACCATCGGAGCCTTCTGGATATTTAAAATCAGACGCGCTTCTTTCATCGGAGTTTTAGCTCAGATATCGCTTGGAGCCAAATCAGGCGATTAAGTGGGCAGTTCGGTGGTTTTGGCCCCAAAATCGCCGGCAGTGTTGCTTTTATCTTCAGTACATTATCTTTCAAGAGATAACATGTCGGTTTTCTGCTCGAGGAATTCTCGCTTATAAACGATCGGTGGTGATCGTGAATTCCTTATGTATAAGTATTCTGAAATCAAAGAAAATTGTAAGCAAAGCTTTGATTCTTTTTCGGAGGTCTGGAGTCTAGAGCATTGTAAGCAGCTCATACTGCAAGGACCATGTTTCCCCACAGTGCTCGACATATCATTATCATTACCAGCAACTTCAATCTTTTACTGACGTGGCCTCTAAAAGTCATGATTTCAGAATTTGAGCAATTTTCTCCAGGTCGCACGATCTTGGGCGGTCCTCTGCCGGTTAACTCCGACAACCCTGCGAATGTCCTTGTCCCATTGGTCTAGTGGTCTTCCTCTACTTCTGTGGTGATCCCTTGGGCTCCACTCTAACACTGTTTTTGTTCATCTTTGGTCTTTTCTCCGCGTAATATCGCTGGCCTATTGCCGCTTCAAGGATGCCTTCGTAACTGTATGTCAGTTTTTTCTTGTCCTTTCTCATTAAGCCTAGCATTGACCTTTCCATTGCTCTTTGGGCAGTCCTTATTTTCCCTTTGGTGAATTCATTTAGAGTTCCGGCTCTCACAGCCCTATGTCAGCACAGGAAGAATGCACTGGTTATAAATTATTTTATTTAGATTTGTGGGAATAATAGATTTAAGGACAGTCTGATCCATATCAGCCGCTCTTTTATGTTCCTGCAGTTCTCTACACTGTAATCTTTTTGATCGTCACTCATTGACAACACGTGTGGGTGAAGGTAACTCTCGAACGTTATTCGTCAGGAAAAAGGGATCAGAAAAGTGAAAAAGGTACCAACACTTGTTACTAGTGGGCCTAAATACACCAAACCGGGCTCTATGCTTATCGTGCCGCGACCAGTCATTATCAACATAATGGCATGACGTCACTGCGTACTCAGTTCAAGTTATTATCTGTCTGGAACACTCTCTGGCGACCAGCTATTGAATACAAGCACCAAACGTGTAGTTATGGCATTATGTCTTTTACATCATGCGATGCTGAAGTGCAATAAGCCAATCGTCCACCCATTCCATCACAATTTAACCAAACGCGGTGAACATGACAGCATACGATTGATAAAAAACCTTTGAAAATATAACAGTGTAGATTTTCTCGGCGTTGCGTGTGGATGAACTTTCCTCGGGAAACTAGCCGAATGAGTACGTTTGTATTAAGCCGCGTTCCCACGACGTCTTGTAACGAAGGCGAGGACGGGACGGTACCTCATTAGCCGAAGTGTAGGGACGACCGCGGGCCGCAGGTTAGTCCTAGCTTACCTCGCCGCCACCTCCGCACCACGTTGCTTAGTGTAGTTTGGCACAGAGCACTTTACAGCAACAGAAGGGGTGCGCACCGCTGCTGCAAACCGATGGCACACGCCTGTGATGTTTACAGAGTGGGTAGCTGCTTCTCGTCTCCGCTAGCAGAGGCGGCCCTGTTCCCATGGCGAGTTGTTGAGTATTCGTCCCGTTCTCCGCTACAAGAGATCGTGGGAACGCGGCTTTACACGACGAATCGGCGGTATTATTCTCTGCCGCAATCGTCAAGTCACGTGACAATGGCGGCAGAGTATATGACCGCCGAAACGTCGTGTTATACAAACTTAATCACTCGGCTAGTTTCCCGAGAAAATTTCATCTATCTTTGAAAATGGTCTGCAAATAATATATATATATACTCAACGAATAAAATGGACGTAAACTTCACTCATTTACATAAGTAAATTAAATTTCTTGGTTCTTCTTTTATTTACACCATTACTAACCGAATAGTTATTTTGGTCTACGCGAAACAATATATCGGCAAAACTGTCAGGTCGTACAATAGTGTTCTTTTACAATCGCTCTTTCAACCACGGAATCGTGTTTTACTCCGCTATATGCTGCAATGTGCTACAAGTTCGTTCAAAATCCGCAGCTCATTGTATTCTATTTGTTATTGCAGATTATTTCAAAATAAAATCGACGCACAGGTACTAATATCTCCGGTGGAAGCCAGCTCTGTTTTGCTCCCTCATATATATCACAAAACCAAGGATTTTATCCCAGTTACTGCTACTTCAGAAATGCCAGTCGTAAAACCACACAGCTACTTCGAAAAACAGATGCAATTTGTGAACCAGTGAATCTCTCCATTAAAAATTTGTAGGTAGACTGCCCCTTTGTTACTGCAGGACGCAAAAACTTTAGAACTTATTGGATTTTATTTTCAAAGCTTATCGTCTAGCTTAAAATCTGAGGTATAGCTTATCACAGAACTGATTAGTAGATTAGGTTGGGAGTCTCTGGTAGATAGACGACACACGTTTCGTTTAAACTTACTGGAGAACATGCGTTCTCCCACTTTCACTTTTGAGTGTAGTGAAATACTTCTTCCACCAACCTATTTGAGTCGGAAGGACAGGAAAGATAAAATTAGAGAAATAAGGGGCCGGACTGATTCTTATATGAATTCTTTTTTCCCTCGTACCATTAGTGATTGGAATGCACAGCAAAGAGATTAGCTTTGGTGCTGAGCACCCTCTGCCACCAACAATTTTGTGAATTGCAGAGTATATATGTAGATGCAGATGTAGATCACTACAAGCGACTTGGAGACGGAACAAGAAATTATTATCTGTTCACAACCAAAACAGACAGTTTTCACACATCTAATATAAACACTCTTTTCTTAAGCTCAAAAGATGTTCGTCAAAGAGCACACTGCATCAGGGATAAACTTTACTGCTGTTTGCTCCTCTTGCAAATCCAAATCCGGGTTTTACATAGTTCCCCTAAATCACTCCAGGCGAATATCGGCACGGTTTATTCAAAAAGAGCATGGTCGATTTCCTTCCCATTCCTTCCCCCATTCCACTCCCGCCTGTAATAACATCAACGTCGACTAAGCGTAAAACCAGAGAGAGAAAAATTTCACCTGAGACGCCTTAAGAGGCAGCTTATTATCTACGAACGAAGAAGTGATATGGTGTATGCATCGCTGGTTGCTCAGACGTAAAAATTGTTTTATCAGTGTATAGAGAAGCTTCTACTGTGATGGATTAAGAAGTGGAGAAAGATACTCTTTTAATTTCTCTATTGACAATATATATATATATATTTTTAAATCGTGGGTAGTCCCTAACTATTAACTTATCCTTGTGTGTAAGAAGATTATTTCTTTTCCAAAGAAAGAAAAAGAAACCGAACTGTATTAAGCTATTTCCGATGTAATTGGTCGGAACAAGTGGAATGACGACATAGCACGCAGACAGCACTCAATTAAAACCGTTCGTGGCCTAGGTCGAAGTTCAACCAGCGAATAAGCATGTTGTTGGTGAGGGGTGCTTGTTCGTAGTATTAATGGCTGGTCGGCTGGGATGAAGACATTGACGAAGGTCGAGCTCTGTGATTACCTCTGGTCGACCTCAATTTGACGCCGGACGTTCCACACACCTGCTCCGACATTCCGCCAGGGTCACCAAATTGCATAGTTTCGCCGTGCAATAAGCCTTTCCGCTACCACCAACCGAGAAATTCCTTACTGACAATCAAACAAGTTGAAACAGTTACACAGGCGCGCTAACCGATACGCTGCCGGGGCTAAATATCCGACGTAACAATTAACATCCAGCATACAGGAACCCGGGAAGGAAAGACATGGTTTGAGGATACGGGGCCAACCTATTTCGTGTCAATAGTATTCAATGTTTCGTACTGTAACTAAACCAGGTATTTGGAAACTCTTCCAATTCAAGAAGCTGAAAGGAAGGAAAAAAAAAAAACAGTTGTGGGGAAATGATCACCAAGGTAGGAAGCGGTGAGGGTAGGATAAGTTCCGCTCGCATATATCAGATGACCCATTTTCGCGCCTGATGAAGACAACGCATGGTAAATAGAAACGCCGCGACTACAATCAATGTCACCTTCTGAGTGAAAAACCGAAGCATTAAGGATTGGCTCCTTTGTCCGTTCGTCTGTCACAAATTCTTAACTACTGAACCTGTAGAAATGTTTAATTCCGAATTGGTCTGGTTCTTATTAATCTCAATACGATTGTAATAAAATTTAGAGAATTCAGGAAAGGTAGGAGGTGAACATTGTTGGGTTTGAAGAAAAGATTTTGTTTAGATAATTTTCGTGGGTATCAAATTAGAGACGGCAACCCGCTAACTCTCCAAAATTTTTGGCTTTTTCTTATTCGACGAATTATGAAGATTTGGCGAAAAACCATTTCCTTTATTTACAGCGATATGTAGCGTGCAAAAGGTTACAGGTTTTCTAGTGAATTCCATAAATTTGATAGATACTTCAGCAGATCATTTTTAGACAAAAATTTTTGTATAGCATTATCTGGAGAATTTCATGAATCGGATCATATTGTTTTTTGCTGTCATCAGTCTTTGACTGGTTTGATGCAATCCTCCATCCCTTTTTTGTGCTAACTTCCTCATGTCTTCATATCCCTTACAATTATCTTCCTCAATTATCTGCTTCTTATATTCTAATCTCTGTCTTCCTCTACAGTTCTTACCTTCAACTGTTCTCCATTAACAAATTAACCAATCCAGCATGTCTCAAAATATGACCTACACGCCTGTCTCTTCTTTCTGTAAGCTTCTTCCATGATATATGTAATTTGAGAGGGTTACATGTCTTCGGGATACCCTGTGAGTCTTTAATGCAGTGGTTTTCCGTTGCCGTTGATCATATCTGATTCATCCGCATTTAGGAGCTGTTTCCAACCCCAAGGGCAAGAGGGAGACCTGGACCGCTGCCCGTCTCTTCCGTTCTCTTTTCAGAGCAGTGGGTGACTCTTTATACCGGGAATCGGATAATAAATAATACATTTTTTTTAAATTTTCGAAATTTGTTAAAGGTACTATAATCTTTTCAATTGATTCTTTTTTATCTTTGAATCACATAAGCTATTCGAAAAACACATAATGAACTCTATTTCAAAAACTTTTGAGAATCTTTTTTTTTTGCCACTTGATAGTTTAATAAAAAATATGTGTATGCAATCCTCAGCGCACGAGGGTAACGCGCAGTTAACTAGCATAGTCAGGGTCTACATGGCTCGTCGACATCGAAGTCATTAGAACCAGGAATTGAGCGTGAAGAAATTCGGCCATGGTATTTTAAAGGAACCATCCCGGCGTTTACCTTGAGTGATGTCTTGGAAGTGTGGGAAACTGGAATCTGTATGGCTGCACCGGTAATCGAATCCGCATCAACCCCTAAATGCGAGCACACTCTCAATTCAGACTTAAAACTGGTAACCAAGCGAAACGTGCCCCAGCACTTATAATTCTGTACTGGATTCGTTGTGGTCGCGGATCTCAGAAAAGTTCCTTAAAGAATATTATGCTAAGGGGTGAATACCCTGATTAGTCCATAATTCGCTAGGCAGATGACACAGTCATATTTACAGACAGTCAGGAAAGTTTACAATATCTTATAGTTAGAGTATCACAATGCAGCCACGAATACGAACTTGACATTAATATAAATAAGATAAAGGTAATGATCATTGGCAAAAACAACAACTCCAAATACCATTTTATGATTAACCAGAAGATCATTGAATGTGTATCAAGGTATACGTATCTTGGCACCACAGTAAACAGCCAATGGGATCCATCTGATGAAGTAAAGTCACGTATTGGTAAATCCAGGGCTACTTTCAATAAAATGAATAACCTTTTTAAAAGTCTTAATTTATCAATTACCACGAAGATGAGACTCCTGTGCTGCTATGTGTTCTCTGTCCTCCTGTATGGCGTTGAAACGTGGACATTAACAGAAACTATCAGTAAATGGTTAGAAGCTTTTGAAATGCGGCTGTATCGAAGAATACCATGGACATACCACACGACAAATTCTGAAGTGCTCCGCAAAATGAAAAATGATATAGAAATATTGACCACCGTAAAAACACGGAAGCTTCAGTACCTTGGCCACATCATGAGGAACAATAGCAGTTATGAACTCCTGCAATCTGTTCTCCAGGGAAAAATACCAGGAAAGAGAAGTGCTGGTAGAAGAAAAACTTCTTGGTTAAATATCTAAGAACATGTACCTCCAAGACAGCTACGGAGGTAATCCGAGCATCAACCAGCAAAGACGAGACAGCCAAGATGGTTGCCGACATCCGGAACGGATAGAGACCAGAAGAAGAAGAAGAAGTCCAGAATGCGGAAACGATTGCAGTAGTGCTGTTTTGTGTTTTCTTAGAGAAACTTACATTGTTGAGGCGTAATAAACAATAATACCAACTTTCACTGAGATCATTATGGAGCTAAGGTATACGTCCCATCAAACATTAAACGTAACTTTTGAAATAAGGCTCGTTAATGTGTCGATGGACTGTAATTGGTTTGAGTGTATTGGCACACTATAACTTCCGCGTTTTTCTCTACAGCCATTTATTCTATTACGAAAAGTGAACAAGAGATTTATTTGGTAACGTATCACTTTTATACATAAATCTGTAAGCGACCTTTTCCGTAACATGTCTTCGTCCATGCACCGCGCAAAAAATACCGAACCGATTTGGGTAAGGTTTTCACAGATGGAAAGCTTAGAGCCTAACTAAAAAAATCTTCTGTATCTATGGAACGGTGGACGAGGCGAGATAATAGTCTGTAAGCTGAAAACCCCTATAGATCACGCTACATCAAACACGAACTCTCATTTCAACCTCAACAGACAGGTACCACAGATCACACTACATCAAAGATAACACTCCACGCTTAGGATTAATATTGTTTTACGGCGTAACTTTGGCTATTTAGTGACGAGGCACTTGTGAAGGCAATTTACATTATGTAAAATTAAATTCAGTTGTTTGCAACTTTAATAACGTCAATTAAATGGAACTCGCGAAGGAAATTTAAATTATTGAAAAATTAACTCATTGTGTCTTAAGGGAGGCTCACTACTTCACAAAATTGAAGCTCCTTCTTTTGATCTGCGAAATGTGAGGTCCACGCGTGATAAGCTGCCTGGAAACACCGGTAATTATTACGTTTCTAGTACATTAAAGTATTAAAACAGCAGAACTTTTTGCGCAGAATGAGTGCAAAGTTCGACATTGCTGAAGCTCCAAAGTATCAAGTCTACAAGCGGAACGAGTTGTACCGTGCAGGTGTGAAAGTAGTTTCTAACCTTCACATCGCTGCAGAACTAACTTCGGGTCACAGTACGTATTCAGGAAAACAATGGGATATCTGTTAGCACTGCAAACTACTGCGAACTTTTTAACGTGGTTAGAGAGACCTATCAGTCAAAATAAACATAATTGCGAACCTCTTCGCAACTCTTCCACAAGATAATATTAGGTATCTTACTTTCGGAAGCGAAATTTGAAAAACCACACTGGGCAGCAATGAGTCCTACCCGCTATAGCGTAGATTTGACCATCATTTGGTTAGTCCTCTTTAAAGCATATTTTGTAGAAAGAAACTTTACAACGGGCAGCTATACAAGACTTCGTGCGCTATTAATACCAGCACCTGCAACATCTATACCTATAAAATGCCAATCGTGGTCACGATGTAGCGATGTCTGCCACACTCTGACGTCACGCTTCCCGCCTCCGTTGCCCAACCAACAACGACCGGGGATGTTGTGCTACTTAATAACAGTTCTATTTAGCTAAGCATCTACGAGTAAATGAGCTGCCAGTACACTAAAAGAAAAGTTTTTTTTTGTAAAAATGGACATATTAATTATTAGTTGCTTTTTTAATTAAAATTCGTTCGATGAAGATTTTTCATATGCTCTCTGCACAGCGATACCGTCGTTCCAATAAGCTAAGAAATATCTACATTACATTTTCAAGATTATGAGCGTCATTTGACAAAAGTTGTTCTTAATTAGCAAAGAAATGAATTGCTAAAACACTGCGTTCAACGCGCCATTTTTGACGGGTTTACAAGATCTTTATATTCTATGTAGATATTTTAAGTCACTGTTATAATATGTTTGAAAAAATTATTTGCCGAAACACTGAAATAAAGGTATGTACGGCGTGTAAATTAATATATTCATTATTAGTTGCTTTTATTAATGGTGTCACTATAACATACACATGTAAATATTTCCAATGGGTCAAATTTAGATCGCAATGCAGTGAATGTATGAACGGGTAATTTTGAACAGCAATATTGGTAGAAGTTGTGATTATGTCGAAAGGCAGACAGGACCAGAATGACAAAAGACACAATTTTTTTACAGAATAATTCAGAATGAATTTAGTTTAATAAATTATTTAAGCTGCTTTGATAAGCTCCGAGTAACTGAAGTTATTATTTCAAATGGATGGAAGTAGTTCCGTATTTTTACCATGCTGAATGAGAACTGGACCAGGAATAAAACCAATATCACGCGATATAGCATGAGGTTTTAGGATACCTAATTTATTTTTAATTTCACTCTCTCCCTAATTCTGACATGATGAATTCATTTGAAGTTCCAACTGTATCGCTTTGTAAACAACAACCGAATTATGTAGACTACAAATTACAAAATAAGGTTATGAACAATACATAACATCAATTCTATCTATTTAGGCAACCACAAAGAAAGAATTGCCAAAAACACTCCTTTCACTTGTCGTTTCTGACGGACTTAAAGGCTAGTTTGTTTACGAAGAGCAAACTGAAAGCTGGTAGTGCGATGTGAAAAATGTATATCCAATAATGGAGGTTAAGTAGAAGAATAAAGGTTTCGTATTTGTGTCGCAGTATATTAGAGAGACGGCGTGTGGTGTGGGGACAGGTTTTGATGTGTTGTTGCCTCTGGTGTGCCTGCTGTCGTGTTGAGTGTGGTGGTGGATTATCTGTGTTGCGGGGCTCTTAATGTCTTCATCTGGTGGGAGTGGCCACCGAGGCCTCAATCAGACATGATACCAGCCGGCCGGCCGGGCGGGCAAAAACAGCTACCTACCTACCTGGCTTCCCAGGCGCCGCTAGCCGCCAACAGGCCCAACCATCAAACTAAACTACCCGAGTCACAGTACTCGAAGTACATATACCTTCTCAGTGGCTACGTTACGACTGCACACCATACTTACTCTGTTAATAGAGCCGCTTGGAGACCAGCAGGAGGTTTTGTACCTAGACATAACTTCGACATAAATCTGCGACATGAGTTCAACGTATTTTTTCGCACTGTGTATCGTAAAGTTCCTCTTAATAGCTGTACAGTTTACCCTTTGCACCAGCAGGAGTACACACCCTCGCAGCTGTTTGGCGTTTCCTTGATGTTCATTTTCCAGGTCGATTGAATGACCATATAGCCACCTCACCAGCCACGATTAACACCGTTTTAACTGTGTTCCACTAAAGTCAAGCGTTTTTTCCATATTAAACCTTCTCACCTCGATCTGAGCTGAGAAATCGAATCCACATCGCAGTTGAAGAATTGACGCTGGATCCAGCCTGGCAAGAAACTGATTTCCTTTGAGCTGCATCAGCACTCGCTTCGAATCGTTTCTAAGTAACACTTGAGAGGTTTTCCAACAAAACATCATCTTAACCCATTCCGCAAATAATCCGAATCAATTGCTTTTGCTTTTCTTTCCTTTCATCTTTGTGGTAATTTAAAGCGCCTTGCAGCTTTCTTCCTACGATCGCCTTGCCTCTGGCCGGGTGTAGGCAGGTTAGGGGGCATCCACGTGAGGTGTTTTTCCGCAATTCTGCCCCCCCCCCCTTTTTGGTGAGACTTTGAAAGATTTCGTTGGACCCCCCCACCCCCTGTAAAATGACGTGAGACTTTGCGGGAACCCCCCTCCCCCTACCAATCGACCTCGCAACTTTTTGAGACTTTTTTTCTGTCTCATGCTCCGAAAGGTTAACCCCCCCCCCACCCCAGGTCAATTTGTGGACCAAAATACCCCGTAAAATCGACTTCCGCGTTATATGTAGACCTTTTTATTTTAGCTCTACAGTTCTACATGAATTTGAATACCCTCATGTGAGCTTTACTTTCACCTCCCCCCTCCTCCCCGTTGGTGAGATTTCGCTGGACCCCCCCCCCTCCCTATTTCACCTCACGTCATTATGGACGCCCCCATACCGTAGGAGATGTTTATGGGAGGTCCATTAATCATGTGATTCAAAATAAGAGGGGAGGGGAGTGTTCCGGAAAAATCACACCAATTCTCATTTAAAAGGAGGTGGGACAATAAAAATCTGAGGTCAACTTTTAACAATATTTTTCTCCTTTATTTCACAGAAGGAAAAAATGTAGTACGTAGAATACGTTAGTATTAACTCTTGGGTATTTAGTGACATGAGCAAAATACATGAAAGTACGAAATAAATTTACTTATTTAAAAATTAAAATTATCTCACATGAGGGTGGGGTGTAGGGGGATACCACCATATCTTCACCAAGCGGGGGGATGGGGGGGCGGAATTTATAAAAATTTATGAAAATTTATGAAAAAAGCACACGTAATTAATGGAACCACCCTACCACTCCATGGATAGGGTGGTTTCCCATTGCCTTCCCCAGTCCGACAAGGGAGCGTCCATAAATTACGTGAGGTTAAATGAGGGGGATCCGGCGAAATTTCACCAAAGGGGGAGGGGAGGGGGGTCAACGGAAATTCTCACGTGGTCTACAAATGACTCGAAAGTCGATTTTAGGGGGGAATTTGGTCGAAAAGTGGGGGTGTAACCAGCTTTGAACGGATGAGACCTAAAAAAAAAAGTCTCAGAAAGTTGCGAGGGCGATTCCTAGGGGGGCTTTCATGAACCAGATCTCACCAGAGGGTGTGGGGGGGGGGGGGGGGGCGGACCAGATATCACGAAATCTCACTAGAGGTGGAGAGGGGTCCGGAAATCTGGAAAAACACCTCACGTAATTTATGGATCACCCCCATGTTCGTAAGTGTTATTATTGTGTGTATGACCGTGATGGTGTGCGTTCATGTTGTGGATGAGAGATGTATTAAGGGAGACGGTGAAACCTGGTGCCCATCAATCCAAGCCTGCTCTTCCGAAAGAAACCTGGAGCCGCCAGGCTTAACGTCCTTATCCGACGGACGGTTCACCATCAGCAGTGTCTTATGCCCTCACTCCATACGCACTGCGGGGAAATTTGAGATTTAACTCAGGATTCTGTTGCTCATTCGGGGGATCAGGAATTGTGCACCATCACCTCTCCTACTTTGCCGGCCAAGTGCCGATATTGATCATTTTTTCCACCGCCGTGATTCGAACCAGCTAACCCCGTGTCAGCGCCGTTGTATCAGTTGGCAGAAGCGGGTCTAGTAGCTTTAGTGCTAGTATTAACTGCTATATAACTAATTATAGAGAAATCCTTAGAAAACGTTTTGGAGCAATATATAAAGACGGCTTATGGATGAAAAGAACTATACGAACGTACAGATAGATTTATAGATTTGATCAGAAGACGCAGATTACAATTCTATGAACATTTACAAAGAATGAACAACACTAGACTCAGAAAGCAGTTCTTTTATGTGGTAATTGGTTTGCTCTGGAATTCCAGTTGGTTTCATGAAATAGAAGATGACTTAAATCATGCAGGGATCTGCAAGGAAATGACACAGGAAGGGGGACAATTCAGGAACAAAATTATGAACACAAAATTTAAAACACACACTAAAAAAATTGACAGAACAAAGGAAATAGGAACATGGTGAACGAATGAAGAGGTTTAGGGAAGAGAAGAGGAAGAAGACAAATACAAACAAAAACTGAATAATCATGAATAATTTGAGTTTAAACACTGTCCTCAAGGCCAACAATGATTAATAATAATTATTATTATTATAAACAAATGTTTATTGCTGTTTCTTATTGTTTCCGGTATACCCAACAAATATCGAATGCGTGGGGTTTCTGTTTGTTGTTAAGCTTGCTGAACAAGCAAATCTTTATAAAATTATGAACCGACAGGTAATGTTGTGTTGCGGTTGTTTTGTCAACAGTGCGTGGCGCCTGATAAGTTACCTGGCTGTGACTCAGCAAGGCGGCTAATAAAACAACAACAACACGACCCCGTGGCCGCTGCATGTTGCGGCAGTTTCAATTCCCTCCGCAGACTGTAAGCAAGGTTCCTAAACACCACGACTGCATCTGGTGCTCGGTATGGTGTTTTCTAGTTCGAGAGGACAGGGTGCTGCACAAGATTGTGTACCAGACACATGCTATAGAAGGTACGAGGATTACCAATCATGAGACTAGTGCCGGGAAAAAATGTGACGAATTACTGACGCTTCACGTTCTCTGGGATTGGCTGTTCAATCCCCGATCAAACTGAAAAAAAGGTAGAATTGAAAAGGAAACAGAAGCTTCGTATCATCGAAGTAAATAGTTTTTGTGATCTACTTATACTCCTCCTGCTGAGAATTCTTTCACTCATTCTCTCGATTTGCCCTTCTGTCTTGAACTGATCTATTCATCTCAGCATACCCATTACAGGCAAAAACCTCCATTATCTGCTTTACTAACTCTTCGTCTTCTTGTTCAATTTTTCCTCCCATTAACAAATTAATGAATCGCAGACGTATTAAGGAATTGCCCCAGACCCTCTCTATTTTTTCAGTGTCTCTTCCGCAATCTACATGCCTCGTCCATCATTTGAGAAACACGTATTATTCGGGGCTTATCGTCCCCTTATTTACAGCAGTTTTGTATAGCATCACATTCCACGTACTTTAATTTTTCGTCTTCCTGATATTCCTGAAATAAAACTTAGCCATGTTCCATACGTACAACTTTTTTTTATAAAAAAATCTTTATCAGTCCCAGGACAAGATTTCTCTTTTTCAAAAGGTTCTTTGGTTGGTGCTATCCTGCTTTTAAGGTCGTTCTTGCGTTGGTCATCCAATTTTACTTCCTTAATTCCTGAACAGTAGAATTTACTAGTTCTTCCAATACATCTAATCTTCGTTACTGTTATATTTCATTACTTTTATTCTGCTTTAATCTATATACGGACCAAATTCACATCACAGTATTCTGTTCGTGCCCTTCAGTAATTTCTCGACATCTTCACTATTTTCTGCTAATAGAGAATTTTGATAATTTTCTAGGTTGTGTGCCAAGCTTCACGAATAAGCAGCCTATATAGAGAGTATCAGGTATTGCATACAAACTAGAAAAGTCTATTGGTGCGTTCACATCAATCAAATGAGTTTTGCTGTCATCGTTCTCTTTACAGGTTTGATGCAATCATCCATATCTTCCTATTCTGTGCTGATCATTTCATCTCGACATGCCCAATACAAACTGCTTTAATACTTTTAACCTTATTTTCCTCCACGGCCCTTACCCTTAACTGTTGCTTCCACAATAGCTTAATAAATACCGCAAGTCTTAAGATGGTTTCCACCACACTTTCTCTTCTAGAATTACTCTCTGTACCAATTATTTGCTAAATATGTTCGTTTCGTACTTTAAGTTTGCATGTAATTCTCAATCAAATCGTATAAGCTTGAAATTTGTAAGTTCGAAATGTGTAGTGCGTGCATATTTAACGTAAGTCACATTCTAAATGTGAATTGCAGTGACTGAAGTTGAGATTATAAACAACTTTTCATAGTAAATGAGAAACGAGTTAGAAATTAACTGAATTGTTAATAAATAACCCATGATACAACTTTTTTTCGTACATGTTTCATCGCTTTTTGAGAAATTGTCAGTGAAGAAGTATTTACATTGGTATTAGCAGGTTTTGTAGCTGCTCATTCCTGCCTTTCTCACAAAGCATATTATAAGATTGTTGGTGGTTTAATTAGTACGATAATAATCAGTCCACCATAAAGTTCATTTTAACTTGCGTTTATTTTCTTAAACACGTTGTCAAAGATACTGGTTACATGCATTCATACAACTCTTCTTCCACAGATTATACAGTTCCCGGCCGTCGCAAACTGAGTGAAAAACTTTGCCGAAAAAACTAACTAACTACTCTGTCTTTGATGATCGCTTTATAATTTCTACCGAAATTTCTAGAACACTTCAAAAGTTTCCGCCAGATATTTCTCGAACATTGACAAACTTAAGCAATTGAAACATATTAAAAACAATCAGAATTAATACCAAATCATTTACAATTAATACAAAATGGTCAGAAATTGAAATTAAAGATACTTAAACACAAAATTATTCACAGAAATCATTTTAAACTATAGCAAATTGTCCTTTAGACATCGTAACTTGCATTAACACTTGGAATTACGAACATTTAAACAATTTTCTTACACAATTCTGTTCTTAAACATATTGAATGAACTTTTAATAATTTCTTTTCATAAAACAAAGTCTATATTCATTGATTTACAGTTAATTGAAAAACAAACCTACCAGATCATATTCAACCAAACTCTAGCTTACTACAAATGATTTATAAAAGACAATTCCATTTAATTTTAGGTTTGAGGGCTGTTACAATATTCTATCAAGAGTTGCATTAGTGATTAGTTATTAAAAATTGATTTACTGAATCAACCGCAGAAAATGGCCTGCAACAACGATGATTTGAGTTAGGAATGTTTCCATTCTTGTGGCCAATCCAGGATGTCACAAAAAGATCCACCATCCAGTCTCTTTTGCTAAATTTCCACCTCACCCATCATTTTCGAAACATGTTAATTTCTTACTTTATGCATGCACTTAATTTTTAACATCTATAATCATCTACACTAATATTATAAATACGAAATTAATCCTGTCTCTCTCTCTGTTAGTGTTTAACGACTTAACCGATCTTGATGAATTTTGACAGGGAAATACTACGTATCATTATGAAGGACATAGGATGCTTTTCAGGATAAATAACAAATTTTGTCATGAAATTTTGAAAACTAACCGAACAGTGACAGACAGACGGATAGCGTGTGTAGGTCTGTGTTATATCGGTGACTCAGGCTTTGATTCTCTCGCGGTGTTTGTGTATGAACACCTTACTATATACAGTTCTGGGAAAGAATTCTTATTCGCGGG
>CM061918.1:67465344-67835008 GCA_031002005.1 Vandiemenella viatica
TTTTGAAAAGGAAATACTATATAACATTAGAAAGGACATACGATATCTTTTCTGGATAAATAATAACTTTGTCGTGAAATTTTGAAAACTAACCGAACAGTGACAGACAGACGGGTACCGTGTGTTAGTCTCTGTAATGTCATATCGGTCACTCAATCTCGCAGTCAGTTTTTATTTGATCTCAAGAAAGAACAGCGAAATCAAGAATGTTGTGTACAAAACGGTCATAAAATATCACCATAAGGTGACTTACTTTTAAACCACAAACAAGAATCTGCCCGAGGAATTGTGTCAGGTAGTCTCTTATAATACCCCCCCCCCTTTCCCAGCCCATAGTCTGTTGTGATTTTTAAAGAGGTTGCAAATTGGTTCTCTTCATGAGAGAAGTTCAATGGTAGAATGGTATGAAAATGGCTTCCCCGTCATATAATTCCAAACTCCGTGCTTTTTTGGTACACTTTTTACGTAAGTTACTGCTTTGTATATTCAATTCTAGCAATAAAGTTCCAAGTACGCTTATGAAGACGAGATAGCAGCTAGTAAACTTTACATTTGTGTAAAATCATGTAAAGTACGTCTTAAAAGTAAAAAACCTGGAGATCTGTTCATGGGTGAATCTCTATTGGAGACCTCACTGTGTTTTGCATTTGATGGCGTTGGTTGGCAAGTTATTTGACTACTTTAACATCATAGTTAATCATTATAGGCAAGAGCAAGAAATTTGTTCCTATCAGATGCCCAGAAAAATATTCAGTCCCATAAAATATTTGATTGGTACCGAGCGTGGTGGTATAACGGTTAGAGTTCTGACCTCGCATTCGGGAAGACGGCGGTTCGAATACCCGTCCGGGCATCCAGATTTGGGTTTTCCATGGTTTCCCAAATCACTCCAGGCAAATGCCGGAATGCATCCTTCAAAAGGCCATGGCCGAATTCTTTCCCATTCCTTGCCCCCCATACTTTCCCATCTCTAGAGTCCTTTCTGTTAAGAGACGTTAAGCAGTTTTAAAAAAAAAAAAAAAAAAAAAAAAAAAAAATTGATTGGTATACTACACGTATTTGTATATGCAAGCAATGGAACTGAGTGATATTTCAGTGAGTAAGAAGCTCATCTGCAAAATTCAATGACCCACGCTCAAATTTCGGTGCGACCAGGAAAGAAGATTTGATGAAATCATTAAAGAACTCAAAGTCAAACCAGTTCTCGAAACTGTGCTATGTATGAAGATGGACCGAATCGCAAAAACAATCCTCAAATACCATCCCAGCGACAGGAAAGATGTAGGAAGACCATCAAGAAGATGGATGTACACCGTAAAAGGTCACTGGATAGGAAGAAGGAAACCAGAAAAATTTCTGCGGGTTTTCCAATGTTCATATCTTTAGGCTAGGACTCTCGGTAGTTTGTTTTTTGTGCATTTCTCGCTTTACACCTTGTCTACATCGAGGTCAGTAAAGGCGGGAAAGGACTTGACGCAAGGATCAGAAAGGAATTCGGCCTTATGTGATTTGAGGAAACCATGGAAAACCCAAATCTGTATGGCCGAATGGGGATTCGAACCTGCGTCCTCCCGAATGCGAGGCCAGAGAGTTACCACTCACCCACCACGCTCGGTGTCGTTGGTCGGATTTCACTTTAAACGGAATAAGTGGCGAATCGAAATTCTGTCACCAGATCGCCGTACTATAGGAGTTTAGTACCTGGAAGTTCTGGAACATTCACCTCAATTGCTGATAATACTGAGAAATAACATACATAAAAAAAAATCACACGGTAAACAAATGTATGAAAGACAAGGAAAAGCAATCAAACAATACAAAAAACATCATACAGCGTTCCACAAACTAAAGGTAAACAAATGCAGACCGGTGATTCGGCTAAATATTTAGTGCAGAGTTGGTTTAGTTGCGAAACAAGCACCAAGCACAAACTGACCTGCTACTCGAAAGAGAAGGAAAAGTAACTGATTCCGGGAATGGAATAAAAACGAAGCAATGTAGAAAGAAAATGTAAGTAAAATATAATCAATATCACAACTTCATTGTACAAAATGTAATAACACAACCACATTGTAACATGTATTCACATTTAGCAGGAGAAACCGTTAAAAATGTTCCTATAAAAGAAGCGAAACGCGTTCGATAAACAAACGAACAAAAATTCAATTGCTTTGGAAGTACGCGTATTTATTTATTAGTGTAGGAGTTTATTTTATCTGTAAGCCATGAAATAGATTTCTGCAAAGGAATTACATTCTTCTGCGTAAAGTCTTTCTGGCTTAGACAATATTCATAGATTTTTTGTTTGTTAATTTCGTTTTTCTCGCCCCTAGTCCCCTGAGTACTGCCTTTACCTGCATCTTTTCACCCAGCGATTTGCTTTATAAAGAGGTGTTTATTTCCTTGTATTTTGTTAGCACGTAATTTTCAGTTTTTTACGTTTATCAAGTATTGTGTTTTTATAGCTATTAAACATCTCACGTGTGTACTGCAGCAAACGGTTGCTTGAAATTGGCTACAACTTCCGCTACAACAGCGTGTTAATTTGACTTGTTCGTAAATACTGGAAAGACCGACGGTCCTTAAGCTGTGCCGTGGGGTTCCGAAGAAATCCCACCGTAAGATTGTTATTGCCTTAAAGTAGACAGGAAGCAGAGAGTATATGTCTGTTTTATTAGTGGACTTATTAAAAAATAATCTTGGTTCTTGGCAGCAAACCAAGATTAGGGCTCAGCTGAACCTCAAATTAAAATGAAGTCCAAAACGTAATTATAATCTGGCAAATTATTATCTGTCGCGAGACGTCCATTTGTTATTAAGGATGGCGGTAAAACTTCCCCGTCATCCTACCCGATGATTATGCGACTTACAACTGTTGTTAAACTTTACTGCAGTCTACTGCGTGCATTTTGCCGGTTTTAAAACACCCTTATAGCAG
The DNA here is from genome assembly GCA_031002005.1 of Vandiemenella viatica. Classification (NCBI taxonomy): domain Eukaryota; kingdom Metazoa; phylum Arthropoda; class Insecta; order Orthoptera; family Morabidae; genus Vandiemenella; species Vandiemenella viatica. The sequence goes on from CM061918.1 coordinate 67,468,283, forward strand.
AAACGTGTAAACTAGAAATTTTAAAAGAGATTTTTTGTTTGTTCTTCAGTTTATTGACTAGTTAAATACAATCTCTTCATTTGACTCTGGGCTAAACTGATATCTTCATCTGCACGTGCATGCAATTAACATATGTGCCCAAAAACGTAAGCAGATTAGATACGCAGGTAGAAAACAAGAGGTTTTGTGTGATTGTTAAAAAGTGGAGGGAGAATTGCTTGCTGAAGGTGCGAAATATAAATATCTTGGCATGTCATTTGATGATAAACTCATGGCAAGACACATTGAACAAATGGCAAGGAGAGGTTTCGAACTACTGCATCTACTGGTTGGGTGACGAGGGTGTATACCAGGGAAGTGAACTGTTTGCACTTGGTGGTGGTGGTTATGGTTGTGGTGGTCTGGAGATTGGAGTGAGGGAGGGGGGAGAGAGGGGAAAGAGAGGGGTATGGAATGCATTACAGGAGTTGGAAGTAGTGGAAAGTGGGTATATATACACAAATTACCGCAGAACACAACCTGTAACTGATGTGATGAAGCACTTGTGTTGAGAGTAAATGCAAGTCAGGATCCGGGTGAAGAGAATGAGGGGGATGTAAAAGGGATGCATTGCTGATGACGACTGGATGGATAGTGAGAGAAAATTAGTAGTAGTACATGGAAGGAAATATGCACCCGTGGCTTCATTTCAGACATTTTATGTTCCGAACTGTCTAGTCCTCCACGAATATATACTTTACTCGATTCGTTCTGAACCAAACAGGGTGGATGATACCCTGAAGGCATGGGGAGATAAGTGCGTCGGGGGCTGAGATTCAGTCAATAGTGTTTGCAGTATCCCATCAGGTGGCCCTAGGTGAATCTTGTAAATATCCTCAAACTAGTGCTTATCCGAAACACGTACTAGAGGTGAAATTACTTCAGATAATACAATTAACAAACACAAACCAGAGAAAATTTACAGGGAACATAATTTTACCGATGTGGGAATGTGATGGCCAATATTAGACCGCTTGCTCGTAATTTTTTTTCCTCCGTCTATCCTTGAGTGAAAGTTTGACGATAGTCATTGCTTTCGGTTTTGCGTCTCATGATTTAATAGAAGCTCTTCTCTTTTTCTCCTTGTTCGGTTCGCACAGATGCTTTTTCCTTTCTATCTTTTGTCTTTTAAAAACGCGATGATGGAACAGCAATTAAATCATCGTTTTGTTGTTCTTCAAGAACTATTTTTCTTCCCTACGTTCTGTAGAAGTTTTCGGTGTATTGTCTAATTTGTTAAAGTGAATTATTTCGATTAAATTGGATTAATTATTGAAATAATTTTGAATAGAATATGAGATATAGGAATAACGTTCAATATTATGATAGATGCGACATACAATGTGTATAATATTCACGAAGTAACCCATTTTGTTGTGTGACATCTTTGATTAGTCACTGACGTCTCCACATAAGTTGTGTGCACAACATTACCAATCTTCGTGATATTTTCGAAGGCACAACTATGCGTAAAAAATTAAAAAACTATACATTTCACATTTACAATGTCAATAAAAGAATTTTTGCATTTTGTAGAAAGATGAGACTCGATTTTTTTCATTCAAATAAAAAAATAGTAGACAGCATAAAAACAAAAAACGCGATAAAAAATACTTTTTCGAACTTTTTGGATTTTTTTCTTTTTAAAAAATGTAAAGGAATATACGACCTGCTGATAACAAAGTCGATGGAATCTGGAGAGAGTTGCGGCTAAACAACAAGGGTAGACAGGAGCCTTTTATGAAAAAACCAATGCCTGATAATTTACACGAAATGAAAACTGATGTCTGAATAACAGGACCGAGAATCGAACTTACGCCCTCCAGTAAACCAGACCCGAACGTTAACCACTAACAGGACAGACACTCTGTGTTACCTGATCTTTTTGTCTCGTAACGGCAGGGACCGACGTAATTTTTTAGGTTGTTGATAATGTAGACTATCTCTGGCATCAGAACCTGAGCAGTGGGCAAGCTGTGGCAAAAAAAAAAAAAAAAAAAAAAAAAACAGCTTCAGAAAAAGAAGGAAAATCCATCGCCAGTTCTCTTTGCCACATGTCGCCAACTTGACAAACTGCAAGAGATCTATCTTTACTGGGGTAGCTGGTGCCGAGCTGCCGTGACGAATCGATGGGGTAGCAGGTGGCAAACACGGCAGAGACTCAAAGGAGTGCGGTTTTTTCGCGTCCGCAAAGAGTTAATTGAGAAAAATTGCCATCGGTTGCAACTCTTTGGTCGCACAGCCATCAATTCGTGTTCAGCCGTCGACTCGTTGTCAGAGAGCCATCAGTTACGCCGGCGACGTAACAGCTTGTGAGAGAGACTGTAAAAAAACCTATCATCCAGTCCACCGCTGTTATTCTTTACAGTAAAAATTATTACTGGATGCTTTTTGTTTATTTATGTTGATGTTCTTGTTATATTGTCTGTCTATTTAGGCTACCGAGCTATGTTTCTGTGGTTTTTCAATATTTTTCCCATTAAATTAAAGCCTAAAATCAACCATAAAGAAAGGCATGTGCACTGAAGTGCCAAAGGTAATAGGATAGGAAGATGAAAATATCCAGACCACGGAACAGTCGTAGAAATGTGCCGTGCGGTGTCTAGGCTTTCATTTGTACTCTCGTGATTCGTATGAGAGGATTTCCGACATGATAACAGCTACACGGCATGAACTAACAGATTGAACGTGGAATCGTATTTGGCGCTAGAGTGTGAAATCAACATTCCTCGTTCAACAGGGTCGAGAGATTTCCGTGAATATGTAATCTCTGGCATTATCTTACGCCACAGATATCGCTGTGTCCGATCAAATCTTTCACAATGACCGAGACCATCGACATCTGCGTCGAGGTGTGAGCGTTGACAGACAGGCAAGCCCGCGTCATAGAACAGCAACTCACAATATGGGACGTGCGACAGTCATGTCCGTGCGGACAGTGCAGCGAAATTTGACGTTGATGGGACAGCGCAGCAGAAGACCGACGCGAGTGCCTCTGCTAACAAAACGCCATCGGCTGCTGCACCTCCCCTGGATTCGTGAACATATCGGTTGGACCCTTGATAACTGGAAAAGATTGCGTGGTCAGACGAATCACGATTCCAATTGGTAAGAGCTGATGGTAGAATTCGAGTGTGAGGCATTGGACACAGGTTCCTAGGGAGGCTCCATCCTGGAATTGGCTATGTTTACGTGACATGAACGGAAACTGCACCAACCATTGAATGCATATGTTTATTTTCAGCTATTTGGAGACCATCTGTACCCATTCATGGCGTTCATATTCCAAAACAACGATGGGATTCTCCAGCACAACAATGTGCCTTGTCAACGGGGGAGATTCGTAAATGATTGGTTTGACGAATATTGTGGACAATTCCAGCGAATTATTTGGTCACCTGACCGCCAGACATTGTTACGATCGAACTTATCTGCGACGTGATCGGAAGATCAGTTCGTGGAAATGAACGTGATTATAATTTTTGCAATTGTGGACGGCTTGTAGAGGAAGCATGGTTTAATATTTTGTACAGGGGACTTCAGACAATTTGTTGACCTAATGCCACGTCGGGTTTCAAAACTTAACCTGGCAAAAGGGGTTCCCATACGATATCAGAAGGAATCTCATGTCTTTTGGCATTTCATTGCATTTTGCTTTCAAGCTACATGTTAATTATTATGAGCATTGAGCAATGGAACCACAGAGTCAAAATATGTACAACATTGCATCATGACAAAATAAAGGTTATAAGTGTTATTTAGTAATCCATTTAGTTATGCAACTGCAAGGAAATGAATTTTCAGGACACTGATTTCAGCCTGTCATTTTTGACGAGAGTAGAAACCATTGGCTCGTAGTGTAGTATGGGACCCACATTTTGCGTATCAAATACAAGAGTTGGAGAGGTTGCAAAAAAGGGCTGTAGATTTGTTTCTGGAAATTACCGCAGAATGCAATCAGTAACAGATGTGATAAAAGAGCTGGAATGGGATTCATTGGAAGACAGGAGGAGGGTGAAGAGGGTCATGAGAGTGTACAGGTCGTACATTGGTGATGTGGCATGGAAAGATTATTATTATTATTATTATTATTATTATTATTTTGTCAGTCTTTAGACTGGTTTGATGCAATCCTTCATCCCTTCCTATCCTGTGCTAACTTCTTTATTTCTACATACCTCCTACAACCCACGTCCTCAATTACCTGCTTCGTATATATTAATCTCTGTCTTCCTCTACAGTTCTTACCTTCCACTGTTCCCTCCACTAACAAATTAACCAATCCAGCATGTCTCAAAATATGACCTACCAGCCTGTCTCTTCTTCCTGTAAGCTTCGTCCATAAACTTCTTTTCTAACCCATCATTTCCAAAACTCGTTCATTTCTAAATTTGTCGGTCCACCTAATTTTCAGCATTCTTCTGTAGCACCACATTTCAAATGCTTCAAGTTTCTTTCTTTCCGGTATTCCTAAAGTCCATGTTTCGCTACCGTAAAGTGCTGTGCTCCATACATAGAGTTTTAAAAAGTTCTTTGTAATTCCTAGATCAATATTTGAAACTAAAAGGTTTCTCTTTTTCATGAAGGCTCTTTTTGCTAGTGCAATTCTGCTTTAACATCATTCCTGCTTCGGCCATCGGTTGTAATTTTCTTCCCAAGTAACAGAACTCACTCACTTCTCCTATTGCATCCGATCCTATTTTTATATTTAATCTGCTAGTATTGCCATAATTTCTGCTACATTTCATCACTTTTGTCTTACTTTGATTTATATTCAGTCCAAAAGCTTCCTTCAGTATTTTGTGCATGCCATTCAATAACTTCTCAATATCCTCAGCCCTCTCTGCTAACAAAACAATGTCATCAACAAATCGTAGCATACTGATTTTTTCTCCCTGAAAACTTATGCCACATGGAAATGTTTCTTTGACTTTCTTCATTGCTTCTTCTACATACAAGTTGAATATTAACGGGGATAGACTACAACCTTGTCTCACACACTTTTTAACTGATGCATGTCTCTCGTGATTCTCTACTTTTATTACAGCCACTTGATTCTTATATAGTTTATATTCTTCTATCTCGATACTTTAAACCTGACTTCTTCAAAATTTGGAACATCTTGTCCCACCTAACATTATCAAAAGCTTTTTCTAAATCAACAAATGCCATAAAAGTATCTTTGTTTTTCTTGATCCGCCCTTCAAGTATTAATCTTAAAGACAGAATGGAAGGGAAAAGATGACCATGACCACAAGCTGGCACTCGATTTCAGGCACAAGGGTGTAGGAAGATACTCTTTTTTGGGTAAGGGTGTCAGGGATTGGAATAGTTAGCAAGAGAAATGGTGAATAATTTACCAAAACCGTTGAAAGAATTTAAGGCTAAAATTTACAGAGGGCACATGTAGGTGGGTGCAGGGAAGGGAGAAGATGGGTGTCTAATGAAATTGCTACGGGATGTGCACTCCATCGCAATTTAATTAAATATTATTATTAATTATCATCCTCATTAAGTGATATTTGTGATCGTATGTTTAATATCCTGGTATACGCGATGGAGGCAGCATAAGTCAAATACAAAACTCAATTAAAAACAAAGGTGTTTGTTTGTGAATCACATCGTGCTAAGCTTCGCCTTGTTAGTAGGTTGACGGATGTGGACAACAGAGACGCCATGTGGACAAACCTTTGAACTGGCCAATTAGAGCAGCGTGCGATAAATCGTGTGCGTTATCGCACATATTAAACTCGAACGCGTTAATGATCGGAGAATGTTAAGCACCGTCTCGTCTCGGAGCGCGCTATATTTACACCCAGAGATCTCAGACTGGCTGAACCGAGCGACGGTCCCGGATCCAACGAAGCCGAGGGATATCCCGGCTAGTTGCAGTCTCTCATACGACGGCAGTGGACTATCAACACTTTTTAATTAGTTACTCAGTACTGGATGTCAAACCGTGATTGTGTTTTTTGAATGATTACGGGTCTAGAATAATTCGGAGTTAGATAAATGACTACTTTGCCCACGGTTTGAGTTTGGGGTCACAAGTTGTGACGCTAATCCGATCTGATCTATTTCTTAAGTTTTACCACTACTGATTTCCTCTTACCGTCGGTTTCAATCAAAAATGCATTGCACAAAATCTTAAAGCGATATATATGTACATATATATAAGCCTACTGATGAAAACAGAAGAGCTAATTCTCGCAAAGGTGTGTTTTCATAACACCATCACACGCTTGAAGCTTAAATAGCAGTATATCTTCGGAATTTTATTTTCATATTCATGATACCACCTGTTTCTTCGTATCTTGAGCCAATGTCTTTACCTCGACGTTTCATTTGTTCACTTCAGATTCTACATCGTTCTAAGATAGCATATTCAAGCTTTGCTCAATTTCTATATCGTTGAAGCTTACAGAAAGAAGAGACAGGCTGGTAGGTCATATTTTGAGACATGGTGGACTGGTTAATTTGCTGGTGGAGGGCACAGTCGAAGATAAGAACTGTAGAGGAAGACAGAGATTAGAATATATGAAGCAGATAATTGATGAATTGGGTTGTAAGGGGGCATCCATAAATTACGTGAGGTATTTTTCCGGATTTCCGGCCCCCCCCCCCCCCCCACTCTGGTGAAATTTCGTGAGATCTGGCCGGACCCCCCCCCCCCTCTCTGGTGAGATCTGGTCCGTGAGAACCCCCCCTAGAAATTGCCCTCGAAACTTTTGGAGACCTTTTTTTTAGGTCTCACCCCTCAAAATCCAGTCACACCCCCACTTTTCGACGAAATACCCCCCTCTCTACAGTCCGAATAATTTTTCCAAAAACCTCACGTGAGATTTCCGTAGACCCCCCCCCCCCTTGGTGAGATTTTGCCTGACCGCCCCTCCCCTATTTCACCTCACGTAATTTATGGATGCCCCCTATGGGGTATGTAGAGACGAAGAGATTGGCACAAGATAGGAAGGGGGTGGATTGCATCAAACCAGTCGAAAGACTGACTACAGCAAAAAAAAATCAATATTTGATTATAAAAGTTTCTTGTTTGTTGTCTTTTTTATCAGTACACTCTGGTTTTTGGATGCTTACTTTGCAGTCGGTTATAATTCTACTTCTTTAATACCAGAGTTATCTTCTTCCATTTCATAGGCATACGTCGCTTTTGTTATTCTTTTTTCTGCTGCACGTAATGACACCCGTCTTGGTTTTGTTAATGTTTAGTACAGATTTTTGTTCCAAATATTTTGTTCCTGTCGTTGAGTACTTTCCTCCCATACTGCTTAACTAGCCGTAAACACGGCCATTTGGTGACATGTTGTGGCTGCCGGTACGCTGGTAGCGACATACATCACCATATTATACACGCACCAGACTGGTTTCTCACCCGGGATTTACAGCTAATTTTATGTTTCGTCCAGAAACATGTCTCCCTCGACTGGTCCCGCGCTGTGGTGTTAAATTTTACGCTGCGTTCGGAGGCAAAACAAGATTTAGCGCCCGCATGCTTGTCACTTCTTTGGCCCGTACCGCTTTCGTCAACAGTTTCTTTCTTCTCCTTCCGTGTTTATTGCTCCGCCATTTTATTACTTTCGCTGAATATACCCTGTTCTGTCGTCGAAGTTTTCACAGCAAATTTGGACCATAACACAAGTAAATATGAGAAAAAACTAACAGCTGTCCAAGCAGAATTTAATAAGCTGTGGAAGAGGCATTAAGTGTAGCTCATTATCGTCAGCGATTTTAGCTGCAGTGTGGGCACGCCAGAGATAACTAGAAGCAGACACACACTGATCTTAGCGCGACAAAACAGAGAAATTGGGTACCAACATAACATCATTTTGCTATCGCTGACGAATTTATGAGTTTTGTAGAGTAGCTGACGAAATGTATATTGGTAGTGAATCTGATAACGCACAGTGGTAATAAGAAAAATTAATTGGAGGAATCAAAGATAAGATGAATGTTTGTGGGACAACTCATTGGTTCACAATGTTTTGTATTTTAATATCAGATGGATGGATGATAGGGTATTTGGATACTTAAGAGTGTGTTGTTACATACTCCCACGAATAGTTAATAGCTAATACTCTAAGGGAGAACATACCGAACGTAAATAAATAGTATAAAAAATCTTTTAAAAAAGATCTCCTGCTGTTGACTTGTGATCCTTCGACAGACTGTCAGAAAAAATGTGTGTGTGTGTGTTTATTTTTTTTTACTACTATATCCTTTGAGCGACGATAAGAATTTCTATAAACGGAATAAATTGCAAGGAAAGGGAAAATGACTCATCACTCACCAAAGTTGAAGGCAGCGACGGGAGAAGAACATATACCACGGACACACAAATATACACAATATTTCGGTTATTAAACATTATTCATGTTGGAGACAATGAGTCATGAGGCTCGGGAGATGTGCACACGCCGAAGGTTGCTACATGACTGGGTGGATTATCAATATGGCGGTGGGACTGAGATATTGTATATAAATATGTAGATCGCAGATGGTGGTAGAAATAATAATATAGCAAAAGGGGGGGGGGGAATTAAGTAAATAAATATGGACGGATAAATTTTGTGGAAAAAATAAAATAAAATAAACGGAATAAAACATTCTTGTAAATGTGCAGACAAAACTATTTTTTTAGCCGCCAACAATCACTCAATATCCCATAACCACATGTTTCAACACAGCAAGAGTCTTCAAGAGTATTTTAGCCTTGTCTTAACAACTGAGAATGACTTGTCACATTCGTGTATATGATGTTTGTTGTTAATATTACAACTATGGCTGCAACATTAAGACTGATGTGAGAATCACATGGAACACAAAACACATTCGACAATTAATATCCAATCGTTACCTGATAAGATCGTCTTTAATAATTTTAGACGTCGTCAAGATGCTAGGGAAAAAAAAAGATGATTTATAGTGTGACAACCATACCGGCGAACACGACATTCGGATGACAATAATTCAGAGAGGAGCTTCGCGTAAAAATTCCCCTTTTGGGAGTTATAGACCGAGATACACCGGGAGATAGGCAGACAATAGTAAAACGTGGAAATAAATGCGTGCGGTTGGCAACGCCGGCGGAGATGGGAAGACCCAGATTAGGCGTGACCGGCCGCTCGGTGATTTATAAGGTGGCAGCCCTGCGTCTTGTTCGCTTTGGCGCGCTTCGCGACGGTCAGCCATTGTGTCGCAGCGCTCTCAATTACTTCGTCTCGGTTTAATTACTCTTCGTTTGCCAATTAACGAGTTCCCGACGCCTGCAGGGCGCCTGCATAACGCGCCCCGTTTCCATTGTGTGTGGGTTCGCACCATGTCGTCACAGTTAGAGGGCAGCAGTCGATGGTTTTTACTCAATTTAAGAGCCGAGGTTGTATCTACGAAATCAATTTCCACGGCGAAAAACATCCTCGAACCACTAGCCTCGTCAGTGTTATATCGTTTTTTAGTTATCAATCCGAAGATTAGTTTGTAGTAAATCTCCATGTATGCCGCTTCTCTGCCTTTCTTTTTAATTCTACACAGCTGCTGCATTTCACGTCCATCATAATTTGGTTCATATAACTTGTAAAGTACATAGTACTTAATAGAAATTATGGTCACGTTTGTAAATATATATGTGTAAAAGTAAAGTTATAGAGTGTATTATTAACCTCGGCATTTTAGTTAATAGAACAAGGAAATTGATAGTGACGGTGTAGAGTATCTTTGGCAGACAAATGAAGAGAATATATATAAGAAAGCTTGGGTTGATGGAACCACGAACATGTGATGAATTTTACGAAAGAGGAAGCTTTAACAAAAAGAAGCTTAACATGAAATTGTATCTCTCTTTGTAATTGAAAAGTTTGTGCATAATTGTTAATAAAATATATATAGCCCAGGGACAGAAAGAAAGAATTGGTATATGGCCTGTGAATATTGTGTGTCCAGGAGGAAATGATGTATTTATAAATTCACAGAAGTAATAATAGTGTATTATAAAATTAATGTTAGACTCAAAAATAATTGTGTGTTTGATGATCCAAAGAAAATTGAATGAATTATTTGAGAAAAAATTTAAGTAAACAGCTAATGATATTAAAATTAAGATTTTTCAGACGGTAAAGTGTTGGATGAGTACGGCCTACTAGATTTTGAAAGCCATAAAGAAGGAATTCAAATTACGGCAAATGAAAAACAAAAAAAGAAGAAAGTAAGCTTGTGTACGGACAACCTTGACGCACACTAAATAGTAATAGCAAGATAAAAGAAATTTTAATCTTCCTCTGTGGTTTGTTCCTCCAATAATCACCATAAGTAAACCATTGTGAAGCAAAACATGGAATATCATCTTGTCTCTTTTTAACCGTACGTCTTTCCAGAATATTCGTTCCTCATAAACACTTCATCATTAATGACATAACCAAACCAGTTTATTTTTAGCATTCGTCTGTAACACTAGACATCAAATGCCTCCAGTCGTTATCTTTCCGCCATCCCTAAGTTCCATGATTCAGTTCTACGTAGAGCTACGCTCCTGACATATATTTTTAGAAGATTCTTACGTGTTGACAGGCTGATGCTGTTGCAATATAAACAACCTTCTATCTTAAGAAGAGATTAGAAATTGCTACCTTGAATTATTTTCATTACAATTGTACTGTTGCGTGAAAGCAACACAAGGAATTAAAGGAAAATGAAGAAAAAAAAATTAAAGTTTATGTCCATTTCTTGGATGGACGTATTACTGAAAGTGGCAATGACTAAATGCCCAAAAGTGATATTAGCATTTTTCCTGCTGCTTCGACAGTGAATACTTGGTGTGCGTAGTAACGCGTTTGCCTTTTGTTTATCTTCTAACAGGAATACATAAACGTTTCTGAAGTAGCATCTTTGTAACCTTAACAGTAAATTAAGCTTCACAGTGTTGTAACGCTTATTGGAGTGATGTAGTGGTTTTATTAACGTATATTCTAAAGTACTATATCTCAGAAAACTTAAAAAAATAAATAACCAAAGTTACGTAGTTAAACAACACTATTAACAGAATCCAAAGAGTCTATTTGTATTGTGGTGTGATCTTTGGTTGGTGTCTCGTAAAGGAGTGTATCTTTGAAATGCAGTGTGATCTATGGCGCCTATCTATTATCGGTTCGAACAAATTATTTTAATTTAATTTAATTGCAATGGAGCACAGGCTCCGGTGGCAATTTCCCTACACACCCATCTTCCCCCTATCCTGCACCTACCTACATTTGCCCTCTACAAATTTTATCTTTAAATTCTTTCAAAGATTTTTTCTTGTTCCGTTCCCCGGTTACGTAGTGTCATAACATATACCGCAGATTTTAAGCTAGACCGTAAGCTTTCAAACTGTACAAACCCCATCCAAATTGGTTGTGTAGTTTTTGCGTGATGCCTGGACAAATGGGCAGACACACGCAGCCCGCTTACAGATTTATTGTACATATATAAGATGGCATGAAAAAGAGACAAACTAGAATTTCTACAAAGTGAATTTCAGAAAATAATTAATTCCATGTGGGTTAAATGGTGGAGACATAAAAATTCGCTCGCATTTCCCTTGTGTTTTGGTATTCTCACCGGATAAAGGACCTTCAACTCAATATCAAACCACAACCACCGTGGTAAAACGTATTCGGTTTATGCAGGTACAAAAATATTTTCATAGTACATTATTTTTGATATGGAAACTATTCCTACCTTGCACAAGATTTTTTTTTTCATAACTTAATTTAAATATATTATTTTAATTGACTTTTTAAAATTTTACAGCGATGTTCATAAAAAAGTTATATCATGAAACAGATTTAGTAAGATTTCCTTTTTCAAAGGATCGGTAATTGAAAAATGAAGTTCGTCGGATTTTATGTCTTCGGTACAGTAGGAACAGTTAACGTATTTCACTCTCTCTCTCTCTCTCTCTCTCTCTTCTCTTGGAGACAAGCTTTTAACATTAAATGCCGACTTTTAAGAGTTTACGGCCACCTTTATGGACCACAACATCCAACGGAATTGGACATGAAACACGAGGAAAAAGAAAAACTGCAAAAAGTTTATTCGAAATCTATTATTACTGAAGAATTATACTAAACAAAGAGCTACCCATCGACTGGTTTTATTTTCATAGACTTCATACATATTTCGGCATAATTGGCACCACATCCACTGACCAGTTAATCTTGAAATTCTAGACAACTATAAGAAAAACATGCTCTAGTATCATTGGGCAATAAGCTCCCCGACATTTTGCACATGTCTTCTTACTAATCAGGGTGAACTACTCGTAATGCCAGCCTACTCCTAAAGGTACGGATTTTGCAACAGGAAATCTTGAACATTTTAGTTTCTATGCGGACATTCGTAGCCGTAACAATTAATTAATAAATTAATTTGTCAATTAATTGTACACAGAGGGTTAACATTCGCCGGACCTCACTAAAGTTTCCTGCAAATGAATATAAAACATTTTCCGTAAAAGGGAAGTCGGCAAAGTTATTCACAATCATTGATTTGGTGTATGATGATTTGAAAAATATGTACAACTCTACGGTGTTTGGAAATTACATTTCATAATTACCATGCGAAGTTGTGTGTATTCTTAAGACGCTAAATAACTAACCTAGTATATGTAATTGCTAATATTATTGGTTTAGATATGTACTGTTCCACACCCTCCAGACTAAAATCACATCGGATTAAACCAAATATATTTAATGTGATTATCATGGCCTATTATAAAGGGCCAGACGTGGTATTTACTAACATATTTGGAAAAAAAAAATTCCTGTATCAATGGTCTGGTTACATGTAATGTCAACAGTGGTAAATTAAATAAAAAAAGCCGTCACGTTAAATATAATCAAAGAAGATAGAAATAATTTCCATACTTCAATCATAAGCCAAAAATCAAAACTGATGAGCGAATTATTGTTTTGTGTAAAATTTTTGCATGACAGTACCTGGATATGACAAACGCTACATTCCACAATCCTACTAGAAAGTGACAGAAATAAATAGCGTAATTTTCCTTCCAAACTATTTAAAATGTAGCTAGAACAGTAGATGTTTCTACCTGTTTTCGGTGACCTTATAATGGATTTAAGGATTTAATGCATTATTTACAGTTCTTTGTACTTTTTTCTTACTATTAATATCTTGTACTTACAGATGAATTATTTTTAATAATATGACATTTCACTTAATTTCCTTCGTATTAATGTTCACATCCAAATATGACTAAGTCTTCTGCTAACTATTTTAATCAGAAAAAAATCGAAGAACAGAGTTAAAAAGATGAGATAAAACTACAATTAGGCTAGGTGTTACTATCTTCCATATTTGTCACATAAAATTTAAAAAAAGTAGAAAAGTTGTCTCTGACATTAACTGTATTTGAAAAAGTGTAATTACAATGTATACCACTGATGACAGAGAAGCCAAAACACTAAAATTTTGAACCTTTGTTGTTAGTCTGTCCGCATACAACGGGAAAACTAAACTACTCATAGATATAGCTTTTTGTCACCGGTTAAGATATAAGATACCTGTTGCCCAGATCAGTAGCTTGATTCTCGATGATTTAGAGGCCAAAACGCAGAGTTTTTCGATAAGTCCGTGCATCAAGAAAACACTAATGACGTATTTTTACGAAAATGAGCATAGTGATAATCTGCTAGCGTACAGGAGGCTTATCATATGGGGTTAATAACATAGTTACTATGATATAGAGGCCAAAACCGTAAATTTTAGAATCCGTCTGTGAGCTAATCACGCAAAAAGTGACTAAAGAATTTCAGCAAAACTGAACACATTGATAACTTATATCATCAGATAATATATAGGCTGTTTTTATTATCATATTCTTGTTAGTATGATGTTCTCGTTAATGCATAGGCTAAAAACCGTACTGTACATTTTGGAATCAAGTAAAGACAGACGAACGCGTTTCAACGAATCTGCACATAGCTGATGACACGTGACAACTCATGTTTATTGTTACGTCTGCAGCTGAAAGATATAAATGTCAACAAATTCAATTATTTCGTAATGGAAGCTGTTCTTCAATATTTTGCAAGTGCTACATTTCTGGCAGCTGTGTTGACAACGATTGAGTACAATGAAGAGAGAACTGCTGGCTCAGTCGTAATTCATTTCAATGATAATAAATTAACGACGAATGCACACAACGTATGTACGTATGTAAATTACTTGAACTTTATACCCAAATCCTCTTATAGCGATTTTAGCCGCGAAATTGATTTGTCACTTTATTCGTACCAACTGTTAGTAAATTAATAGTAATAATTTATAACAAGTTGAAGGAAAAATACCGAGAGTTTATCTGGTCCTTAAGAACGAAATCACGCGTGAGGCTAGTTAATGTATGACACTACCCACAACTCACAGGTTTTACTTATTAATACTTTATCATTTTCGCGATACTCAATATTTACTGGAAGTCGCAAAACTGATTTTTGTGTTCCCATTAATGGTCAAATCAGTGTTTTGCAAACATTTCCAACAACTGTATATATTACAAGAAAAGGTTGTTCTGATTTAAAACGAAGTTTATCTCACCAATCAACCTTCGTTTAGATGAGCACAGATATTATGCTCTTACTATATGCCTATGTCAAGTTGACTACCTTAGACAGTGAGAGATAATTTGAAACTGAAGAAAGATGAGTTTTATGCTGTAATATGGAAACGTAACAGCAGAAATTGTTTTATGACTTTTTTCAAAGAAATTTCCTCCGAATTGTTCACTATAAAATCTATTTAATACAAGTTTTTCATCACTTGTGTCAACAGCTCTGTCCTTTTTCCTCCGCCTGTTTCACCATTGTCCTCTTCATTTATACCGGTACTATTGTAAAACTGTAACGGAACGCGTATTGACCCTGAAGATTTTTTTTTTTTTAATGGCTGATTGGTGCTTGAAACCAAACCAAATCAAACACATTTTATGAGTTTGTTCAGCCATAACAGACAATTCAGTGAACACATTTTCACGGGTTTTAAACAGTTTGAAAACTTTGCACTTGTCTTAAAATCTTGGTCATGTATGATCACACGGTCGTCTGATGTTGGAGCAGAAAGTTAAAACCTGTTCTCAACATTAAAGTTTTTAACTATAATTCGCATCACATAAAAACTATTTAACGTGTTATGAATGTGTTTTCACTGTTTGTAAGGTTAGGCAGTGTCTTGAAACCAAAGGCGTAAATATTTCTATACTAGCTCACCTATAGCGGAATAGAAAATTAAAACATTAACAAAGAGATATGATGAACATATTTAATTTTTATGAATAGTCCATAATTTTCTGGAAACAAGTTTCTAGAGGAATGTATTAGAGAATTCGTATCAAATGCCAGTAAGTAAATGATATTTTTAAAATAAATAAGACAAGCGTAGCTAGAGAAACTCTCAGCCGTCTTTCGTCATCATTAAAGAGCGCAGTTTCCTCATGCGCCATTAGCTTCCTGGCTCCACTAAATCGGTCGATTTATTACACTACAGTCATCGATCGGGTTTAGAGGCTGAATTACGCAATACTTACAGAAACAACCGATAGATGTCCTTCGGACAGCTTCACATTTCTTTATTACTTTGTTGATCAGACTCGGTGGCCCATGCACAAATTTTTTCGAGTGAAATACGGTGATTAGCGAGGTTGGTGATTGGTAGTAATGTGAAAGAAGAACCGCCTCATATGTAGCATTGTTTATTTATCAACTGAAATAGGTACCTAGCAAAACACTGACAACGTCTTACAAACAATAATGATGAAATGTTTCCCTAATAGAAACAAAATATCAGGGAAGCCTTCAACAAAATACACACAGTTTGTCCATATCTCTTTAAAATGTCGTGCTGCTATTTAGTGGTAATGCGATCACTCCTTATCGACACCAGCGAAGCCTAGCAGCTAGACTCTGAACTACTGAATGGTATACCGCTGACATTGATTATGAATAATTTTCCCGTTTATGGGTTGAATTTCGAAAAGTTAGTTTCTTAACTAATGATGTTACCGAAACGGAGAACTTAATCTTTATAATGGTATCTCACTTATCGATTTTGGTTGTGAAGGGAGAAAGATAGTTCGCCACAAAAACACCTTCTAGAAATAAGATACTGTATACGATATTCATTTTGTGCTTCGTCCACAGTTAAGGTAGCGTAATTATTCACATCTCTAATTTTAGGCCAAACTGTAAAAACCCCGTCAAATTACTGTTACTATTACTATTACCCCGCGATTCACTAAAAGTGTGTGGCGGAGGGTGCATTGCACCTATCCGGAAAAGTAATGGTTTGGAAGGGATATACGGGATATGGCAGGATGCGCCCATGGGCTATTGTGAGGAACCATCCCAGCATTCGCCTGGAGTGATCTGGGGAAACCATGGAAAACCCAGATCAGGATGCCCGGAAGGGGATTCGAACCCCCGTCCTCCCGAATGCGAGGCCAGTTAATTTCCTATTCCGGTGGAAAGTTAGTATTGTATTAGAGATATCTATGATTTTAAGTTAAATTAGTTAAATAGTTTTAAGTTTTCGGAGATTATACATGAAACGTTTTGTAGTTCGAAACAGATTTTAATTTCTCGCTTCGGTGCAAGAGACGTAGTGCCTTAAGAGATGCTTTAGATTTTGAGTCAGACACAGCTTTTAAAACGTGAAAACTCCATCAAAATTCGTTCAGTACCTTTCTTGTGAAGACAAAACAGACAGACACAGCCATGTTACATTTTTACAATAGTAGTATAGCTCTATATAAAAAAAGGAACACCAATCGATCGCTTCAGTATGCACGTCGCAACGAAGACAACAGGAATTCGTTTCAGGCAGCTACCCTTGAAGGTTTTCGCTCACTTCAAAATTATTGTCCAATAGCCAAAAGGTCCAAAGAAAAAAAGTAAGACCTGCTTCACTCACAGTTAATATTCAAAATCGCAAAACAAGAGTTTCAAGCTTCTGCCATAAAAAATAAACTTTTCCCTCACTTTGAATTCTATTTTATGCATTTAAATGGGTTTGAACTAGCGAAGATGGACCACTCAACGAGAATACGTCAAAGGTTGGTTTCCGAGAAATCCTCTTGATTGCACAGAATTTCGACTCCCAGAGAAATCTGAAAGATTTAAAAAAGAAGGCCATATGGTGAATTACGTAAGTAGATGTCAGAAGATTAAGAATTTCGTGTAATATGCTTATCCAATCACTTATTCCGATATTTTCCTTTTTTTCATGAAATAATCAAGTAGCACTGGTTACGCTAATACTTCACTGAAATGAAAAAGAAAAAAACTGGAAAAAGATAACTACAATATACAATTTGCGCATATATTACTCCATTGGGCGGTATGTTGTTTTATCTTCGCAACCTTCCAACAGACAAGTTGAAAATGTTTGGTCTGTCTATAAAGGCTCACAATGAACCTATCAAAATACCAGAAACTATATTTTGCAACAATGACACAAACCTATTGATCGTTCCGGCTTCAATATCGAATCATATCCACTTTAATAAAATGCGCTATGCCTGGATACTGGACGTGACTCCGATAGCTCGGCAACCTTCGGCAAGACGCATGATCCCCGAAGTGTTAATTACATTAGCCCCCACCATGGCGCTGCTTAGCTAACCAGGAAATTTCAAGTAAAAACTGCATTTGATGTTATTTACACTTATATTGGTAAAATGAAATTTATCTGTGATGCCAGATAAACAGCAATTATCTATCGTGAAAGTAATAGGAAGATCAGAGATAAAAAATATAATCGAGGCAGAGATTAAAAATTAAAAACTCATGTAACCTAGGCAATTATGAACTATATTAATCAAATGTTTTTGTAGGCCAATTCTCCACAGTGTCTCAGTAAATTAACCAAATAACATTTGTTGACATTTAATTGAAATAATTAATAGTTATTCGTTTTAGAAATTATACTTTACTTACAAATCTTTTCAACATAACAATAAAAATTTTCATTATTTAAAATCAAATGTAGTCCTAGGCACATTCTCCGAGAATCTAATCAGAGAAACGTTATTCACAACACGAAAAACGTCAACAAAAAGATAATAATAAATCGTTATTCGTTTTTCCTTAGAAATTTTTCCACAACAAATTCCTTCTTCCATCATAAGTAATACTCGGCAATTTTGACGTGCCTTTAAACTAGTAAAATTATATCTGTGTAATTCCCTGTATGTCTGCTGTTAAACTCTTTCGTTGTCTTCCTGTAAAAATTATTCACCAACCCATTTGGATCACATGAGTTCTTTACCAAATGGAAATCGACTAGTCGAAACACAAACAATATCAAAACACACACACAAAAAAACTGTTACTGATGAACTAAGGCACTGCACGCACATTTAACGTCCAGAATATATTCAGATCCAGATCATAATGAGAAACCATTAATTATGAAATTTCAGCAAAATTAGATAATTACAGGCGTTTGTGGGCTCACCCGCAGAGATAATTACTTCCGTTTAGACGGCGTTAATTAGATCGTCTAGGCATGCAGTATGGCGAATTTACAAATCTGAACTGGATTAATAAACAATGGCCTTACTACAGCGGGGCTTATTCAATAAATCCGAAAATTAAATTATAAAATATAATCATCAAAACATTGAGAAGAAAGAGTCAGTCGTATGATAAATTACATAAGTGCATGTCAGGACATCATGAAATTCGTCTAATATACTTATCCAATCATATTACTAATGTTTGGATATCGATGAAGCAAAAAACAAAACTAACATTATCAAGTATGAATTACTATCTTGCGTTCCATATCCAAATTGTTAATTAAATTTATTTCGTAAGAAAAACCAATAACAACTTTTCTTTCAATAGAGTTCATTACGGTTTTTGGATATTGTTTTTCATGTGAGAGTTTATATATCAATCAAACACACAAACATTAGTGTAATATGGAATATGACGCATCCCGTGTAAAAAGCAAAGCGAGGAAAATTCCCAATCTATATTCAAAGAGATGTCGTTATAGGCATTTTGGTAACCTACCCCATGATCTAGGGTTTAACGTCGATTCTAAATAACAATAATTGAGCGAAATTACGGCCATCCACACGTATTCAGTTTATATTTTTATCAGTTAGATTTCAGGTAGTAAAGAAACAGCAGAATTCCATTCGCGGAAAAAGTTACATAAAATATAAAGAAGCGAAGAAAATCTGTTTCAATTCTTTGTGAGATTCAGTGTTCTGTAATTTTGCTACTAATTAGGTAGTTGCTTCTGTTCGTTATAAAAAATATTACGTCTCTTAGGGAAACTTCTTCAGAATTAAATTTACTACCTACGCATTTCTTTCAATTGATTCCAGCAGCGTCAGAACCCTTCTCATATATGTTTGGTAGAAACATTTCGAACAAATTTAGAAGCTAAGCTATATGCAGGTGATACGATACATGAACACTTATTGATATATATATTACACGGCAGTAAATAAGCGTTCTTATCTTATTAGTGTCCGTTTTTATTTTATGAAGTAGCGCACAAAACTTTGTAAGGTTCCGTAACAATTATTGTATTCGTCTGTAATAGTCTTCAAGCTCATAAACAATAAATTGTAGATTCGAATTTGTTCGTCTTGCATGTTGCGTTAACATAAACCGCATATGATACTTAATAATTTGTGAAATAACATTCTTGAATGACTCCCAAAAATAATTTATCCCCTTTTCCAGGTTGTGGGTTATAGGATATTTCAGCCAACATTTTCCGCTGAAATTTAAAGACGTGAGTGGTCGCAAGATTTGACAATTTCAAAACTTTTTGTTACTAGATGTATCTAAAAAAAATGCCGTTACTTGGAAACTAGAAATTTGTCTCGAATATCAATCGAATGCTGAATTTAAACAAAAATTACTATAGGTATTTTCATTTTACACCGCATAATTTTATTTCAAAGTAGCGCGTGCTCCAGTAGTAATTATCTAAACACCTGTTTTCACCTTTGTCGTGGCTGGACCGACAGTTTAACGTGCAATCTGAACCACGAAAGTCCTGCGTAGCTCATATGATCAATTGGAGCTCTTAAAAATTCCTGGACGCACAGGGATTTGCTCCCTGGGCCCTGAAGCTGAGCTACCATACCGTTCATATTTGTAAGTAATCAGCAAAGTAAGTGATTTTTTTATTATTATTTTATGCTTATTCCGGCGTAACAATACTACTATTTTATTATTTCAGAATGTATTAAATCGCAATGCCTACTAGCTAATCTTATATATATATTTCCCTATTTTTCACTTTGCAGCTACAACTACGTAGCGCAGACCACTGGTGTTTGTTTGTGGTAGTAGCCTCGAGTCTCCCATCGTGCACTATGGTGGTTGCGTGTCGGTAGCTGTGCGAAGCGTGGGAGATATGGTGGTAGAAAATGGTCGACCTAGAGCATTTTCATATTTCAACCAAAGAGTTCTAGAAAAAATAAAAAAACTTTGGAACCATCTAGAATGTTGTTGAATGTACTACTTTTCTATTATATTCTAGAATACGACACTTTTTTCAGCTATTTCAACTATTAAGAAACGTAAATAATTTATATGCATCATATTTACTGTGTGAATCGATTTTGATGGGACTTAGCTGGTGGGTTGCTGATTAGGCATAGGCTGTTTTTTATCCTGGAAATATTTAAGGTTCGTGAAAAAAACATAAAAACCTTCAAAATTCTTGACAAATACGAACGAAGTCGTGAGCATCAGCTAGTAAAATAATAAATATGATTACAATACAGAGAATTCCGAGAGTTATCCCGGCGCGGCATGGAGTAGAGTCTGCTAACTAAGCTAAAACTATGAGTCTGATTTTTGTGCCAAGGCTCTGCTTCTGACCTGCATCATCCATATCTGTGAACGCAATTAGAGTAAGGAAGGTTAATTGCAGGAGGCTCGATTAAAAACCCTTGGCAGATTTTTTATATTTATTATTATGTGACTAAGGTTTTGCTTTTTTGCATATTATTTCAGAAATAATTACGATACAATTCACCTAATTTTTTCGAACATAAATTAAGGAGCGAAGGGAGATCGTTTGACAGTGCCTTGTACTGCGATTCAATATTAAATTTTCAGATTGAGTATCTACAAATCACTTTTTCGAATCCAAGCGTAACCGAAAATTTTTGTTTCGCTTGTTTGGTTGTTGTGTAATATGCAATGAACGCGAAAAAGGCGATACTAGAAGTTAAGTCCTAGGTGACGGGTTAGATCAAATATCGATACAGGCAGAGGGCACGATAATTTTAAAACCGTCACCGTATTGCAAGAATTTTTCACATCACTGCACTATATGAATGTAGATTACCAGTTTATCACTGTTGTTTGCTGCCGTTTTGGAGCACTCGTTTTTGTTCCGCTTTCCGGACGTACACATTTTTTTTTTTTTTGCACTGTTTACCAATGTCACTCCATTTAAATGAGTGCACGTTTTCTTTAGAAAGGTCATGGTCGAATTCTTTTCCATTATTTGTCAACATTCCTGCCGCTGTGTCAACATTCGCTATTAACGACGTTTAAAGCGCAACAAAAGGTGTTTGTCAGCTGGCTGGAAAATCTTGACCAATAAAAAATTTAGACGTACCAAAGTTGTTTATGCAGTAGTAATCACAGTATTTCGTACCAAAATGCTGTCCTGAAAGCGGTTAGTAAAAAAGATAATCGTGCAGTTTCAATGACTGCGCGAAGAAAATATGCGATAAAAAATAGTTCCGAAAACTTCACAGTGGTTTTATTGTATTTATTCTACGCTAATGTATACATAATGCGACATATAAGAACTTTTAGATACTAGTATGAAATATAGTAAAAACTAGGAGTTATACAGGGAAAAAAAGTAAATCTTAAATGGTTATGACAAACAGCTAAATACGAAAGATTAAGAAACAAAAATAATTATTAAGAAGGATAATGTTTACGAGTATTTCACATTAGCAGCCAACAACAAACAACTGGGAATCATTATCTTACAATGTGGTGCATCCTAAGCCCGAATTACAATTTCCCCACACATTTACTTTTACATTAAACGAATTTCGACATTAAATTTTTTTACTGTTTCAAAATATGTAAAATTTTGATTTTTAAATTAAAGATGTTACGCATAGATTATTTTTTCAAAACTCTGCGACAGCAAATAGAAAGTTAAATCAAAATTTATATTTTGTTTTGGAATTAAACTGTATGTTGATGCTTCGTAGAATGTTGTAAACGCAACACGTATTGAATATATCTGTACATATTTCATGAATTTAATCTCCGTAAATCGGTTATTGTTTGGGTTTTTACATTTAATTGGGAATCAAGTACTTTCCAAATAAGGCAAAACAATTAAGACTTAGTAAATATAAAATGTATACATGCAGTCATCGCATGGCTGATAAATACAATTTTTATCCAATGTTTCTCTTAATTATATTTATAGCTAAACAAAATATAATTGTAGTATGTTATTGTATTATTTCAATTACTACTCAATGGTACACGTAATGATCATTAAATATTTTTTGAGTTAATAGTCGAGTATGTAATTTAAAAAAAAATTATCCGCACGAACCTCGAGTTTTAAATATTAGCAAAAACCGATATTTAATATTGGCTTAGCGGTGAAGATATTATTTAAATGAAGTTATTTCATAATGCAAGCAATTCATCAATCAGAAAGCTATACAAAATGAAAGATAAATCACAGATGCGTACAGAAAGAACAAATACGTTAATGATATCCAGAGAATTAACCTATTCTGTATATATTGATATCAACATCCTTCCAAAATCTTGTAATGTAAAATATCAATTTTTTAATATTTTGCAATATTTTCATCATGAAACTTCTACTAAATAATCTGAATAAACATTTAAAAATAATAAAAAATAACTTATACCTCTTTTATGCAACTGAATTTTACTTGTTTGGCATAGGTTCTTTGTTCCATCACAAGAAGTATAGGTTTCTATTTCTACAGTGACAGTGGTTGGAATATATTTTTTTCCAAAAGAATAAAAATATGTTTTACAGACATATTTATAATTTTCATATTATTTCATTATTCCAGTAAGTGTACAGTCAATCACTTCATTGTTATTACGGAAGAAAAGTCAGGCAATAAATACAAGTGAGTAAATCTAAATGGCAATCTTAAACAAGTATTTACTTAATAGTTCTCATAATTCATATGCCAAATAAACATAACTAACGAGGCCATGTTAGTTATCAATACTCTACACTTGATAAACTGAGGACGAAATGGTCGTAAGTAATACTAAAACAATATTAGTCGCCAGGAAATATTTGTGTGTTTACAAATAATGATATATTCGGATAATTAAGTTTTTAAGTCTTTACGAATAATAAGGATTCTGGTCTATAACAACAAAATAAATCTAAGTGTTATAATCAACAGAAAAAACAAAAACGCAGAACATAATGCTCGTTGAGGAATCATTCCAAAAGTATCTCCGAGTGAGCGACCTTCTACATTCAACAACGCCTTATCAAAACCAGATAAACTTAATGAAAAATACTGCAGGTTTCTAAACAAAATTCATTTCCGTTATCATTCTTTGATAACATTTTTAATTTTCGTATTTACCTCACGGGAAAAACACACTTTTTAAATAAAGGAATGTATACGGAATATGAATTCACTTAATAAAGATGAAAATTCAAAAGCGATAGAACTGTCCCTGAAAAGTAGGCATCTACAGAATTTTGTGTTAAAAAAAAACAAAAAAAAACCCAGTTTCCGAAGCTCATACATAACAAAATCTGTCAGGCGATGGAATTGTTTCATGAAGCCGTAATGTTAAATGTTTTTCGTTTTGTTCAATCAAACCCCCTGTAGATATTTATTTTATTTTTTTCCCGCCAGTGGTGGTTTACATTAAACATCTAGCTTTCTACATGATGATAAAAATTTTTGGCCTCGCTATAGATATGCTTATCCATATTAACCGAGCAGAAAATTTAAAGTCGCGAAATTATAGCTGCACCACCTTTCTCCCTGACAAGCTCACTATATTATCGCAATTTATTAAAATGTATATTCAGTTGCCTTTTGATACAGCTACAATAAACGATATACCATGAACCTGCACAAGTTGTCAACATTTCTCTATTATGTTTTTAACCACTGAAATGATGTTAGTTGAAACAGCCTTCCCTAAAATCAAACCATAAAATTTACTCATTATTTTTTAGATGTAGGACTACTTCCTACTAGTCCAGAGATTTAAGAATTTGTCGAAACCTCAAATGAAATGATGCAGAATTGAAATCGCTTCTAAAAACCATTCACTACGCCACCATGGCAAGCTATGGTGATTCAATAAATAAAATCAATAAACAAATCTCACAAAAAAATGATGAAATTTCCAAAAATTATAAAATTTAACAGAATATCCAAGCCAAACTATTCTTCGATTGAATGCAAGAGCAAATTATATATTTACACTACCGCACAATGTGCGAAGCCTTGTATATTAATGCTTGACAACAAACATAATTTAAACCGTATTGATCACTGAATATAATTTAAGTTGTTTGACGTAGTGTAGAACGCATGTCCGAAATTGACTAAAATATGTCATTTTAGGAATTTCTAAAGTGGAATAATGAACATAAAAATATAAGCACTTGCGTATACGACTGAATCAAATATGCGTTGCTAAGATGTCAAAAACCCTTATTTATAGTAAGCAAAGAAGTTGTACAACAGATGAAAATGTAATTCCAGTTTTGTTTCCACAACAGTAATAATCCTCAAAATCGAAAAAAATTAAAAATTCTATGTTATTTTAAAATGAAATGAACTGTCACCTGCATCGGAAAATTAAGCAAATTAAAACCGAATGTTAATCTCATAAGAAAAATAATTATATCAATTAAGAATAAATGTATTATTATCAGGTGGATACCCGAGAGAAATAATC
The DNA here is from genome assembly GCA_031002005.1 of Vandiemenella viatica. Taxonomy (NCBI): domain Eukaryota; kingdom Metazoa; phylum Arthropoda; class Insecta; order Orthoptera; family Morabidae; genus Vandiemenella; species Vandiemenella viatica. Next base: position 67,493,329 of record CM061918.1, read on the forward strand.
GCCCTTCACAAAACTGCTTTAAGATGCATGACAGACGCTGTCATATCATGCGACGTACCTCAAGCCACTTCACTCCCGCTTTTAAAAACTAGAAAAGATTTTCCTTTTGCGTATGTCCGACGCTTTTCTCGTAGCGGGTAGGGTATTCTGGTACTAGTGTCAAAAAATAGATCCTTTTTCCCCGCAACGTACCTCCTCTCATGGTGTGGAAGCGACGGCTTGCTCCCTTCCGTTGTTAACACCAGAAAGTCTGGGCGGCGAGGAGGAGGCCAAAATAAACTTCCAAGACGTCTTCACTTCTGCCGAAGAGGAGCGACAAGAAAAAAAAGGACTCAGGAAAGAGAAAGAAGGTAGATGAAGACCAGCACAGCTGCACACACGATCAAACCGGATTCTCGAGCGACTAATACAGAGGCCTTTTTCGCCACTAAACAAGCGAGACAAACACACGCACCCGCGTCTGTTCGAATTAAAATAACAGCCGGGAGTTTATTATAAATCCCTTTTCTCTTCGCACACCACGCGCGCACAAAACGGCTGCGCCTGCCGCTTCTTCTTTGCTCCCGCATCTTCTCGAATCGGTAACGGCGAGGCAGTTAGATATAATTTTTCGCTTCGAGTCACGTCGCGGTATCTTGTTGGAATCGGTCTCCGCGGCACAATGAAGCCATTACTCAAGCTAAACACGTGTTCCCCCCACCCCGCCGGGCGAGACGCTGACCCCACCACTGCCACTCCCCTCCACCGCCCCGGTCCAGAGATGCTGCTGCATTCCGCTGGACAGAGACAAGAGCACGCGAGCGCGCACGTACTTTGTTTCTTCGCCCGCGCTGCCGTCGGCGTCGCGGGTTTCTGCGGCGCCGTGGTGATGGCGGACGCCGTGTCGAGTCCTGGTCGAGTCGTCGCGGCGCTGGGAAAGCGCGCGTGCGCCTACAACGGCGCCGAACGGCGGCGCGGCCGGCTGTCAAACGACGAGGTTACGGCTCAACTAAGCACCGCTCGGCAGTGATCGGTTCCCTCCCGACTGCGCCCGAAGTCCCCCTTCCCCACTCCCCACCTGTAGCTGTCGGCGCGAGCGAGCGAGAGATTGTGGGGGGGAACGGTCCAACGAGTGCCGACCCAAGTGCGCGGTCGAGGATCTCGGCCCGCCGGCGCACTCCCGAGCCTTATGTCATAATTAAGCTGGACGAACGGGGAAGGTATCCTGTCCGGATCCTGCACCCAGCATCTTTGGGTTCGTGTGAAGCCGACGGCGAGAGTGTCCGCAAAGGCGCAGAACTGGACACCGGGACAAAGACGGAGATTGCATGGTTCGTTGCGGTACAGGTTGACGGAAAGATTTATCTGGAGTCAACTCCATCCAGATTTTGGCTCTCCATGGATTTCAGAAATCATTCCAGGTTTTAAGGCCTTGCCAGAATTCCTAATTATTCCTTGCCCCACACCTTTCCCACATTTAATAAAGCGTAAAGCCATAGGCACAAAAAATAAACTTGGTTAGAATCTCTTCTTTCAATAATGTTCTTGTTTAGTCAAACATTTAGAATCTTCATGTCACAAGATATGAGTGTTAACATCTGGCATAAGTCATAGAGTCACTTCCAGAAAATTTCCAGAGAAATTTCGTTGACTGCTTCGGAATAGTTTATTCTTTATTAGTCTTTGTATTTCTGAGATTTTAATATCCGGAAAGAATATTAGAAAAATATAACACTAGAAGTAATAGCAACATTCACAATGTTTATTCGGTCATAAAAATACCCAGAATCGGAAAAATACTCCGCTAATTTTGTGTGTTCTGTTAGTTATTGTCGTTGATTGAAGGTATTATGCAATTGCTTCCAATTCTGAGTAAAAACTGGATGATCCTACTAATAGAACGAGCGAAAGTTTCTGCTTTTGTACTAAAAATAAGAAACAGAAAATAATAAATTTATTCTTACTTTTATTAATTTTTCATAAGGGCTCATCCATGTAAGAATAAATATTATTTGTATCAGTACAACGAGATTAATGTGAAGTTTGTATGCGTTTCGTTACTATTTGCCGGTTGTATTAACAAATCCTTCTGTTGCAGGATACGAGTGAAAAGTCTATGACTGAAGATGATATCAAAATAAATTTTATTACTCTCCACATTTTGCATGCCCTTGTATTTTCTGAACTGATGGTAAGTTTGGAAATAAACAAATGAACAAATGGGAATTTATATTTGTAAATGAAGTATGCTTTTCCACGTCAATAACAACAGCGTGCTTGTGGCGGTGGAAGGATATTTGCAATCATACTTTCCTGGTGTGGAAGCAATGTATGTTTTATTGCTTGCATGGGGCTTCTCATCCAAAATTTTGTGATTAGTACGAAGAAAAACAAATTAATATTTAATTTAATTGCGATGAAACGCACACTCCTGTGGATATTTCCATACTCACCCATTTTACCCAAGTTGCGTAAAAATTAATCTGTTGTGCTACAAACAGAAAATAGTAGCCAAAAATTGCACACATAAATAAATTCCTATATGACCAAACATCGAATCCACTAACTTCCGAACACTAACACCATTTAAATCTGATTGTATGACGTTTTCCGCAGTTAATGAGCAATAGATTTTATAAATAAAATTCCATCTACAATCAACTTTTGTGGTTAATGGGTTTTTTTCCTAGACTCGTTTCACACTTACGCTGTGGGGCATCCTCAGTGGAGATATACAGGTCGCAGTTTTCCTCATTATAAGGGCGAAACTCGTCTGGGAAATAATAAACATTCATCACAACGGTTGTATGTGAACGGTAATTTATTTGTAAAATCTATTAATATGATTGATTAGACGAAGAGGTTATCTGAAAACTTTCGTTTTAAGGTCTTTTCTGCTGCTAAACATTAATCACGTAAAATATCACGGGTTCTAACTCTCGATTTCTGTAACCGGAGGCTCACGTATTAGGTTCAGACAGTATACGTACACATGGCACTCTAATACATCACTTTATACACTTTTAGCACTTATACACTTTTTACAGAGTGGAATTTTAGTCATATTTATGTTAGAGCAGTGTATATAACAGATTTACTTAAAAAGGAGAGAGAAAAAGTGCATTCAAAAACTGTAAAATTTTATCTAAATGTTAAAAGCAGATTATTAACTGCATAAAATGTGTTGCTAATTATTGTGAAAACAATAATTGTAGAAAATAGGTGTCTACTTTAGGTAACGAGATAACGGGCTACGTAAAAGTAGGAAATAATAATAATTAAAAATCTTTCAACTCTGAATTCTTTCTGTCACGAAACGTGATTCGTAACTCAGAATCACCTTCGAGTGAGAATAATTTATTTTGATCTCAATTCATGTTTAAATGCGATTTTGACACGGACAATAGTTCTAAACTTTTCCCCGGGTAGCAGCTTTGGTCTCAACTGGGACAGTAAAGTGATACAGGACAAATGACAGGGCTCGTCCTACATTACGTAATCATACCTGTTTTCAAAATTAAAGGTCGTCTACTAAATAGCGATGTTGAGAAGATACGGTAAACCGAATAAGGGATTCCTGAACAGAGAGAGTCGAATCGAAGCCTCAGCCACTGCCAGACTCTGACGTCACAACCACCGTACAGTTGTGTCGAGTAGTAGATGTGCTATTCACGCCTTCCGTACATGCTTCGCAAGTAGACCACTTCTTTGCTTAGTGATAACACTTTCTAGGTTATGTGTAGTGCTTCTGGCTTCAAGGGACGTCCATTAATAACGTGAGATGATATATGGGGGGAGGGGGGGGGGCTCCGGCGGTGAAATCTCACGAATCCTCAGCAGGGGGAGGTGGTAGTCAACGGAAATCCCACGTGAGGTGTAGTAAATCTTGTGGGATTGTAGAGGTAAAAAAAAGTCTACAAATGATGCGAATGTCGACTGTAGGGGGGTATTTCATCCCTTAGATATTTCGCCCTTGGAAGCATGAGACCTAAAAAAAGGTCTCAAAAAGTTACGAGGTCGATTAGTAGGAGGAGGGGGGGGGGTGGTCTCCGTCAAAATATCACCTCATTTTTGAGGGGGGGGGGGAGGGTCCGACCAGAACTCACAAAGTCTCACCAGAGGGGGTGGGGTCCGAAATTCCGGAAAAACACCTCACGTAATTAATGGATGCCCCCTTACGCCACGTCGAAGTCGAGATCATTAGAGGCGGTAAGGGTCTGGGGGCAAGGAACAGGAAGGAAAACGGCCATTGCCTTTTTGAAGGAACCATCCCGGCATTCGCTTGGAGTGATTTGGGAAAACCATGGAAACCCATATAAGGATTTTCGGACGGGGATTCGAACCCACGCCCTCCTTAATGCGAGGCCAGAGCGTTACCACTCACCCACCACGCTCGCTAACGACACCTTAGAAACAATTGGATGATCTACTTAATAGGAACTATTGATAGGAGTGTTTGGTAAACCTTATTTTCTACTTTGTAATCTTACATCTTTAAACGAGCAATTCTGATATATATCAGATATATATAACATTGGTGAGATATTAAAAGTGTTGAACTATGGGTATTCATGAATTTTATATTCCACCGAACGTAGTTCTCACGTATGTAGGTATGAAATAGATTGATTATATAATATATATATAATCTATCTAATACTATTATTTATAACTCTTGTATAAAGGTGAAATTAATTTCTCTCAAACGTCTCTGCCGAGTTTTGGGATCCATGTATCATAGTGCTGTTAGGAATGTGTTATGAACGTTGCTTGGTTCATATAAGCTACACCAGGATGTTCGGTGTTTCTGATTCCACGGCAGACTGTGCCTGTACTGGCCGTATACTCTGGACTACTGGGTTAGTACGCCTCCTACTGGTTGATCCAACCAGTCTTCGGATTGTTACAGAATAAGTTAATGTCTGAATGAAATATGGAACCCTTACGGATTAAAGCCTTCCGTACTTTTGCATGTTACTCAAAATTTTTTAATTTTCCAATTATTTTTCTTTTTAATGTACTGCAACCACAAAGATTCGGGAGAAACGATAAAGGCTCGCACAAATCGAAGAATTGTTTGAACCAGTTTCCTAGTTTTTCTCGCAACTAATCGTATTTGAATGGTATTTGTATTTCTGTCCTGTCTGTAGAAAAATGGGGGAACTTCTTGTTACGGCGGTAATATGTCCGTTATCTTTTTATTTTCTAAATCAAGTGATAATAATTGTACCACAAACAAAGTTATTTCTTGAAACTACTAAATTTACAACTATGTGATTTTTCCCAAAGAAGCGTGAATTTTATAAGTCGGACTGATGCTTATTACGTTCTACTGAGTTTTCTCAAACTATGGACCAAAATCACACAAATTTTTTTTATAACATGAGAAGAACCCTTGGTATATTTAGGATCACACAGCTACTGTGTTTCTTGTGAACTCTGCTGTGTTTATCTGAAAACTCAATTCGCTCCAGCTGTTCGCAGCAAAGTAACAAATGTTGTCGAGGCGCGGTGACCAGGAGCTTGAATTGCCTCCACTACCACAATCTGCAGACCGCAGCCGCAAACCACCAGACTCAGGATCTGTCCTATAAGAGCTGAACAGAGCACAGTTACCTGGTTATGTCTTGTTTTCTGACCGTAAAGCAGGATAAGATTTACAACTGGTACAGAACAATCTGGACAGTATATGTCACTGGGCAGGTCAGCAAGGAATGAACATAAATACCAAAAAGAGTCAGATTTTTAGTACAGAGATTAAAAGAAATAAAGATTTTGTATGATTATAAGATACAAGAATATAAGAAACTATTTTCTGAATCCATGAAATGTAAATATCTTGGCGTAACTTTTGATAATAAAGTCAGCTTGTCACGACATATTAGGCAGTTTGTAGAGAGAGGTTTCAAAAACCCCATTTACAGGATCGTGTGATGAGGGGATGTATCAGGGAAATGAGCGGATTGGTTTACAGCACCTTGCTTCAATATGGTGGAGTGTGTGATGCCACAAGACATTTGAAGCCATAATTATGAACTTTCAGAAGTCGTAGTATTTAATTAGAATAAGGATAGAATTAATTAATTCCAATCAGGTAGCAAGAGTGAGGAGCAGAGCTTTTTTATTTTAAGATTTTCAAGTGGCTGCAGACTACTGTCATGGCGGTTAAGCCATGCTGGAGAAGTTCGGGCACTCTGCTCCAGCCGAGAGTTTGGTGAGGATAAGGATGGGACAGTTGCCACCACACAAATACAAAAGTTACCTTTCAGGTGGGGTAGTATCGGTGGAACTCTGTGTTCCCACCCATTTGGCAGAGATGGTCCTCCCACCAACGGGGAAGGAAGAATGTTGGTATTACTCCCCCCAGAAGATCAGCCCACCCGAATCCCGTTAGGGGAGATTATATAAGGCCTCACAATGCGACCAGGGGGCCCTCAGTCTTGACCAGTTTTTGTCCAGTGCTACGCGGTGGTAGTTCGTGATGTCGCTCCACGAGGGTTCATTATGAAAGCTCATATTACGTTCTGTTTTTCTCTCTCTCTGTGTATCTACCATACATCACTCTCGCTCACAGTTTTTAAAGTAAACTAAGTATATAAAGAAGGAAGTTGCAACTGTCTTATCAAGATGATAATTAGTGGATTCAATATATGTGTTTCAACAGAAAACCAATAGTTTGTCACAGTGTACAATTTATCACAATATAATTCAAATCAGTGTGGTGCATCTAACTAAATTTTATTTTCTTTGTAAATTGTTCCGCCCCTTTTACTTGGGTTAAATGATGGAATGAATGCAGTCAATCTTCGGCAAAGAGGTCAGATAATAAATAAAGTAGCCGTAAATTAATTAGTAGGAGGGGTGGGAACGTTACAAGTGGTATGGGACCCACTTAATGGATATATAATACAGGAGTTGGAGGGGGTGCAAATGGAGGCAAGTAGATTTGTTTATGGAAATTATTGCTGTACGCAGATCAATAATTGATGTGCCAAAGCAGCTGGGGTGGGAATCATTGGAATATATAGGAGACATGATGAAGAGGGCAGGCAGCGAATAAGGTGTAAGGGGATCCGAGATCGGAAGAGATTATCGAGGGAAATGCTAAACTATTACACGAAACAGTGAAGTAATTTAAGATGAAAATTCGTAAAATTTAATACGGGGATGTACGGAGATTCCTAGCATGGTTGTGTGCTTAATCCGAATGAAATAAAATCAAAATTTGTAAATAATCCACATTGTTAATAATTTTTTATGATAATGAAAACGTCATTAATATCAGACAAATTAGTAAAGTAAATTAATGCCTTTGAATTCTCGCACTGTTGGCTCCGGTCGTTGCAACACCATGATTAAGTCCGGGCGCTTGTAGTAGCATTCGGCACTTGGCTAGAAAGATGGTGGTGTACGATTCCTAATCACAAAGTGTGCTGCCTTCACCTGGATTAAATTTCATTTCTTAGGTTGTAAGGTGTGGAGTTGACGCATACTACACTGTTGATCAGTCCCCTTCGGAGAGGGATGATAGTAGGACTTATTGGTCTCATTATGAAGGATAGGACTGAAGTACCGTCACAGGTTTTCGTAGTCTTCATTCTTTCAACTTCATATAGCGAACACAAATAACATAAAACTCAACGCAGTCGTCTAAACACAAACAAATCACTTACACACACCTGTGAAAGGAACTGGCCATGTGTTTATCCTAAGCGCGAAATAATCAAACTTCCGAGTTGAAGACTTTCCAAGTCGAAGGAAAGTCGGTCTCCGAAGCGTAGTTACCATCATGTTGACTTCGTGAAAGGAGGGTCCCCATATCCAAGAGAATGGAACCGCAGCAAAAGCTAATGAAATTAGATGCCAAAAGATGGAAACAGCTTATCGTCTTACACAAAACATCTACAACAAAAAAAGGCATCTCCAAGTACACAAAACAGTTATTGAACCAGAATGTCTCTATGGATCAGAAACACTTATTTTGAACGGGATAAAAGATATAGAAAACATTTAGAAAAAAGAACGCAAAATTATAAGGAAAATTTTGGACCTAAAACTCATAGGAGACCAATACAGAGTCAAATCAGGAAATCATATTCACAGTGATATTAGAAGACGCAGACTAAAATTTTACGGACACGTCAAAAGAATGAACCCTAACAGACTGACAAGACAAATAGTTGAATTCTATGAAAGCCGAAGTAAACAGATACAATAAAATGGATTGGTGAAGTCAAGAAAGACTTCAAATTTGCAAGAATCGCTCCAAAAGATATCGAAAACAGAGATATATTTAAATTTAAAATTCACAAGTAGCAAGTTGACTAAGATGAAAGACTAAAGAAAAGATCTGGAACAGATGAGAGAAAACAAGCCCACAGCAATCGTAATAGAGGAAATATGGGCACAAAGGAAAGTGAAAAAACGCTTCTGAGCCCTTGGCGTAGTCCTAATGGGCTTATCCACAAATAGTAATAATAAGTGAAATAACTTACGTAAAATTTATTAAACAATATTGTGCACTTCTTATGCGTGAAATGACCCAGAAATGGTATTGTTTAATGAGTTCATCCGTTTCTTTAGCCGACAGAGGTGGATATCGTAGAATACAGAGGTGCCTTACCACACCGCGAATGTGAGGGGACGGAATGTTTGGTGACGGTGGACGCCTCGAGATGACGTGCCGAGTGTGTGAGCCCGTCTGAGGGCCGGGCGAGGTCGATGACCCGGCGAAGGGCAGCCAAAACGAGGACCGCTTGATTGATGAGCCGGGCAATGTCTCAATACAACGGCCGGCAGGCAGGCAGGGCCGAGCATTAAAACGTAATTAGGCAGGTGTAGACTGCAAGGTCACCGCACTGCAGTCATCAATCAGCATCGCTCTCGCAAACTGCCGACACTTCACGGGAATACCTCACATCATCCCCGTCCACACCGGACGGGGAGATCTGAGAAACGAGGCAGGAGATAGGCAAACATTTCAAAGGCCTACATTTACCAGACACATCCGAGTGAACTGTAATACTAATACAATGAAGAGCCAAAGAAACTGGTATAGGCATGCGTATACACACACAGGGATTTGTAAACACCCAGAGTACGAAGACAACAGGTGTCTGGCCCAGACTTTAGATCGGTTACTGCTGCTACAATTGCAGGTTGTCACGATTTAAGTGAGTTTGAACGTGGTGTTATCAACGGCGCACGAGAGATGGGACACAGCATCTCCGAGGTACCGATCACGTGGGGATTTTCCCGTACGACCATTTCACGAGTGCGCCGTGAATATCGGTAATCCGGTAAAACATCAAATCTCTGGCATCGCTGCAGCCGGAAAAAGATCCTGCAAGAACCGGGCCAACGACGACTGAAGAGAATCGTTGAACGTGACAGAAGTTCAACCCTTCCGCAAATTGCTGCGGACTTCAATACTGGGCCATCAACAAGGGTCGGCGTGCGAACCATACAGCGAAACATCATCGATATAGGATTTCGGAGCCGAAGGACCACTCGTGTACCCTTGCTGAGTGCACGACATAAAGCTTTACGCCTCGCCTGGGCCCGCCAACACTGACATTGGGCTGTTGATGATCAGAAACATGTTGCCTGGTCTGACGAGTTCGTTTCCAATTGTATCGAGCAGATGGAAGTGTACGAGTATGGAGACAACCTCATAAATTCATAGACCATGCATGTCAGCAGGGGACTGCTGAAGCTGGTGGAGGGTCTGTAATGGTGTGGGACTTGTGCAGTTGGAGTGACATGGGACCCCTGATACGTCTAGATACGACTCTGACAGGTGACACGTACGCACGCATCCTGGCTGATAACCTGCATCCATTCATGTCCATTGTGCATCCCGACGGACTTGGGCAATTCCAGGAGGACAATGCGACCCCCCACACGTCCAGAATTGCTACAGAGTGGCTCCTGAAACACTCTTCTGAGTTTAAACACCTCCGCTGGCCACCAAACTCCCCAGACATGAACATTATTGAACATATCTGGGATGCCTTGCAACGTGCCGTTCAGAAGAGATCTCCACTCCGCCGTACTCTTACGGATTTATGGACAGCCCTGCAGCACACACAGTGTCACTTCCCTCCAGCACTACTTCAGACATTAGTAGAGTCCATGCCACGTCGTGTTGCGGCACTTATAGGTGCTCGTGAGGGCCCTACACGATATTAGGCACGTGTAACAGTTTCTTTGGCTCTTCAGTCTAGTAGCGTAAAGAGAGAATTGTGAACAGCGACGGTGCGATATCAGTATAGAAAGGTCCTCATGGAATGATAAATAATTGCCAAGAAGACTCAGTTTACGAGGTACACTTAAGATCTGTATGCGGTCTTCATCAAAAGGAGTTAGTTAATGGAGATGGCCCAAAGAAGAGCTGCCCTATTCGTGAGAGGTATATATAGCTGGAAAGAAAGCGCAAGTGTTATATTGAAGGAGTTCAGTTGGGAAGACCTGGAACGTCGAAGGCGTTGCTCTCGGTAGAAGCTAATTGAAAAATTTACGACTGACTTATTTCAGGATGACAACAAATACATATTCCTATGAGCAACATTCATATCTAGGAATGACCGTGAAGATAAGATAAGTTACATCGGGGGCAGAACCGATTCATTTCTATACTCATTTTTCCACGAGTGATTAGGGAATGGAATATAAAGCATTTATCGAGTGAGAAAACTTAGAAACCAATAGGAGCAGGTTTGATAGACCTCTCCGGCCATCCTGATTTGGGTTTTCCATGGTTTTCCCAGATCACTCCAGGTGAATGCCGGGATGGTTCCTCAAAATAGCCCACGGGCACCTCCTGCCATATCCCGTATATCCCTTCCCATGTAAACGTTTTCACACTAGGATAGGTGCAATGCACCTTCCGCCACACACATTTAGTGAATCTGGGAGTAATAATAATAATTATTATTACTGTACGCAGACAGTAGAAATAGAGGTTTTGTATGATTTCCATGTGTGCAGGTACTGGTCGTTGAAGAAATTAGAGTATTTTTGCTGCTCAAATGTTGATGAGCATTACTTGATAAGACTCTTTGCAATGTTGGTAGAGAGAAATATTTCAAAATCCTTCATTATTGAAGAAGATGACGAGGGTATGGGTATGTACCATTAAAGTGAGAAAATTTGGATATAAAACGCTGACTATGGTGGGATAATATGGCACCCAAGTTATGCGTATAAAACATGAGATTTGAGAGGGGTACAAAGGAAGGCAACTGAATTTGTTTCTAAAAATTAAATTAACGAAGGACAGAATGTGATAAAGGAGTTAGATTCGAAGTCATTGGAATATGAAAGACGGTTTAAGAGAGTTCTGGGAGTGTAAGGTGCATAGTGACGACGACTCTTGGATGGATTTTCCAAGATGAACAGAACTACAAGCTGACAATTTATTTCAGGCATAAGAGAGAACCATCTTTTTTTTTTTTTTTTTTTTTTTGAGACTGGCATAAATTACGGAAAGACGAACAATTTTCTTCAAAGATGGAAAGAATTTAAAGCAAAACTTTGTGAAATGCAGAAGTAGGTGCTGTTAATAGCGGCCAGTGAATAATTTCAGTTGATGTAAAGCAGTTTTTTGCTCAAAGATTCGCTTACTTTGAGGAAAACTACAAGTCCGACAAGTCTAACTGCCTGATAAGATGTGCAGTTTCAGTGTATGGAATTAACATCTTGACAAAGCATTACGAAAATTGAGAACGCTTTGTAAGCACAGGATATGCTTGTTATGCAACAAAGGTATTTTATGTTTGTAATAAAATCTTTATCAATATTATCAGCAAGTTCATATTTATTGGTTTCTGTGATTTCATGATGAATTATGCCACGGAAAGAAAATTAATGATGCTGATTAAATTTTCCTCGAACATCTTTACTAACAATCAATGAATTTAGATATATCATCTTGGGACAGGAAACGGTTGTAATTGATGTATGCCACCAAATATTAGTTCCCTGTAATGAACAGGAGCCTCATCATCTCATAAAGAGTTAATCGAAATCTTTCCGTTCAAATAGAATGAGCGTAGTAGGTGAGCGGTAACACTCTGGCTCCGCATACGGGAGAACGTCTGTTCGATTCCCACCTGACCATCCAGATTTGGGTTTCCCACAGTTTCCCTAAATAAATTCAGGTGAATGCCGGGATAGTTCCTTCAAAAGGCCACGGCCGAATTCCTTCCAATCCTTGCCCACAGTCCTTTCCCGCCTCTAATGACCTTGACATCAACGAGGCGTAAAGTCAAAAAACGTTCATACAAAGCAACTAAGTAACACCCTATTCTTTGCTACACATATCTTTTTTGTGGAAGGTATATGTACTATAAAAACAGAAAAATTAAAATGGGTTAAGCAGGTGCGTATCGGTCAGGGATCCACTGACGGAAAGTCTCCTGTCCTCTAACACCTGCCTGTCGGAAGGTCTCAATTAACATGTAACTTTGTATCTCCTCCTTTTAAGTAAAACATACCTTCCACGAAGAGGCAACACGCAACTCCCGTCTTTAAGCGTCCTAACCTTGTATTAAGCAATACGCTAGAACACTGTATTAATTTACGTACAGTTCTTGTTTACATTTTTTTTTTAAATTCAACACCTGCGGCAATGGATACCTCTTTATATCAGATCGTCTGACACGGGGTGAGCTGATTCGAGCCCCGTTACTGGCAGAAATTTCAACCATTCCGGACAAGGTAGGCGAGATGGTGGTACACAATTCCTTATAACCAGATTGTGTACCGAGTCCTGCGTTAATTCCCAAACGTAACCGCAGTGCAAGTGAAGTTAGGGCATACGACACTGTTAATGGTTGGCTGTCGACCTAGCGTCTTTCGGAAGAGCAGGCCTCGAAAGGCTGTCACTGAATTTCATTCTTTTCTCTTTCTTCATATAGTACACAAGCTTCGCAACGTCTATTTTGATTTTACAGCTGTAACCGTTGTTTTCAGAGTGTATCATATCCAGAAGTGTTTGTATATCATTCCTCAAGTTGTCGCATTCACAACACCACCCCTGATCGACTAAGTGGAGAGGGTGCAGAGGAGAGCCGCTCGATTCGTGACTGGTTGTTACAGCTCTTATGAAAGCGTCACAGAATTGATACGTAGTTTGGGCTGGGATAGTTTGGAAGACAGACCACGTAGTTTGCGTTTGAATTTATTGGGGAATATTCGAAAATCTTTTAATTACGAGTGCAATTAAATACTTCTTCCACCAACCTATTTAGGTCGCAATGACCGGAGGGATAAGATTAGAGAAATAATATACTTTACTGATGCTTTTATGTATTCCTTCTTTCCTCGTGCTATTAGGGATTGGAATGCACAGGATTAGGTTTGGTGCTTAGCACCCTCTGCCACCCAGAATGTTTATGATTTTCAGAGTATGGATGTAGATGTAGATGTAGCTGTAGAATTTAGGACGGAAACCACACTTCCTTAAAACTATCATCCCCCATGACGGATTCGAAAATTGTAGTACAAAGGTTGGAGAATATTAAAAGACAAAATGAAACGAATAAGATTTTATATGATATATTACAAATGATGTATATAGCCTCCGCAGAAGGAAAAGAAATCCATTTATTATGGATCAAGGGGCCATGCGTCCATCCAATACAACGAGACGGTCGACAAACTAGCAAAAGAAAGCACTCTGGAAGGACAGCAACAATACACACAACTCCCCCACACTGATTTCATTAGAACTATAAAAAGAGAGGCCCTTACAAAATGGGCAAACGCATGGACTTCATCACAAGTATACAAAGGGAAACACTACGCATCGATCCAACCCCACATTCCACACAAAGCATGGTTCGAAGAATCAAAACGCGCAAGAAAATACAAAACATCTATCATTCGCATAAGATTGGGACACGGATGTTATCCCAAACACCTCCATAGAATTGGCGCAGCAAACTCCCCATTCTGCCCTGTTGACAACGAATAAATAGCAGACCTAAATCATATAATATTGACATGCACCCTTTACCGAATTCCACAAAATAATCTATATAATAGACTGACCAAAATAAAAATTTCACTGCCTACATCAATCATCTCCCTTATGAGAACTGAACAACAGGACGTGTATCAAGCTATAGCTCACTTCTTAAGGGACGCAGATATTACGATATAACCCAGGCAATATATCCAAAATAGAGTTATTATACCACCTCACTATCAGAATTATTACAGAAGTGTATATTAATAACGTAACACAATCATCAATAGTTATATCAACTCTGAACTATTGTTACTAATAAAAATTGCATAGAACTATCATGACAAAATAATATTGTATAGAGCTGATATGTCAAAATAATTTTGTAATACAAACATTGTATAGAACTATTATGCCAAATAATATTGTAATACAAAAATTGTGATCTGGCTGTATGGTCGTCAGACCAAAAGCCATATAAATAAATAAAAAAAAAAAAAAATCATCCCCAGACCGAACTCGAATGGGTGACCCCTGCAATGCTAGGCAAACACGCTAACCACTACGGTGCTGCGGCTTGGAACGCGGTGGACGAAGAACCATCGCATTCGGCTGCCCATGTCATGGGAACTTCTAGGAGTAGGATGCGCGGTTTCGAATTTCGACTGCCGGCTGCGACAGCGTGGTGGTCAGCGCCCTTATTCCCATGGTCATCTGTTTGAGTCCGGCGTCGAACATGAGAGGTTTTAACCGTGTGTTGTCTTCGTTTCATTTTAATAAACATGAATATAATACATGACACAAAGGTACATAAACATATCAAGTAACCACAAATCATAACACAATTTATTCTTTAAAGAAAATTATTCCCAATATCGCTGTCAAAGTATATGGAGACAATGATTGGAGATAACAAATTAGGTACACAATGGAGAATGTGATACACAGTGAAAGCGAGTGTCGGCGATCGCATCTATATAGTTGGATGCGTCGCTATGCAGTGAAAATAAATATCGAAAGGGATGAGCTTGTTAAGCACTGTAAGATTCTTTATTTTACAATGTAAGAAAAATGTATTTTATCCACTTATATACTACTGTTTCTTATGTTTCCTGCGTCAGACTAGTTCAAATAGGATCTTTATTTATCCCTCTACGTCCGCCGCTGGTTTTCTTTCGTTACCACCGCTGAAATAACAATACTACTAAAAAACATACCAAATTTACTCAATTCTCTTTATTATAACTCCAATATGAAATAAAAATCTTCCACTTATCTTATTATCTTCTATTTTTAAAATGACAATCAATTACCAACTACAACTTTCATGTTTTGTTAACTTTATCATGCCGGCCTCGGTAGCGTGGTGGTTCCATGGTCGCCGGTTCGACTCCGGCCCAGGACAAGGGTGTTTAGGTTAAGTTTGTGTTGTGTGTCTCTTGTGTTGTCCTACAAATTGAGCGTTCACATAAAAAGCTTGAATTAAATTATCATTACACTAATCTTTTGCCCTCAGGCTTAAATTCTCCATTACAAATCCCGCCAGGATTTTTTACACCTTCTCCATTAAGCTTTTCTCATCGACACCTTCACTCATTTTACTTTCTCTTCAACTCCTCTCTTTTCTTCAAATGTTCTTTTCCACGAAATATCTCGTATACCTCTCTTGAAATTCCGTAACCTTAGAAACTCAATGTTAATATTCACTGTCACAATTACAAATAAAAAAAAAACAATTTTACTAATATTAAAAATTATAAATGGTGAGGTTGTGTATCTCACAGTACGTAAACAGAAAGATTAGTAGATGTTGTGGCTGATTTTAGGGTGAAGGCGAAATTGTAAATATATTTGCATATTACGTAGTTCGGAAGGGCGCATTCGGCAGATGATGAGGAATATAGAAGCTAAGGGGGGGAACTAGTAACAAAAACTTGGTCAGATCTTTTCTTCAGTAGAGGGGGGGGGGGTAATCAAATATAGAACCTAGAATAGGGTGCAAACGAAGTTACCGGAGAGCACAATCATTGAACAATATTATGCTTTCTAGATTTGAACCAGAAGCCGCTCAACTACGTTCAGAGGCAACAAATCAACAGCTTTGTGGTCTGAGTGGAAGTTAATCAAACCGTGCCCAACTACGACCTCACTAATTGTGTAATTTAATATCTAAGCATAATTTTCTCATTAAATAATTACCGTAATATATAATCAGTTTGGCATTTAAGTTTTTCAAGGTCAGAGAAAGTTGAACCAGACCGAAGGAAGTGAAGGAGGATCTATGGATACCAAAATGATGAAAAGAAAAGGCCACAAAAGCTGAAATGATTAAGACCATCCAATCCTGGCAGGATGGATATATAATTATAATTTGGGTTGTAGAGAAATAATCCCGAGGGGAATGAATAAGGAACAATACATAAGAACCGCAATGCTTATGTCTGTGTAGAATAATATATTGTAAAAGGAACAGTAAGATAACATTTTATAATTGTTTTCTTTTTGTGAATGTTAATAATCCTTATATGTGTTTTCTTTTTATTTTTTTTGGCATTTGGCTTATCTTAGACCATACAACCAGCTCATATTTTTTCTAGAATTATAGACACCACATGCACACGGACAACACTTTGCGCCCATGCCCTCGGTAGCCGGACTGGAACCAGCGACCTTCGGCACGCGGAGCTAGTAGTCTAGCCCCTACGCTACAGAGGCCGGCTTGTGTGTTGTTGTTAGAGAAGTGATTTTTCTTTACTCAAAAGGCTATATTTTCATCAGTGGTGTTAACCCGGTATTAGGTACAGAGATAAATAAAAAACTTTCTGTACAAAACTAAACCCATCACCGGAACTTGGAAAGAATAATATTTTTGTAATAAATAAGTATGTAAGGACCCCTACAGCCTGATTACCCTGTCGAAATTATGAGAAATAATCGAGTAATTAATCGAGATGGTAAACAACACACTCATACAGAAACAAATAAAAATCGAAAACAGTTCAGTGGATTTCAGCAAATTTAAAAATTAGAAAATCCACCGAAACCTGGAAACCTTAATTTTGTTTGCTTATTTTAGTTTCCAAAAACAATGTTGAACGATGAAGCTAATGGAAAACAGAGTTACAATGTCACCTGTAGTTAACCTGTTATCAGCAAAAATTAGCAATCGTACTAAATTTAAAACGTACAGTAATCAACAGAAGGCAGAAATTGCGATTGACCCGCCTCCATTATCATTATACGATGGGTGTTTCAGTACCCACCTGTTTGCCAGCAATCTGTTCAGTTAGTGAGGCAGTCAAAAGACACCATTTGTAACCCTCAAAGACGCTGCGCGCTCGGCTGACAACAGGTAGAAGTCAAGCCACGTCACGAGGTAGCCAAATGCCTCGTCTCCACGGAGACTTATTTTTGACGCGGTTATTGTTTGAGGAGAGTGGCGCGGTGTTGAACTGCGGCCCATCAAATTAGCCGTCAGTCAGCGCCGGCATTCCGCGCATATCCCGCCTTCCCGGAGCACCGCGTCTGGAACTATTCCTGGCCGCTTTGTCCTGCTAATGGCTCGGCGACATACCGCGGGGCGAGCTCCCGCCATTAGCGTGGAACAGCTCATCTCGCTGACAGCAGACCGACAAAAGCGCATTCAGATCAGAGAGGAAACGATCCGTGACTGTCATTTAAACTCAATCACCTAGACCCCTGCGTCAGCGGTCAGTGTTCCGGGCTGGTAATCTAGAGGACACGCGTTCTATACATGTTTCTGAAGGTTTTCAGAATCCAGGGACTGCCATGATGGACTTCCCGGTAACAATTACCTCTTCGTCTACCCGCAGCAAACACCTCTGCTCCCTGCAAGTAAAGGCTTACTAGTCATTAACCATCTCTGCCCCCCGTTCCACACTGTTAATGGATTATGGTCAACTATGGATAGCGTGTTGTAATGGATTAATTGGATGAATGTGTGTAGATGTTTATTCACTGATTTGAGTCTTGTCACGGACGTAAGCCATGTAATGGACTAATTACTCTATCAATTAATTAGCAGGATTGGTCAAATATTAAGTGTTATCCTGGAAAAACTCGTGTACCGTACCATCTTTGGATGATGACGATTGTTAATTAATTAAATGAGTCCAGATTTCGGTAGTTCATGTAATGATCCTTATTACTACCGATATGGCATTCACGGTTCTCGTAAATATTACAGATTCGAGTATTGTGAACTATTTCTAGACGTATGTACGTGTATGTTAAAGGTCTGTTACCACCAAATACCACCGATTAAATTCAGTTCTTAGATGTAGTCAGTTACGATCCACTAGAAGGTTTTATTTAACTCATCAGTCACGCGCCAAGGCTAGCCTCCAGACACTTGATATCTAATACTTCGTCACCTAATGATTCAAGATTCGTGGATAAAGGTGAATGAAAGTGGGTCGAAGACACACTAATTCAAATATTAAACCACTTATCTTTTCCACAATCGCCGTATCATAAATCATATACAGACGAATTCAATCCAAGTCTATCTAGTGCGCAGCTTCCAGTAAATCCATCGCCACCGCATTTTTATCGTAATAACTCCGGTATTTTTTTTTTTTTATCTGCTTAACGTCTCTCTAAAGGCGCATTCCCACGATCCCTTGTAACGAAGGCGAGACGGGACGGGACGAATACTCAACCACACGCCATGGGAACAGGGCCGCCTCTGTTAGCGGAGACGAGACGCAGCTACCCACTCTGAGTCGGTAAACATCACAGGCGTGTGTAGCGGTGCGCTGTTGCCATCGGTTTGCAGCAGCGATGCGCACCCCTTCTGTTGCTGTAAAGTGCTCTGTGCCAAACGACACTAGGCAACGTGGTGCGGAGGTGGCGGCTGGGTAAGCTAGGACTAACCTGCGGCCCGCGGTCGTCCCTAAACTTCGGCTAATGAGGTCCCGTCCCGTCTCGCCTTCGTTACAAGGGATCGTGGGAATGTACCTTAACAGCGAGGTCTTTAGTGACGGGAAAGGATGGGGGGCAAGGAATGGGAAGGAATTCGGCCATAGCCTTTTGAAGGAAGCATCCCGGTATTTCCCTGGAGTGATTTGGGAAATCATTGAAAACCCAAATCTGGATGCCCGGACGGGGATTCTCGGTAATTAACACTGTCTTCATTCAATGACGATTTGAGCGGATCACTGTGTACTTTTACAATAACACACTCAACCATGTATTTTGACACGTACGTACCTCACACTTCTTCTCGCCAGAGTCTTCGTTTAATTAACTCCCACTACATCCAATGATTTTATTATTGCGGAAAAGATGATGAAGAAGAATAACAACATTGTCCATTGCGTTATGCTGTTAGTAAGAAAACAACACAAAAGTGTGGAGGTAATTCATTTGTAACATGTGTACAGTTTTTTTTTTTTTTTAACTTTTTACTTCGACAAGACCAGAACTGTGAGAGTATTGAACAGAATCATTGGAACAAACTGGTTCCGAAAAGAAGCAATCAGCTCGACAACTTTACTAAATTAAGTGGAAATGAATGTGTTGTCAGTATGATGAGTGCCATTGTTTGTGTATTTTACCGAACTTAGGAACGCCCGGCTTGCCGTTCGGAAGGAAAAAACGTTTTATTTCCGGTTCAGCCATTCTCGTTTCGGTTATCCACGGTTTCAAGAAATCATACTAAGCGCACCCGGCATCGCTTCCAAATTCCGTGGTTGCCAGTTCTCGGCTCTAATGAGTTCTATGTTGACTAACCATAAAGTTTTAATTTAAAAAAATATTTATTTATACTTCTAGAAACTAAATTAGAACTAGACCGAGGGGATAATGCTCTGGCCTCGCATTCGGGAGGACGCGGATTCGAATCACCGACATGCAGATCTTGATTTATCATGGTTTCCCCAAATCCCTCCAGGCGAATGCTGGGATGCTTCCTCCAAAGGCCATGGCAGAATTCCTTCCCGTTCCTTCTCTCCTGTCCTTTCCCGCTCTGATGGCTTCGACGTTGACGAGGTATAAAGCCATGAAAAGAGTAGTGTTTATGTGGTGATTGGCCTTGTAGTGCAGAAATTTCGTTTGCAGATGCCGATTTTGAAGTAGGCAAGACGTTAACAACAGTGTCTGGATTGGTTTTAAACTATCAACAATGCCAGACCCGGTTGCGAAGCAGTTGCCCGCACCGGTTAGAATACAGCTTTGGGCATGAGTGATTTCAATCAAGAGTTGTATTAGTCCTCACTTGTTCTTATTGTGGAGAAAATAATAAATATGGTGTTGATAAATGTACAGATTGGAAGACACATTAACCAACTACTCTGTAATGACGTCAAGCAGGCGTAAAGTCTGGAGGAAAAAAAAACTGCTGTGTGGCTGAAAGTGCTAGATTCAATTTTAAAAAAAATAAAAATTATAAATAATACTCCGTGGCTCAGATTCAACGATCGACTGTAGGTCGCAGAGGATAGGAACTGGTCGTCCTACCTCTGACACAATGACTTAGTATGCCTTCTTGGGGAGGATCTAACCAACCTTCGAGTTGTCACGAAGTTAGTTTTATAAATAGTGTAAGCTATAATTTTACAGTCACGTTTACAAAAGGAATTGTACTCACGTGAAATAATACCAAATCGATGTTTCATATAACTAGTCGATGATGTTTATTCATGCTTCTTCCAAAGTTTAACTAACATAACTTGTGATAACACATTTCTCTTTCTTTCTGCACCAGAATCGTCATTGTTGCAGTACTTATTAGCTTAAGATTTATATAGCACCTTTTAAAATGTTTCAGTTCCTACGTCTTCAACGCGCAAACTACAACTTCTAAAGCCTCGTAACCACTGGAGCACGATCAGTGAATGAGCCGCTCAGTGAAGCGAGCCGATCAAGTGTGGACGCCTGAGCACGCCCGCAGCCAATGACAGCGAGTGCGCTCAGGGCGAGCCGATCGAGTGTCGGTATTTTGGAACGCTCAAAGGCGAGCCAGGGTGTGTTCGGCGCTCAGTGTGGACGCTAGTTTGACCGTTTTTACAATGAGGGCGACCATGCGGGACACTTGCTGGACAACAATTAGTCGGTACACATCAAAGAAGTTACTACGGGAAAGCTCATACGAACAGTATTTATAATCGAAGTAAATGAGAGGATGCATGGCGTCAAATCAGAGAAGTATTAAACCATGGTATTGATGACATAAGGGGAAAAAAAACAATGGTTGAATATATATTGGTAGTAAAAGTCTATAAAAATAATAAATAGGTACCAACCTAAATATAATTTTAGAGCGACTGAACAGTATCATCACAGACTACCAGCTGATGATGTAGGGTACTTTGGACATATGCTGCAGGTTCGTATAGGAATCTCCCCAAGGCAGGAATCTTAAAGTTATCATTAATTTATTTCCTGGTGGGATCGCCTCAAGCATATGTGTATAGTGCTATTTAATATGAGGCCAACTAACCACAGGATATGTTCGAAATCGATGGTTGACATGATCACAAAGTTTTAAAATGGCTCAATATCTCCAACAAAAGTCAATTCGCGAATTAAATTATTAAGGTAATTTCTTCGCTGACGATAACTTTCTCCAACCCACCACCTTGGTATTTTTCTTTTCTTCTTTGACATCGTATGGATAACAATAAAGGCCGCAGCTGCCGCGCGCATACGTGACGACACAATAGCCGAGAGTTTTTCTGAGCACTGGCACCAGAGTCGTTCGACCAATACTTCCTTTTTCTTGAGCACGCTCAGACGAGCGAGGTCTTTAGAGACGGGAAAGGATGGGGGGCAAGGAATAGGAAGGAATTCGGCCATGGCCTTTTGAAGGAAGCATCCCGGCATTTGCCTGGAATGATTTGGGAAACCATGAAAAATCCAAATCTGGATGCCCGGACGGGGATTTGAACCACCGTTCTCCCGAATGAGCGTGCTCAAGTGGATACGAGGCTAAAGAGTCTGTTCTGCGGAGTCGGCGCCGACAACATTAATCTCTGGTTCAACGATATGATCTCTGCTTATAATGAATTCTGAACACAGAAGAATTTATCACATTTAATTACAAGGTGTTTAATGTGTTTCCTTATAAAGCCCGGGTCGCCCAATTGGCCGTTTAGTTTAAAACTCAGCACTAGAAATACCGTGAATCAAATGAATCTTTCCGTCAAATTTCTTGGCGAATTCGTCACCTGTGCCTGCCAGTGTCGAACTTATTTTGTGTTGCGATTTATGTGTATTGGGGGTGAGAGCGCACCTGCCACCTAGCGGACGCCCCCGGGAGACAAATAGACCTGTCAGTGGCAGGCGGCTGATTGGACGGCGGGCTCCTAATTGACCTCACGCTGGGAACCAAAAAATGGCGGCCGGCGGGGTGGAAAAAAGGGCTCGGGGTGACACTTGACGGTGGTATCGCGGCCCATAAATACTGCCCAGGATAAGGAAAGGGCCGCTGCGTGGGAAAAGGCCCCGACGCCGCGTGCACGGAGGGGAGGCTAGCCATCAGCTTAAGAATTCCCAGCGACACAGAATCGGATGTTAGTTGAATTCTTCCATATGAAACATTCGATCGATATCAAAAAACTGGTCACAAGTTGCAGAGAAATACGATGGAGTGCCGAACGTCAAGGGATAGGAAGATGAAAATAACCAATTGGCGGTATAAACGTGCGGGTGTGGGGCTTTCATTTGTACTCTCTTGAGTCGTGTGAAATGTTTTTCGACGTGATTGTAGCTGCACGACATGATTAGCAGACGTTGAACGTGGAATAGTAGTTGATGCTAGGATGCATGGGACGTTTCATTTCGGAACTGTCCGTGAATTCAATATTCCTCGTTCCGCAGTGTCAAGAGTGTTGATATTTAATTTCTAGCATTAACTCCCGCCATGGACAACGCCAGTTGGCCAATCAACGTCTACTTAATGATGCAGATCAGCAACGTTTGCGTCGAAAGTGTCAGATTTTTCAATTATCACTTTTTTAAGGCATTTCAAGCATGTCATTACTATTCTTGCCTCATTCAAGTAGTTTGAAGAGCCAGTAAGCGATACTTATGGAAAGAAGAAATAGCGCTACTACCGTATGTTTCTTTGGAAATGTTTTGATCAATTTTTAATTTTCCACCAGCAAGAAATAATCATTAGTTAACTGGTGGTGTAGAATTCCAAATCACCAGATCATGTATTTAAGTCCTCGGGTTTTTTTTTTTTTTTTTTTAAATCGCATTCGGCTACTGAGGCCATACAGCCAGCTCAATGTGATTTGTTGCTATCAAGTATTGACACATGGACACTACACACAGGACACGACATCAACACACACAACACTTAAACACCCATGCCCTCGGCCGGACTCGAACCGGCGACCTTCGGCACGTGGAGCTAGCACTCTAGCCCCTACGCTACCGAGGCCGGCTAAGTCCTCGGTTGAATACTAAATTTTCTCGCAAAGCGTGTATAATGGGGGTACACATGTTGAAGTTGATTTCAGGCGTCCAACGGGAATGTTAAACTTTGACGTTCACTTTGCTTCCTTCTGCAAGGTAGGCGTCGCACACTACACTCAGAGAACTGAAAAACCTTACATCTAGGAGCATCGTTTAGTAACAAAAGGTGTATTTGGTATCATGAGTGATTTTACCGATAGCCGTGGTATTCTACCAAATTAAAAACCAGGAATACAACGAACGCTCTTACTATACAACGCATTATTCCTTTGAATTTTACGGTGCGTTGATAAGATCCGGGAGTGGTTGAGCGATAAGGAACGGGAGGGAATGTGGCTATTAGCTCTCGCCTGAAGTGATTGCGAGAATCGTTCAAAAAACAAAATTTGTAGAGCCGGATTGACGAATGAACCCGCGTCCTTCAGAAAGCAGAGAGGTCGGAAGTTGAGGAAACGTCACAAGGACTGAAAGGTTCAAAAAGGAAGACAATACAGATCCTACAAACAGAAGAAACGCTGGAGAACAGAAGATTGTACTGGCTCGATGATGACAATTGATGATGAAGAATGATGAAAATACGACAACTAGGTAAGAAGAAGATTAAAAATGCATATCTGAAGCCAATAGACGAGAAGAATAGAACAGAAGGAGCTACAGATAACTTGTGCAAAGAGATGGGGAAACGATCTTTGTAAGATCGATTAAAACTTTACTGTGTCGAAATTTAAGTTAAGATCAGGAATGAAACAATAGAAGAGGAATTAAAAATGAGATGGAGTGCGTCTCCGGTGACAATTTGTCTAGTCATCTAATTACCCCTTTCTCATTATTATTCATATTAATATCTTATATGGATTGAATTTAAATTCCTCCACCCATCTGCTTTTGTCATTAACTAATAAAAGAAAACTGTTGCTTAAACATTCAAGTGTTGTTATATTTTTATTTCTCACCAACCATAATAGAGTAGGGCACTTTTTACACTATCCGTTAAATAAAATATTTCTAATAAATAATTACTATTCCTGTTAACATTTTTTGATCATTCATTTCAATACTTTGTTTTTCAATATGTAATTGCATTAACAAATCATATTATTCACAAAAAAAATCCAACTTTGCAATTTCAGTATGACATCTTTTAATTTTCTCGCTCAGTTAAAATACAAGTTTCTTCTCTTTGTCTTAGAAGAGGGGAGTTACATTTGAAATTGTACAAAAAGAAGTTGTCCCTTATTTTAAATGTATTTAATTTACCCTCAACAAGCATAATTTCTACTTGTTGTTTACTTATTAAGTCACTAAGTATATAAAGAAACTTTTTAAATATAATTTCTTCTACACGGTTGTTAGATGTTGATGTTGCTTATGATGTCTACCTTTGGATCTTGTGGAAGAATGATGATGTAATAGCCTCCAATGTTATGTTAGAAGTTATTTTAATTATTGGTACTGAATGAAATTTAACTCTGCAACGTCTCTACTATATGTGCCTTCTGGCAGCTTGAATAAATGATGAAGAAGAAAAGCTTAAAATGACAGAGAATTGTTAGGGGATGGGAGAACGGAAGAAGGAGAACAGTTAGTTACAAGAATAGGAGGAAGCCTCTCTTAAGACCGAGGGAAAAATGGAGGAGCTTGAAAGATATAAAAGCCAACGGAATGAACTTTTTTTTATGGCTTTACGCCTCGTTGACGTCGAGGTCATTTATAGAGGCGGGATGGGATTGGGGACAAGGAACGGGAAGGAATTTGGCCATGGCATTTTTTAAAGGAAGTATCCCGGCGTTCGCCTGGAGTGATTTGGGGAAACCATGGAAAACCCCAATCTGGATGCTCGGACGGGGATTCGAACCGACGTCCTCCCGAATGCGAGGCCAGAACGTTAACCGTTCACCCACCACGCTCGGTTGGAATGAACTGTTGATAACGCGTGGAAGAAGAATATTGGAGAGGTCGACACACAAATGCGCGATCTCCAAACGATAATTATGATGATGGTGACTGAACGATAACACTGACAATCACCGCCCACAATCTAGTACCTCGAAGGTCTAGAATAGAACACTGTGTGCTGTTTTGTGGCTGTGATGACTCTTTCCACAGAATCGAGTGACGGTTCCAATCACAGGCGGCGCGGTGGCACGATTCTTTGGTCTCGTACCACTCAGGCGTGGCTGTGAGAACTTCCTCATTCCGCATCGAACTTTTGATCGGAATACCTGCAGACAATGCGTGCGTATTACGGGCCTAATCGCCTCCGCTGGGGCCGGCGTTTTTACTTCCCCCGCTCGCGCGGACCCAACAAACGCCCGCTTGTGCTCGGTCATTAACGCCGGCCAGACGGACCGAGGCGAAAAACTACCAAGTCCAAACACGTCTTGTTCCCCCGCCGCGGCTCAAATCTGTATCCAGAGGCGCTGCGCCCAGCAGCGTTGACGAAATACTCCTCAGAGAACACACATCAGGAAACACAATCTCTCAACCAAAAATTCAGAGGTGATTACCCACTTTTGAAGTGAAATTTCCTTTGTCGCGGTAGGAAAAAATTTGGTAGCGTTACGCGTTAAGTGCACATGCGTCGCGATGTTCTAAGCATGCGCAATTAATGGCACTTTGATGCAAGAGGCTACTAATGTTAAACAGTGGATCATTCTAAATGTGAAATATGAAGATACCTCGACGAGAGGCGAAACGCGTCCGGAAAATAAAAACAATATCCAACAGTTGTAATGGCGTATTATTAAACAACAAATACTAATTTACAAAACAACTGTAGAAGAAATGGCCTACAATAATCAAATATGTATTACCTATTTCAGTTAACATAAACTCTTATTAGAAAAATATATGATGCAAATTCACCGAATACAACGGAAGTAGCATGATAATACAAAGAATATCTATATATATAAAACGAAATCCGAGTATATTTGTACGAGAAAAACTCAAAAACTACTGCGCAGATTTAGATGGGGTTCTCACGGTTTTAAAGATTAGAATCTCAACTGAATTGTTTGGTATGTCTTATCCATCGAAGTAACATAAAGCCGGAGCGGTAAATGAAAATCTGAACGTGCTGCCTAAAACAGCAGAAATACGATGCATGCATCATATACCGTAAAAAAATAATAGGCAAATTATCGCATGTAATGTTTCCTTTCTTAAATTTTTGTTTTTAGTCTTTAAACCCCATAGATGGCCGTATCTAATGCGAAGAGAAAACCACGTAAAATGGAAAATATGTAAATTAATTTTAATAATGTAATGAAAAATCATTCGATGTCTTTTCGTCTTGAAGTTACTATCTTAGGCTGCATTGCTACTATCTCTGCTGTTTGGAAGTGAATTTATATTCGCTGTTGATAGCAAGTAATGTATATTTGATGAGTTTGAATATGAAAGTGAACTGTTTAAAATCTTCAGTGTAGAACCTTCCAAGAAATTTGTTGCTTTTTGAAACTACGATCTCAGGCTGCATAGCTAAAATCTCTGATGAATTTGAACGTGAAAGTGAACTGTTTAAAACCTTTAGTATTGAAATAACAGTATTTTTGTTAAACGATTCTGTCTTTATCACATTTCCTGAAAAAAATAATTGTTTTATGATTACACGAATCACTATGGGTACTATGATGAAACTTAGTACACATGTTCCTGATAGGATGGCTAAAAATATTGCAGGAATAAATCAACCCCAACCCCATCTTTTCTTCGGTTTTTTTTTTTTTTTAACTGCTTAATGTCTTTCAACAGCGACGTCTTTAGAGACAGGAAAGGATGGGGGCAAGGAATGGGAAGGAATTCGGCCATGGCCTTCTGAAGGAAGCATCCCGGCATTTGCCTGGAGTGATTTGGGAAACCATGGAAAACCCAAATCTGGATGCCCGGACGGGGATTCGAACCACCGTCCTCCCGAATGCGAGGCCAGAATGTTAACCGCTACACCACCACCCTCGGTTTCTTTCTGCTACAGCGGGGGTTAGCAGAAAATGAAGCGACTGACATGAAATTTTATTCACAAGTGCAAAAAAACTGACCTCTGTTATGATCTTCAATATTCACTGTGTATCTGAATCAACCTGGATCATACCGGGCATCGCCGGGAAATCTGCTAGTACATTGATATTGATGATGATGGTAATTATCATCGTCATCAACATACTGTCACCAAGCGTGGTGGGTGAGTGTTAACGTTCTAGCCTCGTATTCGGGAGTACGGCGGTTCGAATCCCCGTCGAGGCATCCAGATTTGTGTTTTCCTTGGTTTCCCCAAGTCACTTCAGGAGAATGCCGGGATGCTTCCTTCAAAACGCCATGGCCTAATTCCTTCCCGTTCCTTGTCCTCAGTCCTATCCCGCCTTTAATGACCTCGACGACGACGAGGCGTAAAGCAATAAGTAAAAAAAAAAAAAAAACACATACTATCTGTAAATATGTATATAATAAAAAATGTTTTCATTTGTACCAAATAAAAAATATATTCTCTGTTGTCTCTAGCATCCTGTTGATTGTAAGAACAGTTAACGGATAATTTTGTTCAAGCTCGACACGCAAAATAAAGACTAACGTTTGATGGAGTGATCTATAATATTCTGAAGTGTGCTTTAAATTTTCGACAATTTTTATTTTTTTACGAGAATAAGCTTGATAAAGTTTCTCTTATTGCTGATTCAAGCCCACTATGGAGCGCTTACAACTAGTGCTCGCTTTCGTTCCCAGTACATCTGAAGCCCAGCTAATACTTTTTCCTTTCTCTCCTGTGAGACGGGTTTCCGAGGTGGAGGGGACCAGGAACTAAAAATGTTAAACAATTTGAAGTGATCTGCAACATCAGTATCAGAAATCCCATTGGAGTCCAAACGTTTCTGTACATCATTGTGCAAAATGCTTTCCGTCTTACAGCTTTTGATAAGCGAGAAGATCTTGGTGAGCCTGTTGCTGTCGATTCTCAGAAGAAGCCCGTAAAACTTCAGCCGCCTACGCCGCATGCTGGTGTTAGCCGTTTCCAACAGTTGACACAATTCGCTTTCAGTCCGTAGGTTCTGTCTGGAAGCACTCTTGGTCCAAGAATTTACCTCAGTATACGTCTGTCAGCTTTTTCCACATCATCCGAGGAGCCTTCCCTGTTCATCAGCAAGGTCTCTATAAGTACTGAGGTCTGACAACATTTGTAATGACAGAGTTTGGCATCCTTCGAAATAACTTTCTTGTAGTAATGGTTGATAAAGTTCCTATTTAATGTAAAAATGCAATATCGTTGGTCCAATCGAGTGCAAAATAAAAATAAAAAAGTATACAGAAAAAAGTGTGTATGAGCCATAGAAAATTCACTTGTTACGCATATACACACACTGATAGACACAATTTAATTTTTCTTCTTCTTCATTTTCCCTTGATACTTTGCTGCTCCTTGTCATTAGATGTAGTACTTGCTCCTTGGCAGTTTCCCTACGCACCCATTTTTCATCTTTCCGTTTCCATCCTACTTTTTCGCCTCTACTAATGGGGCGATTCGGTAAACGGCACGGGAACGGAAACCACCCTCTAATTCGCCTCGAGTGATTTATGGAAATGACAAAATCATGATTGGCCTAAGCCGGAATCAAACCCCTGTTCCGTCGATGCCGGGTACGAGTGCTAACCGTTCTCCCATCAGAGTCGGTAACTTCCCTCTTCTTCCTTCAAACGGAGAAAATAAGGACCACAGTGTTCTACATTTTCACTTGGAACAAATTCACTAATCCCACATTTTCTGGCCTTCGTGCTGAGAGAGTCTGTGAGGTTGTTTGTTATGGAACCAGTTTTCTCTCAGAAACCTGCGAACGCTGTATGACGTCATTTTCTGATATTCCTAATTTCCGAATATGTTTGATCATTTCTGTGTCTTACTCTTCCTATGTTTACAATAAGTTTGATGGCAGTTGATCAGTCTGGTTGAAGTGATCCTTGAAGTTGTAAGGTATATAATGTTTTTGCTGAATTAAATGTGTTAGTTTCTAAAATCAAAATCAGAAAATTTATGTCTTGTAAACAATACCTGTGTTAGGATTACTGTCCTCAAGAGTTGGCGGGACTTGTTGCAACACTTAATTTGTCGAGTTGCTATTTGCGTGTTAAAGGAGACTAACACGTTGTACTATTGGTACATCAAAATTCTCTGTTTTGGTGACTTTAAAGAAATTTGGTAGAAACTGTGAAGAAATCTTGAACTAAGATATCAATAATAATAAAGTAGCTAAGTACACCAATTTTCAATCAATGGTCAGTTAATTTTGATTAGAGGTGACAGCCCATATTAAGATGGAGCCACCACCAGCTTGCACTCTGACGCTGGATAACTGGAGTTTGCTCCACATTCGAACACTAGCACCAGGTGTTTGCGTATGGAGTGAAGATATGCAACACTGGTATTAAGATTCCGGGAGAATGTATATTGAAGGGGAAGTTTAATGAGCAAAAATTAAGTTTGCAGCTAGATTTGAGTTATTCAATTTAGTTACGATGTAGTACTTGCTCCTGTGGTAGTTTCCCTCTACACCCATTTTTCATCTTTCTTTTTTCCATCCTACTTTTTCCCCTATACTAATTTCAGTTTCAAACTCTATTTCTTTTTGGAAAATTAATCATCATTTCTCTTGGTAATTAATTCCAATCTCTGACCCCCTTACATACGAAAGAAAATCTTCCCACACCCTTATGTCAGAAATAGAGTACCAATTTGTGGTCATGGCCACCTTTTCCCTTCCATGCACCTGTCCTAATTCTTCTACCAATATTTAACACATCTCATCACCAATATACGTCTTGTACACTATCATAACTCTCTTCACCCTCCTCCTGTCTACCAATGAATCCAGTTCCAGCTCCTTTATAACATCACTTGCTGATTGTATTCTGCGGTAATTTCCAGAGACAACTCTAGCAGCCCTTCTATGCACACTCTCCAGCTCCTGTATTTGATATCCAAAACGTGGGTCCCATACCACACT
The DNA here is from genome assembly GCA_031002005.1 of Vandiemenella viatica. Classification (NCBI taxonomy): domain Eukaryota; kingdom Metazoa; phylum Arthropoda; class Insecta; order Orthoptera; family Morabidae; genus Vandiemenella; species Vandiemenella viatica. The sequence continues at coordinate 67,523,716 of CM061918.1, forward strand.
ACAATATTCAAGGAATGGTCTGACCAGCTTTTTATAACCCAATACGCTAACTTATCTGCTACATCCTCTCATCGCTCTCTTCAACAAGTGAAGGATTTTGAATCCTTTCCTACTACCTGACCAATCTGACCTGCCCAGTTTGTCGTCAAATGTTACGCTAAGATATTTACATTTCAGCTCTTCAGCAAACAATTCTTTCTCCATCTTACAACCACAATTAATATTTAGTTTTTTATCTGCGTACCTAATAAGTTGACTCTTCTTTGTATTTATCTTCAATGTTATCTTCAATGTATACTATCCAGATCACCCTGCAGTTGTTCACAGTTATATACCGTTTTAATCCATTAATTATGGCAATTTATTTTATATGTTGATCAACAGTCTACACCAGGGGTGGCCAACCCAAATGATTTTGCGGGCCAATCTGGAAGTGCATCATAACTCCACAGGCCGCATATAAAATTATATATCCCCACTAGAGACATTTTTTTGGAGTGAAACATTGAAACATGAGTTATTATTGTGTTTACTAGTATTCTTTCATGTAAACATAGATAATATTATAATAATGATACTAAACGCACATTGTAAAGAAATATATAACACTAAAAATGAAATATAAAAAATATTTTGGAAAAGTGTGATGAATCTCGCGGGCCGCGGGTTGGCCACCCCTGGTCTACACTTAACAACATTCATTACTAACGGATACAATATCATTTGGATGGCAGGAAATGACAACCTTACCTTTGTACCTGCAGTAACTTAATTTAGAATTACAGGGCGTTCGCCGGGAAACGCAACCCACTGTTAGCGCTACAAGGAAGAAACTGCTCCCGGCGAGCGAGCGCTCAGTTTCCGGCATTGTTCGACCGTCGGCCGCGGACTATTTCATAATAATTACGCTTCATAAACTTCATAAACTTGTGTGCTAAGCATTTAAATGTGACGTAATTCATTAGCTTACCTTATAAAAGATGCTGGAAGTGTTGACCCTCTTGTGTAATGCACATTTCACATCTTCTGAACATATTTCGAGACACACGCTGCCCTAACTGACTTAATGATTTTTTGGGTGACTGTTCTAGTCGAAAAGCGATATCGTCAATTTTCTCCTCTGTGAGAATACGGTTGACCGACAGTCTCTTTTTGTTAAAAAATGAACCCGTTTCTCTTACTTTTTTAACCAGACGCAGAATTGTTGATTTAGCTGGCAGTAAAGCGCCAGGAAATTCGCGACGAAATTTACTGCGACACTTTTTAAACACACATGTATCGTAGAGAAATATTCTTTGTTGCAAACTGTAACGTACCATAATTTTACTCACACTCAAACACGGTACAGATTAATAAGAGTATGAAGCCCCAAACCAGCCAAACCGCAAAGAAACGTTTATTCACAACACTGATTAATAAGAAACTGAAGTCACAAACTATCTACAATGCAAAGAAACCGTTCTTAACAATGTAAGGGTCACTGCACTGCACTGTTGGGGCAGCGGAGGTGTTAAACAGTGCGGTGATTCACGGTGGCGCGCGGCGGAAACTGCTGGGGCGACTGACCGAGCAAGTTGCCGACGGCAACAGACTGGGAGGGTAGCGTTTTCCGGCGAACGCCCTGTACCACAATGTCTAAATAGGCTAATCTAACGACTTGGAATCTCGGATGTGAAATAAACCGATAGGTACGTAAGTTGCGCGAAGAATTTCTCTTGGAATTTCGAGAGAGCTAACGACGTTTCGATAACGTCCTGCAACTCCATCTTCAGGGTAATGAAAATATAAAGGCGCGTTCCCACGGCGCGTCCCTCTGGGCGTGCTAGGGAACGCCTGTCATCTTTGCCGCATATTTTAGCAGGGACGGCGCGCCTCGACCCACCGCCAGGCGGTAAAAGATGAAAGGTGCGTACTGCCCACCACGCGCCTTAAGGCGACAGCATGCCACATAATCAGGAAATTCGCTGTAAGATGAAATCCGAGCCCGCCGGAAGTCCGAGAAGGCCTTGTTTGTTGATTCACGCAGCGCCAGTGAATTTTACGGCGGTGACTGTGCGTCTGTGAAGTCGCCGGCGCTGTTAGAGCCATTAGGGGTGGGCAGGCTGAGCCCTGTTGTCTCGGCCGATCCTAATTGGTGGGGGAGAGAGGATAACTGCCAGGCAAACACACAGCACTCGGACCCGCTATATGGCTGACACATAGCACTACAAATAACAGGGCACCCACCGTCTCACTCGCCCGCTATGGATCCCACAGTCATCTTGATTGACACTGATAACCAGCAAACACAAGCTTATACTAGTTCAGTGCGACGATCTGACACGATAGCGGTTTGCAAACAAGGTCCATACCGCGCCGACCAAACTATGCAAATTACCAGTTCTGTTAAAAAAAAGTATTGGATTTTATGCTGCAAAAAATGCGATCACCTTCAGATCTCAAAAGCAAAACCCATCCAACTTTACTCGCTTCTTCAAGCACTGCCATTACTGTTATTAGCGTAAGAGGGATGCCTGTTTATCACTGCACTGCATTCCTCCACAGCTAAAATTAACCCACATTTCACCTTGACGGAACAGCCAAAAATCACAAGGAACCAGGTGGGGGGGACTAGGTGGAAAGACAAACAACAGAAGCGCTGAGTTCGGAGAGGAATGTCTCAAAGAGATGCAAACAATGAGTGACTCATGATAACGAAAATGATGTAAATTTCGGTGACTCTTTCATAGATTGAATATCAGCCACTAATTTTTTTTTTTTTTAACTGCTTTACGTTTCTCAACAGCGAGGTCTTTAGAGACGGGAAAGGATGGGGGCTTGGTTGGGGGCAAGGAATGGGAAGGAATTCGGCCATGGCCTTTTTGAAGGAAGCATCCCGGCATTTGCCTGGAGTGATTTGGGAAACCATGGAAAACCCAAATCTGGATGCCCGGACGGGGATTCGAACCGCCGTCTTCCCGTATGCGAGGCGAGAACGCTAACCGTTACACCGCCACGCTCGGTCACAAAAACTTCTCTGCAGGGGAGTGGAAGAACCGAATGGTGAAGAGCGCTCTGGGACCGACATAACGTAGAGTCCCGTAGTTTTTATGTTACGAAAATATTGATGTTAAACAATAAACTATTCCAAACGGAAACAGATAGTCGCTGCAAATGAACCTGTATTTAAAATAAATATTCTTTTCTTAACGTCAAAAAATTCCCCATCACACTAAATCGCACTCTTTGGTTTCTTATATTGTTGTTGACTACGTACTTTGGTTATTTATTTCTGAACTATAGTACTTTATCATACGCGTACACAGAGGTCACAAATTAACAACTATATCAAAGATTAACACTCCAAAAAATTATGATATTCAACATGTTGATATTTTCTTTACGGTGAAGGTAATAACCACAGTTTATTACAAAGCACAGATAGAATTCTAATCAAAATTTCTGATAAATATCGGAAAAAAAACTTGATTGCATTTGTGCAGAACATTTCTTTTTCGTAGTGAAATGCTTAATTTTCAGGTAATTTTATGATATTCGAATAGCTGATTTCTCGTGTTTTGTAAAATACTTTACACTAGAATGTACAGAAAACGTAAATCAAAGCTTCCTCATATCTGGAAGAACACCGGAAATAAGAAAATAACTAAAACTAACGAAACTTTTTACATTTAGGTTTTTTTACTTCTCCAGGATAAAAATCACTAGTCAAAAATAATATAAAAAATGGTAATCGAATTACTCCACACGTCTATGACCGCCAAGGCAAAGTAACGGGAAACTTATAATAACAATTAGTACACCAATGTTATTGAATTTTTATTAGTTTTTATTTTTCTCACACGCATTTCGCCCCATTTCCTGTAAACATCTTCCAAGGTTATACTTTTACGGTCTCAGTGTCAGCGTTACTGTGCGGTGTTGTTCTGATCTGGAAGATGTTTGAATCCATTCCAAGTTTGCACTGTTCCAGTTTGTTTAAAGTCGTTCTGAATAAAATTTTGAATGGCTTCAGGTAGCTTCCAAATCAGAAAAACAAAAGAGAGTGAACGCTGAGACCAAAACAAATTGAATCACTCAGTGTGCATCGGAAATATGAGCGAAATACATATAAAAAAATAAAAACACACAAAAATTTAAATTGGTGTGATACTGATTATTGAAACAAATTGACTATCTCGCAACTGAGGAATTGACCCATTTCATCAACCCATTAAGCCCTAGTAGTTACGTCATACATAAACCATGATCAACAGTCATTTTTTATTGAAGACAATATGTTTCAAAACAATTTTTTTTCAGTTTCTTGCCTGCCATACTAAAGTACTTTCGCTTCAGTCGTGTAAATGTATTAGAGTCTTGTCTTCTTAGGATGATGGTAATAAAGAAGGGATTATATACTCAAAATTCTCTGTAAAAATTCCGAAGTGTGTTTCTCCACGGGTAGTAAAGATCTGCAGCCGTAGATATTGTTAGCCGGACATGTGGTAGACCTGTAAAGCGCGATCAAACTGGTAACAAACAAAACTGTCGACGAATAAATTCCTGTTCTATATCCGCCAGTTTAACAGAGCCTTCAGCTATACCACTGCCCCTATCGATTACAAATACGCCCTCAAGCAAAAATCATTGCATATTTTTTTATTTATTTAATTACTTAACGCTTTACGCCTCGTCGACGTCGAAGCATTAGAGGTGGGATGGGACTGGGGACAAGCAACGGGAAGGAACTCGTCCATGACGTTTTTGAAGGAAGCATCCCGGCATTCTCCTGGAGTGATCTGGGGAATCCATGCAAAACACAAATCCGGATGCCCGGGCAGGGTTTAGAACCGGCGTCCTCCCGAATGCGAGGCCAAAGCGTTAAGCGCTCACCCACCACGCTCGGTAAAATCACTGCAAGTTGATACTTCGTTCTCTATACAAGTTTGAAAGTACTGAAAAAAATTATCCACATGAAAAATTGAAAAAATGTCAGTTTTGGTTTCCTGTATGTACCTCCTTCTTATGATGCCTTACCCAGTATCGATTAGCAGTAAGTTGTATCCACACCATGCGAACTCTGTCGGAAAGATGAGATTGGAGTGGTTTCCCGTTGCCTTCCGCAGTGCGTGTTGAAATGTGTTACTGCATGTGTTGATTACTGTGTGTGTTCATTGTAAAGTGTTGTTTGAGTTATGGATGACGATGAAAGAAGGGAGAGGCCGGTTCCGGCCCTGTCATAGCATCTCTTCCAAAATACATAACGTGAGCCGCCGGGTCTATCGTCTCCATCTGACGGACGACTCACCATCAACACTATTGTATGCCCTCACTCCATATGCACTGCGGATAGGTTTGGGGATTTCATTTAACCCCGGACTTTTGTGCACAATCGGGTGATTAGGAATTGTAAACCACCACCTCTCCTACCCTCCCGGCCAAGTCCTGATGATGAAAATTTCCTTCACCAGCAGGACTCGACACAGCTAACCCCGTGTCAGTGCCAGACAAGATCGTAGCGTGTCAGCCGCCTTTTTTTTGTTTATTGTTTAACGCCTCGTTGACATCATCCAGGTCAGTACAGTCTGGAAAGGACTGTGGACACATTTGACTGGAGTTACTTGGGAAAATCACGAAAAATTAAAATCTGGATGGTTGGACTAGGATTTGAACCCGCGTTCTCCCGGATTCAAGACAAGGGCATTACCGCTCACCCAACACGTTTCGTTGGTTGCAAGTTATCTCGGTCATTGAAGCTGATTTAGCCTCAAAATTTTGGAAGGAGAAATTTATAGAAAGGAAAAATGCCGAGCGAAATCAAAAGGCCACAGGTAGCAGAAGAGGATAACAGAATTACAATTCGTGGAATAGTGGAAGCTAATTCCAGAAACAACTGCAGAGGGAACAATGATGCTGGAAGTCTGGCTTTCAGAACTCCGGATTGACGGAAGATATCCTACGACAATGAGCAACATCAATCGTCGGAGGAACTTCAGTGTGCTCCAGAGAGGCCGTCTTCTGAGCGACAGCTGGGGCAGCCTTGGTATTCCAGGAGGTCAACTCTTGATGGTCGGAGCGGCTGATTTCGCTGCCGTTTCCAGTGGAACCGAAGTGCGGCTGCGACAATTGGTGGAGGTACTAGTAGTAACAGTAGTATTATTAGTAGTAGTAGTAATAATGTTAGAAGTTATATTAGAGACAATAGCAGTAGTAGTAGATGTAATAGTGTGGTGGTATCCACTCTGTTTGATAACAGTAGAAGTAATAGAGGTATTGGAACATAAATCAAAATTTTCTTGTCTTCATTGTTTATAAAGTGAATACATTAGATATATAAGATATAAATATATATACATGTAAAGTAATGGAAATAAGGGCCCAGATTAGGTACTAGGCTATGTTGTATTTGGGAATATAAATAAATATCTCGGCCATTGAATCGTATCTTATCACATCTTCTGAAACTACATTTGAATTAACTTCTCGTGCCTGATTTTGCTTTGCGTACGCACTGAACGTGGGGATTCGCGACTGAGGGGCAGGTTTCACACGGCATAGTTAATGGAGAGGAGCTCATTTAGCCATTACTCCAGCGCCTGATGAGGACGACATACTTTGCGGTCTGCGGAGCAAACAGACGGCCGCTGCCGGTCGCCTCGTTGTTAACATAATTGCGGCAGTTTTCGCCGGGCGGCCGCCTCCCCACGTACGCACCTAAACCAATTACCCGCAACGGGCGGCCGTAAAACGACGGAGATGTCTTCGCATTAATAGCGTTTAATAATACGGGTGTGGCGTTCGGCCGCTTTTTTCAGTTTTCAGCAGAAAAAAAAGAGACATAATCGTTTGGTAAGAGCGTTTGGAAAGCGGGTTGCGCGGAATTATAACGCCCTCGTCGGGCGCCATGTTGCGGTCAGCGCAGTTATCTGTGGAGGGAACACGTACTCGAGTTTACTTCCAGTGGTACGCATTGAACGAGAGACCGTAGTAAGGAGGATGCACTAACGCTACTAGTGTCTCGCCATGTTGGAGGATTCAGGTGCTGTCAAGCACTCCAATTTCTTCATATACGACAGACAACGCAAAAAAAAAAAAAAAAAAAAAAAAAATCACATTTTTTTTTTTCCCGAGCCTTACGCCTTTGCGACCTCCTTTGAATTTATTCGTGAACAAAACCCACTTCCTTTTACGATTGCGATGAAATATTTTGTCCACCAACCTATTTGGTTGTCCGCCTCGGTAGCGTAGGGGCTACAGCGTTAGTTCCACGTGCCAAAGGTCGCCGGTTCGAGTCCGGCCGCGGGCATGGGTGTTTAAGTGTTGTGTTTGTGAATGTAATGTCCGTCCTGTGGTGTGTCTAATTAACTGGAAAAATTTCATACGGGAGATACTGAAAGCACTGAGTAACATAATTACTATCTAGTTGGCTGTATGGCCTCAGAAGCCGAAAGCAAAAAAAAAAAAAAAAAAAAAAATAATACATTTTCAATGCCGGGAGAGATACTATAAGATTAGAGAAATAAGGTCCTGCACTAACGCTTACTAGGGGTGTTCAAAAAGTAGCGGAAATTTTCATTTCTTTTTTTTTAAAGAATCTTATTTATTCGTCTAAATCGATGCTATCCCCTTCAAAATAGTACTCATTAGATATACATTTATGCCAGTCCTTCTTCCAATACACAAAACACGTCTGTAACTCCAACTCTGGGATAGCTTTGAGCTCTTTCAGCAAAGCACTTTCAACGCTTATAATCTCATGCTTGTGTAAACGACGGCCCTTTAAGATTCTCTTTATTTTTGGGAACATGTCTGCCAAATATGAAAGCTGTAGCATTATTTCAGTGTTGTGGTTTTTTTTTTGACAAAAAATCACGAAAAAGCAACAACATGTGAGCAGTTTCAAAAACCATGAATTGTTTTGCCACATATCCCGGCGTTTTCTTCGGACTTCTTCACGCAAACGGCGTTGAACTTGACGGTAGTATTCCTTATGGATCGTTTGTGGCAAGAACTTTACTCAAATGAAAAATAGCCGACTTTATCAAAACACATGTCACCGTTTCAACAGTTGACAAGAGACTAAACGTCCAACGTAGCTCGTAACGTAAATCTCACCAGAGGAAAGAAAGGGGGAGGGGGTCCGGAATGCCGGAAAAACACTTCACGTCATTAATCATTAACGGACGCCCCATAAGCGAGACAACCACTCTAGTTACATCCCCACCTCGCCTTCCGCAGGTTACTAAGGAGTTTTAGCACATTTTGATGTTTTTTTTATTATTGCTTTACGCCCCGTCGACGGCTAAGGTCATTAGAGGCGGGATGGGAATAGGGACAAGGAACGGGAAGGAATTCGACCATGACATTTTTGAATGAAGCATACCGGCATTCACCTGGAGTGATTTGGGGAAACCGAGCGTGGTGGTGTAACGGGCTAGCGTTCTGGCCTCGCATTCGGGAGGACGGCGGTTCGAATCCCCGTCCGGGCATCCAGATTTGGGTTTTCCATGGTTTCCCCAAATCACTCCAGGTGAATGCGGGGATGCTTCCTTCAAAAGGCCATGGCCGAATTCCTTCCCGTTCCTTGCCCCCATCCTTTCCCGTCTCTAAAGACTTGGGGAAAGCCCAAATCTGGATACCCGGACGGGTATTCGAACCCGAGTCCTCCGGAATGCGAGGCCAGAACATTAACCGTTCACCTACCACGCTCGGTATTTTGATGGTGATTCCTTGTGTCCAGATAACGAATATGTGACGATTTTACTTTGTAGGTGATGTAGCTGGTAGATGATGATATTGTACAGTTTTTAGCTAATTGCAGCAGTGTTCCCCTCGTGATGTTCACTGCTAGCCACTTGTTGCTTTCGTCACGCCTCTGACCCCTTTAATAGCGAGGCGTCGCGTCGCTCGGTTAATTCGCACCTCGGCCACGGGGGGCGGCAGAGCGCGACACCTGTGGCGCACTGCTGACGGACTCTGCATCCTGACGCCGACCTACCGGCCTACCTGATAACAGCCTTCAGCTGGTTCACGTAATGTTCGGTAATAATAAAAACAGAGCGGCCTGAAGGCTCAGTGGTTATGACGTCTGACCGGAGATCTGGAGGGCCCCGTTTCGAACCACTGTCTTGTTGAGGATTGCTATAGGGTTTTAAACTGACCTTTATCTCTGGCACAGTAATCCGTGTGTGAGATATGTCAGAAAGCTTTAAGGGGCGCGTCCATTAAATACGTGAGCTCAAAATAGGAAAAGGAAGGACGGATAAATCTCACCAAATCTCAACTTTTTATTTCAGAAGAAAGATCTTCAAAATCACGAGGTCAATCTCACCTTATGGGGCGTCCATTAATTACGTGAGGTCAAATGGGGGGGGGGTTCGTCGAAATCTCAAGAAACCTTACCAAGGGGGAGGGGGGTGGAAACGAAAATCTCACGTGAGGTTTTGAAATTCTAGTAGTGCTGTAAAAAAAGGTCGACAAATGACGCGAAAGATACGTGGTCGATTTGTAGGGAGGGGGATCCGACCTGATCTCACGTTCACCAGAGTGGAGGAGGGGGGTTCCGGAATTCCGAAAAAACACCTCACCTCTTTAATGGACGCCCCCTTAGGGGGAGGGGGGGTCCGATTTGAGAAAAAACAACTCACGTAATTAATGGAGCCCTCCAAGGTGTAGGCTCCCTATACTTGTTAGGATTAGCAGGTTAGGTTAGGTAAGGAGGTCAGGAACTGGCCACCTTGCCTCCTATACCAGGAGAAGTGTACCTCCTTAGCGAGGGTCGAACACCAAGACCTCAAAGACGTTGGGTAGAAGGAGAGGCAAGCAATTGTCACCTTTCACGGCCCAAGAAATAAAGAAAACCGCAATAAGGTAAGGAGACAAAATATAAAAATATAGCTTCTGTTATCATACTGATTCTACTATGTTGGTGTAGAACATTTAAACATAAATAGGTAACATTTTATAACTGAAAAATAGCCTTAAATTTTAGAGTATACATATAGCTGTAACGTTTAAACTACGTCGTTGGAAGACCTTAGTTTCTTATTGGTTGTGTCGTCTTAAAAAAGTACAGACTGCAATGTTCTGATCATGCAAAATGTCATGGGAACTTGTCGAATGATAACCGGAGTGTATTCAAGGTATGAAAAGATAGCAGTACACTGACAAATGAAGGGGCGGACAAAATGAACTTCGAAAACTTGAATGTCATCCTCCTGCCAAAATTAGGATAGTGAAATACACAAACGAAATGTGAAAGTTTGGTTTTGATTTCCGTGTGACATAAAGCGTCCAGCATCCGAATCTCAGTCTTCCTACAATCAAGATCAAGCGGGCCCTTTTGGTGATGATAACTCAGAAATAATCATCATCCTCAACAGTTTCCAGCCTCTGGCCCGGTCTGCTTCATGTACAAGCCTCTCCATTTCCTTCTTTCATCCCACCACCTCTCTGTCACCACTTTGTTCCAGTCCTCTCCTGTCTTCCGTACACACTCATCACCTCCTTTCAGCCATGCATCTCTTGGTCTTCCTCTGGGTCGTTTACCATGCATCCTAATTTCGTGGATTTTTCTTGGGATTCTCTGAACCTTCATTCTCTCAACATGTCCATACCATCTCAGTCTAATCCTCTCTAACCTTTCTTGTAGGGGTTCCTCTTTCATGGTGCATCTAATCACTTCATTCCTTATTATTTCCATTTTAGTGACTCCCATTCTACATTTTAAAAACTTCATTTCGCTTGCTTGTCCCCTGCTGATGTCCTGCTTTTTCTTTTTCCATGTTTCAGCAGCATAAGTCAAGAGAGTCACATAGTATGTATGATAAATTACTCTCTTTCTTCTCTGTGGCACAATTTTATTCCATATTTGGCTTCTAATGCTCCTTAGAAACGCCTCTGCTTGTCTTCCTCTTTCACTTATCTATCCAGACATTGGTATAATGTTTTTTTTAAAAAAACCGCTTAGTTCTGTGTTAAATAATCTGTTACAACTGCGTTGCACCTGTAGAAACAATTTTGAATTGTGGCCTTGTCATTTCACGGTTCTACTAAGTAATGATGATTATGATGATGATGACGATGAAAGGAGTTGGACTAGGAGTCACTGGAAGACACACAGTGCGTGATAAGAGTTTATGTTTCGTACAGGACACACAATGGCGATGAAGCATAGATGCTTATTGGGAAATAGTGTCTGGTAACGCTGGTGCCTCCTATTCGGGAGGACGCGGTTTCAGATCCCCGTCCAGTTATCCAAATATAGGTTTTACATGGTTTCTCGAAATAACTCCAATTAAACATCAGGGTGGTTCTTTCAAAAGGTGGTGTTCGAATTCCTTCTCGTTCGTCGCCCCCATATTCTCGCAGCTCTAATGACTTAAGACCCGGAGTAAATACAAGAAGTTACTGAGAATAGTATTAGGAGTGGCAAGTGGAAAGGAACAGACCACTATGTCAGACACTGGAATAAACTACGGAACTACTGAACAATTTAACTCAAGTGTAACTTGAAACAGAAAGTAAATATTAGTGAAATTTCCAACAGTGCTTTAGGTCTGTATAGTTTCTGTATCTATAAAAATGGATGGGAGTATACATATTTGTTTGTTATTTATACAAATCCAAAGTTTCTATCTGATCTCGGTGAAACTTTAAACACGAATATTTTGTAACAAGGGGAAACATACTGCCTATATTCGGTACACCCTGTCACCTCCCCCTCAAACAAAATTAACCCTTGAAAAGATTTTTATTTTTTTATTTTTTTTGGTAAATGTCTCCAATACAGTAGGAAAACCGGCCCAAGTGGATAGTAACATTCTGAAATATCATCACATTTCCTGTCGAACGGCGTTGGACCGATTCGTATCTGAAAACTACCTACCGAGAAATTCTAACTTGAACTTTCAAAATTGTTTTAAAGTTGGAATGGCAAAACACAAATCTGTAGTTTTTATGCAATGTGGATAAATAATGTTTACGTTTGGTTTACAAAACTGCACCCATGTCATGGAGAATATTTACGACAGTCATAACAACTTAAGGGATTACCGGAGATAGCGGCTCCGCAAAGAATTGGAGTCATAATACTGAAGTAGTCACACGCAAGAGACTGTCAGAAACACCTTTTGAAGTACATTTAAGGGCGTCAAGCTGGTCCAGGGCGTATAGCAACGGAATTAGTACTTGAAAATAATACGTCTTGCTACTGACTACAGCAGTACCTACTATGGCGCAATTAGTGAATGTTTTTGTAGTGGAATGACAATCTCTAGTTTTCATATCCAGCCACTGAGCTTCTCCGGGTACTCTGGTAATGATAATTAAGCCTCGTTGACACTGAGCTCATTAGAGGCGGGGGTGGACGTGAGGCAAGGAACGAGAAGGTATTCGGTCATGGCGATTAGATGGAACCAACCAGGCATTCGTCTGGAGTGATTCCAGGAAACAGAATTCTGGATGGTCGTATGGAGATTTGAACTCACGTTCTTCCGTATGCGAGGTCAGAGCGTTACCGCTCACCCATCAGGCTCGGTAATGACACCCTTGTAATGTGGCACCTCTTCTTCAAAATTTAACAAACCAATGTATGTGGTTACCTGTTGGGTCTGGCGTTGTAAAAACGCGGTTTCGATCCCCACTCCAAACGAATGCCCGAATGACTCCTTCAAGATGCCACAACCCAATCTTCTGCCGAGTCTAATGACCTCGACATCGGGTAGTCTACTAATCACGGTGCAGAGGAAGCCTTATGTGTGACCGAGGTTATGTGCTGGCTAGCTAGCCGTGCTGCGGCTACCAGTCCCATTGAGCGACCTACTGTGCGTGACGTCACGCCGGGCGCTCCTTAATAACTTGATCTGGCGGCAACCTTACCCCGCCACAGCGTGCCCACAAAGCCGCGTGCGCATACCACTACTGCCCGGCCGGCCAACGACGATCGTACTACAGTTACGAAGGCCAGATTCAGCTAAATACCTGACACAATTTCGTCTGCATCACCATACACACGCAAAAAACTACATGCTAAATCGCACGCAACATCGCGACCAATGTTTGTAAAATTCCACTCACTTTTTTTGCGAATTTATCACTGCTTCAATGATGTTGTTACTGCCAACGTTTCGGCACCCTGTCAGGAGCTATCATCAGGACTATTTCTAGCTGTTTACATTATCAACACAGTTCAGTCCAAACCGTCGCAAATTGTCCTACAAACATTATAGTTCACATTAGTACCTACAGTTACAAACTTTTAACTAAGGTTTCATACATAATGCTGTCCTCGATCGTGTTACACCTCATTTTTCCCATAAAACAAGGTTCATTTGCACGACGCATATACACAAATTCACAACTATCCACAAGAATAATATTCAAATCCACAATTAATCAACCCCCATTTTGCTATATATAATTATTAAGATATCATTCAGTAAAAAAGCTAGATCTGAGGGCTATTATAGCGCGCTTGCACATTTGACAGCCGCCTTTAGTGAAGTTGTGGTGTTTTAAAATTTTAACTATTCCCTGATTTTTCCTTTTTGGAAAACTCTTTGGTTGCGCTATTATTTTTTCTTCTCCCACTGAATTTTACGCCCTTCTCGGCAATAGCAACAACATCATTGAATCAGAGCTAAGCCCGAAATAATAATTATAATTGGAATTTTACAAACATGACGCCCAGGGGCGGATCCAGGGGGGCGGGGCTCAAGGGCCCCCCCCCCAAAAAAAGTATCTAGGTCCACCCCCGACATTGTAATTTTGTCAAGCCCTCCCAAAACCAAAATCCGCTGAAGGCAAGCCCACTGAACCAAAATTCACTCAAACCAAGCCCCCCCAAACCAAAGTCCTCTCAAGCCACCCCCCCAAAAAACAAAATCCTGGATCCGCCCCTGATGACGCCCGCAATTTTATTTGCGATCAGTGCATTATGTGCAATCTCACACACGTCAAGTTGTACTTAGTATCACAAGTACGACATCGTATGCAATGTGACACTTCACCTTCGGACTCAGCATCACTTCCTCTACATCAAATATCACGCCCAATTGTTCTAATGCAATGCACACAACATCGCCAGCTGCGTGACTTCCTAAATCATACTGAGCGCCACGATCACTACATCACATGAAACATCACACATAGAGTACATCATCACGCTTGGAACATCGCTGCCCACTGTATCGAACAGCGCACGAAACACCCCTACATCACGTACGCAACATCACTGCTACTACGTTGCCAGCAACTTTGTACATAATTCGAGATTTCGTCCCGCAGACACAGAAACCCATACAAAGGAGATCTTTGATAGCGCTGCAATCATCATAGATCACGCCGAGCCCAAATGGGCCGTCACTTTGTTACACTCCGAACTCGTGGTTCGGAAACGTTGTGATTCTTTGTTCCTCGAGACTTAGAGTTTTGGTGATCCATTAACACTAACACGCAGTCAGCAAAAGACGAGGCTCAAAGTAGGGGAGAGGTGTCCGGCAAAATCTCATGTGAGCAGACTGTAACGCACTGATGACTGATCGAGAGTCCACCATTTGACAATGAGATCGTATGCTTGGTTGCTGTCTGTAACCGAGATAGAATGTCAAATTTTTCTGTCACGAAATTTTTGCGTTGGTTTTATACAGATGCATTGGGCTATATCACTAAATCAATATTTGTGTAGAGGAACAGGTTGATTGCTCCTAAAGGTCAGGCAAATATCTTCTACAACGCAATATTCGTGGACTAGTCCCACCCACAATGGTTCAACACCCAGGTTCATATTATCACTGAATCAAAACATGTCGGTTCGCACAATATTAGGCCAGAAAAACACCTAAGTCACTGCGATCACCGAATTAACAGTTAAAATTTGTGGAATGGTGTGACGAGGAGGTCACAAAACTGTGGCAGAGATACTGACATTCAATCAGTTGTCGATTGAATGATTCCTAAGGCTTCCGCGGGCGTCTTTGTTCATGATTAACGGATTTTAGAGGTACGCCGCTTTGTTTATTTCATAGTCTGAGCTTTTGACTGCAGTTCTACCGACTTCGTCAGAGATACTGTTTATGTTTACATAGCAACGAGCGCCAAGCATCGCAGAGTAGAAGGCCGCTATCTTCGTTGATGTCGTTGGTATTCTTTAAGATTTCTGCTGCCTCTTTAACACGTCGAGGCCACCACTGGTATTCTCTCCACAGCAGCCTCGTGTCTTCAGATTTTATTTCGTGCTCGGTGTCAATGGCATGTCAACATAAACAGTATCTCTGACGAAGGCTGTAGGATGGCAACCGAAAGCTCATATTATGAAATAAAACCGCGGCATATCCCGAAAATTACTGTCGATTGGTGTGGTATTGGTTCGAGCAGCGCTCCTAGCAACGTCATCAACGCGATTAGTCTGTATCAGATACGAGACCAAACTGAAACAATCATCGCCATTATATTCCTTTTAGGCCTGATGCCTTGTTCCTATCTCTCTACATATTTTAGGCGGTAGCATGCGGGTGTGCTAGAGCATATGTTATAATATAGTGCGACATTACGTTCTCTTCAGATGCTAAAACCATTTTCTTTCTAGACTATTCAAGATATTTATTCGTTGTATGGTCTAGGAGCGTATTGTCTGCAGTTCTTCTTGCGGGTGCATACAACATACGCATGCTTCAGAGCCAGAGAATATAATCAGTTTAAGTAATATTTGCTGACGGAGCTAGGCTCATCTGACCAGCCCGCCACGGAATGCGATGGCTGAAGTTCACGACCCGATGCAGGACCGAGGTTTGAGGCGGACATGGCGCGGTCCTTGAGAGCCTGGCCAACGCAAAGGAGAATTTAATTTGGTCTCCCTGGGGGCCAGCCGCGGCCCGTCTTCTCTTATAAAGTAATTTATTCCGTGGGCGGCTCGGAGAGGGGGGGGGGGATCGTGCCTTCCTCCTCCTCCTCCTCTTCATTCTTCTCTTCCATTTTTTACCGCCGGCCGGCCGGGCGGGCAGGCCCGAGTCGTGTTTTTCTCATCGCCTTGTTTTATAGCTTTATAAGAGCGTATTATCCCGAAGCGAAGCCGGCCAGCGTCACGCCGGGCCAAAAGTCTTTCTCTCTTCCGTTCCTCGGCGGACCACTCGTCACGGACTACTGTTCCCCACGCACCACAAAGTGCCGTCTCACAAGAAACGTTTGGCAAATACAGTAAACCAAAAGAAGCTCCGACGACAAACTACCCTGCCGCCTCCACGCTCGATTGTGACTAATCGCTTCCGACAGTCGAGCTATCGCTATAGACACGCGGATATCGATCCAAGCAATCTTCGATATAAACCTTCACCACTTGTATGCTACAGTGTGGGCTAACAGCATACTGAAACTTAAAAGAACTTTTTTTTACGTAATGAATAATTTCTGGCTAACACTTATTTCGTCAACATTGACCAGCTCTTGTAATAACATGAACCTGAGGTATGTTTTTAGAAACTGAATTGAGCATCTCTTGGCAGGATAAGCCAAATTAAAACTGAGGCATATTTCGTAACAAAGTGTAGGTTTTAATGCTGCCTACATATTTTGTCTGATATCTGGAAGAGTATTCGCCCAAGACAGTCAAAGAAACATTTTATGAGAATAAAATTAACAAATTTCGTTACATCTTTTGTTGTCATTTTAAACCTGAAAAATATTCCCGACTAGCACCAATTGATCTAGTACGGGTAACTGAACTGTCCGGTGACGAATTCGTAATGACCGTCCTGGGGCGTTGAGGATAAAATCACCAGCCACGGAGTGAATGCATCGCAGATCGCGCTCCTAGGTATAAAGCAAGATTACGATGATATCTATCGTTGAAAATTGTATACATGTAAGGCCGAGACAAAAGAAACAATAATTTTGTTAAGTCTTTACGGCATGGCGACGGTATTAGTGCCTGGACCGAACTGAGGAGAAATGCTTTCCTTCGAGTGATTTAAGAAAAACTCTTGTAAAAATTTTAAAATAATTATGTTGTAGTTGAATAGTGATCGAATTTGCAATATCAGCGCCACCAGTAGTAAAATGTGGAACAGGTATGCTAATTGGAGAGAGTTTCGACAAATTGCTGTCAAGCTTCCATGGTTTTCACTTCATTACTACAACAAACTACTTGTCAATAGCATGCGATAACCCCTGCAAAAATTTTAAAGGTTTTCATGTGTCAAATTACAAGACACATTTAACAACATAGTGAAAGTAAAAGATAATACGCCACAGATATGAGCTTTCGAAGAGATCTTCTTTATTCAAATTCTCTGTGGATCACAATTTCTGACAACGAAAGAAGAATCACTAATATTCTGGGAACATAGTTGTGAAATAAATTAATTATCAAAATAAACCTTCTGTAAGATAAAATGAAAAGTTTATTGGCATCTATATGATAGGACAGTCATAAATTCCGTTAAACGAGGCGTTACAATGTTGACTACAGATGTGGTATACACAGCGGTGCACTTCTGTTATTTTGCGTTTCAAAGAGAGTGATGAGTTTGATTTCGTAAGGCGTTTATGTTCCTCGAAGCACCTGAAAAGCTTCGGAAGAGACTACACAAAGTTGTAAGAGAGAGAAATTTTGTGATGAGGACGGAGTTGGAGATCTATAGCAACAATAATAACAGAGGCAACGGACTATAACAAATCATATACAGAATTACGCGAACTAAACAGATCAGCTGATTGGATAACACGAGAGAGCCCAGGAACTGATACGAATATAGAATGGACAGCGAGATATACACCATGGAACTGCTCCCCCTGTTATTGGTATCAACTTCGTATAATGAGTCTGGTAAGTGTAACCCCACATCAGAGACTCTACTTGTGTGTAGCTACCTGTGCGTCCAGACACTAATTGAGTCATTTACTTGAGACCGGTCCCAGGACCCGAGCTCGACCGAACTCACCCGAACACTGCCGACCAGCAAACAGGTGGTCGCGTCTACCTGGAATCCCTCAGCCTCCTCTCAAACAACAGGTATCAATGAAAATACACAGTCTGCAGCGTACATAAAGGATTTTCGGTAAGTGCTGATTAAATGCTCTCTAAATATTCGCACTTCCGTTTAGTATCAAACGCCATCTAGATTTACACTTTGCTATTCACACTAAATGCGGGTGGCAGAAGTGTTTTGCACCAAAACTAATATGTACCGGTACCCTCATGTTTCCAGTCCTAACGGTACGAGAAAAGAAGGAATTCTTATAGGTACTGTTACATTACATTATTTCTTTCATCTTATCTACCCTGTTATCGTGACTGAAATTCTTTAGTGTGACAATTATTGGCACTTTGGTATTAGCCAGACCTCACTAAATATTTCTGACGTTACTTTTTCTTCTGGTCCAGGTAGCATTTAAACCTAATGATTACTGATACCTAGCGTGGTGGATGAACGTTCTGGCCTCGCATTCGGGAGAGCGCGGGTTCGAATCCCCGTCCGGGCATCCAGATTTGGGTTTTCCATGGTTTCCCCAAATCACTCCAGGCGAATGCCGGGATGCTTCCTTCAACAATGCCATTGCCGAATTCCTACCCGTTCCTTTTCCACACTCCCATCCCGCCTCTAATGACCTTAGCGGTCGACAAGGCGTAATATATATATATATACAGATAATAAGACAACAACAAGAGTTTAGATTGATGAAGTATTAATTTATTCAGAAAAATCTTAAGTGAAGTTATACTCGCCGACATCGTCGACTTTAAGCGTGACTCAACAGTCGAAGCCCTGCTACGAGTTTTCATTGATGTATAACTATTAAATAACATTTTCTACGATTTATAAGTGTTTTATTTAAGTTAACATGAAAAAAAACTTAAGAAACAACTCAGGTCCGGCTAATATTATAAACATAATTTCTCTGCGCTCGTGAAAAAATGACATGTTACTCAACCAGTTTGTGAGGAAAAGTGCGTCGTCTATCTCTCAGAGAATCCAAGCCCAAGCTCTGAATCTATTCTGTGACACTTTCCCAACTATTGTCGCAGGTGATGAAACGTGCGGCTATTCTCTTTACATTCTCGATACTCTCATTCTTTTAGTTTATATACGTATCTGTTAGAGCACAATAACACCAAGTACTGTACATCATGTTAATATCAAAAAATTCCCCAAACTGTATGTCGAAGGTTACCTACAAAAAAAGCAGAGTTGTAATCCCCTGCTCACCACGCACTGTTTACTGTCAAAGATTTCATGCAAGTACCTGTTGCTTAGCAATTGCTAACTGAGCTGCTGTTGAATGGCAGGAGACGATTCAGAATGGACTTCGTTTAAATAACTTTTGTAGTTTCATAAACGCATATGATGGTGGAACACGTGTCTTTATGCGAGCGAAAGTACGTAATCTCCTAAATTAATCCGTTCTAGGAGTAAGCCGTTCAGGAAAATAAATCACAAATCTCCATAACGAATCAGAAATAATGTTTTATTCGAATCTTGAATTAGACGTTAGAACAATGTTCTCACAGTACTGAAAAACTGTTAAACCTTTATCTTCTACAATTATCTTTCAGACACTGGTCTCGAAAGCATAGTAACTACGCCTGGAGTTTAACTGGAATTTGCGTGCTTCAAGCACGAATGATGGAAGAAGTTTTACATTATTCCGTACTTGGTCGGCAGTGCACTAGTGTTGATGGATCACAATTCCTTAACATCGGATTGTATACCAAAGAGCTGGGACAAATCCAAAGACATTCCGCAGTGAATGAGACCATATTAAAGTGGTGATGGTGGTTTGCCTATTGCACGGTTTCACTGCCTCTCATATTAGGAACACTAACAGTGGATATAATGTGTTTTTCTCAAACGAGAAACGAATGAGGGTAGTGACGTTCACTGTTGAGAAAAATCGAAAAGGAAATATACAGGATTATAGCCAAAGTGCCGGAAGAAATTATGCCTTGACCTTTTAAAGGAGCCATTCCGGCATTCGCCTGAAGGGATTTTGAGAAACGAAGGAAGACGAAAATCTGGAACGCCGGATGGGAATTTGAAAACGCGACTTCCGGCTGTCAGACCCCATTCCCGCACACCCACCATGCTCCTTTTAGATCCCCGATATATATATATATATATATATATATATATATATATATATATATATATATATTTTCGTAACTAAACGTCCGGAACGGTTCCTCAGAACACTCATCCTACTGCCCAATGAGTACCACGGAGGGAACTCCTTGGACAGATTTTGTTGACCTCTACGTTGGTGTCGCAAGTCACGAATGGCAATACGTTAATACAGCAAATACCAGCGCGTGGTCCTGCTAAGCCTGCATTCGCTCAGATTTGTTTCGTTAGAGGGAACTCGATACCCGTCCTGCCACGGCCGTGGAGACTGTTTTTTCAGCTGCGGCCGAGGGCCCCGTCCCGCCTTATCGTGACGAGAAGCAAGCCTCTCCAGTATATCACTTACTCTCCACCGCCGCGTCAAAGCGTCTACATAGTACAGTATACACAGGGAGATACCTCGAGTCTCGCCTACCAGCCGTGCTGATCACGTCTCTTAGGTAGTGTACGTTAGCCATCTAGAACAGTGCTGTAAGGGGGCGTCCATTAATTACGTGAGGTCAAATAGTGGGGGGAGGGTCCGGAGAAATCACACGAAACATCACCAAGGGGAAGGGGGGTCAACGGAAATCTCACGTGAGGTTTCATCTACAACTGATGTGGAAGTCGACCTGAGGAGGGGGGGGGATTTGTTTCAAAATCCGACTTTAGGGGGGGGGGGTATAACCGCCCTTCGAAGCGTGGGCCTAAAAAAAAGTCTCAAAAAATTACGAGGTCGGTTGTAAGGGGTGGGGGGGGGTGTCTCCGTCAAAATCTCACGTCATTTTAAAAGGGGGGGAGGGTCCGACCAGATCTCACGAAGTCTCACCAGAGGGCCCCCTATGAGCCCTCAAAATTGTCTCCCCGAAACCACCCTCCATGGTGAAATTGAGGAAATATTTTCATTAGCAACACGGCAGAATGGTATTAAGCTATTAATAATTATACACAACTATTGCATTTTAATTAAAAAAAACAGATGAACGGAAAAAATCATTCAGCCAGATCTTGGATTTCAAACCCAACTGAAAGTCCGACAGGTAATTTTTGCGTGATTTCCGTTCATCCGAACAGAGACACGCACAACTCTTAAAAAATAGTTGTTTCCGTCTTCATAGTTCATCAACATTTCTTGAAACATATATTAAATACACAGACTTTCTTCCGGTTACGGTCTTATAATAAACATAGATTACTATCACAATTTTACAAAACCAGTTTGCTTTAGAAAAAATCGCGGTCAAGGGAAGCAATTCTATCTTTAAGATTAATACTTGAAGGGCGGATCAAGAAAAACAAAGATGCTTATATGGCGTTTGTTGATTTAGAAAAAGGTTTTGATAATGTTAGGTGGGGCAAGATGTTCAAAATTTTAAAGAAGTCATGTCTAAAATATCGAGATAGAAGAAAGAAAACTCTATAAACTATATAAGAATCAATTGGCTGTAATAAAGGTAGAGAATCATGAGAAACAAGCATCAGTTAAACAGGGTGTGAGACAAGGTTGTAGTCTATCTCCGTAAGTATTCAACTTTTATGTAGAGGAAGCAATTAAGAAAGTAAAACAAAAATTTCCAATTGGCATAAGTGTTCAGGGAGAAAAAAATTAGTATGCTACGACTTGCTGATGACATTGTCTTGTTAGCCCAAAGGACTGAGGGTATTGAGAAA
Source organism: Vandiemenella viatica (assembly GCA_031002005.1). Lineage (NCBI taxonomy): Eukaryota > Metazoa > Arthropoda > Insecta > Orthoptera > Morabidae > Vandiemenella > Vandiemenella viatica. The sequence continues at coordinate 67,545,459 of CM061918.1, forward strand.
TTACTGAATGGCATGAACAAAATACTGAAGGAAGATTTTGGACTGAATATAAATCAAAGAACTAAAGTGATGAAATGCAGCAGAAATAATACCAATACCAGAAGATTAAATATAAAATTAGGATCGAATGCAATTGGAGAAGTAAGTGAATTCTGTTACTTGGGAAGCAAAATTACAGCATATTGCCGAATCAGGAACGATGATAAAAGCAGCATAGCACTATCAAAAAGAGTTTTCATAAAAAGAGAAATCTTACAAATATTGATCTAGGAATTTAAAAAACTTTTTAAAACTCTATGAGTTTAGCACAGCACTTTACGGTAGTGAATCATGGACTTTAGGAATACTGGAAAGAAGGAAACTTGAAGTATGTGAAATGTGGTGCTACAGAAGAATGCTGCAAATTAAGGGGACAGAGAAAGTAAGAAATTGACGACTTTTGGAAATGATGGGTGAGGAAGAAGCTTACAGAAAGAAGAGACTGGTTGGTAGGTCATATTTTGAGTCATGCTGGATTGGTTAATTTGCTCGTCAATTGAGGATGTGTGTTGTAAGTGATATTTAGAGATGAAGAGGTTAGCACATGATATGAAGGGATGATGGAGGATTGCATCAAACCAGTCGAAAGACTGATGACAGCAAAAAACAAGAAATAGGTTGACTTACCGACAAAGTTCTGCGGAAGGTACCAAGAGGAGAATACTGTAGGAGATGGTATGTTGGTGAGAGTCTAAGTGAGAGCTGTGTTTTACAGCGTCGTTACACAGTTGCAAACCGCGACGTTTTACGAGCTGAGAGAGCCAACCTGCTGGTCGCATTACTTGCTTTACGGGCGTCGCCGAGCTGTCGATACTCGCGATTCCACGAAATTAATTACACCCCGTAACGCTGGCCGCGGTTCTCTTGAATTTGTCCGATGTAATTTTACCGGAGGATGTCAGAGAATCTTGTTTTAATACAACGACTCTGCTGTAAATTACTGCCCAAGGATTTCAAGCTATTTTGTGTGTTTCTAGTGCTGATGCATCGATACGTATAGTTGGCAGCAAGTTTCATCGCCGAATGACCGGAAAAGTTGAAACAATTTATATGAATTTCTTGGCGTGTAAACTCAAAGCACTTTGTGTTTTTATCATATTTATTATTTCCAAAATGTGTTTTTTTTTTTTTGGTCACGAGCCATTTATATACCTTTACATCTAATATAAATCGATAAATCAGGTATCAATTTAAAGACTGAGGTCTCTGCTTTCGTCAGATCATATTATAAGAAAGGAATGTTTTAGAATTGGAGTCTTAACTGGCGTAAGTATCATTTTTTCTAAAACGTGTTTTTCTACGAGAGGAATAAGGTATCACTTAAATGAATAACGTCACCAATTTGGCTGAATTATATATGACGAATGGAATTTATTAGAACATGACCCTTAAGGGGCAAAAGTATCATTATTTCCCAAACACGATTTTTTTTTATAACCATTTATTTCTCTTGATTGCTAACCTAAATCGAAATATGAGTTATATTTTTAAAATTTAAGATCTCCGTTTTGGTAACGTCATATTTAAGAAATTTATTTTTCGGAATTCGACCCTTAAAGTGCAAAAGTACTAACTATGAAGGTCACGAGTCTGTGGCTTTAGAGTCACGTGACAGGCTTCGCTGGCGTCTATGTCGATTGTTAGCGTTTCCTCCAGATGGCAGCGCCACATATCACAGAGAGATATGAATATACAGTGAGAGTTTTGTTCAGCTTAGTTGTATTCTGGTGAGGTCTCTGACACTTTGGCTTCCGGGTATGAATAGCTTCAGGTGTTTACATCGAATTAGAGGGCTTGAGGATAGCATACATGAGGTGAAATAAAAAAAATAAACCTACAAAGGAGGCAGTTCTTCTTTTAACCTACTACAATATTTTCGCAAGAGTCAGCCGTTTGATATACAACGGTTGTATAAAGATTTTATTCGTGAAATTTTCGCCCTGGTAACCTAGTAAAAAATTAATATTAGCTCAATCCACAACTCGAAGGTTGGTTGTATCCCCTCGAACGTGGCCACACCAGAGATAACACGGCCAGTCCATTTCCTGTAGTTAAAAATGTAGAATACGAAGACGGAGCATCCTGGCGTAGCTCTTGTATACAAAGAACAGCTCGTAAAAATTCGTGGCCACATTGCGATTCGAACTCACAACTATAAATTTCGAAGGCTAACTACTTACATTTATCTACTACAGTACTGCCTCTTTCTATGTCCGACATTAACTGAACTGTTCGGCTGAGTTTTATTGATCTCTGAAGTAACAGTGTTCTACCATCTTCGACAAACTTACGTACTAGGTGATTACAAAGAGTTTTTTCAATGTTAGATGTACTGAATCATCTTTGCTTTGTTTATATAACGTGAACTTTCAAACAGTGTACATCACAGAACAACTATATTTAATGTTATGAGAATGTGTACCTGTGAGTTCAGTGGTGGCCACTTTTTAAGAAACCTTCAAAAAAGTAAGTTTGATTAGATAATTATTCCACGTCTACTTAGTTGCAAATTCTTGATCTAGTACAACACTCCACATTTTTATTTCCAGGAAAATTCCAAAAGTTTTACTAATATTCAGCACAAACCAACACAAGCCCTTCGCACATTAAAAATGCATTAAAGGTGTACTAATATTGCGTTTGAAAATGAGAATCACTTCTCGAAACGCGTACCGAGAGTGGCGGTGTAACGGTTAGCGTTCTCGCCTCGCATTCGGGAGGACGGCGGTTCGAATCCCCGTCCGGGCATCCAGATTTGGGTTTTCCATGGTTTCCCAAATCACTCCAGGCAAATGCGGGGATGCTTCCTTCAAAAGGCCATGGCCGAATTCCTTCCCATTCCTTACCCCCATCCTTGCCCCCCATCCTTTCCCGTCTCTAAAGACCTCGCTGTTGAGAGACGTAAAACAGTTTTTAAAAAATCGAAACGCGTCAGGCACAGCGTAAATTAAAACATCATCAAAAATAACTGTGTTGCAGTAAAATTATTTGCTTACCAGTGAATTGAAAAAAGTTACACACTTTCATAAGTGGATAAAATAAAGATTACAAAGAGTAGTAGCAATGCAATATTGATACAAATATGTTTATATCAGATCTTATATGAAACAAGCATAATAACGTGAAATGAATTCACTCGTGTTAAACGTGGACATATTGAGACAGTATTCCGGTTTTGTCACAGATGTCCCAATTGTCTGTAGCTTGCTAAGATGTGGAGGTGTGGCATGGAGGTGATAGTCGGATATCGTGTGTCATTAATGTATCTCCCATGTCTGAATTCAAAAAGATAAAATTCAGGTCTTCAATTGGGAGGAAGCGGGTCCGAATCCCTGGTCCGATCGTTCTGATTTCGGTTTTCTGAAATCACCCAAGGCGAATGCAGGGATGGTTCAATCAATACGTCATTGCTGAATTCCATGCCGTTCATTGCGCCACTCCTCTCCCATCTCTAATGACATCAATTTCGACGAGCCCTGACAGAAAAATTCCAGTGATGTATACCTGTACAGCCGCACAACAGTGACAAGTGTTTCGCTAGCGTACATAACTGCCAGGCGCTTCAGAGGACAAATGCGTTTTGCCTATCCCATAGGGCAGTGCACTTATTTACTGGCATCAATTTCCGAGATTAACAGATCACAGACCACATTGGCGCGATCGTGGTTTGGGTAAAGTGTTGTGGATCCCCTGTTTCGTTTCTAGCGGGGACTTTTTCGGAAAAGTATTTGTGTGAGAATTAAAATACTATGGGTAATTAATAAGTAATTTGTGGTTGGTCTGTGGTGCTATGAAATGGTATCCTTGAATATATATTGTTCCTGGAGTTTTAGATTTATTGGGGTCAGTAGATATCCCACACATTTCAATACAAATTTGATACTCATTGGTAATTATTTCAGTCGTGCATGTTACTTAACAACGTTTCCAATATGAGAATTGGATTTTGAAGAATAAGTCATGTTTTTGCGCGTGCATAATTTTATGATTTTAATAAAAATATCATCTTCACACTTCCGAAGAAAGCACAAGCCGAAAAATATGAGAATTATCGCACCATTAGTCTAATATCATATGTTTCAAAACTACTGACCAGAATAATGTACAGAAGGATGGAAAGGGTAGTAGAAGAGATGATAGGTAAAGATCAGTTTGGGTTTAGGAAAAATCGTGGTACGGAGGAGGCAATTCTGGCTTTAAGATTAATACTTGAAGGGCGTATCAAGAAAAACAAAGGTACTTTTTTGGCATTTGTTGATTTAGAAAAAGATATTTATAATGTTAAGTGGAACAGGATGTTCAAAATTTTAAAGAAGTCAGGTCTTAAAAAATCGAGACAGAAGAATACTATATAAATTATAGAAGAATCAAGTAGCTATAATGAAAGTAGAGAACCATGAGAGGCAAGTATCAGTTATAAAGGGTGTGAGACAAGGTTGTAGACTATCCCCGTTAATATTCAAATGTAGAAGAAGCAATAAAGGAAATAAAAGAAAAAAATTCGTGTAGCATAAGTGTTCAGGGAGAAAAGTCAGTATGATGATGACATTGTCCTGTTAGCAGAACGGGCTGAGGACATTGAGAAGTTACTGAATGGCATGAACAAAATACTGAAGGAAGAATTTGGACCGAATATAAATCAAAACAAGACTTAAGTGATGAAACGTAGCAGAAATAATACCAATCACAGTAGATTAAATATCGAAACAGGATGGGATGCAATAGGAGAATTAAGTGAATTCTGCTACTTGGGAAGCAAAATTACAACCGATGGTCGAAGCAAGAATGATGTTAAAAGCAGAATATCACTAACAAAAAGAGCCTTAATGAAAAAGAGAAATCTTTTAATTTCAATCATTGTTCGAGGAATTAGAAAAAATTCTTTAAAACTGTATGTGTGGAGCACAGCACTTTATGGTAGCGAAAAATGGACCTTAGGAATACCAGAAGGAAAGAAAATTGAAGCATTTGAAATGTGGTACTACAGAAGAATGCTGAAAATTAAGTGGACAGACAAAGTACGAAATGAACGAGTTTTGGAAGTGATGGTTGAGGAAAGAAGTTTTTGGAAGAAGATTACAGAAAGAAGAGACAGGTTGGTAGGTCATATTTTTAGAAATGCTGGATTTTTTAATTTGGTAGTGGAGGGAACATTCGAAGGTAAGAACTGTAGAGGAAGACAGAGATTAGAAAATATTAAGCAGATAATTGAGGACGTGGGTTGTAAGGGATATGTAGACATGAAGAGGTTAGCACAAGATAGGAGGGGATGTAGGATTGCATCAAACCAGTCGAAAGACTCATGACCGAAGAAAAAAAAAATGAAATTTATAGATTGATGTCAGCAGAATTGGATCCATGATATGTGTTACAAGTTGTTGTTTGATTCAAAGTGATTAGTGGCTGTTCCTTCATCTATAGAAGATTGCAGTTAATTACTCAGGCCTGTCATGGAAGCTCGTCATGTTGAACCACTGCGGAAACAGTGCTTTGAAACTGGTTTGCGATGATTTACAGTTTTCCACGGTCGCCGGTGATTTAAGATTTCACCAAAGTACTTAATATGTAACTTCTTTTGCTTATGGCTTTACGCCTCGTCAACATCAAGGTCGTTAGAGGAGGGAAAGGACTGGGGGCAAGGAACGAAAAATAATCTGACAGTGACCTTTTATAAAAATAGTCCTGGCACTCACCAGTCACCTGGAGTGATTTGGGAAACCATGTAAATTCCAAATCTGGATGGTTGGACCCGCGTCTTCCAGAATGCGAGGCCAGAGTGTTACCGCCCACCACCTTTAGTTTTTTATGGATTGACATTGCTAAGAGTAACATTGGCATAAATGTTATACTTAAAATGAGAAAAAATATAAACGGATACCAGACTCTCCAGTTATCAGTCAATTCTTCTGTTAGGCCCTCTTCACAATACGCATTTCCCAGGAGACGCGAATTCTTGAGAGCATCCAGTAAATCACTTCCAATATTGTGTAATGGGGAGGTACAAAGGCACGATGCCCAGAAGACGCGTATCTTACGGGTATCCTACCAGTCACATGCGATCTGCAAGGAAGTCGGCCGCCAGTAGCGTTTCTTGGGAATCTTGTGAACATACGTTCAACGTTAGGTTTATGGGTGAATTTTACTAAACAGTACGTGTAATTAATATCCAGTAATTTTCTTTATCACTTAAAACTATTTTAAAGGGGTTTTAATTAATATTTGGCTTTAATATGATGCGGTGTAGGAATATGACAAAGCTAGATTGTTATTTGTTCTTACTGTCGAGGGTAGCGGAATATTATTCAGTTCAAAGTGTGGAGGCACAATCAGTCTTCATCGTATAGTTAGTTTAAATAGTTAAAAAGCAATATTAATCAACAGCAAGTATTTTTGTAGTAACCAGTCAGATGTACATGTGAACGAATCAACGGACAGTTTAATAATAACAGAAGTAAAATTTATTTTTTGTGAGTCATCATTTGTACAGTTGCAAACTGTAATTTGATAACGAAATTCAGGCGGCTGTATTGTGAGAGAATGGTTTCTTCCGTCCGTAGTAAAGAGGCACGTGTGATGCAACATCAAGAATAATAATTTACTAATTAACACCGCGTTTAAAACCTTGCACATTTATTCATTTATTATTAATTCTTTTCACCAGTTTTAACTTCAAAATTTCATAAGTGATCAATATCTTTTTTTAATAAAAAATAAATTATTATTTTATCTGCTCTACGTTTTCCCCCTCTTTTCCTCTTGATTGAATAATTTGAGAATGGCAACACATTCGTCGGGTTTTTCTATAATAGTTGTACTAAGAATAGCTGACAATGACATTATCAACACTTTACATGGTGAAAAACTCGGTTAGAAGCCTCAACAAGGATGGTTATTTTAGAACGACGCTCACCTCGGCTAGGGGCAAACTGAAGAGACTATATCTCTTCACAGTATACGCAGTGTGTGGTACCAGTTCGCCTGTGGGTATCATACCCGCAGGCAACTCAAGTTGACGATACTCGAGTGTCAGTAGCGTCGCTTCGGGATTACTGGACCGGGCAGTTTTTTTATTTTTATTTTCTTGCTTGTGTTTTTACGCCTCGTCGATGTCGAGGTCTTTAGATGCGGAAAATAACTGGGGCAGGAACTGGAAAGTATTCGGCCAAGGTCTTCAGAAGGAAGCATCCTGATATTCACCTGGAGTGATTTAGGGAAAACAGAAATCTGAATGACGGGACGGTGATTGGAACCCGCTTCCTTCTGAATGCCACGCCGAGAGTTACCACTGAACTCGGTGCCTCGGAACTACCATGTAAGTGCTTCAGATAGGGTGAACACTATTATTTGGTCGACCCCGGCAGCGTAGGGGATAGCGTGCTAGCCTCACGTTGCAGGGGTCGCCGGTTCGAGTCCGGCCTCGGGCATGGGCGGTTTTAATTAAGTGTTGTGTTTGTCTTGTGTCGTCTGTACCAGGTAGAATCTATAATACACTGAATGATACAATACATAGTTGCAAATTACAAAATTACATAGTGCTGGCTGTATGGCCGCGTAGCCAAATGCCATTTAAAAAAAAAAAAAAAAAAAAAAAAAAAAAAAAAAAAAAAAAAAACTATTATTTGCCTCTCCGGACAGCAGTTGGAAAGAAAGTTCTCTACGGTTCCCCATTACAACAGGAAGTTGGTCCATTTTCCGTGTGCAATTCTTATTCTGCCTCGCTGGAGTATCTCCATAAACGGAGCGGCAGAGCGGATACGTACAGCTTGGCGCTACCTGTGTTGGCTAGAAGTATCTAGCGAAATACGCAAAGAGTCCCGCAGAGATCGTTTCCCTAATCGAAGAAAGTAGTGTAACAATATATTGTTTGCAAGCATAGGGATCGGGGCACCATACTACCTAGCGGTTTTTTTTTTTTATTTTTTTACTTGTGGCTTTACGCCTCGTCGACGGCTAAGGCCATCAGAGGCGGGATTGGACTGGGGACAAGGAACGGGAAGGAATTCGGCCATCTCCTTTTTGAAGGAAGCATCCCGGCATTCAGCTGCAGTGATTTGGGGAAACCATGGAAAACCCAAATCTGGATGCCCGGACGGGGATTCGAACCCGCGTCCTCCCGAATGCGAGGCCAGAACGTTAACTGTTTACCCACCATGCTCGGTTCCTAGCGTGGTGGGTGATAAACGCCTTCTGTACACTTTCTATATACAGGGTGATTCCGTGATGGTGTTACAAACTTTCAGGAATGATGGAGAAGATTAAATGTATCAGTTTTAGATACAGGAACCTGGTCTGGAAACAGGGGCGTAGCTACTATGATACTATGGGGCTAGGCGGTGCAGTGCACCGGGGCCCCTACGCTCAGGGGACCCCAAGCATACCTCAGGGGGAGGGCCCACCGTCGTCTAAGGGGGCCCCTAACACACAGGGAGCCCCCTCACTTCAGAGGGGGCCCCCAAGCACATCTCAGGGCCCCCCAGCCTCAGCTCAGGGGACCCCTACCAGCAACACAAAGCAAAAAAAGGTCCCCCATCTGGCCTGAGGCCCAAAAAAAAAAATTATTTGCATCGAGGCCCTTGTTGACTTAGCTACACCACTGTCTGGAAAAGACCTAGTCAAAAGTTATAAGCGAAGATCGTTCTGATACCTCTGACAGTGGAATACTTTTGTTGCTAAGGTTATAGGGCAGGCAACCCCGACGAGTAGTTGCAGTAGGTGTAGAGGTTGGGATAATAACCTCACTTTGGACTGAGCGTTCGTGAAATTGTGGATCAGACATTCCCTGAAAAGTGGATAGGCAGAGGAAGTCCTGTTCCGTGGCCAGCACGTTCACGTGATTTCACTTGATTTCGTCTTGTGGGCCATGTGAAAAGTCTCGTGTACAAGACGACTATCGAGGCTGAAGAGGATCTGCTGGCTGTAAGAATTTTGGCTACCTGCGACACTACTCAAACGACACCGGGGATGTTATAACGGATACAGCAGAATTCTGTGCGACGACGCCATGCCTGCATTGACGCTTGAGGACGCCATTTTGAACAACTGTTGCAATTGTAGCGGTTTGAGAAACTTGTGCAGGTTGCGTAGTTTTAGGGTTTAGGATTTTTGGCCTCTCTGACTTCAAGTTACGTGCGCCATTAGGGGCAATCCACAAATTACGTCACACCAATTTCATGATTTTTTGACCCCTCCCACCCCCCATGTCACAGGTTGTCACATTTGAGGAACCCCCCCCCCTTGGTGTGACGTCACATATTTTGCAATCTTATTACAACAGAACTTTCTAAATAGTCGATGTATTTCTAGTTAAAAAATCATATCAACAATAAATCAAACAATTAAGAAAATATATAAAAAAACATAAAAATCGAATTAATGATGCAAAATTGAGTCATCATGTGTCGATGGATTTTGAACCCATTCCTTGATACTGTTTATATTGGCATAATAGTCACTTAATTCTTAATTTCGATAGTGTTGGGAACATTCGATGTGTCAACATCATCTTCATCTTCCGCCACGAGCCAAAAAGTGATACAAATTATGCATGTGATGTCACAAAGTTTATGACTCGTCCCCCCCTCCCCCCCATGTCACACGATGTCACACTTTGCTGACCCCCTCCCCCTGCTCAAGGTGTGACGTAATTTATGGATGGCCCCTTACTAGTCCATCAACAGGGGAAATTATCTGAGGGTATTGTGGAGTGTTCTGCGTGAATTATGTGTGGGCCCTTAGTTTGGGCGCAGCGCGAGGCTAAGGCAGAATTTGAGCAGATTTTCGCTTATACCTTTCGACTCGGTCGTTTCAGGACCAGGATGCCGTACCTCAAATTGATACATTTATCCTTTATCTCTGACAGTTTGTAACATCATCACGCAATCACACTGCATATACAAATATAAGATATATTGAGACGATTCAGCTATCGTTCAGATATACTTCTGACAATGCGTCCAGGGCAGTCGGATCAGGAGAGATTATTAAGGGGGCGTGCATAAATTACGTGAGGTGAAATAGGGGGGGGGTTCGGCGAAATCTCACCAAATCCACCAAGGCCCCCCCCCCCCCCTAAGGAAATCTCATGCGACGTTTTGGAAAAATTGAGGGACTGTAGAGCTAAAAAAAAAAAGTCTACAAAACACGCAAAAGTCAATTTTAGGGTGGTAATTCGTCGAAAATTGGGGGTGTAACTGGCTTTTGGAAGGGTGAGACAAAAAAAAGTCTCTAAAAGTTGCGAGGGCGATTTCTAGGGGGGGGGGGGGGTTCTTATGGACCAGATCTCACCAGAGGGGGAGAGGGGGTCGGACCAGATCTCACCTAGTCTCACAAGAGGGGGGGTCCGGAAATCCGGAAAAACACTTCACGTAATTTATGGATGCCCCCTAACGGCCCATGTACAGCAAAAAACCTAGCAGGCACAGCAGTGTCTATATGAGAGACTTTAAGTACGCACAAAATAACGGAAACCCTGTAATTCTGCCAAAATTGGCTGATACTATTAATATCTTTGCTAGACGGTCCATGCGCCTGAGATGGGAGCCGTGCGTGTCGCGTGCAGCGTGTCTTTGTAGGCAGCGCTCACGCACGGTCACGCACCGCCGCCTCGTCGCCTCGCGATGGCGTCCCCAGATTGTCCACGTCCGCACGCACCCTCCGCCACATAACAGTACTCCCGCTATCGCCGCACGCGCCGGAATGCAAGCGGCAGCTTCCCCCCGTCAACAACTGTCAGTAGCCAATAAGGAGAAAAACCAGTAGCCTAAGATCCGGCTGCATGATTTCTACGTCCATTTGTTATTTGATTGAAATGCAATATTTATGTATAATTACTAGTAGCAGAATACGATTCTGCCGGATTGCCTGTCAGTATATAGCCGCAAGTATTTTTAATTGAATTATCAAAAAATATTTTTTTCAAATAATTTCGTTTAGGTGGCGTCCATTAATTACGTTAGGTGAAATTAGGGGGGGGGGGAGGGAGGTCCGGCGAAATCTCACCAAAACTCACCAAGGGGGAGGGGGTCAACGGAAATGTCAAGTGAGGTTTTGGTAATTTTTGTTGGACTGTAGAGCTAAGAAGTTTATCGATTCCTGAGTTGCCAGCAGGAAGTCCACAGGATCACCACTGTAACATCTTATAGGACATTCGTCAATAATATGACCAATAGTCTGAATCTCCCCGCATTCGCATAAGGGGGATGGTTGCTTGCCCTACTGGTATAGAGAGTGTGCGCATCTGCCATGCCGAGTTCTGATTCTGTTGAGTGTGGACCAAGTTTTACGAGGTAAATCAAAACCTGGTGGCTTTTGTGTAATGCAAGGTAAGCTGCTGATTTGGTGTACAGTCCACTCCTGGATCCAAGCTTTGATGATGTTAAAATCTTCACTGATAGCATCCCTTGCCGATTTCATAGTCGGTTTTCTAGAGCGAAGCCTGTTGATGTTGGCATCCTAAATACCTTGGTGGATCGGTAAGTTTCTGTTGTCCACTATCCTCTTGTACTCGCGTGTAAGAGCATTTATCCGTCGCAGGTTAGGTGGTGGTATGTGGTTCAGTATCGAGAGCCATCTTATGGGAGTTGTCTTGATTACGCCTGCAATCATACGCATAGCGTTATTAAGTTGGATGTCCACTTTTCTCACTGAGAAAGGTAAATAAACAAAGGAGAATGCATTGGTCTCAAATGGTTTGTGGGGACATCTGAGGGCAACTTAATCCTTTCCAAACGCTTGCCATTGCAGCTTCATGTGGCTGAAAATTTCTGGTCTTACACATTTATAGTTCCTACGTAACAGAGTTTATTAGATTTACCTACTAACAAAAGTGGCCTGAAACTTTGACAGTCGCTCGTGTCTTTGTTTTCCAGTGAAAAAAATTATTGAAATATCCTACTCTTCTACTTGAAGACCTCATTACAACGATACCGCACACCCTACGATAGAAAAAATATATATTTTGACCTCCTTTACATGTATTATATTACCCTCTTCAAAATATAACTTAAAAAAATATATAATGTGTTGTTTTGGGTTGATACAACACATTTGAATATTTGATCTTTATAACATATTTCTATTACGAGATACAGCCTGGGATAAAAAAAAAAATAGGGTTCTGTTTCTCCCCTCTTCTTTTGTTTGTGGATTTACGCCTCACTGAAGCCGAGGGGTGGCAGAGGATGAAGGCCAAGGAACGGGAAGTAATTCAGCCATGGCCTTTCCAAGGATTTATAGTTATGGATCGTCCATAAACTACGTGACTCAGTCTGGGACGAGGGGGGATCTGTAGAAGCTATGCTGGGCTTCGTAGGGAGGGGAGGTTCCTAGGCAAGCCACTTAGCTTTTCATTCATATTATTTTTCACTGTTAAAATATGGTACAGGACACAAAAGCATGTGAATATTTATTTCGATCACTCAGTTATCTCCGTATTTAATTTATGATAGTCTGACAAGAGAAAATAGTACAAAATGTCTTCTAAAATGAAATCAATAAGTATAAAAGCTACTTGCCACGGTGGGCGGGGGGGGGGGGAGGTATAGAGGTAAAAGCAGCGTCAGGCTACAGCTACGTAGTTTATGGACGCTCCCTTATTGTCCCGTGTAGCTAAGGTCTTGCTAATAGGGCTCAATCAGACAACTCTTTTTTTTTGGCACTTTGTCGACGTTGGTGTCATTAGAGGCGTGAAGGAGTATAGAAAGGCTGTTTTTCTTAAGGCTCGTCCATTCGATGTCGTTAGAAGTGGGAAAGCACCAGGACAAGGAACGGTAAGGTATTCGAACATGGTGTTTTGAAGCAACCATCCCTCCATTCTCCTGAGTGATTTGGGGAAAAATGGAAAACCGAAATCCGGATGGCCGGACGGGGATTCGAACCCGAAACGCAGGTCCGATAGTTACCGCTCTCCCACCATGCATGAGAATAATGGAGGTGAGAGATCACATGGTTGGTTTAGACTAGGGGTGTCCCAACCCGCGGCCAGCCGTAGGTCCACATGCGGCCCGCGGAACTGGATCGTTATATAGATAAACTTTAACTTTCAAGGATGATATCAGACATTACAACACTCAGCACCACTCCTTTCGACTTCAACGCATTAAAATAACCATATTTTTAATACTTCACAAAATATGTATGTTTCATTTTTAATTATTTCTTTCCTCCATTAAAACATGCAAGTATTTTTACCCAAGAAAGGGGATGTAGAATAATTACATGAGGTGAAACAGGGGGGGGGGGGAGTCCGGCGAAATCTCACGAAACCTCACCAAGGGGGAGGGAGGGGGGTCAACGAAAATCTCACGTGAGCTTTTGAAATTCTTGTAGAATGGTAGAGTCTCAAAAAGTTACGAGATATGAGGGGGATCTTCGTCTAATTCTCACGTCATTTCAGAGGGGGGGGGGGGTCGGAACAGATCTCTCGAAGTCTCACCAGAGGAGGGGGGGGGGGATCCGGAATTGCCAAAAAACACCTCATTTCATTAATGGACGCCTCCAAATTAGTACGTGCAGCCCGATTGAATTTTTTTTTTAAATTTGGGCCCGGCTTCTGCAAAGGTTGGCCACCACTGGTTTAGACTATCATTAGTTGGATCTATCCACTTCTGTCCGCTTTAAGGTGGCTCCCCACGGCTTGTGTATTAGATGGCCGTGCCGGTCCAGCAATCAACAGCGGGCCGTGGGAAGGGACCCGCCTCTAATGCTAGGGATGGCGAGTCTCTCCGTTACCTAGTCGGTAAACATCAAACGCCCGGGTAGATGAAACGACACTGGTAGAGAGGTGACTGCGAGGTGGCGATGGTTAGCCTGTGGCGCGTGCTGTTCCCTACAGCTCGGCTGCATGGCGCGGAAGCCACCATTACATCTACACAATTTTTACTTGCATCCTTCTTAAGCCGCGTTCCCACGATCTCTTGTAACGGAGGCGGGACGAGACGGGACGGGACGGGACGAATACTCAACAATACGCCATGGGAACAGGGCCGCCTCTGCTAGCGGAGATGAGACGCAGCTACCCACTCTGAGTCGGTAAACATCACAGGCGTGTGTAGTGGTGCGCTGTTGCCATCGGTTTGCAGCAGCTGTGCGCACCCCTTCTGTTGCTGTAAAGTGCTTTGTGCCAAACGACACTAGGCAACGTGGTGCGGAGGTGGCGGCGAGGTAAGCTAGTGCTAACCTGCGGCACGCGCTCGTCCCTACACTTCGGCTAATGAAGTCCCGTCCCGTCCCGCCTCCGTTACAAGAGATCGTGGGAACGCGGCTTTATGTTTGCCACTAAGGGGGCATCCATAAATTACGTGAGGTGTTTTTCCGGATTTCTGGACCCCCCCTCCCCCCTGGTGAGATTTCGTGAGATTTGGCCGGACCCCCCTCCCCCTCTGGTGAGATCTGGTCCGTGAGAACGCCCCCTAGAAATCGCCCTGGAAACCTGGAAACTTTTTTTCTTTAGGTCACACCCTAACTTTTTTGACGAAATACCCTCCTAAAATCGACTTTGCCGCAAATTTGAGACCCTTTTTTTTGCTCTACTGTCCCCAAATTTTTCGCAAAATCTCACGTGAGATTTCCGTAGACCCCCCCCTCCCCCTTGGTGAGATCTGGTGAGATTTCGCCGGACCCCCCCCCCCTCCCCTATTTCACCTCACGTAATTTATGGATGCCCCCTAAGTCCAGCGTAACTGTTTTTCGTGTCAACACTTCTGTTTATAGTGCCACGCACCATTTCCGTATCAGTAAAGCGGGTGCTCAGTCCATACTGTCGGTTGTTTTCCTGGGAGCCTTCATTTCCCCGTGAACCGACGCACTCATCGCGGGACTGCTGCCCGGCGGCCGCTGTTGATGCGTCGCGGTTCTTTATGTGGTGCGGCCACGGTCGAGTGCGTAGCGGATGTGAGGCCGCGCCAGACAAATCGCTCAATCAAGAGGCTCGGTAATTAAAACATAACACAGCCAGCCCGGCACGCACGCGTCCCTTTAATTAATTTGGGGTACTACTCTGTATGCATGACGGCGCCTAACTTGATTACCAGACTAGCCAGCGACAGGTTCAGTCCCTAGCCACGCCAAGTATCAGATCCAGAACTCGGTCGACACAAGTTGCAGTTCTCGCGTCTTGATGTCCTTAAAGCCTCGTCGACTTGGAGCCAGGAAGGTGAAGGATTCGGTCATGGCCTTTTCAAGAATTCATTCCTTTATTATGCTGACGACAAACAGAAAGAATAACAAAATAACCAGGGGAATTGTGATGACAAGTGAAAAGTTGAAGAAGGTAAGCAGTTTCAAGTACTAGGGGAGTGTGTTAGAGAAAAGTGGAAGGAATGGTGGCGAGATAAGTTAAAGAGGAAGACAGGGAGAGGAATTTTCAAGGAGCATCAAAAGCCTGATATGGAATTGGGAACTGCCGCAGAGAAGCAGGAGAGTAATTTATGCCTATACTATCTGCTTACCCTGACATATGGTGTTGAACCCTGGATAATGAAGACATCAGCAGGATACAGGCAAGCGAAATCAAATTTTAAGAGGTAGAATGGGTGTTACTACAATTGACAGGATAAAGAATGAAACGATTAGATACACCATTAATGAGTAACCTGTAAAGGTAATGATAGAGAAGGCCTGATTAAGACGGTATTGACATGTAAAGAGAATGCAGAAGCAGAGTATCCCAAGAAAAATCAACGATATGAAGATGCAAGGTAAACGACCGAGAGGGACACCAAGGGATGTATGGCTGAGAGGAGTGGAGGAATGTGTGCAGAAGAGGGGAAAGGACTGGATCAAGGTGGAGACAGAGAGGTGGTGGGAAGAAATAAGAAAATGGAGAGGCTTGTACGCAAGGCAGACCCGGTCGGTGGCTGGAAATTGTTAACGTTCATGATGATGAAGTAAAGGAATTGGGTTAAAAACTTTGGTCAGACCATTGCTCGAATATGGTAGTGTAGTATGGGACCCACATTTTGAGTATCAAATACAGGAGTTGGAGAGGGTGCAAAAAAGGGCTGCTAGATTTGTTACTGGAAATTATCGTAGAACGCAATCAGTGACAGATATGATAAAAGAGCTGAAATGGGATTCACAGGAAGACAGGAGGAGGGTGAAGGGGGTCATGGGAGTGTACAAAGCGTATATTGGTGATGAGGCATGGAAAGATATTGGTGTAAGAATTAAATTAATGCATGGAAGGGAAAAGATGACCATGACCACAAGCTGGCACTCGATTTCAGGCACAAGGATGTAGGCAGATTCTCTTTTTTAGGTAAGGGTGTCATAAATTGGAATGAGTTACCAAGGGAAATGATTAACTTACCGAAAATATTAAAAGAATTTAAAGTTAAAATTTGCAGAGGGCAAATATAGGTGGGTACAGGATAGGGGGAAGTTGGGTGTTTAGGGAAATTGCCACCGGAGCGTGTGCTCCGTTGCAATTAAATTAAATTAAATTAATTTTCCTGTATTATTCTAAATGTCCGAAAATCTTGGTACAGTTGGCATCCTGTGAATTAAACAGTTTTGTGTTGTGAAAGTGTATTGGATGAAGACCTGTTGTAATGTCGAGATTGTGATAATGTCGAGTTGATGGTTGCGAAAACACAACGAGACAATACTGACAAGTTTTATTATTTGAACAGAAGTGCTGTACAGAAGAAAGAGCAACAAGGGAGTTGCTTAACTGCAGAGATAAGAAATTTGGAACAACTCGAATTTTGTGTCAGACAGTGACGCCGAGTAGATAGCAACAATAAAATTCAGTTTCGAGAAAATATAATATAGACAATAAGCGGATCGACAGTTTTACGCAAAGAGTAGAGACATTGAATTTATCTGAGCATTAACTATTGGAGTAAAATCTGTGGTAACATTAGTTGCCGCAAACAGCATTTGATTGTTCGTGGTAATACGAGTATAAAAGAATGAAGAAGTATGTCATTACGTGAGTTATCCTGTACGTCAATCAAAGATCGAGATGAAAGAATGGGAAACCGTTTCACAGAGTATCGACAGAAGTGTCTCCTCCAAGTCGCCGCTACACATTAACAATACCTAAGCAGCTGTGCCGCAAACAATTTAACACGTAGACTGAGAGTTGTTTTCAGTCATATTGGTGTGCTTCAAACACTACGTCGTTACTTCAGACACAAATTCAACAAACTGCGAGAAGGACGTGAGTAATGAGATGCTTATGATTTGTACAGTAAAAACTCAGTAGCATTCAGAACCATAGACTTACTGTCGATCAACTGGAAACTTCTACGTCCCCAACACTCACCTGAAACAAAGGAAAGTAGAGCGTAAATTACGGAGTAAATATGTGCCATATCAAATCAACTTAGCTATTTGTGATTGCAGTTCCCGTTATCATAACACCATTAACGTACTATCCGCTGCTTAACTCGCGTTGACCATGGAACATGCATTTGCTTTTTATATTTTTTCTAGTAGCTACGTATAAGCTTATGTAATGTAGTATCTTTGAAAGCTTTACCGTAAATTAAATTCCACAATTTCATTACTCTTAAACTTCACTGTAGTTGTTTGATTTGCGTTTTCCGTATATTCTAATGTACTATATTTCAGAATACTGAGGAAATAAATAACAAAAAAAGTTACTTCGTGAAAAACAATATTGACAGAATCCAAAGGGTTTGAGGTTTATGTGTATTTTAACGTGTTCTTTGATGGGTATCTCACAAAGGAGTGTTCATCTGAGATGCAGTATGATCTGTGGCATCTGTCTGCTCCCCGCACAAACAAATGATGACTTCTTGCTCCGTTTCCCGGACACTTAAGGCCGTAAGATGTACCGCAGATTCTAAGCTAAAATATAAGCTTTCAACTATGAAAACCCCATCCAAATTGGTACAGTAGTTTTCTTGTGTGATGCTCGGACAAAGGGACAAAAAGACGACGCTCATAGATTTATAATACCAGTAGCATACATAAACCAAAATTCGTTGTGGTGGAAAGAATATAGAAAGGTTTGAGGGGGGAAAATTTGATTTTAGATTATTTTGATGGATTTCAAGTGAAATCTGGCAACCCGCTTCCCACACCTTGTACACCTCTTACAGACCCGATAGAGGGATCTGGTGGCTCAGTGGTTTAAGCATATGTTTTCAAAATCACGGGTTTTCAGGTATTTTTGAGAGTCGTTTTGATCATATGAGCTACGTCAGGACGTTGCGTGATTCGGATTCCACGTTAAATAATAGGTCCAGTCACGACAGAGGCGGAGTGCGCGGCCAATCGAAACTCTGTCACGCAGGCGGCTGAACAATCCTTCGGGATCTCCTGACCAAGTGTGCCACACGCTTTTTTTCTTTTACAGACTCGATACAGAGGTCATGGTTGGGGTCCAGCTTGAAGTTGTTGACGGACATGCCATCATCTGCTTTATTTTATTGCTTGTACAATCATTTTCTCGACTGGGAATCAAGTAAGTCCTCCTATCCTTCCCTTATCTCTTTATCTCAACTTATGTGTCATAACCTACGTTTTCAGCTGTACGCTTGATATATTTTTTAGTTCCTGTATAGTTGTTACTATATGCAGTTTCCTCCGTTATAGAATTAACCAATCTTGTTACCGACCATCCTATATCTTCTACCATCAGGTTCATCCACAGATTTTTTCCTTTAATAATAATTTCCAGAGGTTGTTGATTTCGTATTTTATCTACCTACTTAATTTTCTACAGCAGGTCACTTCAAATTTACTTCTTTCTGGCATTCCCGAAGAATCACTTAGTCTGGGGACACCCTTTGGGTTCTCTTTTTATCGACGTCATTAGAGTCGGAAGATGATTGTGAACAAGGAACAGGAATGAACTTGGCTGTTGTCTTTGGAGGGAATCATCCCAACATTCACTTGGAACGATTTCGGCAAATTATGCAAAATCGAATTCTGGATGGCGGATCGGGAATTTCAACTCGCATCCTCCCGAATGCAAGACACGAGCGTTACCACCCACCAACCAGGCTCGATCCTTTGGCTCCCCAGTGCAGTGACTTCGCTTAGATTGCTTAATCCACCTGACCTTCAAGTTCAGAAGCAGTTCCCAACCCCGAGCCAAGGCGTTGTCACGGACCATTCGCCGCTCCTCCAACGCACTCCTTCCTCTTCTTCGGTTACAAAAATAAGATAATAAGAGTCTTTGGACATAAGACTGCCCATAACAACATAAACAGAAGGGTCTATGTGAAGCGTGGAAGCTCATCATTTACGATATTTAGGAGCAGCACGCAGACTCTACAGAGAATTATGCGGAGCAGTATCTGTTGCGGGCCGCGTATAAATCCCAACCGGCAGGACTGGACAATAGACGACCAGCTTTTGCAGTGGGCAACGGATGTCCCTACCATCAAGCATCTGTACATATAGGAGCACGCATCGTAAGGGGGCGTGCATAAATTACGTGAGGTGAAATAGGGGGGGGGGGTGTCAGGCGAAATCTCATCAAGGGGGGGGGGGGTCTACGGAAATCTCACGTGAGTTTTTGGAGAAATTGTAATTTATGGATGCCCCCTAAGAAAACCAAAGCTGGTGTCGTAGAATTCTCTTCGATCTGCTACTTCAGCTGATGAAGACCGCTAAGGAAATTGTCGAAACGTCCTGCAGAAATTATTCAGCTGGATACCCGCGGAAGTACTTGTGTCGTCGTGTTTTGGCCTGATGCCAGGTGCTAGAAGCGGGCAGTATCAGCTCAGGGATCAAGATGTCGGGCTGAGTGAGTGTGGTGACACCCGCTACGCCCACTTCCTGCCGCTGAGCGTTAATTGCTGTCTGGCGACGAGTCGCTAACGAACGCCTTAATTGGCACTGATTTAGGAAGGGGCAGGATCCCACAGCAGCGCGCAGGTTCGACGCGACGACAAAGCGACTGCGATAGAAGGTCGACTCATGCGCGAGCCGTCGGCAAAACACTCATAAGAATCAGTCAAACTCCTCCAGCAAAATCACCTTCATTCAACAAGTCACAAAACAATTAAAGGGACATCCATTTAATTGCTATGGAATGCATGGTCAGGTAACAATTTCCTTAGTCACCTATTTACATATTCTAATAATGATTATTTTTTCTATTTTGCCCATTAAGAATTTTATTTGTAAATTTTTTAAACGTTTTTGGAAAATTATTCACCACCACCCTTGGCAATATATTCCAGTCCCTGAATCCTTTACAATTCCCTTATGCCTAAAATTGAGTGCCAGTTTGTTGTCATAGTCATCTCTTTTCCATGCGTTACTATGGATTCTTCCACCGATATCGTTGCATTACCCATCAGCAATATACGCCTTGTACAATCCCACACTTGTAGTGATCTAGGCGATCACTTGCCCAAATACTTCAAATTAATTTCTCAAGTCAGTATCCAGTTCGGGCGAGCATGAAAAAGTTAAGCAATAGAGCTATGACCTGGGAAGTAGCACGCATATCAGCAAGCCAGTGGCCAAGCGGCTGTCCTTATTGCAAGCTGTTAAAGTTACTCCATACAGCAGGTTAGCGAGGAGTATTGCCCTCTCCACATAGTGATGATAGGAAGGGGGAGTATCTATTTAAACCCTGGGAGCAGTGGTCTGTCTGGCTGTCTACGAAAGTCTTTCAACTAACCACATCGACGCCGAGGGCGTCGTCGTCGGCGCCGCCGGGGCGGCGGCTGCAGAGAAGAAGATGGCTGTCATCTACTACTAAGGTGGGCTCTGCTGCGATAGTTGGGTGTGGACAGTTAAAGAGTAAATCATTTGGTCATATTCATATGGGCATAATCTTGTAGAGTTCTTATCAATATTCCAGTTAGTTTGGGCTGCGAGGTGCCCATAAGTTACATGCTCGCCCCGTCCTTGGCCGTATCTCTAATGTTGTGTTACAACTCCAATTAGACAATGTAAATGTTCACATATGCCATCAGTCATTGCTCATGTAAATAAATATGTAAATAGCCAACTTGCCGTTTACCGTGATTTATCCTAGCTTCCTCAGCCATTCCACTATTAATATTTGAATGTACTGAGCCATAAAACCTGTCAGGTGTTGCAGTAGGAACCTATGACGAATATTCATATCAGAACTATGGTCGATCTCCTATGGTCGACCCTTATCCACGGCTCCAGTGGAAGTTACCCTGTCTGGTCTTATCACTAAGCTTTCAGGGTCACTACAAGAAGGGGTTAAAATTATGGTGTCAGTTGTGGGGTGCACTTGCACGGGGTGCAAGTGGTTCGCAAGATCACTGAATATTTCGTCCTATGTAGGTTCATTACCTCAGTTCAGGTTTCTGTCCTTTGGCCAGCCCTTCGTCAAACAGACGACACGGCTTGGGTATAGTTATGGTTAGAGTAAACGGCAATAGTTAATCCACATCCACTATCCAGTATCCCACAGAAGACGTCGTAGGAGGAGGAGATGGTTCGATTACGGAAGCGGCCTAGCGGAGTTGGAGGTAGCCATCACGCAGCAGTCAGCAAGCAGGTCGACGACACGAGCCTTCGCCGCAACAGCAGGAAAACGCCGAGCGAGCAGTATGGGTCAGCAATCTTAAGCAGGCCACAAGACGCAAAGTAAGTTCGCAAGCAGTAGGCGGAAAAAATAACGCAAGCTCCAAGTATCAATGCTTCAAGGAAGCCCTATTGTTTAAATCAATAAAGTGTTAATGCCCTCAGAATTTAAAACGCAAAGAAAAGTGCAGCAGTATTAAATTTTAAAAGATGTGTAACGCTACTAGTTAAAGCGTAATTTCATGAAATTAGTTATGTACAGAAATTGTATTTGATTTGAAGAGCCTACATTCAACTGCCAGAATTATAAGTTATAAATATACGATTATGAGATATCGAGTAAAAGCAAATCGGGAAAATGCTATATCATAAAGGTAATTTCATTTAATTAAATTCCGAAGTGAGAGTGTGTAGTGTTTGTAACTGTCTGAGGAGCAGAAATAAATGTGAAAGGAAGTTCCGTCAAAATTGTTGCAATTAGGAAATGGAATGTTAAATTGTTCAAAGATTTGCAATTAAGAACGCACATATTATGAAATCTCCAGTAAATAGATGTGGCATAGCCTTGCCAGTAACAAGTAATTATTTTAGAAGTTTTGAAAGAGAAAATGTATTTATTCTGCAATCTTGAAATTATAACCTAAGGAGAAGTTATGTTAACTAGAATAAGATATTTCTTGATGCCGCGATGCTAATTGTTACAAGTACAATGAACGCTCGAACTAATGTGATAAGTGAACAGGGAGCAATTATATTATTTGATTATTGAATCCATTTTAACAGTGAGTAAAAGTGTACAAGATGTCATCACTTATCAGCAATGCAATGCAGTTGAAGAGTATCAATTAAGATTATAATAGTTAAAGAAGAACCGTTGGGAACGGAAATCTGTATAAATGTTTAAAGTACATGCTAGTGATTAAAATGGAAGTGTACAACAAAATTAATGTAACCGGTGCTTAGAATAATTATTGTAGAAGTAGGGCAAATGAAAACATACTAACAGTGAATTCTTCCACTAGAAATGTGTAACAACATAAGAGTTTCTTTAATAACGAATATACTGCACTTCAGCGGTGAATATAATTCGGAATAGGTAAACGTAACAGTCAAATGAAAAATTAGCATGTTGGTTAGTCATGAGAAAGAAGCGCGTGATCGTAAGCTAAATGAAATCTTTATGGTGGTTGAGTTGAGACATTAAATTGCAATGTAATACTAATAAACGCGGCAATTGGGAAAGTTAATCGTAGAACATTTTAATATAGAGAAATTCACAAGAGACGAAAGTACAGAAACTTAAAGAATGATGAATTAAGAAATTGCATATTCCAGTAACGTGAAGTATAACATGGTTGGTAACTAAAATATTGGTGTAAGTGTGTTCAACTGTTGTAAAGATTATGGTGCGTGAGTTACATGGGTAATTGGCCATTATTAAGTCTTAGACTGTAATATATAAGAATCGAATCACTTAATATAACATGTTATAAAGGAATCTTGAAAATAAGGTGGTACGATGTTTTAAGAGATCAAGAAATGCGAGGACAGCGCATCCATATTAAATGAGATTATCACTAAATTAAAGAGAGCTTAGAATGGTAGTATGGAAGTAAAGGGCAGTAATATAAATTAAAGGGAGTTAATATGGCAGTATTCAAGTAACGGGCAGTAAAATAAACTAAAATAAGTTATAGACGAGGCACAAATGTAATCATAATGCATAACCGAAAGAACTGGGGCCGATGATTAATTATATGAGAAATTCCTACGAGGTGGAACGAGAGAATGGTTGTGTGTTAAAAAAAGTATATAGGAGATTATAAGGAGGGATCTAGAAAATGGTCTCCACAATACACGGAAGAAAAAGTTAGGGGTGGTTTGCGGTGTAAACATAAACCTGGAGGGTTTAAATAGTCGCTCAGGGTGGCGAAAATTGCAATAAAGGCGAGATTTGAAGAGGAGTGAAAACTGGCGAGAGTTGAAGGGGTTAAATGATGTCGCCGGGTGAGGCGAGATTTGAGGAGAATTGGGTGAAAATAAGTGTACCTGGTGCAACACACTTGAATCCACTTTAACGCGGGAAGTGTATGTCCAAGGGTGCCTGTGAGGAAATAGGAAAAGGTAAGTGAAATCGGTGACTAGGTGTTGCCAATGGTTAGCATGGTGTCAGTGGACTTAATGTCCCTATGCTGACGAAGGAATGGTGTTAAAGATGAAAGGTAGGTTGAGTGAAGCAATATTATAGAGAGGGTAGAAGTAAGTTATATATGATGTAACTGGTAGAATTATTTGGCGGGTAGTCGGTAATTAGGAGAGATGACGAAGGGGTCGTCATTGGAATTATGGAGGAGCTGGAGGTAATAGTAACAGAGTGGACGTTACTAGTTAACTGGCGAAAGACGATTGGGGTCGTCACAAGTAAATGGAGGGTGAAATAAAGGTATTGCAGAGGATGCAGTATCTGGTAAGGAGGGAGGTAAGGAAAACCTCTAGGCGAATGGTGTTAAGGAGATTATGGGGAGGTAGGTGCGAAGTCTACCGTAAGAGGTGTATTAGGGAGGCAGAGAACTTAATGTTAATCCGTACTAGGTGAGGTACGAAGAACCCGCGAGGTTATAAAATAAAAAGTAAGGGGCAAAGGACTCCATACTATTCAGCCGTGCACGGGGGTAATGTGTCACGAAGAACCAAATATGGTTGAACGAAGACGTGAACCGGGTATGGTTACGCACAAAGGTCGAGGGGAGTTTAGGTGGGAAATACCGAACTGTGGAGAGTTCGGGCTGACGTTCAAGCGGGTGTTGCTGTCATCAGCTAAACAGTAAGTGTGTCGCTGGCGAAGCATGACGTCAGAAGTTGAGTGGGTAGTACGGCGGCGCAGTGGAAGCGCGTAAAACTATATGTATTTGGAAATAAAGCTAAATTACATAATAAGTCATAGGGGAAGAAAAAAATTGTAAGCATTAATGGGGTGAATCAGATAAAATATCCCTTATAATTATTGGTTGCTAAGGAGAAGAGGAGTTGGAAAGAATATAAATGTATATAATTATCATTCAGCATAACTGCCCATTTACATAGAAGAAACAGCAGAGATGTTATTAATGGGAATTTAATTTATGGGAATTATTTAAAGTAGAGAAAAAAAGGCGTAACTTTTATGAATTATAATAAAATAAAGGAGTAAAACGAAAAGTAAATTGTGTAATAGATACGAGAGGTGTATTCTTCGCATATGAAAGTCTGTACAGGAAATGACGAGAATAAGTTAGTTCCTAAGTGTTAACTGGTGTATCATTGAAGTAATGTGAGTCCTGCAGAATAAATTAAGAGTTGTGTTAAAAGAGATGAAATCATGTTATGTGTATAATTGTTGTACTCAATGTAATAAAATGTTTGGGGAGAATGTGATCTTAGTTCCTCGATGGGATATTGGGGAAGGTTAAATAAACCATTAAGTTTAAATAAGAGAAGTTAAATTGAGTTAATGAACTAACCAGTCATGGTGCATTTTCGTAATAGCAGTCACTGGCATCAAGGAAATAAGATCATATTAAACTATTGGCGTGATTACATGGTCTCGAGTCATATGGTAGAAATGTAATATTAAAGCATGAATATGCTTTTAAATCATAAGGGAGTAGTGAAAAATCAAATGAAAAGTCATCATTGTTGCTGTGTACAGTATCTTCATAATTACTGTGTAAACAGGGGTTCTGAGACTATGTTAATGACTCAGAATTAGTTGAAAAAATTCATTGTAGAAATAGAATCATTCATATAAGTCATTATGGAGTTGTGTGACTAAATGGTCATTAATAAATTGTTAATTAAAAAGCGCACGGTCAACTCTGATATAATAAGATGGTACAAAATCACAATAGAAGTGGAAATGTAAATTGTTCTAGTGAAAATATGTTGAAGATTGTATATGGAGGTGTCAACTGAAGTGTGAAGAATCATTGTATGTATAGAATTAAGAGGATGTTCCGTAATGCAAAATTTTACGAGTGTTCTAGTAACCTGTAACGGCTGGAGTGGTGAATGGGAACAAGTAAGACGCTGAGCTGTCCTTACAACGCAGAGCTGACGTGACGTCGCGAATCATGTCAACTGCTGGCGCAGCCGCGCGTAGTCTCAGCTGGCGGGGACGCCCGTATCCGCTGAGCCACGCCAAACAAGAGTCGGCAAGGTCGACACCGCCACCACAAATCAATCCAGTCCAAGTCAAAACAAAATAAAACAGATAAACCATTCTAATTGTATTTAACAACACACCAACACTTCAGTAACACGAAGAAAAAGAAATTGTAATTAGTTTTAAGGAAAACCTGTATTTAGTTTTAAGTAATTTTGCAAACTGCGTTTACAAAACACGTCCTCCGTAGACTCCGGACGTGGCGAAGGGGGGGACATGTAGTGATCTAGGCGATCACTTGCCCAAATACTTCAAATTAATTTCTCAAGTCGGTATCCAGGGCGGGCGAGCATGAAAAAGTTAAGCAATAGAGCTATGACCTGGGAAGTAGCACGCATATCAGCAAGCCAGTGGCCAAGCGGCTGTCCTTATTGCAAGCTGTTAAAGTTACTCCATACAGCAGGTTAGCGAGGAGTATTGCCCTCTCACATAGTGATGATAGGAAGGGGGAGTATCTATTTAAACCCTGGGAGCAGGGGTCTGTCTGTCTGTCTACGAAAGTCTTTCAACGAACCACATCGACGCCGAGGGCGTCGTCGCCGGCGCCGCCGGGGCGGCGGTTGCAGAGAAGAAGATGGCTGTCGTCTACTACTAAGGTGGGCTCTGCTGCGATAGTTGGGTGTGGACAGTTAAAGAGTAAATCATTTGGTCATATTCATATGGGCATAATCTTGTAGAGTTCTTATCAATATTCCAGTTAGTTTGGGCTGCGAGGTGCCCATAAGTTACATGCTCGCCCCGTCCTTGGCCGTATCTCTAATGTTGTGTTACAACTCCAATTAGACAATGTAAATGTTCACATATGCCATCAGTCATTGCTCATGTAAATAAATATGTAAATATGCTAATTGCCGTTTACCGTAATTTATCCTAGCTTCCTCAGCCATTCCACTGTTATTATCTGAATGTACTGAGCCATAAAACCTGTCAGGTGTTGCAGTAGGAACCTATGACGAATATTCATATCAGAACTATGGTCGATCTCCCTATGGTCGACCCTTATCCACGGCTCCAGTGGAAGTTACCCTGTCTGGTCTTATCACTAAGCTTTCAGGGTCACTACACTCTCTTCAACTTTTTCTGTCTTCCAATGAATCTCAATCGAGCTCCTTGTACAATCCCAACAGTCTCTTCCCCTCCTTCTGTCTTCCAGTGAATCAAATTCGAGCTCCTTTATTGTATCAGTTAATGATTGTGTTCTGCGGTAATTTCCAGAGACAAACTCCCTCCAGCTCCTGCATTTGATATCCAAAATGTGGGTCCCATATTGCTCTGCCATATTCAAGTAATGGTCTGACAAAAGTGTTGCAACCCAATTCCCTCACATCTTTGGCACATCCCTTCATCGCCCACTCAAGTAAATAAAGGATTTTGAAACCTTTCCCTACCATCTGTCCAATGTGTCGTGCCTAATTGAGTTTACTATCAAATGTTATGCCATGGTATTTCAAGTATTCAACAAGCAATTCCTTCTTATAATAATATTCAACGTTCAGTATTCTATCCGTGTAACTAATAAACTGAATCTTCTTTACATTTAGCTTCATTCCATGTTGACCTACGCAGCTAGGTATATTGTCCAGAACACCCTGCAGCTGTTCACAGTCTTCTCCCTATTATATACAATTATTTCATTTGAAAACAACCTAACTTCTAACTGTAAAACAACAAGACATCGGAATTATGAATAGCAATGGTCTACCCTATGGCACTACCATATTCGCCTCCAATTCTTTTCATGTTAAGCAAGATCGCTACCTGTTTCCACTCAGTACCAATATCTCAAAAGAGTTTTACTTCAACCTACAATAGCCCCCTTTACTTACTTTCACATGTAGGGTTTTTAGAAATTTAACCTTATCGTTATGCTTGTGATACTAAAAATTTACATGTTTGTATGTTTTAGGAATTATATGGCTACGATATATCCCTAGGAGGACAAATGATTAATTCTATACAGGTTCTGTCTTTCACTCAAAAGGTACAGAATCCTAAAAATAATTATTACGGAGTGTAATTCCCTTTTTCCATGCGTAGGGCTTTACGCCTAGTCCAGGTCATGAGACCCGGTAAAGGACTGGTCGCAAGGAACGGTAACAGATTCGTACCGAGCGTGGAGGATGAGTGGTAAAGCCATGGCATTCACTAGGGTAGACGCAGGTTTGACTCTCCGTCCGGCCAATCCAGATATCGATTTTAAATGGATTCCAGAAATCACTCCCAGCGAATGTAGGGATAGTACATTCAGAAAGGCTATGGCCGAACTATTTTTCGTCCCTAACACCCAGTCCTTTCCCGCCTCTACTGACCACGAGGTCGACGAGACATAAAGCCACAGTGAAAAAAAAAGGGAAAGAATTCTTATAAGGCCTTTAAAAGAACCATCCTGGCATGTATCTGGATGTGTTTCAGGAAACAATCAAACGCAAAGCAGAAATCTGGATGGTCGCACGGGGATTAGAACCTGCGTCCTCCCGAATGCTAGGCCGTGACCTTGAGAGCTCACGCACAAGGCTCTGTGTGTGATTGCTCAGCCTGAATGCCTTCACTTCTCCCTTTCGCCATATCAGTACTTTTGCGCCTCTGTAGTTAATAGGCGCAAGTAAAGAAGGAGTACTAAAAAAAGCTTTTGGAGAACGATTCAAGGTTAGAAAGTAGTTGAATAGTTGGATGTGAGAATGGAGCAAGTACAATTGTCAGTGAATGAAAGTGAAGTACTCGATGCATCTGAGGGAATAACGAAGATAAATTCCCTGGTCATTTTTCTACCTATTTCTTTTTCTTCTTATTATTATTATTATTACTTTGTCGTTTGAGAGTAAATTACCCCATCCATCTACTTTTGTCCTTTACGAATTTTAATTTTAAATACTTTCAGCGTTCTTGGTAATTTATTCGTCACTTTCCTTGGTAATTTCCCTGACTTCCTCACCCACAAAAAATTTTCCTTCTCTCTCATGCATGAAATAGAAAGTCAGCCTGCTCCCATGGACATATTTTCTCTTCCATGCACTACTCTTAATTTTTCGACCAATATTTTTCCAATTCTTGTACACTCCCAGCACCCTATTCACGCTCCTTCTGTCATCAAGTGAATCCCATTCCTGTTCCTTTATCATATCAGTTACTAACTGGATTCTGCGAAAATATCACCTAACAAATCTTGCTGCTCTCCTTTGCACGCCCTCCATCTTCTTTATTTGATATCCAAGGAGTGGGTAAACTACACAATATTCAAGCAATGATCTGACCAAGATTTATAACCGAATTCCTTCACTTCCCTGCATCATTTCCAGTAAATGAAGCACTTTATAAACTTTTTCTTACCACCCGTTTAATGTCCTGTTGAGTTTATTATCAAATATTACGCCGTTATATTTACACTTCAAGTATCCAACAAGCAAGTCTGCCTGAACCCTATGATCATAATCAGGCCGTAGTTACCTAACAAGCTGATTCTTCCTGGCACTTATCTTCATTTCACTGTGTGTAACTGTTGTTTCTATAATACGTCGGACAGGGATATGCTAGCGTACTGCACTGCGCATAAATCTCACAAAGTCGCTTATCTCACCTCATAGTAATGGGGTTTATTTCAGGCCATTGCATGTTTCATTTTACTAGAAATTTACACCAGAGACACCAAACCTGTAAAACTGACTCGCAGCATTATATAATTTTCTGAAAGACAAAAATTATCTCAACTCTCTGTAGAGGTTTCTTCGGATTGCCGCATCAGACTTGAAATGATCGCTTGGTCAAGTTCCTTAAACTTGCTAGAAGTAAACAGACAACGAATAAAAAATGAATTACTAGTAATTTGAATAATTTGACAATTCATCAGTTTATCCTCCTAACGTGCTAACACGCTTGGGCGTGATCTCGATAGCTCGACAACTTTCGGTGTTATTAACAGTAGCCGCCACCACGGCACTGCTTGGCTAACCAGTAAATATCAAATAACCACTGCATTCAATATTATCTGAACTTATACACTGAACAGCCAAAGAAACTGGTATAGGCATACGTATGCAAACACAGAGATGTGTAAACACTCAGAGTACGGCGCTGCGGTCGGAAACGCCGATATACGACAACAGATGTCTGGCGCAGGCGTTAGATCGGTTACTGATGCTACAATGGCAGGTTATAACGATTTAAGTGATTTTTAACGCGTTATTATGGTCGGCGCACGAGAGATGGGTTACAACATCTCAGAGGTAGCGATGAGGTCGGGATTTTCCCGTGCGACCATTTCAGGAGTGTACCGTGAATGTCGGGAATCCGGTGAAACATCAAATCTCCGACATCACTGCGACCGGAAAAAGATCCTGCAAGAATGGGACCAACGATGATTGAAGAGAATCGTTCAACATGACAGAAGTGCAACCCTTCCGCAAATTGCTGCGGATTTCAATGCTGGGCCTTCAGCAGGTGTCAGCATGCGAACCATTCATAGATACGGGCTTTCGGAGCCGAAGGCACACTCTTGTACCCTTGCTGAGTGCACGACACAAAGCTTTACGCCTCGCTTGGGCCCGTCAACGCCGTCATTGGACAGTTAATGACTGAAAACATGTTGCCTGATCTAACGAGTCTCGTTTATAATTGTATCAAGGGGATGTACGTGTACGGGTATGGAGACAACCTTATGAATTCACGGACCCTGCATGTCAGCAGGGGACTGTTAAAGCTGGTGGAGGCTCTGTAATGTTGGGGGGCGCGTGCAGTTGGAGTGACATGGGATCCCTGATACGTCTAGATATGACTCTGACAGGTGACACGTACGTACGCATCCTGGCTGATCACCTGCATCCATTCATGTCCATTGTGCATTCTGACGGACTTGGGAAATTACAGCAGGACAATGCGACACCCCACACGTCCAGAATTGCTACAGAGTAGCTCCAGGAACACTCTTCTGAGTTTAAACACCTCCGCTGGGCCCGAAATTCCCCAGACATAAACATTATTGAGTATATCTGGGATGCCTTGCAAGAGAACTCCACCTCCTCGTACTCTTACGGATTTATGGACAGCCCTGCAGGATGCATGATATCAATTCCCTCCAGCACTACTTCAGACATTAGTCGAGTCCATGCCACGTATTGCGGCACTCCTGAGTGCTCGCGGGGGCCCTACAGGATAATAGGCAGGTGCACCGGTTTCTTTGGCTCTCCAGTGTATTTTTTAAAGAAAGTGAAAATTTCAAATACATAACTACATATTAATTTATTTGTAGTTATATTGTTGAAAATAAAACTAACTGCGATGCCAGGTAAAAGCCAATTGAGTGTTGTGGACGTAATTGCACAAAAGATACGGATAGAGATTAAAAAAAAAATTATGCGAACCACAGATTAAAAAATTACAGTGCTACGTTCGTTTAAACTTACACGTTGCTTTTTGCTTATTTAGGACGACTAGGTACAGAAATCGATGTAAAGAGAAGAGCTTTCTGTGGCAGTTAGTAGAGCCTGGTCAGAACATAACCTAAGAATATTTTTGACTGAAGATATAAAACAGTAAAATTTATTAAAATCTCAGAGAAAGTACGAAACGTTGGTAATCGCTAAATATATCGTATGAGTGATCGATATTTATTTGTTACTAAAATTACACTTTACGTAGAAACTTGTTCATAAAAATTAAATTTTTTGTGAAATAAATTCAAATGTAGTTATTAAAAAACATCGTAACCATTTTTTTCTTTCAGATTTACGTCTTGTCAACGTCGAGGTCATTAGAGGCGGGAAAGGACAGGGGACAACGAAAGGGAGAAGAAATTCGGCATTGACCTTTTGAAGGAAGCATCATGGCATTCGCCTGGAGTGATTTGGGGAAACCATGGAAAATCCAAATTTGGATGCCCGGACGTGGATTCGAACCTGTGTCTTGCCGGCCCCAGTAGTGCATTGCAGGGGTCTCCGGTTCTATCCGGCCTAGGGCATGAGTGGTTTTAATTAAGTGTTGTATCTGTCCTGTGTTGTTCTTTCACTTTCGCTCATGAATAATACTAGAAGATTCTATACACACAATGGAGGAATAAAAGAAATAAATTGTTGGCAAAATGGCTCTAAACCGAATGCCATTAAAAAAAAGGCCTGCATCTTCCCGAATGCGAGACCAGAGCTTTATCACTCTCACACCACGCTCGGTATCCTAATCAAATACTCCGAGAATCTAATCAGAGAAAATCTACTAGCATCAAGAAAAATATCAATAAAAATAATAATTAATCGTTATCCTCTGTCCTTGGAAATTATTTCAGAACAAATTTCTACTGTAACCATAAGTGATACCTGTCATTTTCGACGGGCGTTTAAAGTAGTCAGAATATAAAGTTGTGAACTGGAAATCAAGGTGGTCAGAGAGATTGTTGTATGTTCTATCGCAGTTAATGACAACGACGACGGCGGTGAAGGAGATATACAGGGTGATTCAAAAAAACGTGCACAAAATGACATGGTAGATCTGTCATACAATAAGGATCAAAAATCGTATAGGAACAGAGGGTCGCAAACGCCTGTAGAGGGCGCTAGAGCCACGAGAGGGCGTTGCGATACAAACACGGTCCCTTGGATTTTTTCTTGTGGCGATTTTTAAAAGGACTTGTGTATGAAACACCTGTTGAAACGCCGGGAGACTTGGTAGGAAGAATCGTTGCGGCAGCCGGATGTGTTCGAGATACACCTGGTATCCTTGAGAAGGTGCGCCGTTCCATGCAACGGAGATGCCGGGCTTGTCTCGATGCATCTGGCTAAAACTTTTATCATCTGCTGTAGGCTCAACATTTGGCTTGCATTAGTCGCATGTAAGTGAATAATTATCAATAATATGATCTGTAATGGTTTTGTTTCTTCTCTTTGTGTCAGTACTATTATAGACGCCCTACAGCAGCTCCCGATTGCATTTGCGACCTCTGTTCCTATGCGATTTTTGATTCTTATTGTATGACTGATCTACCATGACATTTTGTCCACGTTATTTTGAATCACCCTGTATTTTTATATTCAGGCAATCTGCGGTTGTTTTGTTACGCGCAGGACTGATTCCCTTTTATGCATATCTGTGGGTAAAATAAGAGGAGCCGACGTCTGGGAGTGACGAAGTGGCGGCGCGATGTGGATTTGTGTGCGCAGCGCTGCTCGATGTAGGGCCGTATTAGTCTAATGAAGTGGCCGCTTATAAAAATTCAAGCAGCGCAGTGTAAACAAGGCTGCCACGTTGATCTATATCTGTGGAGCGGCCAGCGCCGTCATAAATCCAGCTTCGATGGCGGGCGACGGGCAATTACTGCTCAATAACCGGGCCCCACTGCAGCCAACCTCCCGGCACACAAAGACCCGCTGTCAAGGTCTCCGGCCTCCAACAAAGGCGATACATCTCAACACGGCTCAACATCATCAACACTCAAGTCGATGTCATTGTAAATGCTTCGTCGGGACGAGTTTACCTAGACACTTGTTTCAAATTTTGTTACCTTTTTTTGTTTTGCTTTCGGCTTTACTGCTTGTTGACGTCAAGGAAAGGATTTTTTTCAGGGGGGGAGGGGGTGAGGCAACGAACCTTCCTGAGATTCTCCTAAACGATTTCGCGAAACCATGAAAAAATTGAAATCTGGATAGCAGGACAGGGACTTGAACCTAGGTCTTCCTGATTGCCAGATTCGAGCTTAACCGCTCACTGGCCCCCCTCCCACGCTCAGTTACAATTAGGAGTCTATGACGAATGAATAACGGTTTAAATTTGTGATATATTTATTCCCAGATCCAAACGGTTCCTCCAACGACATTTAATGCTTTAAATGGCACCCGCATAAAACGATTTTTTGAGGATGAAGCACATACGATATCATCATCTAACATGAAACGGAAGCCAGACGAAGTGTTAAAACTTTGCAATCTGAGAATGTCACACTGAGCCAGTAAACAGATTCCGATACCAACTGAAACGTACACTCGTGAATTACAGCGCTGCTGAAGAGAGACTCGGAGGATTCTATTGATGGAAAAGAGTAATTTTTTTGCGACTTGTCTGTTATGTTTTCCTTCGCAGCTAAACGATGTTGCTTCACACGTTTAATATCGTATACTCCAATGGTGGTTTCACCCATTTTCAGGAAATCTTGAAACGATTCACCATTAGAATTGTAAAAGCAGACACTACTACATTCCGTACAGGAAGATCAGCCATTGACCTCTATAAGTTGGATTCCCACGGCCCGTGGTTTTGTAGTCCGCGCCAATTCTACCGATCAGCGCGTGCCACACGCTAGCCCTGTCTGCCTTGCAGCCATCTCCACTCCAGTTTCCTAATGTCGTTTCAGCTACCCGGGCGTTTGATGTATACCAACTGGGCGACGGATAGAGGCGCGCCATCCCTGCCAGCAGAGGCGGTTGGTTTCCCACGGTCTCTGCATTTGCTCTAACCAATGCTGCGATGCTATGGTGAAGTGTAAATTCAAGGTCACACCAAATTCGACACAAGGCGAAGCCATTAGAGATGGGAAAGTCTGGGTCAAGGAACGGTACGGGATTCGGCCATGACTCTTGAAGGAATTATTCGCCTGGAATGACTTATGGAAACCATGGAAATGCCAAATCTGGATGGCCGGATGGGGATTTGACTGCTCGTCCACCACACTCGGTCACCTGCTTCCTCAAAGCCTTTAAAGCTACTATCAAAAATGTCAGCACGTATTGAGCGGATTCCTTTTTCGATACTCTGTGTGAATGGAATATGCTGTGCTTCTTTAATGCCTGATATCTCGTCAGTTTTCAGAAGTTTAATCTTTCGTTGTCACCACTAGTTTACACCTCAACAGTAGTGGATCCAGAGGGGGGGGGGGGTGCTAGGGGGTGCTAGGGGGCTGAAGCCCCCCCCTCCAAAAGCACCAAGGTCACCCCTAACGACATGTATTTTGGGGACCTGGAATAATGAGATTTCTGTCGGTGAACCCCTCCTTCCCCGAGTCAAGCCCCCCCCCCCAAACCAAATCCTAGCCCCCCCCCCAAAACAAAATCCTGGATCCGCCACTGCACCTCAAGTTGACTGAATCTTTCTGTGCGAGGGTGGGACTGTACTCTAATGTTCAAGACTGATTTAGTCTATAACCAGAAGGTTGGTTGAATCCTCTCGAAGTCATTGTATTAGAGGTAGGATGGCCAGTTCCTTTCCTCTAGTATATACGGTATAGTCTTGAATCCGAACTACCGAATGTCCTGGCGTAGTTCATGCGATTAAACACAACTCTTAAAATTCCGGGTCTCACTGGGATTTGAACCCCAGAACGTACGTGCCCTAACCACTGTGCTATAGTCCGATCCCTTAAATATCCTATAGTAATATATTTTTCTTAAACAAATATTTAATAACAGCAGAAATGGTTTTCTTCTCCAACAGACATTAAACGTACATCTGATCCAGTTGTGGCACCTATAACAAAATAAACGTTCCTTCCAGAATGTTGCAATTTTTTAAGGACAAATAAATATAGTAGCTTCGTTTTTCTGATCAGGCCACGGAGCGTGGTGGTGTAGCGGCTAGCGTTCTGGCCTCGCATTCGGGAGGAAGGTGGTTCGAATCCCCGTCCGGGCATCCAGATTTTGGTTTTCCTTGGCTTCCCAAATCACTCCAGGCAAATGCCGGGATGCTTCCTTCAAAAGGCCATGGCCGAATTCCTTCCCATTCCTTGCCCCCCCCCCTTTCCTTTCCCGTCTCTAAAGACCTCGCTGTTAGAGAGACGTTAAGCAGATTTAAAAGAAAAACTGATCAGGCCACGAACTTTTGAGATGGAAATCTACATTATCACTGACAAATATCTCTAATTGCCCAAGATGAGCTTCCTCCATTTCTGTCGGTTGGCACACATTTCCGTCTAGTGTGTTCTCCCAGTTGTTACATTTTGCTTTACTTCACCCGACCACCTATTTTGCGGTTTTATTCCCCGTCTTGCGTCGCTTCTTTTTCCACTGATAGTCTTTACATTCTGTGAACTGTAACTCGTTTGAAATGGCCCAACCATCTCAACATTGATATTTAAACACCTGCAAAGTCACATTTGCAGAAAAGTAATGGCACTGTTCTAACAGTCTGAACACATCGACGCATAATCCAACCCGTTCATTGTGTTCTGATTAGATTTACCATGCTGCCTATGTGAGAGATTATATTGAATGGACTTTAATCGGTAAAAAGGACGAGGCATCAAATTTGTGTCCAGAAATAATACCTTTTCTACAGTACGACATTCCGAATGTTTCAGGTCTAGACATAGTGCTGATTCTATAACATGTTTGAACGTTTCAGGTCCAGAAATAGCGCCCTTTCTGCAGCAAGACGTTCCGATTGTTTCAGATCAAGAAATAGTGATCTTTACACAGCAAGATATTTCTAATGTTTCATGTCCAGAAATAGTGCCCTTTGTACAGAACAACATTCCGAATGCTTCAGTTTTCTTTCTTACGGTAATAATATTCCAAACATCAACCCTGATATCAATAAAAGCATAGGCTGAGTTTTCTTTTTGAGTCCTAAGTCAGTTAATATGGTATTTAAAGATCTCATAACACCTCAATAAAGTTTTCGTTCTTTCATGGGCAATATTAGTTTTGCCAAAGTACACCCATTCTCTTGGTGAGTTCATTCATGAACAATGAACAATATCAAAGACTTCAGCAGTCAATGGTTACCAAGAAGCGACCGAAGTGTGTTACTAGTGGTACACTGTTATTTCCATTGCCATAGTACAAGCAATACGGGCAGTACGTCCCGTGCCTTATGTTGAACGTTTACCTGACCCGTTGCCTTGTCCGCATGTTCTAGGCCAGCTGTTGTTATTTTGACTCCTAACTGTTGGAAGGACTGTACTAGTATCACAGGAGCTTTCGGTTTCTCTGAAGACCTTGTCATGTTTGTTTCTAGTATGAGGCAACTTTTTGGGCTTTTATTGATCGAAACAATCCGCTGATGGACGTTTACGTGATTTACGTTTGTACTTTGTGGCTGAATTTTAACTGAGATGTCGCAGTTTGTTGGTTGGCATAATTTTCAGGGTAGCAACCTAGTTCAGCACTGACTGAACATGGTACTGTTGTCTCCGTTAATAAGCAGTTGGCAGGTTCTAATGGGATGATACTGGAAACGTCGGAGGATGACTGATTGTCCTTCTAAGAGGGCTCCAAAGAGTCTGATTATCTTATTCGAAGTGACAGACGTCTTTATCCTTGCTCCAACACCAGTTTGCTTAACTTGATCTTATCTGTTCTGGAGCTATGACGTTTACAAAGCTTCCCTATTACGTCGACGCTTGACTGGTGTCCCGGTTTATAACGATGAAAGGTGTCGGGACCTTTAACCGATATTTGGACACACAAGGAGTGGGAGATGGGCTGCTAGCACTTTGCAGAGCACCGTGGGAAGGAAATCTGTGCCCCACTGGGCCGGTCGTGTATTACAGATGATAAGCCCCGGCAAACGAGCTCGACGCTAATTGGGACAATTGTGGGCGCCCGCCTCCCTCCAAACAACAACTTCCTGGCCCGGATGCGACCGCCACAATACCGCGCCATTGATAACTCACTCCCCGCAGCCACTGATGGCATTTCCGCTTTGCAAACTGCAATCATTCGACCGTGAGTGGTAACCATTTCACATGACACAGAGGCGGCATCTTTTTCGTTGCCATCAGGTACTTTTCTTCTTTTCTTCGGCTTTTCGGACCAACTACGTCGAAGTCTTTAGAGGCAACAGAACATGGGACACTGCAAGGAATTCATAGATGAATTTTTGAAGTAACCATTCTGGCATTTGCCTGGAGTGATTTCGGAAAACGATGGAAAATCGAATTCACGATGGCCGGACAGGAATACGAATCAGTGGCTCGCAGATTTCTCGGCCGTGCAGCAGGCTCAATTCATCCATCGCAGATGTACGAATTTGCGATGGCGTAACATGCCAGTGGACGCTACCTGAAGAAGATGGCATGTTACGCCATCGAAAATTCGTACATCTGCGATCAATTGACCCGGCCGCACGCCCTAGAGATCTTCAAGCAACAGATCCGCCGGGAAAACTTACGATTACACATCAATACGAATCAGTGTTGTCCCGGGCTTACTACATCACGAACGAACTATTCGTAAAATTTGTTTCGGCACCCCGTAGAGTACCGGGTCCGGCAATAAAACCTCCCTCATTTTAATGTGTTGTCACATAAAAACTAAATATGATAGAGAATATTTACTTTTATTTATGAAAAATATATACTTTACCATTTTTAATTATTTGGTTTTAAAAATTATATCTGCCCTCCATTGTTGACACATTGACAAAGTCTATCCAGAAAGTTCTCCATTCATTTTCGCGTCATTTCTCTTGGAATGGCTGCCAATTCTTGGGTAATGGCCTCTTTAAGTGCTTGCAGTGTTGTGGTAAGATGTTTGTACACTATAGGCTTTAAGTGTCCCCAAAGATTGGTGAATGTTGCACAGACACACTCACACGCGCCAAATTTTCCGGCGTTGTTGCAGTCCGAGGACGGCCTGTAGGTTTTTATTTTAGTGCTGAACCTGTCTTCATCATGTAGGCCAAGTTCGAATCGTCTCCGAAAATCTGAGAACAACTGTTACGAATAAATTCGTCCACAACAAACTCACGATGCTCACCAAGCCATGACATGGCGCACACTGAAAATGGCAGGTACACCTCTTTAAAACAAAACACATTCCACATCAGTATCCTCACTACAACCCGCACGCCGGCTACGTGAAATGTAGGAGGTTTTAATGCCGGACCCTGTATATACACCAGGTGGATAATCTACATTTTGCTTGTCGAAGGTTATGTTCGATGTCTATTGAGCTTGGCTGTAATAAGGATGGGAACAGCGAACAGGTTTGCTGTTAATATCATATTCATCGTTAGCCATCGATTCTGTCGTCATAGTCGAGATTTTTCTCTCATTCAGCACTCTCGTGTCGACTTTGGTCTATCATATTCGTTGTATCGTCAATCTCATCACTTTCTCCAGCCTTGTAAATATAATTTGCCTGAGCTCGTAACCACGCAGATAGTTTGAGCAGTATATGATATTTCGTTTGATCTCACTCGCTTTGAAGAAGTGCTTTTCAGATCCTCCACACCCACAATGTTTACTTGACCGGCGATTACATAGCTGTTGCCGTGGCGTAAGCGACTAATTTGCATTAACAGTTCGTAATCTCAACACAGGATACAAAATCAGCAAAGCTTTCCCGAAAGAAACAACTCATATAAGGCGACTTTTATATTCAACTATCCAAGGTTTACTTTAGATGACCATTTCTTAAACTAATCATTAATTTATTTTTGATCGTTTACAGCCAGGAAGGAAACATCTTACACCTCCTTTTAGATTTAGTTGATTTATTATGTTTGCTCTAGGGTTACGGTTTTCAAAAAACCCTCTTACATTATCCGAAAGAAAATATGTATACTACCATGTATTTTTTTTTCTCTTTTGCTTCTAAATATTCATCGATTACGTTGTATCAATAACTTTGCAAGTGAAACCGAACATTACTTTTATTTCATAACTTTTCTCACTTAAGTACTAATTAATTACATCTTCCCCTTCTGTGTGACTTATTCTTCCGACGCCGTAATAAAAGTTATAAAATTCAGTTGGGTTTTCCGTTTACAGTCCAAGTAAATTGCTCCATGATTTCTGGAGCTTCATACAGGCTGCCGCCGTATTCTTGCGCCATCCTAGGCTTTCTTTGTTTCTTCTCCATTTCTGACTTTAGAATGATTCCTTCTCCTCGACCAGTTACTCCTTGCTTCAGAGATAATCATAAAATAGAATTAGTATTGTAAATTTATAATTTGTAATGCGAATAAATAAATAAAATATTTTGAATCTATAATTATTAACATATTAAACTTTCTCTGATTAGATTATCGGTGTATTTAACTGGGATGGTTTTAAATAACTGCATTTGATTTTAAATGACGGATAATTTTATTGCTATGAATTTTTTTAAAGTAACGCATAATTTCAAGAACGAGAAGCTAGTATTTATTTGATTGATGTATTTCGTGATTACATACATTTCGTATAAACATTTTGTGAGTTTTTAATAAACTTCCCAATTTGTCTTCTCTGAAAGAAATAGCTTATGTAACTGCTACAGTATAGAACGTAAACTTCAATTTTATTTTTTTCTTGTGGCTCCACGCTCGTAGACTTCGATATCATATAAGGCTGGAGACGACTGAGGGCAAGGAAAGGGAAGGAAATCTGCTATACCTTCTGCAGGAACCAACCTGATGTTAGACTGTAGTGATTTCTGAACACCATGGAAAACACAGATCTGAATGGTCGGACGGGGTATCGAACCCGTGACCTCCCGAACGCGAGGCCAGAGCGTTCGATCACCCACTACTATCGGTTGAGCGCAAACACCGCACGTTCTTCTCCTTACATGAATTTATTCATGTAGGCGTTGTCAAGATGAAAATTTAAATTAATGTCGCATTATAATTTTTTTAAATCTCTACCTCGCATCATAACTTTTTATCCATGTCCTTATTTTTGTGCAGGTATTCTACAACTGACAATTGCCTTTTAACAGACATCGCAGTTACTCTTCCATCTGTCAATATAAGTGCAAATAAAATCAAAGCAGTTATTGATTTGAATTTTCCTGGTTAGCCATGCAGTGCTGGGGTAGCGGATAGTATAATTAACAATTCTGACATCATCGTACTCGCCGAGGTTGCCGAGCTATGGAGTTGACGTCCAGTCATCGGGCCTAATACATTTTATTAAAATGGAAGGGCAGGATTTTATGACCGCTGCCAGTTGTCTAGGGGTGATCCAGAAATCACCGTTAGGATCTAATAGGGTCGATGCTCGCGAAACTGGTGTATAAGTGAATTAGTTGGTTCCTGGGAACACGACAAGGTGCCTGTTGAGATTTCTGAAGACTAATCAGTGGTGAGGAAAACTGACTTTGAATCACGATTGAATGGAGGTCACTTTCTGTAGCGCCTCACTGGGGAGGACGGGTTGGTTCACCAGTGGATCCTTTGAATTATCTGCGTTCCTTCTATGATCGTATCATATTTCTTCGGACGTTACAAGTTGGTCCCGTCAAATCTACTTCGCCAAAAGATCATATTTCAAACACAAAATCCACATCTGAGTGTATAGCAGTGCTTAGCGTTGCTGGTACGCTCTATAGTGTTTATACCGAGCGTGGTGGGTGAGCGGTAACGCTCTGGCCTCGCATTCGGCAGTACGCGGGTTCGAATCCCCGTATGCGCATTCCCCAAATCACTCCAGGCAAATGCGGAGATGCTTCCTTTAAAAACTCCATAGCCGAATTCCTTGCCTCCCATTCTTTCCCGCCTATAACGACGTCGGCGTCGACGAGGTGGGAAGCCATAAGCAAAATAAATAATAGGGAAAAAAAGCTGTACCGTTTGGCTTTTCGGCGCATTGTGAAGTCCTAATTTCGTTTTGCGGCAGAAAATGACACATTTTTGTGTTTTAGTTGGTTCGCTCTAGCCGTCGATGACTGTATACGTGATTTCTGCTTGAACATAGTGACCAAATTCATCGAAATCTTGCTGTCTCCTGATTTGCAAGACCACAAGTTGGAGGACATTTTCTACGCAGAGTAACACTGGCTCGACAAATTAATGTTAGTTGAACGACTCGTCTAACCACCAATGTGGTTTGAAATTATGCATCTGAAAT
Source organism: Vandiemenella viatica (assembly GCA_031002005.1). Lineage (NCBI taxonomy): Eukaryota > Metazoa > Arthropoda > Insecta > Orthoptera > Morabidae > Vandiemenella > Vandiemenella viatica. The sequence goes on from CM061918.1 coordinate 67,586,936, forward strand.
CGTTCCCTTTCTAATAATGTGGTGGATGCCTTCCTTATTCCATACCACGGTCATCATCATTATTTGGGACCATCTCCAGTTTTCCGGATGTGAATTACGAGCCTTCAGGGGCTTTGGTTTTTCTGTTTGTAGACGATCATCATCCTCTGTCTCCTGTCCAAGAAGGTTTCAATGCCCGTAACATATTCCCAATTCCATCCTCTTCCATCTCCTCTCTCATTGGGTAAATCCATCTTCTTCTTAGTATTCCAGCTGTTCTCTTGCCCGCCATCCGGTTTTCCAAATAAGCTTTCGGTAATCTTGTGACCTTCATTCTTTCAACTCGCCCAAACCATTTCTCTATAACTCTTTACCACTGAAAAACTATTACGTTTTCAATTCTTCCCTGTTTTCGTAGCGTTTCATTTTTCAAATTTCAGTCAATTTTTATTACACGTACTAAATTTTATTCCTGAATTCAGCTCTGAGGACCAGAGATACACTTGGTTGTTTTCATTATTTTACTCAAATTTAATAAAAGTTATGTATTGAGTCAAAAGAAATATTAAATGCGTTATTTTAATCCAAATGAAAATTACCGCTGATCTATGTATAGTCTACATAAGAACGAAGTTTTTCTCGGCGTTGAGAATTGATGTGGTCGTCTCGCTATCTTCTTCACCAGAAGATGGCGACGGAGCTACAGATCGCCGAAATATCGTGTGGAAACACCTTGATTACTCCGCTAGTCTCCCGAATACACTACATCTACGTACAGTCTTGTGCACAGCAAAACAATACCGCTGCATAAAATTACACGTAGCGCCATCTGCTGAGGTACCAGTGGAACTGTATAATAATAATAATTGTTTCTGCTAGGGATATAAATCTATTTTAGGTTTTGTTATACACATTTTAATTTTCTACTGCATCTCAAGTTAGCGTAGGGATATATGTAGCACATATTTAAAGTCAGAGTTAAGATTTCCTAAGCTGTGAAACCTTATAGAAACACGTTGAGTAATTTTTACTAAGTGAGATTATAGTTAGTTCAGATGAGACCAAAATTTCTGTTTTGGCTTGCCGTACAGATGAGTATCCGTTTACGAGCAATCTCATGGTTTCTATGCCAAGGCGACATTTTAAAGTTAACTTTCAGCCAGTAACGTTACCAAACAGCAGCGGAGGATTGAGTGTTATTAATACCAACATCAAATGCAAAGCGCTATTTCTACGAGTGATGAACAAAATTATGATCGCAAAGGACAGTCCCACATCTCAACTAGTAAAAACATACAGACCGGCAAGTGCAGAGGATCCTATACCGATCTACCACATTGATAAAAACTTACAACATATCAGGGATTATTTTCTGGAAATTATTTATATAACAGCAGCTCAACTGCAAAAACCCCCACAAACAACAAAAGAGTTCTACAAAATCATAATCAATAATAGTCAAAGCAAAAAGATAGAAACAAAATATGCAGATACTAATTGGGGGATTGTAAGGTCAAATATTTTTAACAACAACTTGTCTTCAGACATACAAGCGCCATGGTATAAAATGGTTAGTGAGACAATTGCAACAAATGAGAAATCATTCCGAATACGCTTCAAAGTAACCGATAAATGTGAATTTTGCGGAAATATTTACTCACTTCTACATCGTTTTCAGTGTGGTGATGCATACCAAATATGGATGTGCACAAAGCCTACATATGGCAGCCCTTTTACAGGTATCACCGATAAATGTAACCATCAACTTATTAGTAAGTCCAGGCATCAAGACAGCCCCTCGCGAAAAACAGAACTCTCGCATTTGGATACTAGGCCAAACCTAGTTCTACATTCTACAGAACAAGGCGAAGAATTTAGAAGCTTACTTGTTCACAGTGAAAATCAAGATGTGGACCATGAAAAAATCAACAAAATACAAAGAAAGGTATGGAGTCTTTTTGGAAAATTCCATAAATTCACAAGTAGCATGATAATCAATTGTAAATTTAAATTTACATATTGCGGACATACATTAAGGCTAAAAGTCCAGTATCTTTGACTTATATTAGTTAGTTTTCTAATGAAGAACATTTCATTTAATATAAATGTATCAGCTTTTTTAATTAAATAAACAAAAAAAATACAAGTTAGCTGTCGCAGTAGAAATATGTATCGTGATTCCAGCGGCATATTATCATTCTGTGAAATTAAGTTAGGATTTCTTCTTTCTCTCCTTCTCTGCTTCTCTTTTCTATATTTTTCCTATTTCTCTCCCCCTTTCTGTTCCCCTCTCTCTCCCTCCTATCTCTCTTTTTACTTTTCTATCTCTCTCTTTCTCACTGTTTCTCTTTCTCTCACTTCTCTCTCTCCTCCTCTCTACCCCTGTTATCTCCCTTTCACTCTGTTGCTCTATCGTTCTCTCTCTTTTCCCTTCTTTTTTCTCCCTCTTTCTCATTTCTCTCTCTATACTCCTGTTATCTCCCTTTCTCTCTGTTGCTCTTTTTTTTCCCTCTTATTTCTCTCTCTGTTTCTCTTTCTCTTACATCCCTCTCTTTCTCTATCCCTCTCTCTGACATCTTTCTCTCTCTCTCTCTGTGTCGATGTTCTGAGACATGATCGGTTTAACATAGAGGTCCTTGACGTGAACGACGTTGCGTGAAACAGTGATACTGTCTGAAGTGAGCAGCGTTTGCTACTTCTTCGAGAAGGTCCGACATCGCGAGAGATGGCGGTGTGCTGTGTGGAGCGGCGCCGTTTGGCTGCGCTGTTGACTCGCTCCGTTTTGTGCGTGTGTATCCGCTGACAGACACATTCCGACGTGAATGAGCCGCGGCCTCTTGACCTGCTCACAAAGGACTCCCATCAGGTGCCTCTCCAAGACCCGGATAATCCACTTTCCACGCACAACGTGCTCTCCCAGGTAAAACTTACAAACGCGAAATATCGCCACGGAAAACTTGTCACACTCTGCGAATTGTGTGATATCATTTTGCGGCTTTTAGAGACATCATGTGGCAGCTATATGGTGGTATTTTAAAAATCTTTCTCTACAATCTAAGAAATGATGATAGATTTAATCACCACAGAAATTAGATTTTCACTGTCAATATTTGTATAGTCTACGATTCAGTACACAGAGTTTCATTATTGAAAATTTCACATGAATTTGATGTTTACTTAAAATCACTTAATGTAATCGGGCAGACCCTTACAGAAATAAAGTCAAGAATCAAATGAATGCGAGAGATCTCAGAGGAAATTAAAATCATAACCGCTGTCCGGTCGCGAAATGAACTTTCTCTGATTCTTTTCAATTATGTTTTTCAGACGGTAATACGAGTGCGGGAAGAGAAACTCGAATAAAGGGGATAGAATCATGAGATAAGACTAGCTTCGAAGGACAAAGGGGTTGGTGTAAACTGTTTGGCTTTCGCTGCTGGTAGCAATTCCTTCTGGAAGTACAAAAACTACACTCCAACAAATCAGCCCTCTGAAAGAAATAGCAGTTAAAGTCAAACTTCAGATATTTTTTGAGTAGACTAAATTCATTACCGATATTAGGTATTCCACCAACAGTACTAAACATAGAGTATGATAAAATTAACAATAATAAATTTAAATATCTAGGTGACATAATTCAGATTAATGGGCTTGACAAGAAAGCAAACAGATCAAAAGCGAGAAAACTAGAACTAGCATACCTAAGATACATACAATAAGAAGAAGCTCTTCAGGAAAACCAAAATCAAACGCTACAGCACAGTAACCTAACCAGAGAGAATCTACGTGTCACAATGCATGTTCTCTGTGAAAACGGGAGAAACGGAAGAGACAGAGAAAAAGGAAAGGAAAATCTAAGGACCATTGAAAACTGAGAAAGGGCAGTTTAGGCATCCGAGGAATAAAGAGCTATACAAGGAAGAAGAAAATGAGAGGATGTCAGGCACGATCAGTTGCTTTTTTTTTTTTTTTATCACACGATGAAAATGAATAACAGCAGACTTACAAAAGGAGTTTTCAACCACATTTAAAAGAGCAAGAATAGCAATCGGTGGATCCACAGAGAAGACATATGGAACATATGGAGTATGGACACAAGAAAGGAGGAAGCAGCAAAGTGAAAGGATGCAGAACTATTGGAAGTCGAGAAAAGAAGCCTCGAGATGAACGCACAGGATTACTTTTCGTGGTCCTTAGATGGCGGAAATCGAAGAGAAGCAGAAAACAAGGTTGCCGTGATATAAATTTTCCTCCCACTCCCCCTTGATGTTGCCCCCAAGTCCCAGATTCCTCCCTCCCCTCCTGTGTAGGAGTAATTTAGTTGACATCCGTTTTTGCTTGAAACGTTGACAGATAAAATGGGTCGATATACAACAGGCGTTGTTTCTCTCGCAGGCACCTTATGCACAATTTTAATAAATTATCCTTGAGACTATCGGTTTTTTTTTGTATTCTTTTTAGCAGTTTTTCTCCCAGCTGGTGCATTATTATTTACAAATGTTTTCATCAATTTTTTTCGGGCCGTCGGCTTCGAAGTCATCAGAGTAGTTCCTGGTAAGGAACAGGTACGAATTCGGCCATGGCCTTTTCAAGGAACTACCTCGACAACCTGAGAAACCTGGAACGCTGGTCCGGGCATAGAAGCTGCATTCTCAGGCTCATTACATTAGGTTTATCAAATACTATGCAATTTATGGCTCCACCGGAAATTTTCTTTCGCACTAACTTCTACATTACACGAATTGTCATTCATAAGTTGGAATGTATAGGATAAGACCTATGGGTACAGCACGTTTGTACGAGCTCGTCGTGCTTCATTTGTTTTACCTATGACGTCACCGGTCTAGTGTGTGTACATGTTAAAATTTTTTTTGGATTATCGTAGTTCTCGCAATTGTTTCTAGATTTCTTGCGTTCCTTTTGACGCGACTTCCTTCTAATGTGCGTTTTGTATAATTCTGAGCATATTTACTACTCGTACGGGACGACATTTTTTTTTATAATTTCATTAATGTCGATCTTTAATTATATTCCGACGAATAATTTTACCATCTCATTTTGGCTCCTATTAGATCTTAGCGAGCTCTTTACAATGGAACTTGAATCAACGTCCTAGGTGAACAATTTACATAACGCTAATTCGAAACAATCGCCAACATGCACTCACAACTAGTCCGATGACGTCAACATACAAAACAACTGCTGCACGACTAACTCGTACAGACATGCTCTACCCGTTGTGGGCGCAACCTATAGTAACACATTACTAGTCTCGTAGTTATGAGCGATTCATATCTGACGGTATTTGTAGCACTATAGTGTCCGTCCGGCTGTCACCATACTTAAAGAGCGAATAGACGTTTTTACGTCAAAATTTCATAGAAGGTAACAATGAGATCAGCTAGATTTCTTGCGTAATTTATTTATTTATTTGCTTGTTTTTTTTTTTTTTGCTGTCACCAGTCTTTCGACTGTTTTGATGTAATCCTCCATCTCTTCCTATCTTGTGCCAACCTCTTCATGTCTACAAATCCCTTACAACCCACGCACTCAATTATCTGCTTCATATATTCTAATCTGTCTTCCTCTACAGTTCTTACCTTCGACTGTTCCCGCCAATAGCAAATTAACCAATGCAGCACGTCTCAAAATATGAGCAACCAGCCTGTCTCTTCTTTCTGTAAGCTTCTTCCACAAACCCATCATTTCCAAAACTCGTTCATTTCGTACTTTGTCCACTTAATTTTCAGCATTCTTCTGTAGCACCACATTCAAATGCTTCAATTTTATTTATTTCTGGTATTCCTAAAGTCCATGTTTCGCTACCATAAAGTGCTGTGCTCCACACATAGAATTTTAAAAAGTTCTTTCTTATTCCTAGATAAATCTTTGAAACTAAAGATTTCTCTTTTTCATGAAGGCCCCTTTTGCTAGTGCTATACTGCTTTTAACATCATTCTTGCTTCGACCATCGGTTGTAATTTTGCTTCCCAAGTAGCAGAATTCACTTACTTCTCCTATTGCATCCGATCCTGTTTTTATATTTAATCTGCTAGTATTGAATGAGTGCTCCCTCTGGAGGACTCGTGAATGGTGTCGGTAGGGCCGGTCGATCGCTGGCCCGGTGCGGCCGGATATCCTACCTGTTTCTTGACCTGTGCGCCCGATTCGGGGAAGCGGGCTCAGAGCCGGCAACGCCGCCGCGCCAGACTCCCACAAAGGCCTCCATCGCATTCCACGCACCCCGCTACAAACACCACGCACGCGTTTCGCGACTCACGGGGCTTTCCGCACACCCGGCTCGTTGACAGTCACCCAGCGACATCTCCGCTGACGCCGCATCAATCACCGACCACGCCGCGGCTGAACTCTGTGAGCTTCGGCTATTCCGTTCCAGGCTGTACGGTGTCAGACTTTACTTCTGCCCCGTCACTACGTCCAGTGCAAACTACACAGCGTTCAGGTTCAAGAACGAAGCTTTCGTCGGCGTTGGGAATCGATATAATGTTCTCGTGTGATTAACCTCTCTAAGTGTTTACACACGACATTTCGACGACCGAATGTACCATCGCTGGGGAAGATATCGTGTGTAAACAGCTCATTAACCAGTTTAGTCACGCGATAACATTATGTAACGTTGAAGCTGTTTGTGTTAAATTAACACACAAAAGACAGCTCCGATACAATATACATACTGATTTTTGAAGGGAAAGCTTCATTAGGCGCGTTGGACAATTTTTGGATGGGTGTAAATATGTGAGCTCGCGACTTCCCGTCACCAACATGCTGTGACGTGTTGCACGTATGATATGCGCGTTGGACGCTTTTTGGACGGGTAAAATCTTATGAGTTCGCGCAACAACATGCTAATGTTAACAGTATATCTGTAGCTATAAGTATGACGTGTTACGCTTGGACAGCAGTGAAAGAATAGATTATTTTTGTATCTAATACATAAAAATGAATATTTGTTTGCTGTCTTAGGGAAACCATCTGATAAGAGGCGTAATCTTAGGGAAACCATCTGATAAGAGACGTAGCTGTCAGAGGGAAACCGTCTGATAAGAGGCATAGGGAAACCGTCTGGGTGTTTTTTTTTTTTTTTTTTTTTTTTTTTGCCAATGTTCTCCATGTTCTCTCACTGTTTTGATCCGATTTTGATAGAACTTTGTTTACCTATACTTTGAACCAAATAAAGAAAACATTCTTTACGTTTGATTAACAAAAACCTAAAACCCTCTCCTCCTTTCCTCCCCCACCTTAATTTATGTAAACGTTGTTCATACAAACTCAAAGTTTTTATCCGATTTTGATAACACTAAGTACACGTATACTTCAAAACAAGGCAGTATGGGAAGTAGAAAGAGGGCCAGGACAGGGTGGGAATGCGCAACCAACAGAAACTCTGTCACCAGGTCATACGGAATTATGACTATCTGGTATACCTGCAGCTATGACGTATTGCGCGTGATATTCATAGTTCAGAGTTTCCTCTTCTGTCACCAGTCCGCAATGACTACAAATTTTTTTTTTTTTTTTTTTTTTTGCTGATGTTTCTGGCTTTACGCCTCATAGAGGTCATGGCGGAAAAGGACTGCGGGCAAGGAACGCGAAGGAATTCGGCCTTGGCCTTCTAAAAGAACCATCCCGCTATCCGGCTAGAGTGATTTGGGGAACCACGGAAAACACAAATCTCGATGGCTGGAAGAGGATTCGACTCCGCGTCCTCCGGAATGCGAGGCCAGAGACTTACCGTTCACACACAACACTCGATTAAACTTATTAAGACTGGACGTTAAAAATATAACGAATTACTACCGCACACAATAATACTTCATAGTAGCAATAAACATACTGGAAAGCCACATAAATTTCCACGTGAAGTTAGTATAATTACCAATGATGTCAGGTATGGAACAGAGCTTCACGTACAGTTAAAGGAGCTTGAAGCAGAAATTTTTTGATGCTGCAAATGTGGGCAGAAGAAATATTTGTGAAAGAAATACAGTTAAAAGAGACTGGACTACATTAAAAAAGGAAGATAAAGAAACACTGAATATAATGAAAGAAGCTAGCCCTAAAACCATTCATCACGTGATGGATCAGAAGGGTCAACACAAAAATGCGAAAGATAAAGTACAAATAATTTAAACTTCAAATAAACACAACCGTAAAGAAACTCAGTGTGACAACAGTCTACACTTATTATATCCCGCAAGTCCAACAAAGCCATGCCGACCCTGTGATCTCGCCGAGAGTGCTGGGTGAGCGGTAACACTCTGGCCTCGCATTCGGGAGAACGCCGGTTCCAATCCCCGTCCGAGCATCAAGATTTGAGTTTTCCATGGTTTCTCTAAATCGCTCAAGGCGAATACAGGGATGCTTCTTTCAAAAGGCCATGTCCGTATTTCTTCCCCTTCATTTTTCGCCTCTAGTGACCTCGACGTCGACGAGGCGTAAAGCCGCCTTGTCGACTTTTCTCTCAGCTCACTCGCATTCCTTGTTAGGACACAAGACGAGGGGAAACAAACTGATTTTGCCTCACCCCCCCACCCCTCCCCCAAGATATTTTGTACTGTTTTCTCTTGTCAGACTATCGTAAATTGCATACGGAGATAATTAAATGACAGAAAAAAATATTTACATGCTGTTATGTATTCTGTACCCCATTTTAATTGAACAAATATTGTGAATGCACAGCCACGTGGCCCGGCTCGGAAACTCTCCCTTCCCCCCACGTAGCCCAGCGTGGCTTTCCAGCCAACCACTCCCCCCCCCCCCCAACAGACCAAGCCTCGTAGTTTATGGACGCTCCTTAAGCATACTGCTCTGTTTAGATTAGTTGACTACAAATAGCACGAATTTCAACGTGTAATACTTATCCCATAAAAACAATTCTCATAAAATTAGGCTAGTATCTTGCTCGTGCAGTGACAAAATATGTCTGTGTCCCAAATTTAAGCTTTCTACAGCTGCGGGAAGTACCTCAGAGTTCTAATGAACATCAATCAATGAGTGAGTTTCTAACAAAATCAATGAATCTTGCAGAGGTATAACATCCAAACTAAGAAAGCGAATGAAACAATTTTTAGTATGTTTGCTAAGATTGCAGATATCAATGTATAATCGAAATCTGAGGTATGTAGCGTCAATAGAACCGAAGAAATTGAGGTACAAAAATGGCCCGAATCGCTTCGAGAAATGGGTAGGCAGCGCCGCCGTTAAGTCGACATGTTTTTTTTTTTTTTTTTTTAATTACGTCTCTCAACAGCGAAGTAGTTAGAGATGGGAAACGATGGGGGCAAGGAATGGGAAGGAATTCGGCCATGGCCTTTTGAAGGAAGCATCCCGGCATTTGCCTGCAGTGATTTGGGAAATCATGGAAAACCCAAATCTGGATGCCCGGACGGGGATTCGAACCACCATCCTCCCGAATGCGAGGCCAGAACGCTAACCATTACACCACCACCCTCGTTGTCGACTTGGTAGATGCATCCCGATCGTATTATTAAATTACACATTTTTTTTGTAGCCTCCGGATTTTAGGCATGCTTACCTGCATAGACTACAGAATAAAAAACATTAAATTTCTGACGATATTACACATCACCAAATCTCCTGGCATCCTGATCTCTTACGTCCTCGCTTGTACAGATTATGAAATTAAGTGTTATGAAAACTGTAGAGAATTAAACACCGTAATTTCTCTTGGCTTTGTTACGTGGAAGCATAGACTATGAAATACGTTACTTTCATTTGCTTATGGCTTTACGCCTTGTCGACGTCGATGTCATTAGAGGCGGGAAAGGACTGCGGAGCACAGAACAGGAAGGAATTCGGCCATGGATTTTAGAAGGAACCATCCAGGCATTTACCTTGAGTGATTTGAGTAAACCATGTAAACCAAAATCTCGATGCCCGGATGGGGATTCGAACCCACGTTTTCCCAATGCGAGACCAGAACGTTACGGCTCACACACTACGCTTGATTTGAAACGTTACATATAACGCTCCATACGCGAAGTTGTTTTCTAAAACCAGGTCTGGAACGAGGTATTCTCGACATTGTTCCGTGGCGACTTGGTGCATCATAATATGTGCAGCATATTAGAGGTCCGATTTTTTTTTTTTTTTTTACTTGTGGCTTTACGCCTTGTCGACGTCGAAGTCATTAGAGGCGGCATGGGACTGGAGATAACGAACTGGAAGGAATTGGGTCATGGCCTTTTGTAGGAAGCATCCTGGCATTCGCGTGGAGTGATTTGGGGAAACCATGGAAAACCAAAATCTGGAAGCCCGGACGGGGATTAGAACCGCCGTCATCCCAAATGCGAGGCCAGAGCATTAACCGCTCACCCACCACGTTCGGTAGGCGTTCGACTTACTTCCTTCGTACGTGCTACTGTTTACTGAATCACTAGGGACTATTTTGCGGTGATAGTGAGGCTATGATTAGGGCGCGGTAGGAGGTCTGCTAGCGTGCCGTGTGGTTTGGCCCGCGACACCCGATCCCCCTGCAGGCTGCGGTCTGCTCTGTTAGCTGTCGTTTGTCGCAGGTCATCCGATACACTGTGCACTGGACACGGTCCAGCCTGGGAGGACGGCTTTCACCACTGCGGCAGCCTACTGTCTCAACACCCATCAACTGTGCCATCCTATAAATATAATGTGTGTCCGTAAAAATTAGGTGAGGGCGCTATTGTTGCGTTAAGGACGTCTGGCTAGTAACTAACCTTGTGGATATTCTAGCCACGTCTTCGTTATCTTCATGTATTTTCTTCTCTTCGTCAACGATCGCGATCTAACCTATTGCCACTGACCTTAAGGACTGCCCTGAAAATCTTATCTCATCTCTTTTGAAGCTCTAGTAATTAACTAATGAGAGTCAGTCCGACACCAGCAGTCTATTACCTGTACGGCAACGTTGATTGTAATGAACTCTAAGTTAGTTAGTATCTAATAACAGACTATTCGGTCATAGGAGGAGGATAGGATGGAATGCCAAAATACTGCGCTACCCCTTAAGCTGCGTTACCACGACGTCTCTTAACGGAGGCCTCCCGGGACGGGAGAGACTGATACTCAACAACACGCCATGGGAACGGGGCCGCCTCTGCTAGCGGGGACGAGACGCAGCTACCCACTCTATGCCGGTAAACATCACAGGTGTGTGTAGTGGTGCGCTGTTGCCATCGGTTTGCAGTAGAGGTGCGCACCCCTTCTGTTGCTGTAAAGTACTCTGTGCCAAACGACATTAGGCAACGTGGTGGGGAGGTGGCGACGAGGTAGCGAGGGCTAACCTGTGGCGCGCGCTCATCCCTACACTGCAGCGTGCGGCGTGCGGCCTCCGTTACAAGGCGTCGTGGGAACGCAGCTTCAGACGAACTGAATCAGTGAGGAATAAGTATTGGTGTGAACATGCTTGGCAGGCAGGAGACCAAGTTTGATTTATTATTATTATTACTTTTTTTGTTTTGCTTATAGCTTTACGCCGCGTCGAGGTCGGGGTCATTAGAGCTGGGAAAGGACTGGGAGCGAGTAATGGGGAGGAATGCAGCCATGGCCTTCTTGAAGGAACTATCCCGGAATTAGCCAAAATCTGGATGGGCGGACGGGGATTTCGAACCCACGTCCTCGCGAATGCGAGGCTCGAGCGTTACCACTCACCTTCCACATTCGGTTTGGTGACTAAGAATGGCTAGCAAAGCTGTTGAGATCGGCTACGGTGTAAACTATTCTATAACTAACTATATGCTCATAGTGAATATTCTTTGCGATGGTCTCGGATCACCTCCCATTGACGTAACCGAACAGTGATTTTGGAGGTGACTTCTAAGTTAGCGATCAGCACTTTGCAAGTAATATGCGCCACTTACTCGGAAATACGTGCCATCCGATCGTCTCACTGTGTAACTCAGTCTATCGTGTAATATTTTCAGTAAAAATGGTAAATCCTATTACGACCATTACATTAGGGTCTGGTCTAAAATTGTTGATGTATGACATCACATTACCTTAGATGGGGACGAAGCAAAAAATTAACATCTGATCAAAACAGTATCAAAGAAACGTGACGCGTGCTAGATGCTATCCGGATCTTTCTAAAGGTATTTTGTACTCCGTCTCTAAGCCGGATAGATATGTCAAGCAACAATCTATTCCGGGGCAAGTCGGTGTAAGAGGAAATGAAGTGGCCGATGCAATAGCCCAGAGACAAATTAATATAGAGGAGATACCCATCCCCTACACAGATTACAGACACACACATAGTGAAGAAGGAATGGAACGAAAGATGGATAGAGGACGAACCGGATAAAACCCTCTGGTACAAAGCCATAGCAGGGAAACGGAACTACCAACTATAGCATGCATGCTCTCATAAAAACAAGCAGAAGCGAGACAATAGTTATAAGCACACTGAGATCAGGGCACGCACTGCTGAAGATCCTTGAAGATCGCCTATAATCCGATGTGCCAACATTGTGATGTCATGGAAGACATTATTCAGTTTCTGCTGAGGTGTACCTAACCGATACCGTGACTTAAGGAAAGAAATAATAGAAGACGAACGCAGGGTCAAGGATATAACAGACCTGGTACAAAACATATCCTCACCAACGCTAAAAGCAATACACAATAACAAAGACTAAAAACCAAAAGTTCCACAATACTCGTACATGATGATGGCCTAAATAACCGGACGATTAAAGTCTCACTTCTCTCCCCCCCCCCCCCCCCTCCCACAGCCAAAAAGAAAACAAAACGGAAAGATGGTCGTAGTGTAGCGAAACAGAGGAGTTAGATTGATGACGGTTGTGTGGGAATATTTAACACAAAGCGAATTGTTGAGAGAAAATTTATGGTTGCTAACAGTATATTTTTGTAAGGATATTAACAACATCTGTAACGAGGAAATTACGTATAAAAATAAATTTAAAAAAATCACTTAGCTTACCCACGACGAAAGAACAGGATTTCACTGATCCACTGTATGAAGTCACGAATAATCTTATATATAAAATTCTCATGTCACAATTTTCGTTCCCATACTCCTCCGAAACGGCTTGACCGATTCTCATGAAATTTTGTGAGCATATTGAGTAGGTCTGAGAATCGGCCAACATCTATTTTTCATCCCCCTAAATGTTAAGGGTAGTCCACCCCTAAATTTTTTTTTATTTTTTAGACAAAATTTTTATTTTTTATTTTTTTTATGATACAACATACAAAAATACATACAATCCTAAATTTTCACCCTTCTACGATCAACCCTTATTTTTTAATAGCCATTTTAGTAATTCTTTTTGGATGCACCGGGTGGAACTGGCAAAACATTCGTTATTTCGCTAATTCTTGCTGAAATACGATCAAATAATGGCATCGCATTGGCCGTTGCATCATCGGGCATTGCAGCAACTTTATTGGATGGAGGCAGAACAGCTCATTCAGTATTTAAGCTGCCACTAAATATTCAGAATAACCCTGACGCAGTATGCAACATTAAGAAACAATCGTCCATGGCCACCGTGCTGAAACGGTGTAAAAACATTCGCTTGAGGCGTTGAACAGGACATTGAAAGATATTAAAAACAACGACAAACAATTTGGCGGAACTCTGTTGGTCCTTTCAGGTGATATCAGACAAACACTTCCGGTCATTCCACGTTCAACATACGCTGATGAGATCAACGCTTGCTTAAAATCATCTCCATTGTGGCGTAATGTTGAAAAATTACAGCTAAAAGTAAATATGCGCGTTCAAATGCTTCAAGATCCATCCGATGAAACATTTTCAAAACAACTCTTAGATATCGGTGATGGAAAAGTTGCTATAGATGAAAGTGGATACGTAAAATTACCGACCGATTTCTGCACAATCGCTGATTCGCAAGATACTCTCATTGAACAAATATTTCCCGATGTACACACACAGTACATAAATCATGAGTGGCTTGCAGAAAGAGCAATTTTAGCGGCAAAAAATGTAGACGTTTTGTTATTTTTATATTCCCTCATCGTTCACAGCGCTCCATGCCTATTTCACACATATACCACATTCTTACATACATACAATATACACATTCTTACATACATACATACTTACAATAAGTAAGCTATTTTTTGTCTACACTAGAAATTACTTGAAAGTTATTTATATGGCAAAACAACGTTTGCCGGGTCAGCTAGTAATATAATAATAATTCATTTAATTGCGATGGAGTGCTCGCCCAGCTGGTAATTTACCTACACACAAATTTTTCTCTTATCTTGTACCCGACTACTTTTGAGTTCTACTAGTGTTAATTTTAAATTCTTTAAGCGTTTTCGGAAAATTATTCATCGTTTCTCTTGGTAAACCCTTCTCTACCAAAGAAAATTTTCCCACACCCTAATGCCTGAAATGGAGCGTCAGCTTGTAGTTATGATTATCTTTTCCCTTCTTTGCTCCTTGCTTAATTCTTTCACCAGTAAACTAGAGTTTAGACAAAGTATTAACGTTATTACCGTTCTGCTACAATGATATCGAACAATTGTGGAAACCGTAAACCTGTCATAGTTGCTCTACTGAAAGCTTGCGCTAGCAGTACCTTGTTCAGCTCGTTCAAGTGGCCCAGTTCAGTGTGTGCGCGCGATTAGGCTGTGTAAACGTTTGTTAGCCGGCGCGGGAGCTTGTTCTAACAGCCGCCGGCTATCTGTGTGCGCCCAGCAAACAGTTCCGATATCAAATATTGGGCGAGCGCCAACAACAGGTGTCTGCTAACAGCACGCGTCGCGGAGCACACACGTCTACCGACCACAATCAACAGCACTTGAAATCCTACCACCGTCGCACCGGCCAGCCGTGCTGTGACATTTAGTTGGCTCTCCGCAGTTCTGAACGCAAATCAGATGACGATGAACTTAAGGATAGATAATATTTGTGTACTGCCTGGTCCGAGATCTCGAAAAGGGGGCGTACATTAATTACATGAGGTGAAATAGGGGGGGAGGGCGAAATCTCACGAAACATCACCAAGGGGGAGGGGGGAACAACGGAAATCTCACGTGAGGTTTTGAAATTCTTAGAGAACTAAAAAAAAAAGTCTACAAATGACACGAAAGTCGATTTCAGGGGGGTAAAAACCGACTTTAGAGGGGTATAACCGCCCTTGGGAGCATGAGACCTAAAAAAGGGGTCTCAAAAATTTGCGAGGTCCATTCGTAGGGGGGGGGGGGTCCGTCAAATCTCACGAAGTCTCACCAGAAGAAAAGAGGGGGGGGGGTCCGGAATTCCGGAAAAAACACCTCATATCATTAATGGACGCCCCCAAAGTAGTCTAGCCGCGTAAGAACTCGAGTTTCAATTTGCCGCGCAATTTGCTTTATGTGGCTACATTAGCACAACACTGTGATCCTACCGCGTGTAGGAAAGCTACAATTTAAAGAAGAACCCAAACGATTGATCCTCGTCCATTATTACTTCATACAAATATGGCAAAGCTTTTCTAAAGTGCAGCTAAACAAATAATTGCGGACCAGAATCGACAGACGGTCTATGGGTAGCGTCATATTTTTTATATTGTTACGTCGCCAATTAAGATATCAGGAGACATACATCTCATAAAAAACCCAAATCTGAATTAACGGAAGGGACTCAAACCTGCGTCCTCCCGAATGCCAGGCCAGACTAT
Source organism: Vandiemenella viatica (assembly GCA_031002005.1). Classification (NCBI taxonomy): domain Eukaryota; kingdom Metazoa; phylum Arthropoda; class Insecta; order Orthoptera; family Morabidae; genus Vandiemenella; species Vandiemenella viatica. Next base: position 67,602,586 of record CM061918.1, read on the forward strand.
TTACCACGCTCGGTATACGCACCGTCAAACATTATTCAGAAGTGTTATAAAGTTATACCAGCCTATAAGCATTTCTAAAGAAGAGAATATTATTTAATGCTGCAATGTCATACGACATCAAAAAATTTTCACTAGTTTGGGTGATTATGACGCTTCAAATTTTTTAGGTCCAACAGTACATTATTTTCATTAAGTATAGACAACACAGTAGGGACACAACACCAACACACACAAAACTTAAACACCCACGCACGCAGCTGGATGCGAACGGGCGACCTTCGGTACGGGGAGCCAGCACGCTATCGAGGCCTCCTTGCTTTGGCGTTGTCTTTTAAGAAAATAGCAGAAACAAAGGATTTGAAACTGTTCCTTGAGGAAGTGGTGTACGGCGCGGGAGCCGGGCTGGTGGCAGTGTTTGTGAGGCGGTACGATACATATCTACGAGCCGCGCTCACTCGCTGGCCTCTTGATTTGTTACGGCTCGACCTACCTAGCTACACTGACTTATGGCGCGCCGCCCACAGCAACGCTGCCGGCGGCCGCACGTAATTAACACTGCATCCACAAAACTACCTGCTGCACTCCACCGTAAGTACACCATCCACTGGTACCAACCTCGATAAAACAAACTCAAAACCACCTGCTGCACTCCACCGTAAGTACACCAACCACTAGTACCAACCTCGATAAAACAAACTCAAAACAACCTGCTTCACTCCACCGTAAGTACACCAACCACTAGTACCAACCTCAATGAAACAAACTCAAAACCACCTGCTGCACTCCACCGTAAGTACACCAACTACTAGTACCAACCTCGATGAAAAAAACTCAAAACTACCTGCTGCACTCCACCGTAAGTACACCATCCACTGGTACCAACATCGATAAAACAAACTCAAAACCACCTGCTGCACTCCACCGTAAGTAAACCAACCACTAGTACCAACCAAGATAAAACAAACTCAAAATCACCTGCTGCACTCCACCGTAAGTACACCAACCACTAGTACCAACCTCGATGAAACAAACTCAAAACCACCTGCTTCACTCCACCGTAAGTACACCAACCACTAGTACCAACTACAATAAAACAAACTCAAAACTACCTGCTGCACTCCACCGTAAGTACACCAACCACTAGTACCAACCTGGATAAAACAAACTCAAAACCACCTGCTGCACTCCACCATAAGTAAACCAACCACTAGTGCCAACTGCAATAAAACAAACTCAAAACTACCTGCTGCACTCCACCGTAAGTACACCAACTACCAACCTGGATAAAACAAACTTAAAACTACCTACTACACTCCAACACAAGTACACCAACTACTAATATCAACCTCATTAAACAAACACAAAACTGTTCTTCTACATAATACTATTATCTAAACTTTTCCCCCCACATCATTAGTAGTTTTTAAATTATTTTTTCATTAAAATTTTAACTGCACGCGATGTCTATGTAGCTCTTGATCTGTGAAAAATTTCTTTCCACCTAAATATTGACGAAAAACTTCTAACTCCAGTGCTTTCAGCTTTATTATTAGCACTCGCACCGAGCCTTCTGGCCTCGCATTCAGGATGACGCGGGTTCGAATTCCCATCCAGTCATCGATATTCGGGTTTTCCATTAAAAAAAAAAAAAAAACCACAGGTGAATGCCGGGATGGTTCTTTCAATGGTCATTACCGACGTACACATCGACAAGGCGTAAAGCCGTAAGCAGAAACAATGTTTTTCGCTACAACTGGTAAGTGACATTGCATAAATGAAACTCATTTTTAATTATTGTTTGCACTCTTTCATAGCCTAATTCGGTTGCTGCATCAGTTTCATAAGCAATTACAATTATTCATGTATCTTGGTATATAAGGTCTAGAATTTGCGAAGTTGTGTGCGGTGTGATGTTCGTTTTGGAATGACCTGCGCGAATGATGTTAGAAAATGATGTGCGCCCTTCACAAACAAACTTGTATACTTCAGGGGTTGATAGTTTATCGTTGTCCACCCGCGCACGCAATGTCTCTGCTGGTGTATTTTTTTTTTTTTTTTTTTTTTTTTGTAACTGCTTTACGTCTCTTTTTAACATCGAGGTCTTTAGAGACGGGAAAGGATGGGGGGCAAGGAATGGGAAGGAATTCGGCCATGGCCTTTTTTGAAGGAAGCATACCGGCATTTGCCTGGAGTGATTTGGGGAAACCATGGAAAACCCAAATCTGGATGCCTGGACGGGGATTCGAACCGCCGTCCTCCCGAATGCGAGGCCAGAACACTCTGCTGGTGTGACTGGCACTCGGGAGTATATGGGTTGAAATCCAGATTTCGGTTTCCGATAGGTTTCCCGAAATTTCTACATGCGAATGACGTTATGGTTCTTTCAAAGTGCAATCTAGTTTCCTGCCGCAGAACTTTCCCACCTCTAAAGACTTCGGCAATGCCTAAAGACGTGAGCAAAAAGCGTCGCCCAACGGACGAATAAACCACCTCATCATTCATCGTAACTATAAGTAAACAGAGTAAAAAATTAGGATGCAAACTCACGTGCTATTGCTATGGCAACGATCATAAAAGAATACCATGCGCGTTAGGAAAACTTCATTTACATTTGATCGATCTTCGTATCATTGTCTAGAAACGTTGCCCTTATGCATGAAATATACTTTGCCTTTCTCAGAATTTTTATATTATCTTAAATCACGTTTTCATCTGTCGTTATTGTTACTTTACTTCGCGTATGTGAAGTAAGTATTCTACGTTAAGCTGTTAGCCACCTTTGCCAATCACTGGCTTGGTACGACTATTACAGAAGGAACAAGGCAATCTAGAGATACTGATCTAAGTTAATTTTATTTTCTCTTACTTTTGATGACGTAGCCCAACAATTACACCACTGATCTCAGTGTCAACAAAGTTACAACTTTTGAGTATAGAATGAAATAAGACTAAGCGTCGCCATCTGTTTACAAGTGTGTAACGCTTTTAACTGTGTCATGTTGCTGCTTAAAACAGTATTTTTTAAATCGCGTCCACCGTACCATCCACTAATTCACATACGTCATCGCAGAAACTACAACCAGAACGAGAATCGCCTCCCCATGATCAGTGTAAGTACGAGTTAAAATGAGTGACGTTAGTTTTAAAGATCTCTAGTCCAGCGGTTCCCAACCTATGGGTCGCGACCCACTGGTGGGTCGCGGCGTGTGTTTTGGTGGGTCGCGGAACAATCTAGGTTTTTGCCACAAAAATATATCTTTTACTTCATCTATTTTTGAAGAGGAACATTTGAAAGGCCAAAAACTCTTAACAGCTAAACAAAACTCGCTAATAGAACTATCTTGCGATTCTTCTTTAAATACAATTTTCAAGGTAAAATCCTTAATTTCCTTCTGGATGAATGTACAAGCAGAGTATCCAGAAATCTCTAAATTAGCTGTGAAGTTCTTGATGCCGTTCGACATGGTATACTTGTGTGAACGAGCTTTTTCTACTTTATTGTTTTTGAAAAACAAATATAGAAATAAACTATGTGTAGAAAGTGCCTTAAGGTTAAAATTAACAAGTCTTAACCCTGATATCGACGCCCTCGTCAGTAAACACCAGTGCCAGATATCTCACTGTTTGTAAAGTTGTGCTTTTATAATATTTTAAAATTATTTTTCATTATATTTGTAATAAAGCGGGAGGCAGCTGCACAAAGCATCACCTCATCAAGTTGAAGGCTGAAATTCCAGGATAACTTAAACCTCTATTTGCACATTAAAATGCCACTGATGTGCCAAGTCATATCTTGGTGGAAAACTCCTACAAATCATTTTAGTGTTCGACTGGTAAGTTTACCGTTGTGTTTTCCTGCTCCCGGTCTTCCATATTTTCATACATTTGGGTGCAGTAAAACACAATGATAAACCTACCAATCAACCACTAAAATCGGGTCTGAAGGTGGTTTCCAGTGACTTGGCACTGGAAACCACCTTGCATGGCCAGTTGCATTTTAATATGCTGATCGATTTACTTCTAATCGTGGAATTTCAGCAGTGAACTTGATGAGATTATAGTCTGTGCAGCCGCCTCCCGGTCTATTATATGTTTGTTGTTTTATGTATTATCAATTCTTGTTTTTGTAGATAGTATATCCTTTGTACGAAAATTGGCCTTTTCGTAGGGTAGGATAGACGATAGCGTATCTAGGTCATACAACAGTTCCCATTCTGATGTTAGATATACTCTCATATTAGGTGGGTCGCGAAAATTTTTTTGCTTAAAAGTGGGTCGGGTACCAATAAAGGTTGGGAACCGCTGCTCTAGTCAACATGCAGACACCATCACAGACAAGAATACGAAAAGACACGTTCTCGCCTCGCATTCGGGAGGACGGCGGTTCGAATCCCCGTCCGGGCATCCAGATTTGGGTTTTCCATGGTTTCCCCAAATCACTCCAGGCAAATGCCGGGATGCTTCCTTCAAAAGGCCATGGCCGAATTCCTTCCCATTCCTTGCCCCCATCCTTGCCCCCCATCCTTTCCCGTCTCTAAAGACCTCGATGTTAAAAAGAGACGTAAAGCAGTTAAAAAAAAAAAACGAAAAGACACTCACAGTTCTGTGGACCACTTTGCATGATAGGTGAAGAGAAATAAAGTTTTCAATATCATCAATGCAAGTAAATTAAAAATTCGATGAAAGAAAGCAAAGAGGGCATGGAACAACTAAAAATCTCGGAGGAAGAAATTAAGGACAAAAAAATTCAGAAATATGGTTATAAACAATAAAAATAAGCTGAAACGAAAGGATAGCGAAGTATACGGACAGAAGAAAGAAAGGAAAAGCAAGGTGAATTAATGGAGACGTTGAAGAAGGAAAGAACTGCTGACAGAACTATAATTATAGGGGAATAAGAAGATATAATTACAGTTCTGTTGGCAGTTTGAGAAAAATATGTTATTTCGTTTATACTCTTAGATGCCAGTTAATTTTTTTTTTTACTTATTGCTTTACGACTCGTCGACGTTGAGGTCATTAGAGGTGGGATGGGAGTGGGTACAAGAAACGGGAAGGAATTCGGTCGTGACATTTTTTATGGAAGCATCCCGGCAAGGAGAAACGAATAAGTCATTTTTAATGATATCTTTCGTTATATGAATACGTTACTCTGGTTAGATTATCAGAGTATTTTGTTAGGATTTTACATTAAATAAATGCATTTTACTTGACGGAGACTATAATTTAGAAAACGGATAACTTATTTATTTGACTAATACATGTCGCATTACATTTCTCCGAGTTTTTAATAAACTTCATTGTTTCTTATTGTCTGCCAAAAAAATTATTAGGTTATGGTTTAACCTAGTCCTTATAACTGATACAGATAAAATAGCGTAAATATTGAATCCCCTTCTCCTTACATGAATTTCTGCATCTAACTGATACAGATAAAATAGCGTAATATTGAATCCCCTTCTCCTTACATGAATTTTTGCGTCTAGTTGTAAATAAACGAAAAGCAAGATGATGGAACGAATGTAATATGGTGGCTGTTGATTGGCGATTGAAGGCTGGCACGTGACCGGTTCCCTAGCCAATAGCTATAGACGACGTACGCCTACTCCAGACTTTTATATAAGGGGATATGATTTATGATGGTGATGATGGGATAATATGGTATTTTACAAATGACCTACGTTTCCAATTTTACAATTTTAACATTTATATTTCACAGAAAACGTAATGTAAAAACTAAATTGCACGCAGGAATCAACAAACCGAAAGATTACTGATTACCTATCTAATAAAACCTCACAAATACAGGTTACATGGACTTTTACCAGAACAATATCAATATAACATCATGTCTTTTTCTATATCAACAAAATTGAAGTGATGTCTCTAGTATGAAACTTGTCCGAGCATTAGATATACTGTTAAATCACATTTCACATAAAATAAACATTAATTCGTGCGCTTTATTTGGCTAGCTCTAATTTTACAAGTTCAGAGCAACCTAGAAAATTTTTATGTTGCAGATTTTTCTTCCAGAGCGTCTCGAGTTCAGATCCAGTGAACCACACAATAAAGTTTACCCTTTTTATGTTGACTTGTTCACTATATCGTTGATGATGCGACCTCCAGCAGATCACAATGTGGTATCAATTTAGACACTGTCCTCACTTACTATGTGCGTTAACCATTAAAGTTCTAACTGCTCCAAACCATAAAGACATTGCCATATTCTATCATATGTTGTCTAAAGTTTCTCCTGGTAAAAAGTTCAGAACGCCTCAGCAGCTCAGCCGAAAACTGACGTCTTCACTAAGATGCAGCTGCACCCAAGTCAGTCTCACCCAAAGTTACTACCTAGTGCAGTCAAAAGAGACGATCCCGCAACTTCTCTATTTTTTCCCTAACCTTCATAAATAGAAAACAAAAAACTCTATTTTTCTGCACAATCCTTTTTGGAACAAGTGTCCCTACCCCTTGCATATTCTCCACAAATTGTTACTATTGATCCCACAAATCCGTAGCTTCGATCACTGTACCGGCACTCAGCATTACTCAGAATCTTGGTTCCCTCGTCGCTGTTTTGTGCCCTGATGTCAACGTAACAAGTGCGCGTTGTTTTCTTAATCTCCTAAATTTATTTCCAGTCACGTTCGCTTTCATCTTTTGCTCGCTCACAATAGCGCGCCCCTGTCTTTTGTTCTGATGTCCATCATCTTCAGTGTCAACCACCCCTGCTGTCCATTTGAAAGCGGCTTGTTGGGCTCACTTCACACGCCCAGAAATTCCTTTCACTGGCACATGGCTTCTTCTCACAAATACCTTTCATTACAATAATAGAGCGCTCTGGTGGCTCATTGCTTAAGGTGTCTGACTGGGAATCTAAAAGTCCCCGGTTCGAATCTCTGTCTCGGTGGGGATTTTCATAGGCACTTAACCCGGCCTTCACCTCTGGCACAACCTCTTGTGTAATGTTAAGTACCCCAGAACGCTTCCGTGGTTCGGATTCCACGTTAAACTGTAGGTCCCCTGTACAAGGTAGCACTACCGGGTAAGGCTAAAGCGGTCGAGACAGGGGCGGAATCCGCACACAAAGAAACCCTGTCACCAGGTCATTACGACACAGACGAAATTATCATTATTACAATAATATTAAAATATTACCAGTGATTTAACTCATTCATATACATATCGCCGTCGCACGTTGTCTTTAATTTTAAAATAAAGGAGTAAAAATTACCATTACAGTGTGTAACAGGTATTTCTCAACAGCTATTTGAAAAACAAACTGAAACATGTAATTAATCTTAAGCCTTTTGTAAGGTTAGAAATAAACATGTAGGTGTACAGGTACAAGAAATTCCGTTTGAATAACAAGATAAAGGAAATGAGTAATAAAATGAAAATCTGACGGGAAGCTGCAGACAACTTACTGCGATGTGAGATTGAAGGCTTTCACGGCGTATCGATGAAATGTAGTCTTCACGGGTTTTCCGCCGTATGTTGTTGAAATGCGACAACGAGCAGCGCTGGTTCTCCCTGCACAACATCCTACCTGAAGATGGCGGCAGAGTCAGCCGCCGAAAGCTCGTTGTCGCATTTCAACAACATACGGCGGAAAACCCGTGAAGACTACATTTCAACTTACTGCGAATTACCAGCATCCAAAGCACTGGAGACTCACCTGAAACAAACAGAATAACACAGTCAGTACTTGAATAACACAGCACTCGGCATTGCAAGGGTGTCGGAGGGAAGGTTCATGCTGAGTGGCGGGATTGTGTGTTCTTGCAAGGACCTTGTTTTGTCATGATGTCATTTATTGTTTCACTGAGGTTGCAGGATAGTGAACATCCCTATCACTTACTATGACAAAGGTTGTGTAGGTCACAAAAAAAGCCTAGATAAAACTAGAATTACGCAGTTAGGTACTAAACACATAACAATCAGCCACCAGCTGCGTAAAAAACTTGGTAAAATAGAAGAAAAAACCTTTTCACTGTAGATCTTACAATGAGTTGTAATACGGATTAAACTTCTTGTTATAGTGAGTCCATTTCCTTTCAGAAACAAAACGAATTGTTGAACCGGTAATTGTGGGATATCACTAAAAGACAGAAAGTGAAACTGCAAAGATCTGAAACGGATGTAAATGTGAAGCGGCTGTAAACTGAATTCGCCTGGAGTGATTTCAGGAAACCATGTAATACCGAAATCTGGATAGCATAATTGACATATTTAAGTGGATAGACTATCCACATCCCTTCCTCCATAGCTATTTATTCCTTACTCATATAATCATTATTTATCAGTCATTTACAATCATTAACTGATAAGACCTCTTAGAGTCATGAGTACCCACCACCGGTAACTTGTAAGGGCGTGGCTGTTCCGCTTGCCGGAAGGAATCTATTGTGAACGAGAAATCTCAAGAGGTTTTGTTTTGCTTATGGCTTTCCGCCTTGTCGAGGCCTTTAGAGGCGGGAAAGGACTGGAAACAAGGAACGGGAAGGAATTCGGTCATAGCGTTTTGAAGGAAGCATCCCGGAATCGATCTGGAGTGAGTTGGGGAAAACATGGAAAACGCAAATCTGGGTGCCCGGACGGGGATTCGAACCGGCGTGCTGAAAGTGAGGCCAGAGCGTTAACCACTCACCCACCACGCTCGGTTTAAGAACTTCCATCTGTATGCGATTCTTATAACTTATGTGCTCTATGATAGGTGTGATGTTGTTTATGGAATGTGTAGTTTATGAAGCGGTAATGGGAACCGCCCCAGCTTTCGCCTAAGTGCCGGCGAGATATCGCCTAAAAACCGCAATCAGGACCGCCGGTCCGCGGAGACCAGGACTCGAACCCGGTCCTGTTGCGCCTCCCCGGTCCCGTGACCGTGAGTAGCCACACTGGCGGGTTCTAACTCGTCCTATCCAACATTATACTACGGTCATAGGTATGGCTGACTCCATGCTGCGATACATAGGTATTTACAACGCTTATACGATGGAGATAGCGTACAAAATCCTCATACGTCCACATTTGAACTATTTTCGTGCAGTTTTGGACCCGTATCGTAAGGGATTGATTGGTAAGGTGCAGAGAAGAGCCGATCCGTTCGTGACTGAATGCCACAGTCCTTATGAAAACGTCACAGAATTGATTCGTAGATTGGGTTCGGATTGTCCGACAGACAGGTAGACATGTAAACCACTCCCTACATTTATGAGTGCAAGAAATATTTCTTCCACCAAGCTGTTTTGACTTGCAATGACAGCAGAGACAAGATTGGAGAAATTATATGATTATTTTTTTCTCTCGTGCTATTACCGATTGGAATGCGCAATGTAGAGATTAGTTTCGGCGCAAAGCACACTCTGCCACCCACAATTTTGTGAATTCTAAAGCATAGATGTAGATGATGATTATAATATATTAAACAACCATAAACGAACAACAGAAATGGAATGTTCCTAACTGGATTGTAACAACATCGAAACAAAAGTTAGGGAGCGTCCATAAACCACGTACCTCCATTTTGGCCTCATGTGAACACCCTCCCTCCCTCCCCCCCAACTTAGCCCAGCGTGGCTTTTGTTTCTACCACACCGAGCGGGGCGGTGTAACGGTTAGCGTTCTCACCTCGCATTCGGGAGGACGGCGGTTCGAATCCCCGTCCGGGCATCCAGATTTGGGTTTCCCATGGTTTCCCCAAATCACTCCAGGCAAATGCCGGGATGCTTCCTTCAAAAGGCCATGGCCGAATTCCTTCCCATTCCTTGCACCCATCCTTTCCCGTCTCTAAAGACCTCGATGTTAAAAAGAGACGTAAAGCAGTTAAAAAAAAATGTTTCTACCACCCTCCCCTCCCCCTACGTAGCACCTATCTTTTTTCCCTATTCATTCCAGAAGACATTTTGTACTGTTTCCTCTTGTCAGACTATCGTAAACTACATAATTAAATGGCGGAAATAAATATTTACATGCTGTTGTATGTTCTTTATCGCTTTTGAACTGTGACAAATTATATGAACAGAAAGCTACCTGACCTGGCTCGGAAACCCCTCCCCTCCACTTAGCCCAGCGTAGCTTTCCAGCCAACGCATCCCCTCCCCCTTAGACCGACCCACGTAGTTTATGGACAGTCCCTTATTTAGTAGACCTCTGAACAGCAGTGCTCCGACACATCTTTCCTCAGTTCCATGTTTTTGATCACTCATTACCGACTGACTTTATGTTTCCAAGTTGTTAGTTTCTCCACCTGGCAAGATATTTTATGATTTAACCCAATGGTTTCATATCATTTTAAGGACGCTTAAAAGTTCTAGACGACACCGGTTAGGGAAACAGCCAGCATAACTATAAACTGTTGTGGATACGAGACTAGGCTTACAAGGACAGGGTGATTAATGAACTGGGTACTTAGCAGTCACCTGCAGTCTCACCGTGCTCCGCTTGGGCCGGGGTGCCTAATGACGAGGCCGCTGCGACCACTCTTGGCCGGCGCTGTACCCGCCCGACCGCAAGGCAACACCAACAACAGATGGGGCGGAAAACGACGGATGAAAAATTGAGACGTCGCACAGAGGTAAAGGGGGCAGGGGTGAGAACGACCGGTGGAATGCGGCGGGCGGCGTCCACGTCCGCGCCTTCGATGACGGCTCTCTCCCACGCTCATCCCTGACTCAGCTCCGTACACTCTGACAACTCACTCGCAACAGCAACTAACACTGACACAATGTCGACAAGTCATTAACATTACTGTCCTCAAGTTACCCGCGAGTAAGAATTCTTTCCTAGGACTGGATATAGTAAGGTGTTCATACACAAACACTGCGTGAGAAGCAAAGCCTGAGTCACCGATATAACACTACAGAGACACACGCTATCCGTCTGTCTATCACCGTTCGGCTAGTTTTCAAATTTCATGACAAAATATGTTATTTATCCTGAAAAAGTATCCTATGTCCTTCATAATGATACGTAGTATTTCCCTGTCAAAATTCATCAAGATCGGTTAAGTCGTTAAACACTAAAACAGAGAGAGAGACAGGATTACTTTCTTATTTATAATATTAGTGTAGATGCTTATAGATGTTAAAAATTAAGTGCATGCATAAAGTAAGAAATGAATATGTTTCGGGAATGATGGGTAAGGTGGAAATTTAGTAAAAGAGAATGGATGGTTGATGTTTTTTGTGATATCCTCGATTAGCCACAAGAAACTCAAATCAACGTTATAGCAGGCCATTTTCCGCGGCTGATTAGGCAATTGAATTGTTAATAACTAACCATTAATGCAAATCTTGATAGAATATGCTTTCTGAGGAAGGCAGGAATATGCAGTCACAAAACCTGCTAATACCAATGCAAATACTTCTTCACTGACAATATCTCAAAAAGCGATGAAACGTGTACGAAAAAAGTTGCAATAGAGGTTATTTATTAACAATTCAGTTAATTTCTAACTCATTTCTCATTTACTATGAAAAGTTGTTTACAATTTTAACTTCAGTCACTGCAATTAACATTTAGAATGTGACTTAAATATGCACGCCCTATACATTGCGAACCTACTGGTTTCAAGGTTATACGATTTGGGTGAGAATTAAATGCAAACTTAAAGTACATATTTAGAAAATAAATGGTACAGAGAGTAATTCTAAAAGAGAAAGTGTGGTGGAAACCATCTTAAGACTTGCAATATTTTTTAAGCTATTATGGAAGCAACAGTCAAGGGTAAGGGCCGTGGAGGAAGATAAGGTTAAAAGTATTAAAGCAGTTTGTATTGGGCATGTCGAGATGAACAGATCAGCACAGAATAGGAAGATATGGATGATTGCATCAAACCCGTAGAGAGAATGATAACAGCAAAACTCATTTGATTTATGTGAACGCACCAATAGACTTTTCTAGTTTGTATGCAATACCTGATACTCTCTATATAGGCTGCTTATTCGTGAAGCTTGGCACACAACCTAGAAAATTATCAAAATTCTCTATTAGCACAAAACAGTGAAGATGTCGAGAAGTTACTGAAGGGCACGAACAGGATACTGTGATGTGAATTTGGTCCGTATATAGATTAAAGCAGCACAAAGGTAATGAAATACAGCAGTAATTACAGCAGAAATAGTGAAGAAGATAATAGGTATTGGAAGAACTAGTAAACTCTATTATTCATGATTTTATAAGGAAACAGCTTATATACATAATTCGTTGTAATAGTTTATCGTTGGACCATAGATTGCTATTGTGAATTATAATATCGCAGAGCAGAATCTTTGATTGTGTTGTGTTGCAGTAACAAGATCAAATGTTAACCTGAATGTGTATTAATTGAGTGATAAATAAAGAAAAAATTATATAAATGTAAAAATAAATATCAATAGAAAAAATAGTACTTACAATTGGATGAACAACGTAAGAACGACCTTAAAAGCAAAGAGAAATCTTGTCCTGGGACTAAGAAAGATTTAAAAAAAAAAAAAGTTGTACATATGCAATATGGCTAAGTTTAGGAGTGAAAACTTGGATATAAGGGATATCGGGAAGACGAAAAGTTGAAGTATGTGGAATGTGATGCTATACAAAACTGCTGTAAATAAGGGGACGATAAGCCCCGAATAAAATGTGTTTTTCAAATGATGTACGAGGCATGTAGATTGTGGAAAACTCACTGAAAAAATAGAGAGGGTCTGGGGCAATTCCTTAATACGTCTGCGATTCATTAATTTGTTAATGGGAGGAAAAATCGAACAGGAAGACGAAGAGTTAGTAAAGCAGATAATGGAGGTCTTTGCCTGTAATGGGTATGCTGAGATGAATAGATCAGTTCAAGACAGAAGGGCAAATCGAGAGAATGAGTGAAGGAATTCTCAGCAGGAGGAGTATAAGTAGATCACAAAAACTATTTACTTCGATGATACGAAGCTTCTGTTCCCTTTTCAATTCTACCTTTTTTTCAATTTGATCGGGGATTGAACAGCCAATCCCAGAGAACGTGAAGCGTCAGTAATTCGTCACATTTTTTCCCGGCACTAGTCTCATAATTGGTAATCCTCCGTACCTTCTATAGCATGTGTCTGGTACACAATCTGGTGCAGCACCCTGTCCTCTCTAACTAGAAAACACCATACCGAGCACCAGACGCAGTCGTGGTGTTTAGGAACCTTGCTTACAGTCTGCGGAGGGAATTGAAACTGCCGCAACATGCAGCGGCCACGGGGTCGTGTTGTTGTTGTTTTATTAGCCGCCTTGCTGAGTCACAGCCAGGTAACTTATCAGGCGCCACGCACTGTTGACAAAACAACCGCAACACAACATTACCTGCCGGTTCCTCATTTTATAAAGATTTGCTTGTTCAGCAAGCTTAACAACAAACAGAAACCCCACGCATTCGATATTTGTTGGGTATACCGGAAACAATAAGAAACGGCAATAAACATTTGTTTATAATAATAATAATTATTATTAATCATTGTTGGCCTTGAGGACAGTGTTTAAACTCAAATTATTCATGACTATTCAGTTTTTGTTTGTATTTGTCTTCTTCCTCTTCTCTTCCCTAAACCTCTTCATTCGTTCACCATGTTCCTATTTCCTTCATTCTGTCCATTTTTTTCCTGTGTGTTTTAAATTTTGTGTTCATAATTTTGTTCCTGAATTGTCCCCCTTCCTGTGTGATTTCCTTGCAGATCCCTGCATGATTTAAGTTATCTTCTATTTTATGGAACCAACTGGAATTCCAGAGCAAACCAATTACCACATAAAAGAACTTCTTTCTGAGTCTAGTGTTGTTCATTCTCTGTAAATGTCCATAGAATTGTAATCTTCGTCTTCTGATCATGCCTGTCAATCTATCTCTATGTTCGTATAGTTCTTTCATTGTTCTTTTCATCCATATGCCGTCTTTATATATTGCTCCAAAAAGTTTTCTAAGCTCTTCTCTATAATTAGTTATACAGCAGTTAACACTACCACTAAAGCTACTAGATCCACTTCTGCCAACTGATCCAACGGCGCTGACACAGGGTTAACTGATTCCGAGTCCCGGTGGTGGAAAAAATGATCACTATCGGCATTTTGCCGGCAAAGTAGGAGAGGTGATGGTGCACAATTCCCGATCACCCAAATGAGCAACAGAGTCCTGAGTTAAATCCCAAATATGCCCGGAGTGCGTATGGAGTGAAGGCATAAGACACTGCTGATGGTGAACCGTCCGTCGGATGGGGACGTTAAGCGTGGCAGCCAAGGTGTCTTTCGGAAGAGCAGGCTTGGATTGATGGGCACCAGGTTTTACCGTCTCCCTTATTTCATCTCTCATCCACAACATGAACGCACACCATCACGGTCATACACACAATAATAACACTTACGAACATGGGGGGCATCCATAAATTAAGTGAGGTGTTTTTCCAGATTTCCGGACCCCCTCCACCTCTGGTGAGATTTCGTGATATCTGGTCCGCCCCCCCCCCCCCCCCACCCTCTGGTGAGATCTGGTTCATGAAAGACCCCCCCTAGGAATCGCCCTCGCAACTTTCTGAGACTTTTTTTTTAGGTCTCACCCTTCCAAAGCTGGTTACTTTTCGACGAAATTCCCCCCTAAAATCGACTTTCGAGTCATTTGTAGACCACGTGAGAATTTCCGTTGACCCCCCTCCCCTCCCCCCTTGGTGAAATTTCGCCGGATCCCCCTCATTTAACCTCACGTAATTTATGGACGCTCCCTTGTCGGACTGGGGAAGGCAATGGGAAACCACCCTATCCATGGAGTGGTAGGGTGGGTCCATTAATTACGTGTGCTTTTTTCATAAATTTTTATAAATTTTGCCCCCCCATCCCCCCGCTTGGTGAAGATATGGTGGTATCCCCCTTCACCCCACCCTCATGTGAGATAATTTTAATTTTTAAATAAGTAAATTTATTTCGTACTTTCATGTATTTTGCTCATGTCACTAAATACCCAAGCGTTAATACTAACGTCTACATTTTTTCCTTCTGTGAAATTAAAGGAGAAAAATATTGTAAAAAGTTGACGTCAGATTTTTACTGTCCCACCTCATTTTAAATGAGAATTGGTCTGATTTTTCCGGAACACTCCCCTCCCCTCCTATTTTGAATCACGTGATTAATAGACGTCCCATAAACATCTCCTACTGTGTGGGGGCGTCCATAATGACGTGAGGTGAAATAGGCAGGGGGGGGGGGGTCCGGCGAAATCTCACCAAGGGGTAGGAGGGGGGGGGGGGGTGAAAGGAAAGCTCACATGAGGGTTTTCAAATTCATGTAGAACTGTAGAGCTAAAATAAAAAGGTCTACATATAACGCGAAAGTCGATTTTACGGGGTATTTTGGTGCAAAAACTGACCTGGGGGGGGGGGTTAACTTTTCGGAGCATGAGGCAAAAAAAAGGTCTCAAAAAGTTGCGTGGTCGATTGGTAGGGGGAGGGGGGTTCCCGCAAAGTCTGCCGTCATTTTACAGGGGGGGTCCAACGAAATCTTTCAAAGTCTCACCAAAAAGGGGGGGGGGCAGAATTGCGGAAAAAAACACCTGACGTCCTTTAATGGATGCCCCTAACCTGCCTACACCCGGCCGCAAGCAACGCGATCGTAGGAAGAAAGCTGCAAGGCGCGTTAAATTACCACAAAAATGAAAGGAAAGAAAAGCAAAAGCAATTGATTCGGATTACTTGCGGAATGGGTTAAGATGATGTTTTGTTGGAAAACCTCTCAAGTGTTACTTAGAAACGATTCGATGCGAGTGCTGATGCAGCTCAAAGGAAATCACTTTCTTGCCAGGCTGGATCCAGCGTCAATTCTTCAACTGCGATGTGGATTCGATTTCTCAGCTCAGATCGAGGTGTGAAGGTTTAATATGGAAAAAACGCTTGACTTTAGTGGAACACAGTTAAAACGGTGTTAATCGTGGTTGGTGAGGTGGCTATATGGTCATTCAATCGACCTGGAAAATTAACATCAAGGAAACGGCCAACAGCTGCGAGGGTGTGTACTCCTGCTGGTGCAAAGGGTAAACTGTACAGCTATTAAGAGGATACACAGTGCGAAAAAATACGTTGAACTCATGTCGCAGATTTATGTCGAAGTTATGTCTAGGTACAAAACCTCCTGCTGGTCTCCAAGCGGCTCTATTAACAGAGTAAGTATGGTGTGCAGTCGTAACGTAGCCACTGAGAAGGTATATGAACTTCGAGTACTGTGACTCGGGTAGTTTAGTTCTGTTGGCTGCTAGCGGCGCCTGGGAAGCCAGGTAGGTAGGAAGCTGTTTTTGCCCGCCCCCGGCCGGCTGGTATCATGTCTGATTGAGGCCTCGGTGGCCACTCCCACCAGATGAAGACATTAAGAGCCCCGCAACACAGATAATCCACCACCACACTCAACACGACAGCAGGCACACCAGAGGCAACAACACATCAAATCCTGTCCCCACACCACACGCCGTCTCTCTAATATACAGCCACACAAATACGAAACCTTTATTCTTCTACTTAACCTCCGTTGTTGATCACATATTTTTCAAATCGTATTACCAACTGTTAGTTTGCTCTTTATAAACAAACTAGCCTTTAAGTCTGTCAAAAACGACAAGTGAAAGGAGTGTTTTTGGCAATTCTTTTCTTTGCGGTTGCCTAAATAGATAGAATTGATGTTATGTAATGTTCATAACCTTATTTTATAATTTGTAGTCTACATATTTGGGTTGTTGTTTACAGAGCGATACAGTTGGAACGTCAAATGAATTAATGATGTCAGAATTAGGGAACCAGTGAAATTAAAAATAAATTAGGTATCCTAAAAGCTTATGTTATATCACGTGATATTGGTTTTATTCCCGGTCCAGTTCTCATTCAGCAAGATAAATACGGAACTACTTCCATCCGTATTAAATAATAACTTCAGTTACTCGGAGCTTATCAAAGCAGCTTAAATAATTTATTAAACTAAATTCATTCTGAATTATTCTGTAAAAAATTGTGTCATTTGTCATTCTGGTCCTGTCTGCCTTTCGACATAACCACAACTTCTACCAATATTGCTGTTCAAAGCTACTATTACCCGTTCAAACATTCACTGCATTGCGATCTAAATTTGACCCATTGGAAATATTTACATGTGTATGTTATAGTGACACCAGTAATAAAAGCAACTAATAATGAATATATTAATTTACACGCCGTACATACCTTTATTTCAGTGTTTCGGCAAATAATTTTTTCGAGCATATTATAACAGTGACTTAAAATATCTACATCGAATATAAAGATCTTGTAAACCCGTCAAAAATAACGCGTTGAACGCAGTGTTTTAGCAATTCATTTCCTTGCTAATTAAGAACAACTTTCGTCAAATGACGCTCATAATCTTGAAAATGTAATGTAGATATTTTTTAGCTTACTGGAACGACGGTGTCGCTGTGCAGAGAGCATATGAAAAATCTACATCGAACGAATTTTAATTAAGAAAAAGCAACTAATAATTAATATGTCCATTTTTAAAAAAAAAAACTTTTCTTTTAGTGTACTGGCAGCTCATTTACTCGTAGATGCTTAGCTAAATAGAACTGTTATTAAATAACGCGCATAACCTCGAACAACATCCCCGGTCGTTGTTGGTTGGGCAACGGAGGCGGGAAGCGTGACGTCAGAGTGACCACGATTGGCATTTTATAGGTATAGATGTTGCAGGTGCTGGTATTAATAGCGCACGAAATCTTGTATGGCTGCCCGTTGTAAAGTTTCTTTCTACAAAATCTGCTTTAAAGAGGACTAACCAAATGATGGTCAAATCTACGCTATAGGGGGCAGGACTCATGGCTGCCCAGTGTAGTTCTTCAAGTTTCGCTTCCAGCAGCAAGAACCCTAAGATTATCTTGTAGAAGAGGGGCGCTGAGGATCAGAATCACGTTTATTTTAACTAATAGGTCTCTCTAACCACGTTCAAACGTTCGCAGTAGTTTGCAGTGCTAATAGATATACAATTGTCTTCCTGAATACGTACTGTGCCCCGAAGTTCGTTCTGCAACGATGTGAAGGTTAGAAACCACTATCACACCTGCACGGCACAACTCGTTCCGCTTGTAGACTTGATACTTTGAATCTGCAGCAATGCCGAACTATGCACTCATTCTGCACAAAAAGTTCTGCTGTTTTAACAGTTTAGTGTACAGCAAAAAACAATATTATCCGATTCATGAAATTCTCCAGATAATGCTATACAAAAATTTTGTCTTAAAAATGATCTTCTGAAGTATCTATCAAATTTATCGAATTCGTTAGAAAACCTGTAACCTTTTGCACGCTACATATCGCTGTAAATAAAGGAAATGGTTTTTCGCCAAATCTTCATAATTCGTCGAATAAGAAAAAGCTAAAAATTTTGGAGAGTTGGCGGTTTGCCATATCTAATTTGATACCCACGAAAATTATCTAAAGAAAATCTTTTCTTCAAACACAACAATTTTCACCTCCTACCTTTCCTGAATTCTCTAAATTTTATTACAATCGTATTGAGGTTAATAAGAACCAGACCAATTCGGAATTAAACATTTCTAAAGGTTCAGAAGTTAAGAATTTGTGACAGACGAACGGACAAAGGAGCCAATCCTTAATTCTTCGGTTTTTCACTCAGAAGGTGACATTGATTGTAGTCGCGGCGTTTCGATTTACCATGCGTTGTCTTCATCAGGCGCGAAAATGAGTCATCTGATGTATGCGAGCGGAACTTATCCTACCCTCACCGCTTCCTACCTTGGTGATCATTTCCCTAGAGCTGTTTTTTTCCTTCCAGCTTCTTGAATTGGAAGACTTTCCAAATACCTGGTTTAGTTACAGTACGAAACATTGAATACTATTGACACGAAATAGGTTGGCCCCGCATCCTCAAACCATGTCTTTCCTTCCCGCGTTCCTGTATGCTGGATGTTAATTGTTACGTCGGATATTTAGCCCCGGCAGCGTATCGGTTAGCGCGCCTGTGTAACTGTTTCAACTTGTTTGATTGTCAGTAAGGAATTTCTCGGTTGGTGGTAGCGGAAAGGCTTATTGCACGGCGAAACTATGCAATTTGGTGACCCTGGCGGAATGTCGGAGCAGGTGTGTGGAACGTCCGGCGTCAAATTGAGGTCGACCAGAGGTAATCACTGAGCCCGACCTTCGTCAATGTCTTCATTCCAGCCGACCAGCCATTAATACTACGAACAATCACCCCTCACCAACAACATGCTTATTCGCCGGTTGAACTTCGACCTAGGCCACGAACGGTTTTAATTGAGTGCTGTCTGCGTGCTATGTCGTCATTCCACTTGTTCCGACCAATTACATCGGAAATAGCTTAATACATTTCAGTTAAATAATAAGGAACTCTGAGAGCAAGCTGAAGAGCTGTAAGGACGAGTTCCATTTTCTTCTTCTTTCTTTGGAAAAGAAATAATCTGCTTACACAAAAGGATAAGTTAATAGTTAGGGACTACCCACGATTTAAAAAAAAATATATTGTCAATAGAGAAATTACAAGAGTATCTTTCTCCACTTCTTAATCCATCACAGTAGAAGCTTCTCTATGCACTGATAAAATAATTTTTACTTCTGAGCAACCAGCGATGCATGCACCATATCCTTCACTTCTTCGTTCGTAGTTAATAAGCTGCTTCTTAAGGCGTCTTCAGGTGGATTTTTTCTCTCTATGGATTTATGCTTCGTCGACGTTGATGTTATTAGAGGCGGGAGTGGAATGGGGGAAGGAAATCGATCATGCTCTTTTTGAATAAACCGCGCCGATATTCGCCTGGAATGATTTAGGGGAACATGTAAAACCAGAATTTGGATTTGAAAGAGGAGCAAACAGCAGTAAAGTTTATCCGTGATGCAGTGTGCTCATTGACGAACATCTTTTGAGCTTAAGAAAAGAGTGTTTATATTAGATGTGTGAAAACTGTCTGTTTTGGTTATGAACAGATAATAATTTCTTATTCCGTCTCCAAGTCGCTTGTAGTGATAAGCTATACCTCAGATTTTAAGCTAGACGATAAGCTTTGAAAATCAAATCAAATAAGTTCTAAAGTTTTTGCGTCCTGCAATAACAAAGGGGCAGTTAGACACAGTCTACCTACAAATTTTTAATGGAGAGATTCACTGGTTCACAAATTGCATCTGTTTTTTGAAGTAGCTGTGTGGTTATACGACTGGCATTTCTGAAGTAGGAGTAACATCCTTGGTTTTGTGATATATGTGAGGAAGCAAAACGGAGCTGGCTTCCACCGGAGATATTAGTCACTGTGCGTCGATTTTATTTTGAAATAATCTGCAATAACAAATAGAATACAATGAGCTGCGGATTTTGAACGAACTTGTAGCACATTGCAGCATATAGCGAAGTAAAACACGATTTCTTGGTTTATATATATATATGGCTTTTGGCAGCTGAGGCCATATAGCCAGCTCAATGTGTTATATTAAAGCTTCCAGTGAATCATTTAAATCCAGTGTTTATATAGTCTTCAAAGTACGGACGCCACAGGACGGACAGGACACACACACAGACACACAACACTTAACATGCCCGCGGCCGGATTCGAACCGGCAACCTTCGGCACGTGGAGCTAGGTAGCTAGCACTCTAGCCCCCAACGCTACCGAGGCCGGCTACGATTTCATGGTTGAAAGAGCGATTGTAAAAGAGCACTATTGTACGACCTGACAGTTTTGCCGATATATTGTTTCGCGTAGACCAAAATAACTATTCGGTTAGTAATGGTGTAAATAAAAGAAGAACCAAGAAATTTAATTTACTTATGTAAATGAGATAAGTTTACGTCCATTTTATTCGTTGAGTTTATATATATATTATTTGCAGACCATTTGCAAAGATAGATGAAATTTTCTCGGGAAACTAGCCGAGTGATTAAGTTTGTAAAACACGACGTTTCGGCGGTCATATACTCTGCCGCCATTGTCACGTGACTTGACGATTGCGGCAGAGAATAATACCGCCGATTCGTCGTGTAAAGCCGCGTTCCCACGATCTCTTGTAACGGAGGCGGAAGGGACGGATACTCAGCAACACGCCTTGCGAACAGGGCCGCCTCTGCTAGCGGAGACGAGACGCAGCTACCTACCCATTCTGTGTCGGTAAACATCACAGGCGTGTGTAATGAAGCGCTGTTGTCATCGGTTTGCAGCAGCGGTGCGCACCCCTTCTGTTGCTGTAAAGTGCTCTGTGCCAAACGACACTAAGCAACTTTGTGCGGAGGTGGCGGCGAGGTAAGCTAGGACTAACCTGCGGCCCGCGGTCGTCCCTACACTTCAGCTAATTAGGTCCCGTCCCGTCTCTCCTTCGTTACAAGACGTCGTGGGAACGCGGCTTAATACAAACGTACTCATTCGGCTAGTTACCCGAGAAAAGTTCATCCATACGCAACGCCGAGAAAATCTACACTGTTACAATTCAAAGGTTTTTGTCAATCGTATGCTGCCATGTTCTCCGCGTTTGGTTAAATTGCGATGGAATGGGTGGACGATTGGCTTATTGCATTTCAGCATCGCATGATGTAAAAGACATAATGCCATAACTACATGTTGGGTGCTTGTATTCAATAGCTAGTCGCCAGAGAGTGTTCCAGACATATAATAACTTGAACTGAGTACGCAGTGACGTCATGCCATTATGTTGATAACACTGGTCGCGGCACGATAAGCATAGAGCCCGGTTTGGTGTATCTTTAGGACCCACTAGTAACAAGTGTTGATACCGTTTTCACTTTTCTGATCCCTTTTTCCTGACGAATAACGTTCGAGAGTTACCTTCACCCACACGTGTTGTCAATGAGTGACGATCAAAAAGATTACAGTGTAGAGAACTGCAGGAACATAAAAGAGCGGCTGATACGGATCAGACTGTCCTTAAATCTATTATTCCCACAAATCTAAATAAAATAATTTATAACCAGTGCATTCTTCCTGTGCTGACATAGGGCTGTGAGAGCCGGAACTCTAAATGAATTCACAAAAGGGAAAATAAGGACTGCCCAAAGAGCAATGGAAAGGTCAATGCTAGGCTTAATGAGAAAGGACAAGAAAAAACTGACAGTTACGAAGGCATCCTTGAAGTGGCAATAGGCCAGCGATATTACGCGGAGAAAATACCAAAGATGAACAAAAACAGTGTTAGAGTGGAGCCACAGAAGTAGAGGAAGACCACTAGACCAATGGGACAAGGACATTCGCAGGGTTGTCGGAGTTAACCGGCAGAGGACCGCCCAAGAGGCCACGTCAGTAAAAGATTGAAGTTGCTGGTAATGGTAATGATATGTCAAGCACTGTGGGGAAACATGGTCCTTGCAGTATGAGCTGCTTACAATGCTACAGACTCCAGAACCTCCGAAAAAGAATCAAAGCTTTGCTTACAATTTTCTTTGATTTCAGAATAATTATAGGAATTCACGATCACCACCGATCGTTTATAAGCGAGAATTCCTCGAGCAGAAAACCGACATGTTATCTCTTGGACTGTACATAAAAGCAACACTGCCGGCGATTTTGGGGTCAAAACCATCTAACTGCCCACTTAATCGCCTGATTTGGTTCCAAGCGTTATCTGAGCTAAAACTCCGATGAAAGAAGCGCGTCTGATTTTAAATATCCAGAAGTCTCCGATGGCGATTGTAGATACAATTGCGAATAATTAGTTTCAGGAATGCTTCAAGAAATTTTGAAACCTTTTCCAGTATTGAATTGACTTACAAGGAATCTGTTCTAAACAAAAGATACCGTAAAATACGGATAAATAATTTTTTCACTTACACTACACGTCAGGAAACTCTCTGTAGACCTTCCAAACTGGACGTTGTACGAGTGGAACTGTACAGCCACTACAGTTCTCATTGGCTAACTGTGAATCCTTTAGGGTTAATGCCAGCTCTTAGCTTACGCGTAATTTGGGGTTGTGGACGGGCAGTAATAACTGTGTCTCGGCCGCCTCGTATGTAGATTGTAGACGCAGGCAGCGCTGTGACCACCTGTTGATCCTCCGCTCTACCTGGGCGCGCGCTCGGCTTTTGTTTGCGCGGCCGGGAAATAAAAACATTAATCAAGGCGCGAGGCGGGTCGGCAGGGGTGTCCAGAGGAAAGCCAGGGACAACCAACGCATACATCCAGGGAGGGCGACACCGACCCATATGTCAGTGGCGTGACCAGAAAAATTAAAATCTACAGCCTTGTCAACTGTACATATTATTCACTTAATTTTCTTTTCGGATTTTGCGCTGCGTGTTACTTGCTGGTGATGCAAACGGAACACTGGGTGAACTATTTATATTTTTCGCCAAGGTTCAGGTTCACAAGTAGATGCAATTTTTCTAGATTTCCAGAAAGCCTTTGACTCTGTGCCACACAACCGCCTTTTAGCGAAGCTTCGAGCGTACGGTATATCGGATCAGCTTTGTGAATGGATAAAGGATTTTCTAACTGGTCGGTCGCAGTATGTTGTCGTTGAAGGAGAATGTTCTTCTAATCTAGATGTTACATCGGGTGTACCTCAAGGAAGTTTAATAGGACCACTTCTTTTCTTAATTTTTATAAACGATCTCGTAGACAAAGTGAAAAGCCTTTTTAGATTGTTTGCTGATGATGCGGTTATTTATAGGGAAGTAAGAAATTTGGCCGATTGTTTAGAAATTCAGCGCGATCTGGATGTTATTTTGGCTTGGTGCGCTGAGTGGCAACTTACTCTAAATTGTAAAAAGTGCAAGACAATGAGCATAACTAACAAAAAGAATCCAATTGTTCAGAAATACGAGTTAAACAATACAGTTATTGATATGGTTGATTCTATGAAATATTTGGGAGTAACAGTACAAAGGAACATGAAATGGGACATACACATTAATTCGTTAGTAGGTAGAGCAAATTCTAGGCTGCGATTCATAGGTCGAATCTTGAAAAATTGTAATGAACAAACAAAGGAGATAGCGTACAAATCTCTTGTGCGTCCACATTTGGACTATTGTTGTGCCATTTGGGATCCGTTTCGTAAGGGGTTGATCGAAAGTATAGAGAAAGTACAGAGAAGAACCGCTCGATTCGTGACCGCTTGCTACAGTCCTTATGAAAGCGACACAGAACTGATTAGTAGACTACGCTGGAAGTCTCTGGTAGATAGACGACGCACGTTTCGTTTAAACTTATTGGTAAGCATGCGTACTCCCACTTTCACTTTTGAGTGTAGCGAAATACTTCTTCCACCAACCTATTTGAGTCAGAAGGACAGGAAAGATAAAATTAGAGAAATAAGGTGCCGGACTGATTCTTACATGAATTCTTTTTTCCTCGTACCATTAGGGATTGGAATGCACAGCAAAGAGATTAGCTTTGGTGCTGAACACCCTCTGCCACCCACAATTTTGTGAATTGTAGAGTATATATGTAGATGTAGATATGTAGAAAGATTTGCAAGAAACACGCAGCGCCAAACCCAAAAAGAAAAATATATGCAATATTCCAAAATGACAACTGTGAAAAGGATGAAATTTTATAGTGCATATAATTCCTTACTTCTTTGTAGAAAACTGTCAAAAATTAAAACATCCTTGACCGAAATTTTATGTTGTTACAGCTGTAATAACCAAATTAGACGAACCTTTCGTGTGAAATGCAGACGCAACAAGTGATATTATGACTAAATATTTGTTAAGTAAGAGATGTCACGAAACGGAATTTAAGAGGTGGCAACATTATGGATGGGTGGCTCTGCATATAACGCAACAAAAAAAAAGTATGTAGCTGGATTTAAATGGGAGAGGACCAACACCGAAAATGATCTGGACTTAAGAAGGTGAATGGATGCCATCAAGCAGGAAAATGTTGATACGATACAGGAGTTTGTGATGGCAGACATAGGGATAAAAGTTTAGTACAATATGAGATAGCTTTACTATAGACTTGGACATGAGAGATGTTATAGGGTAACAGATTGTTGAATCACATCCAATAGATTTTGTTGAACTATTTCTGACTATTGATGAGACTTCTGGCCATCACTTTATCCAGTCTCAGGAAAGTCATAGATGTGGAAGGATTGCTATTCTCCCCCTCCAAATAAGGTTAAGGCTATTCATTCTGAGCTGAAAATAATGGTATGGTGGTAATGTAAATATCTCATCATGCTCGAGGAATAGCCTCGTCATTGTGTTGTAGCTCAGTTTCCTTATTTCCTTGTTATTACTCACTAAAGCAGATGTAGGTCTATAATATCTTCAGAAACTGTACTGCCCAATTGAGCTTACATTGTATGTTCCGATATGCTACAAACGTTTTCAGTTAGAAAATAAAGCAAAAAATAATCGCTAAAAGTAAAAGCAAAGGCATGACAGAGAAATATGCAGGCAAATATGATCTCAAAAACAGGGAAATATAACAAAATATGGCCAAATGGTTAAATTTACCATACATCGAAACATACTCAATTATACATCATTTATTTTATCTGGTAGTGTCGCTTTCATGTAGACAGCATAATTTGCTTCTATGCACTCACTGCACCACTGGGAAATTAAATTTTAAATCGTTTTGTTGAAGTCACTATAACTTTACATAATTTAAAGAACTGTTTCGTCTGTACTAAAACACTCCTCTTCCAAATTCCTTTCCATAACTGCGTAGCTTAACACTTTCAGAAAATTTTGTTTTCTACATGGCGGTACTCACAGATCCACTCCAGATTCATCACCGATTAGGATTATTTCTAAAAGTATTGACGACAGTGAGACATTCAATGATGCGGATCAACTGAGGCATGCTGCTGCTGCATTGAAGAGATTAAAAGGCAGGAGGAACATTAACGTTTAGAAAGTGACAGTGATATTCTAACCAATTCTGTGATAGTTAGTTTTGTATTTTCCTCAAATGGATAATAAGAGTACAGTTCGGTGTATAATTATCTTAATTTCTTTTCGTCTATAACCTCTAGCGAATTTCCTATACTATTAAAAAACTACCAGATTTTCCCTAGAAATACGACCATAAAAACTATCGTAATATGACCAAACCTAGGAAAATGGCCAAATATGCATTTATATGCTATATAAAATACATTTAAAACAATCAGAAACGCTCAATCAGTGTTTAATTCAGCATTACAGCTCAAAAAAGGAGGGGAAAAAATGGCTTGCAATAAGATCTGAACCTTAGTCATGACAATGACTTCTGCTTCGAAGCACGCACCACTTGCTCAGATGCATGTGTCACAGTGCGTATGAGTGCCGTCAGAATGGTGAGCAAAATCCACAGATCGAATTCCCCACTGACCCCTATCCGCTGGCGCTGAGTTTCCGATGGTGCAGTATGGCGACCATGCCAGGAAAGGTAGCTACAGTATTCCAATCCCGCTGTCAGTTTCTATTGGTGGAAGAAAGTTGTGAAAAAGTATGAAACCGTGTTAACTTAGTTACTATCGCGGCACAGAGAAGAGGCAAATCGTCAAAAAAGGTACTGATCGATAAGGACAGTGTTTCTAGTGTGTCATTGCGATAGCTCCTGTTAATGGTTGGTAGTTACAGTTGCTAGCACCCCCTCCCTTCCCCCCTCTGTTCGTTTCATTAGGTAGCTTTAGACTTCCGGAACTGAAGTAAGATGTTCCGAATCGAGCCTGGCAGGAAACTGATTTCGGGTGCAACGAATGTTGCTTCGCGAATGACGACTATCTGGAATCAGAATGACACTTTTTATGTAAATTTGAGTTGTTTTGATCAAAGATGGCTCTTTTCCCGACCATAAACACACTTTTGCCGCCTATTACCCAGTGCGATTTCTGATGGCGAAGCGTTGTTGAAGGTACTGTACATTTAACGACTATTTGACTGTCAGTTGCGCTAATTTATTTAGTGTTGTCTTAGTATCTACCACGAGGAAATGAACTAGCTTTACACCTAAGGAAGACATTTTTTTTTGTTTGTTTATGGTTTTACGCTTCTTCAAAATCTTGGTCACTAGAGGCACGAAAAGACTGGGTGCAGTAAACAGGAAGGAATTTTGTCACGGCCTTTAGAAGGAAGCGCCCTTGCATTACTCTGGTGTGACTTTGGCAAACCGTGAATAATCGAAATCTCAATGGCCGCGTCCTCCCGAATACTCAACACAATTCGGACCAATGGTGGCTGTCGTACTGACTCGCTACACAACTAGAATGTAGCTCCATTACCTGAAAGTGGCCGCACGATCCACCACGCAGCTTGTCCCTAAAGGGCTACACCGGCAAATTCGCTGTATACGGCTTGTTCAGCGCGATTAATTACGTCTGTGAACTAGATATTGGTTTGTAAAAAGGTCAATAGCAAGTTTTGAGACATGTTCTAAGCTGCAACTCAGCCGTCAGGTCAATCTGGGGGAGAGGGAGGGGGGTTGAGGTAATGAGAAGGTGAATCGCTTTGCCTGCCTTGCCACTACAGTAGGTAAGGAGGCAGCTACACTCAGGGAAACAGAGGAAGAATAGATTTACAAGTTTTTTTTATGTCGATATCATGGCCGAAGCAGGAATGATGTTAAAAGCAGAATAACACTAGCAAAAAGGACCTTCATCAAAAAGAAGAAATCTTCTAGTTTCTTGATCTAAGAATTAGAAAGAGCTTTTTAAAACTCTATGGGTGGAGCACAGCACTTTACGGTAGCGAAACATGGACTTTAGGAATACCGGAAAGAAAGAAAATTGAAGCATTTTAAATGTGTTGCTACTGAAGAATGCTGAAAATTAAGTAGACAGACAAAGTAAGAAATGTACGAGTTTTGGAAATGATGGGTGAGGAAGCTTACAGAAAGAAGAGACAGGCTGGTAGGTCATATTTTGAGACATGCTGGATTGGTTATTTTGCTAGTCGAAGGTAAGAACTGTAGAGGAAGACAGATATTAGAATACATGAAGCAGATAATTGAGGACGTGGGTTGTAAGGGATATGTACAGATGAAGAAGTTAGCACAAGATAGGAAGGGATGGAGGATTGCATCAAACAAGTCTGAAGACTGATGACCAAAAAAAAAATCGAGGTGATGAAGAGGTGGGAGAGGACTGGGGTTGCAAGGAACGGGAAAAAAATCGGTTATGGTCTTTTGGAGGAACTATCCTGAAATCGTGAAGACTGGAAATATGGATGGTCGGAGGGGGGTGTAAACCCACGTCCTCCGTACTTTCAGGCCGAAACGTTACCGTTCTCCCACCGAGCTCGGTTATTTGCAAGGTATACCGTATCAAACCTAAATATTATCTGCAAGAATCGTTCCGTAACGAGACATGCCAAAATCAGAATTCTTAAGGCACAAGTATTCACGTTGTTTCTTAATGTTCCAAAAACATGGATCATCAAGGCAGAGGACTTCAGATGAATCGATGCTTTTGAGACGTGGCCATATAGGGGAATGGTGCGAACGTTAGGAATGGAAAAAAAGAGACAAACCTCCATTCTGTAAGAACTGAAATGTTAAAAAGTGTTGTTCCGTGAAGCCACCAGCGAATTCTACGGTAGTCTGGCCATATTGTTGGGTGACAGGAAGATGATTTCGACAAAGTCATCATTCAGGTAAAAGTAGGAAGTCAACGATAGCGTGAAAGATTTAGAATGCTAATAGAAAACAAAACGAACGATAGTTCAATTATCCCAGGAGGCAAAGCTCGGGACCGGTTTAAGGAGATTGTGCAGAAGGTCATCTGATGTGTCGCCAACTTTCAACTCAATGGATGATAGTGAAACTATTTTATTTGTTTTCACTGTATGTTTTGTTGTGGTTTTAGTAATGCCATTCGTTAAGTAAATACTGTCTGTTGTTTATTTGCAAGAAAAGTAGTAGACGCTAGGGCGATTGTCGTATCAAGCGTTTGGCGTCCAGTGAAGATCGTTGGAGGATCATTAGGTCCTCCGGATTTTCCACGTCGCGTTTGTTCCGCCAATGTGGAGTCATATGCGAGATGCTCAAGTCAGCCGATATTTCCGCGACGGATGAGGAGGAATGCAGTTTTCTGTTAGGTTGGCGGCCCTGGTGGTCAGCCCCTAATTGCTGCCTTGCCTCTCTCTTGTGTAGCTGGTTCGCCGCACTGCATTAACATAGCCACCGGCAACACGCAGAGAAACCGAGGTAAAAGGAGAGATAGAGAGAGAGATGGAGGAGTGCGGGAGGACCGGGAATTCCGCGAGCTCTTCACTCGCTCGTTTTGTTCGTCTTGTTGCCGCCTCGGCGTGCAAGGCGACACGCCAAATGTCTTCATTAGCAAGTCCGGGGAACAGCGCCTCTAGCGGCCGCCCGACCAACTGCACGCCTGCCGGCCATTACGGCGTTTCGACTCGCCTTCTCTCTCATCTCCCGCCCGTCTTTTGTTTGGCGCTGCGGTCTGCCTCTACCCTTCAGGCTATAGGCCCTCTTCGCTACAAAAACTTAGTCTAACCGTAAACTTAAAAGAAGAACTTCCACCTATCGAACAAAGCTTAAGCAATCACAGTGAGGAGCCAACCGCAATGAATTCGATTTGCTGAGCAACGATTCGAGACGACGAGACTCAATTTTCAGCGATCGATCATACTTGTCATTCCCGCTGCCCATGGTTCTATTGCTTCAGTTCGATGAAGACATAATGCATTTTAAACTTCGAGAAATCGATTAATGGTAGATGCCACATCACCAAGCTGGAAATACTTCCATTTAAAAAACTAATGTTGTTTCCTATCGTCGTTTAAATGTTCACGGTTTCTAGAGAACGGTGCAGTAAGTATGATGTATAAATTTGCTCTACAATGTAACTTATAACAGCCCTCAGCATGTTATTTGAAGAATTATGTGTAGCAAGATTGTGAGTTTGTATATATTTGTAATGTAAATGAACACTGTTTTATGGAGAGAAACTATGTAAATGCTATGTAATGTTTCGAGGACAGTATTATGTATTAAACATTAATTAAAGTTTGTAATTAGTGATGTCAGCTACGATGTTTCGACGACAATTTACAACGATTTGGACTGGTTTATGTTGAAAATTTTGTGTTTAAATGCATATAAACAGTATTAACTGTTTTCCAATGCTTGTGAATGATTTTGTACAATTTGTAATTATTTTTGGAAAAGTATTGTTAGAATTCGTGAAATGTCAGTTAGAACTCTTCGAATTATTCTGGATCTTATATAAACAAGCGGCAGTGAGGAGTTAGTTCGTTGAGCAGAGAGTTGTCAGCCAGTAGTTTTCGGAAGTGTGTGAGTTTATTCGCTGGAAAATTTGTTGTATGTTTTTACTTAGTATCTTTGAATCGAGGAGATACCTTGTTGTGTAATGTTATTATAGAGCGCACGGGAAAAAAAAAACATAATTGGAAAGTGATTCGTCAGAGTAGTTATTTCAATCAATCAAATGCTTATCATGACTTTCCCGACAGTTTTTTTTAACTGCTTAAAATCTCTCTAACAGCGAGGTCTTTAGAGACGGGAAAGGATAGGGGGCAAGGAATAGGAAGGAATTCGACCATGGAATTTTGAAGGAAGCATCCCGGCATTTGCCTGGATTGATTTGGGAAACCATGGAAAACCCAAATCTGGATGCCCGGACGGGGATTCCCCGACAGGACTAATCATCGGTAAAAAAGTAATTAATGAAATACCTTGCTTTAAATATTCATAAAACCATTCTTCTGCAACCTAGTAACTAGTACCTTATCCAACTGGCGAAGATATTATATTATAAGTTTGTACTTAGTATCTTTGAATCGAGGAGATACCTTGTTGTGTAATGTTATTATAGAGCGCACGGGGGGGGGGGGGGGAGAAACATAATTGGAAAGTGATTCGTCAGAGTAGTTATTTCAATCGATCAAATGCTTATCATGACTTTCCCGACAGTATTTTTTTTTTCTTAACTGCTTAATGTTTCTCTAACAGCGAGGTATTTAGAGACGGGAAAGGATGGGGGGCAAGGAATGGGAAGGAATTCGGCCATGGCCTTTTGAAGGAAGCATCCCGGCATTTGCCTGGAGTGATT
This sequence comes from Vandiemenella viatica, assembly GCA_031002005.1. Classification (NCBI taxonomy): domain Eukaryota; kingdom Metazoa; phylum Arthropoda; class Insecta; order Orthoptera; family Morabidae; genus Vandiemenella; species Vandiemenella viatica. Next base: position 67,633,596 of record CM061918.1, read on the forward strand.
TGGGAAACCATGGAAAACCCAAATCTGGATGCCCGGACGGGGACTCGAACCGCCGTCCTCCCGAATGCGAGGCCAGAACGCTAACCGCTACACCACCACGCTCGGTAAAGCACTTCTTGATCAGCAGAAGTTATGAGACTGATCTCACTTGTCTCAATGACTACTCAGCCGGCCAATAAGTGCTTTTCTGACTGAGCACTACTTGATTTTATTTGATTAGATTTTTTATTGACCCATTTAGTCAATTTATAGTACAGGTGCACATTTGACATTGGATATGATTAGATGTTACATATTATTATGAGATGATGGAAGTGTGTTGCCAACCGTTAAACTAGCTGCCCACCAGATTCAACTGCTAAAACCACCAGAAAACCACTAACAAATAGCGGCGCTACTCTCATAACCACTAAATTTTCCACTAAACAAATATTTCGTTATTACGAAAGAAAATAATGGGCATATTGTTAAAACAATTACCTTCATTATTACATAATACACATTAAATTTCTGTATAATTGATCAGCACATCAATATGCAAGTAGTAATTCAATGAATCATCAAAAAATTATTTAATCAACTGCTATTCTATATTAACTCATCTTCTTCAGATGATCTTTTAAGGGCGGCATGACTATAAAGCCCCACCCCCCAAACGAAAATCGCTCAAGCCCACCCCAAACCATAATTTTCTCAAGCCCCCCCCCCCAAATGAAATCCACTGAAGCCCCCCCCCCCAAACCAAAATCCTGGATGCGCCACTGTTAAGAGGTATTTCAAAGTCATTGATCGAGTAAGGGATAGTTGAAAAAATTATCTATTCAAACGTTTCTATTAACAATTTTCAGCAATTAATTTTATTGGTTGAAAATAATTAATATTATGTTTAGTAGAACTTGAATGGTTTAATAGTTTGTAAAGTTGAATATCACAAAGTCAGTGTTCATTTTTTTTACTAAAAACAATAAATCAGTGATCATGACATTACGGAACAGGGACAATTTTTTAATAAATGAACATTATTAATTTAAATAAAGGAAGAAATCGATTAAATATTCTTAGAAACCTTAATCGATTATAATTAATTCAATTAGCTGTTATTGTAACCTTTAACATGTAATGAAATATAAACTCAGTCAACTTCAACGTTTCCTACGCAGTAAAAGTAAATACTACTGAAATAAGGTAGAAATATATTTCGAAAAGTGTAAATGTAAATGGCTTAGTTTTTGATTTTTCATTAATTGAAACTGAATTCTACTGAACCACATGAAAAAACCACTAGAAAAAACCACTATCCACTAAAAGCAATATTTCTCCACTAAAAGGGGGGTCGAAACCACCAGTTTTAGTGGAAAATCCACTAAGTTGGCAACACTAGATGGAACTTATATACATGATTGATAATTCAATGACGAAACAAGTGTACATTAAGAGAATTTAACAATACAATAATTGCTGAACATAAAATTTGAAGAAATCCTAAATCCCATTTTTAATATACTAGCTGGAACCCACGACTTCGTTCGTGATTGTAAAGAATTCATATTGACAGCTATAGACATCTAACCACCATAGTGCACGATGGAAGACTCGATACTATTAACACACACAAATACCAGTCTTCTGCGCTATGTAGTTCCGGCAGCAAAGTAAAATTTACGGATACGCACTAGTCTTTGGATGAAATACGAAAATATTCATGATGGACCAATTTCAAACACCATATCTCACACACTCCCACAGTTACCGAATTTCGGCCAACGTTGTGATCGATGGGAGACTCTGTGCTACTACCACAAACAAACACCAGTGATCTGCGATTGATAGTTTTCACTTAAAAGTGATACACCGTGACACATGCGTCTTTGGCAGAAATATGAAATTGCCGCAGGTCGACCAATTTCATCCCCCACATCTTCCACACCACCATAGCTACAGACATCTAACAACCATAGTGCACGACAACAGCCACGATTCTACTACCACACATAAACACCAATGCTCTATGCTATGTAGTCGTGGCAGAAAAGTGAAATCTACGGAGACACATGCCTTCCGTCGAAATACGAAAATATCCTTGGTCGGCCACTTACAACCACCATATCTACCACACAACCACAGTTTCTGAAATTCGGCCGCTGTTGTGATCGAAAGGTGACTCTGTGCTACTACTACACACAAACGCCAGTTATCTGTGATCTATAGTTTTCGCTGAAAAGTGATACACCATGAGACTTTTGTCTTTGGCAGAAGTATGAAATTGCCACAGGTCGACCACTTTCAACCCCAATTTCTCCCACACCCCCATAGCTACCGACATCTAACAACCATAGTGCACTACATAAGATACGATTCTACTACCAAACACAAACACCAATGCTCTATGCTATGTAGTTGTGGCAGAAAAGTGACATATGCGGAGACAGTCGAAATACGAAAATATCCTTGGTCGGCCACTTATAACCACCATATCTACCACAGTACCACAGTTTCTGAAATTCGGCCGCTGTTGTGATCGAAAGGTGACTCTGTGCTACTACTACACTAAAACGCCAGTTACCTGTGATCTGTAGTTTTCGCTGAAAAGTGATACACCATGACACTTTTGTCTCTGACAGAAGTATGAAATTGCCACAGGTCGACCACTTTCAACCCCCATTTCTCCCACACCCCCATAGCTACCGACATCTAACAACCATAGTGCACTACATGAGATACGATTCTACTACCAAACACAAACACCAATGCTCTATGCTATGTAGTTGTGGCAGAAAAGTGACATATGCGGAGACAGTCGAAATACGAAAATATCCTTGGTCGGCCACTTACAACCACCATATCTACCACAGTACCACAGTTTCTGAAATTCGGCCGCTGTTGTGATCGAAAGGTGACTCTGTGCTACTACTACACACAAACGCCAGTTATCTGTGATCTATAGTTTTCGCCGAAAAGTGATACACCATGACACTTTTGTCTTTGGCAGAAGTATGAAATTGCCACAGGTCGACCACTTTCAACCCCAATTTCTCCCACACCCCCATAGCTACCGACATCTAACAACCATAGTGCACTACATGAGATGCGATTCTAGTACCAAACACAAACACCAATACTCTATGCTATGTAGTTGTGGCAGAAAAGTGACATATGCGGAGACAGTCGAAATACGAAAATATCCTTGGTCGGCCACTTACAACCACCATATCTACCACAGTACCACAGTTTCTGAAATTCGGCCGCTGTTGTGATCGAAAGGTGACTCTGTGCTACTACTTCACACAAACGCCAGTTATCTGTGATCTATAGTTTTCGCTGAAAAGTGATACACCATGACACTTTTGTCTTTGGCAGAAGTATGAAATTGCCACAGGTCGACCACTTTCAACCCCCATTTCTCCCACACCCCCATAGCTACCGACATCTAACAACCATAGTGCACTACATGAGATACGATTCTACTACCAAACACAAACACCAATGCTCTATGCTATGTAGTTGTGGCAGAAAAGTGACATATGCGGAGACAGTCGAAATACGAAAATATCCTTGGTCGGCCACTTACAACCACCATATCTACCACAGTACCACAGTTTCTGAAATTCGGCCGTTGTTGTGATCGAAAGGTGACTCTGTGCTACTACTACACACAAACGCTAGTTATCTGTGATCTATAGTTTTCGCTGAAAAGTGATACACCATGACACTTTTGTCTTTGGCAGAAGTATGAAATTGCCACAGGTCGACCACTTTCAACCCCCATTTCTCCCACACCCCCATAGCTACCGACATCTAACAATCATAGTGCACTGCATGAGATACGATTCTACTACCAAACACAAACACCAAAGGTCTATGTTATGTAGTTGTGGCAGGAAAGAGAAGTATACGGAGATACGAATTTTTGGTCGAAATATGAAAACGCCCTGCACTGACCAACTTAAATCATTATATCTCCCACATCCCCACAGCTATCGGCATTCGGCCAACGTTGTGCACGACAGGAAACTCCATGCTACTTCCACCCACAAACATCAGTGATCTGTGCTAGGTAGTGGTGGCTGAAAAGTGAAACATAGGAAAAAACACGTCTATTTTTATATATAAATAAGATTTATATATTCATTCAAAGAGTGATAATCTGTGCCTCACTAGAAATATATCATAGACCTTAAACAATTCGTCTGCGGGAAGCAGCGAATCTGTACGTTTGGGATTAATGGTATCTACGAAAAATTCTCTGCTTGGATTTTGATGGGATTTCGAATTATGTACAGTCCAGGGCAGGGGCGCCGGCTTTCAGAAAACCTCATGGGTGCTCATACTCATTTGATGACATTAAAAAAAATAGCGACGTGTGTGAATCAATTTTGACGGGACTTTCATTGGAGGTTTACTTATTTGGCAGTAACATAGACTGCTTTTTATCCTAAAAATGTTTAAAGTTCTCGTCAAAAAAAATCTTCAGAATTCTTGACAAACATGAACGGCGTCGCGGTCACCAGCTAGTCTTACATAATTGTGAAAATCCAGTTATAAGCGAACAGACAAGCAAAGTAGGACAGAAATATTTTGCATTTTCTAAATTCTATTCCAGATCAAAAACGTACTTATTCTCACCAAAATTGATTCAGCGTTTTTGACGTGTCTGAGTTTCAAGATTATAACAATAGAGGAAAGATAATTAATTATTGTTATATTCCTACTGAAATTCATAATTTTATTATTGCATTTGATATGAAACCGCAAGGATCGTCATAGTGATTGAAGTCTCGGTTACAGTTAGTAATGAACATAGACGTGCAGAGGAGAAGGAAGAAAAGACCAGTAAAACATGTTACATTGAAGAATAAAAAACGGATACTTATCATAGTGATATAAAACCTAAATCATTATATTATTATTAACAGTGTGTTACATAATTTTTACTAGCAGGAGATATTTATTAATACCTACTTAATGTACACAGTTGTATTATGAATTGCATGATCAACTAATCAACACTAATCAATCTTTTTATGAAGAAGTATTTAATAATCTATATAAATATATCAAGTTTTTCACAATACGAACCTATTTTCTTGAATTACAGCTCTGTTATTTCTTCGAGGAGCGAATCATCGGTTATTTTTCAGTGTATGCGCGTGATCATTCAATCTTTGCTGAGCCATGTAGTAGGAGAGCTAGTAAACTTTTGTAATGTCTAAGTACAAAATCGAAGACCTGGTTGATGAGATTGGGAGCATAGCCGAAATATTAACTTTTTAAAATTTTATTTTATTTTATAAATATCGGATAAATATATTTGAGGTATGCAGAATAATACAGTATTTACACCTAGAAAAAAATATTTTTTGAAAAGACATGTCATTTTGGTAGGACTTTTTACCTGCCAGGTGATCGGGAATGTTATACCAGAAAGCGAGTGAGCAGTATATCGGCGGCCGGTCGCTTATTCGAGCTCACGTATAACATTCCCGATCACCTGGATGGTAAAATGTCACACCAAAATAACCTGTCTTAAAAAAAATAAAAAAATTCCTAGGTGTAAATATTATTCTGTGCAAACCTCAGCATGCCTCAAATATGATTTTTCGATATTTGTGAAACACAATTTTGAAAGAAAAGAAAATTTTGAAAAGTTAATAATTCGGTTATGCCCCCATTCCCATTAGTCAGGTCTTCGATTTTGTTCTGAGGCATTACAAAAGAAGTTCTAAACAAATTTTCACGGTGCCTCAAATACCTACCTAAAAATGTTTACCAGCTCTCCGACTATAGTAGCCTACTCCTTAAATAAGTTTTTATTCTCCGTAATGCTGAAAATGATCCTGTTCGGCGGTAGGTGTCGATAGTGAAATGGTTAAAACTTTTTAAAAAAAAAACTTTATGGCTTGAGGTTCAGGTATCAAATCTTTAGTATATATTCGCAATGACAAATTATAAAAGAAACAATGTCTTCCACATTATTCAGTCTGACATTTGTTGCTCATGTTATATCTAAAAGCAAGTTACGATGAAGAACCAAACGATCCACGTCAAAGTCATCTCTTTCAAATAACTGCTGCTTGTATAATTTTGCCACTGAGAAATTGTTCCATGTTACTCAAATGTGTCAAAGCATTTTTAAGTAAAGCGCGAAATCTTCTCTAAAGTTACATATAGCAACGATCCAGAATTTATATCAGGAATTTGATAGTAAAAAGAGATTCAAAACATTGAAGACTTTTTAAAAACAGTTTTGCTTTCGCGCCGGGATCATCTTTCTGATTTCTATGTGTCTTTTAAAAAACATAGCAGTGCACTCTAATTGTTGAGAATAGTTTTCAAAGAACATAAGAGGCATTCTAGTATAAAACGATCGCAGATAAAGGTTTTGAGCATCGTTAGCTGCTTGTGGTGATTCAAAACAAGCTTGGCATTTCTGCGAACCACATAAGACAGAAAGCTCTTGCGTTAATACTGAAAAATCTTTTGTCGCAGGTACTTGTTTCACTATCGAGCAACCAGATTTAACGAATGAGGGATGCAATGCTCATGACTTTCCCTTGCTTAGATTGCTAAGATGCAATTCAAGGCCCGTATGAGCCCAGCTAACAGAAGCAGCGCCATCTGTACGCAGAACCAAACACATCTCCAAAATATGTCTAATATTTTAGTACGTCACTGAAAATTTCATACAAATTCTCGGATGTTGTTGATAACGTTTTATAGAGGCCAATAAAAAGATCCATGTAGTACCTATATTAAGCTTAGAGTCTACGCAACGAAAGCAGAAAGTGACTTATTCATTATTGGAAATGCCTTAGTTTCATCAGCCATAATTTAGTAATAGACTGCATTTTGTACTGCTTTGATTTTTTTTTTTATGTAGTACCTCGCCACTCAAAATTGCATATAGCTCTTTACTGATATCGCGTGACAACGGCCTATATTTGAATGGTCGTTTTTGTGGCACCTTATGGCTAGAACTTCGGTAATTAAAAAACGAACAGTTGAAATCATTTTTAAAGTTTGAGTCTAGCTGTTTTATATCTTGAAGTTTACTTTTAGATAACATGCAGTATATCTTGACGCCACCTTTTAAATTGGCTTTATGCGATCAACAAAAACAGTGAACGACAAACTATTCATACTTTTCTGAAGCTTTGTTCCATGATGAAGAACCACTTTGAGTGAATGCGTTGATGGACTAATCATCTCTTGATGATTTTCTCGGCGCAGAAACATCATTGTAAATGGTTTCTTTACAAATTTGAAAATAGTTCCTCTATATCTCCATTATCATCTGCCACTCATTTAAAAAATTTCGCCTTTTCTTCTCTTCCAATGAATTTAGAGAAATAACGTTTTCTTGTTGGATTTGCTGAGTTGCATTAAGCTGAGCTACAAGTACTTCAGGTTTGGTACCTTACGATTTCGAACGACAAATTTATCCCTAACAATTTCCCGAAAAAGATACGATAACAATATGCGTGGCGAAATTTCAAAACACATGCTTTTTAGCAGCTTGACTGACCGAATGAGACACTTGAGACAGAGCCACGAGCGCGAAAGAGCTGGCGGCGCGGCGTACGGGTGAGGTGCCGCGGATGGCGAGCTTCTGAGCATACTCTTCGCAAAAGCCAACCAACATTTACTAATCACACATTTGATTGTGTTACGTATGACATAACGTAGTGTTTATGCTATCCTTGGACGCGCTGTCGCATCGTAAGCAAGCGCGATCTCTTGAGATGTCTTTCCTTGCCACGCGGCGTTGGAGGTAGGTAACATTGGTTCCGCTCAAAGTCGATTACTAATTAGTTTTTATGCCTGTGCTCATGGGTGCTCCGCACCCACTGTATACCTCTCGTAGGTGCTGGAGCCCCCGAGCACCCACAGAGTCGGCGCCCCTGGTCCAGGGTATGTTTTTTATAATGTCAAGTTTGATAGCTTAGAAAATTATTATAAAAGTGTTTACAAATTAGAATCTATTTTACGTTTAACGCCATTCAAGCAAAAAACACTGGTCGGTTTTGATGACACGTCATATTTATCATGATATCAACGTACGACTGGCAGTGTATCAGTTTCCTCTCTCCTCCCCCTCCCCCCCACCTTGCTTGCGATGAGTTAACAGAGACACATTCGGTTTAAGTGAGAGCTCCGTACTAGAACACTCCACTTGCACGAAATTGCGGGCAATAGCTAGTTAGCAAACTCATCAATCCCTCATATGTCAACTGCAACTGCCTCATCCTGTTGTAATATTTTGAATCTACCTCTGCACCCTGCAACTGACAAAATTGTGGGTGGTTGAGTTTGCTTTGCACGCAAACTTTCTCTTGTGCATTACACGAAACAGAAGTCCTTTGATTGTTATCCAAACAGATTGATAGGTTAAGAGATACCCCACATTCGCAAATGAGAGTGGATGTTCAGATGTTCTCCGATAAATTCAGTCGCAAACTGCGTCTTCCGTCTTCCATACAACCGCCTCTCAAACTCTTTGGAACGGAGTCAAGAAAAGAGCGGCCCTTCTTGTATTCACTCGATACTAGTAATATCTGGGGGTAATAGTACAAAGCAACATCAAATGGGACTTGCACATAACTTCCGTCGTAGGCAAAGCTAATTCTAAATTACGATTCATAGGTCGTATTCCAAGGAATTGTAATTCTCGTACAAAGGAAATATCGTATAAAGCACTAGTGCGTCCACATCTGGATTGCTGTTGTGGAGTTTGGGATCCGTATCGCAATGTCCTGATCGACTCAGTGGAGAGGGTGCAGAGGAGAGCCGCTCGATTCGTGACTGGTTGTTACAGCCCTTATGAAAGCGTCACAGAATCGATACATAGATTGGGCTGGGATTGTTTGCATTTGAATTTATTGGAGAATATGCGAAATTCTATGACCTACAAGTGCAGTGAGATACTTCTTCCGCCAACCTGTTTGGGTCGCAATGACCGGAGGGATAAGATTCGAGAAATAAGATGCCGTACTGATGCTTTTATGTATTCTTTCTTTCCTCGTGCTATTCGGGATTGGAATGCGCAGAATTAAGATTGGTGCGCAGCACCCTCTGCCACCCACAACGTTTGTGAATTGCAGAGTAAGAATGCAGATGTAGAAATCTTTTTCATTTCGATTCCACGCAGCCAGACCGTGTTCTAGACCAGGCACACATCTTCTGTATGAATCTTACAATTATTTAAAATCGTAATACAGAATTAGCTTTACCTACGTCCGAAGTTATGTGTTGGTCTCATTTCTTCAACTGCAGTTCACAGAAAACTGTGGAAGGTATTTGTATTTAGACCCCAAAAAACAAGAGGGAATAGGGAATTCGTATAGGCATCAGTACGACACCTTATTTCGATGATTTTATCTATGCTATCATTGTAAAAAAAGTACATTGGTGAAAAAGTATTTCACTGTGTTCTTAAATTACAGAAGTTGTTGGCATATTATTCGATAAATTTACTCAGAAACTGTCGCAAGGAATGTGGAAAATAATCATGAATCAGACGGATCTTCTCTCGATGTTCTGGGTACTAATTAATCAGTCTCTTGCGATACGCATTCCACACAGCATAGCAAATATATAAATTATGCAATATTTCCTAGAAATTGAACGGCTTATTTTGTACTCTTGGACAAGTCATGCGCTCTTATCCGCTGTTGCAATCAAGTGCTAGTTGCTGATCATGATGATAACTTACCATCCACCTGCTGCTGCTAATTCTTCCACGAATCATCTGCTATGTATACCTAGCACATACCCAACGCTCTCCATCACCTATCGTAAAATAATTCCCAGCCCAAGTCTTGTATCGTATCAGTTACTGATTGTGTCCTCTTCTCCTTTGTTCATCTAGCCCTCCATACTACCCCACTAAATTGAAGCAAGATTTTGTCTCCCACTTCTCTGATTTCCTTCTTTCATCCAATCATCACATACACCAATAAATGCAGTGCAAAGAAATCTCCCATATGTGTCCTGTCGAACTAAATTTATTTTCAAATGTTCGTTATTATCAGACAGGTCAATTATGGAATAATGTGGCCTCTTTTTCCAGGTAGAATGGTCCCTTCGAGCTAACTACAGCAATTTTGCTAATTTCTTTGTCCCATCCATCTGATGGTATTTCTCTTGGTTTCTTGGACTCCACTTGAACACCAGTTTTGCCGATTTTTCATCTTTTCTCCGAACAACATGGTCTAACCACTGTTACCTGAAGATGGTTGTTTTCTCCAAGATGTCTTCGAACATTGTGACTGATCTGCTGTCGACTGCTTTCTTCTTGCCCTGCAATGACGTATCTACAGCTATTTGTACTGTTCTAAGTTCGCATTTTCTAAATTCATCGAGTGTCCACGTTTCAAAGTTAAGGACATTAGTACTCTACAGAGTGAGTAAATAAAACTGAATTAAAGATTTTGTATATCATTTCAGTTCTTCTTCCTCCTAAGTTCAACCATTAGGTTAGAGTGTAACTTTCATATCTTCCAAGCATTTTCTTTCTTTGATCAACCGCTTCAAGTGGCAATAGGTATGCTTGCTTTTAACGCTGTCTATATATTTATCTGTATATATCTTTACGCCTCGTCAACGTCGAGGTCATTAGATGCGAGAAATGACTGAAAACAAGGAACGCGAAGGAAGCATCCCGACATTCGCCTGGAGTGATTTGGGGAAGCCATAGAGAACCCAAATTTGGACACCCAGAGGGGGACTCGAACCTCCGACCTCCCGAACGCGCAGTTAGGACGTTAACCGCTGACCCACCACGCTCGACCCCATATATTTTACTTTTAATTTGATGGTTGTATTTGTATACGCAGACGGAACAAAAAAATCTCGGTCATAAATATGTTATTTTTGCTAATGGATTAACGTTGTATATTATGACTGAAGGTTATTTAACACAGTATGTAATATTCACAACAGTTACTAGCTTTACTGATACGTATAATTTTTGTATTAGCTCGGTTACTCAAACGGGTGAGAATATTTTTATTAGTATAGCTCCATATTAAGAAATTTCTCAAATTTTGCAGTCTAAATGAAACAGAGGTAATATTCAGAAATATCATCTGTCTGGTAAAATCGAGGCAGCCGGGTGAGCGGTAACGCTCGGGTAAAAAAGTTCCATGTGGAATAAGTGTTCGGGGATAAAAAAAACCATTATGCTACAAATTTTGTGATAACATTGTCTTGCTAGCAGAACGGGCTGAGGATATTGAGAAGTTAATGAATGGCATGAACAAAATACTGAAGGAAGATTTTGGACTGTATGTAAATCAAAGCAAGATAAAAGTGATGAAATGTAGTAGAAATTATACGAATACAAGTAGATTAAATATAAAAATAGGATCGGATGCAATTGGAGAAGTAAGTGAATTCTGTTACTTTGGAAGCAAAATTACAACCGATGGCCGAAACAGGAATGGTGTTAAAAGAAGAATACCACTAGCAAACAGAGCCTTCATGAAAAAGAGAATCCTTGTAGTTTCAAATATTGATCTAAGAATCAGAAAGAACTTTTTAAAACTCTGTGTGTGGAGCACAGCACTTTATGGTAGCGAAACATGGACTTTAGGAATACCGGAAATAAAGAAAATTGAAGCATTTGAAATGTGGTGCTACAGAAGAATGCTGAAAATTAAGTCGACTGACAAAGTAAGGAATGAACGAGTTTTGTAAATGATGGGTGAAGAAAGAAGTTTGTGGAAGAAGCTTACAGAAAGATGAGACAGGCTGGTCGGTCATATTTTGAGACATGCTGGGGAATAGTTATTTTGCTGGAGGAGGGAACAGTTGAAAGTAGGAACTGTAGAGGAAGGCAGAGATTAGAATATGTGAAGCAGATAATTGAGGACGTGGGTTGTAAGGGGTATGTAGAGATGAAAAGGTTAGTACAGGATAGGAAGGGATAGAGGATTCCATCAAACCAATCAAAATACTGACGACAGCAAAAAGAAGAAGAAGAAGTTCGAGAGAACGCGGGTTGAAATGCTTTTACGGCCATCGTGATTTCAATTTTCAATGGTTACCATCGCCATCGCCATCACCATAAACAACCTGTGGGTGCTTACCGTCTCCATCTGCCTTGAGGTTACCGTCCGCCACTGCGCGATTGTCGATTTCGTATTGTCACTGTTATCGCAATACTAGCGATAATCGATATTTCACTCCCACAAGTGGAATCGATTGTAAATAAATATTCAACATGGTATTTTGAACATTAAAGATATAATTCTAACTGTTTTAGATTTTGTCGTCATATGCCGAAAACGTTGAGCTCAAATTCTAAGTGAGTAGTATCGCTTGTTAGAGCAATCCGTGCCGAATCCAAGGATACCGCACAAACCCTGGGTAAAGAATAAAGTTTATAGAAAACGACTTAAAACAGTGGGCAGCGGCAAAAAAATGACGTATTTGCTTACAATTTTAGATCAATTTTGTAAACATAACCTTGCCATTTTCTCCCGTTTCCCACTACAGGTCTCTTTCATAGAGTATGCTGTAAGCAGTGGATTGGATCTGTTGTGGCAGTCGAAGCTCTAGCATTACCTGGTAACGTCGTGCATCTGATTATGGAGATTGGAGCGGGAAATTGTGTCTCGTATTGGGTAATTTCTTGATCACACGCACGGAACCTGCAATTGACATTCGAGCGCTTGGAATATGCGTCTTTGATGGCATTTTCTCTTTGAAGACTCTCGGGGGAAAAACAGCTACTTCAAAGAACGAAAAGAGACCTCACGTTTCAAAGTTATTCCATCACCTCATTCAGAACAGTTACTTCTGCGCGTCCTATTCGTCAGTATTAGTGGCTGATCTTATACATTTACGTAAGGTAGGAAAGTAAACAAATGACGTCGCGTTTTTTTAAATAGCTATGGCGTGCCCAAGTTTCCATCCTGAATGACACATCACAGTAAAAGTTTATTACGACCTGCTGGAGTGACGTGATTCTTAAGGCTGATGCACACTAGAGATCAAGATGCAGTCAAGTCAGATCAGTTCACGAGCGAGGATTTCACCGGTACCATTCAAAATCACGGTCAAGTCGGTAAAGTCAGAGTTTTTATGTAATAAATAAAAAATTTGACCTTTATAAATTGTTTTATTATTGTTTAAATCTTACAGTGTTTACGTTCAGTTCAACAAAATAGCCGATTCTCACTATACAAAAGAGGACAATGAATCAGAGTTCTCAATATGTTCGACTTGATTCATATAATATAATTATTTTAAAAAAAATTGATTCTACTTGTTGCGCAATATTTTTATTTCCATACATTGAAGAGATTTTTTTTAACGATCTCTATTAATAGCGTAGTTTTATGAGATGAATCGCAATATTTTTATGAGTAAAAATCATACAATTTTCTGAAAAGATGTTCGCCGTGTGTGTTAACCTGACTATTGCACCTTCACACTAGCGGTCAACTCAGGAGCGCTCAGGTCTTGACCGTTGTTGATCCGTGCCAGCGCGATCTTCGGGTTCACTTGTTGACCTGCCTTGCCCTGGCCTGACCGGACCGTCCATTGAGAATGCTTTTACTGGGTAGCGCGTTTAGCGATTTTGATCTTTGGTCTGACCTGACTTGATCTTTGGTGTGAACTGGCCTTTGGGAGTGTAACAACTCGCGGCGTGTCCTTGAGCAACACTTCCTAACACGACAACGCGTTGTTTACATTTTCGCTAAACTGAGTGAATAAGTAGGGGTTGAAATGACTGAAAAAACTCTCTGTAACACTGTTATATGACTCTCTAGGCCAAACTAATATATTTCGGAAGTTTAGTGATAGAAGAAGCCAATAACAAGAAAATCGTGAATTCCGATCAAGTCTATTTGTTAGCTAGCCTAAATGTAGTAAAAACAGTGAAGTATTTAACCCTGAGTACTCAAATTATGGAGAAAATGAAGAATGGAGACAAAATAGAAGGCATGATAAGAGATGTAAAGAAACAGATCGAACTGAATTACAAGAAGATTCTAGCTGTCAATGACTCTGGAGGACACGTGCGATGAGCAGTTTTGTTGGCTAATATGGAACATCCATTTGTCTCTTGGTCAAGGGCTCCATAATCTCGTGACAGTGGAGGTATGAATAGAGTTCCACGCATTCAAACGCTGTAAAAAGAATGCAACCAGATTGTCAACAGTGTGAGATATAGAGATGGGTAGGTCCGGATGGATGCAGTTCCGCGGACCCGTATCACTTGCGCTAGGGATGGATGTACATCCCAGCGCTTGTCGGATTTGCTTCCAGCCGGACCTGTAACAGCGCCACAGTTCTCGCGTGGCCGGAGGTTGAACCACGGCCGGACCTGCAACGCGGAGCTGGAATGCAATTTTTCATTACAGTTTCGATTTGAAATCTACGTTCTGAAGAGTTTAATGTCATTTACTGTACGATTCGATTACAGTTCTGTTTAAAGATAAGATTATAAATGAAAAACTATTTCTTAATGGCTGACTACTAGTAGATAATTACAATAACTATTAAATGTCAATGGGTAGCTAAAACCCGGTAGTACTTTCTTATTGGTCAGGTTCATGCTTGTAAGGTGAGAAGTGTTTAACGTGCCAAATAAGAATGGACTTATAATTTAACTTGTGATTTTAATGCGTTGCAGTCTTATTAAACTTTTAACGTTCAGTTTAATTAATCACAAAGTCTCTAGAATTTTTAACTTTCTCAATTCTGATGGCTTAAGGACAAATTAGATAATACATTTAACATCTCTTTATTGCAGAAACACAGTTCGTAGAGTTTCCAAGGAACATTATACATATCTATACTAATATTATAAATGCGAAAGTAACTCTGTCTGTCTTTATATCTGTTTGTTACATTTACTGTGCTAAACGGATATTCAGATCGTGATGAAATTTGACATGGAGATGCCGTTTGACATTAGGATCGAGATGAGATACTATATTATGTATAGATAAGAACATATTGTCATTAAATTATGAAGACTATCTAACTGTGAAAGACAAATGCATAATATCTAAGTGTATTTGTAATGCGCAATACTATCCAACTATGATAAGATAGCGTAGTGGTAACGCGCTTGCTTTTAAAGTAATCTTCAGTATGGCTTTGGGTTCAAATCCCACTGCCTGCATATATTTTTATGAATTGTTTTTCATAGTGTGAGCCAAGCCTAGGATTTTATAGTAAGGATACCATGTTCTGGCAAGCCTTTGGCGGTAGAATAGTGCCCTAAGCGTTTTTTTATTTACGGTATACTGGTTCCACAGTTAGTTTTTGTGTGATCTAAACTAATAATATGGTATATGCGAAAGTGAGTTTCCATCTTTTTTTGCGTTTTGACGACTATATGTGTATACCGGTGACAAGGAAATACTTTGTATATTTAGGAACGAAATAGGATACTTCTTTTCCGATATTAAGTTTTAGTCATGAGACAGGTTCGAAGGTAGAATGGTATATCGATGGCGTTCCCGTTATATTATGCCGACTCAGTGTTGTTTGGGACATCTTAGATAATTTTCAGCTTTGTATATCCAATTCTAGCAATCAAATCCTAAATCCACGCGTACGATGTCGCGGGTAACAGCTAGTAATGTATATATAAAAATGATTATGTGGTATTATTGCGAGCGACTCTGCTGACCGCTTTTACGGCAATATTTTATAATCCAACATTGAAAAAAAAAAAAACTTACATCCAGCCGTTTCTAGAACGTCTAACAATGGCTCAAACAATCGGTTATTATTACTAAGAATTAAATCTTGCTGAAAAATACTTTAAACTAAATTGTAAATAAAATTGCTAAGAAATTAAAAGTTTTTGAAATTGCACAAAATAAAATAAAGATTTTGAAAGCACCAAAAACACGTTACGGTAGCTAGCAAAACATAAATATTACTGATTAATTAAAATGCATTGTATCGCACTCGATTTAGCACTCACGACAATGTTTTATTCACTCAATCAAAACAGTTTCACAAAGTATACAGAGGAAAACACTATACATAATATGAGAACAAATCTCACGTAATTTCTCGCTCACAATTTAAAATAAGTTATACTTGCAATTTTATCTTTTGTTCATTTATAATACACTGTTTCTTAAGCTGGTATATTGTGGAAAGGCAATAATTTTCTCAAAATGTTGAGTCTTGAATAATTTCATTTTTAGTAAAAAAAAAATAATAATAATTACAATGGATTTCGTTTTTTTTTAAAAAAATTTTAGTAATATTTAAATATTATTAAGATATGATTTCATTTTATTCTTAAAGAAGCCCACAGAAATTTTAGATGAACACGATATAACTCTTACTGCAGTTCTCCTTGGTCGGATTTGTATCCACCATATGCTCGATTGTAGGTTCGGACCCATACAGCTCCGCCGGACATGTATTGCTGGATGTAGATCCGTACACATCCAGTTCCGCCGTACACTCCACCCGCTCGATTGTAGATCCGGACCCATGCAGTTCCGCCGGACACGTATTTGGATGTAGGTCCCTACACATCCAGTTCCGCCGTACACTCCGCCCGCCCGATTGTAGATCCGGACCCATACAGGTCCGCGGACACGGAACCTGGATGCAGATCCGCAGCGCTGGATGTACATCCGGACCCGAATCCTTTAAAATCTCGGACCTGCCCATCTCTAGTGAGATATCCTTTGCCAGAGCTAGATGAAGATGCTGAAAAGATGGGAAAAGAGTTTATGGATTCCCTTGATAATGTCGTTCAATACTTTGAAAATGATTTAACGGAACCAGCATACACAGAAAGATTGGTTGAAGTAGTTGAAGAGAGCTCGCTGTCAGTACCAGGATCAAGTAGTATTATACACATTCCTTCTATCAAAACTGCAACACCAACTATTTGGCACAGATTTCCAGAGATGCTGGGAAGTTTAACCCACGGATGAAACCGTGACCTAATAAACAACGTTTTAGGAAAGATTGGACAAGATGAGATAAAGATTAAACATGTCGTTTATAAGTACAATGAGTGTGACTCTTCTGTTGCGTTCTGAAATAATTGACATCCTGAATTGTGTCTTAGACGACAAATTATTGATTACGCGCTTAAGCGCAACATGGTGGCAAACATTAATAAACGATTCGCTGCCACAAGAGCGATCGCAGCAGCATCACCTTTGGATTACCCCAATATAGGTCTCAAAGATACATATTTAGGGTCAATTCAAAAAATTAGAACATTTTTTTTCTTGCCATATATATCAAGGAAGTAATCAGTGCCCTTGATAAGCCATAAATAAGTGAAGGTAGGGACCCTATTGCTTCTATAAACTCCACCAATTGCTGCACAAACATTGATGAAACATGGTGTATATACCGATAATGACTATCCGAGCGATCAAGAATGTTGGAGATATTTAGTTTCATTCGATACATCAAGTCCTAAGGATGAAAATCTTTTAACCTATCGGAACAGCAAATAATAATAATAATAATAATAATGCCTCGTTTTTTCCGTTTTTGTCAAGGCTTTTCTTTGTGTGCCTGTAAAAAGCACACCGAAGGAGAGTGTATCTGCTGTGTCTAGGTTAGTCATTTCTGCGAAAATGCGTAGACTAACCTCAGATCACCTAAATGAAATTATCTTTATTCACGATAACTACAATGTAAAAATCTGCGAAATTTTAAATATGTAAGTTAAACATTATTTATTATAAAACCCATAGTTTTCAGTGGTCCGGAATTGGAATATAGTGGACATTCGAATCCAAAAAATTGCTTTAGATAGCATTTGCTATGCTGGTCAAAAATTGTTATGTTCAATTTTTTATAGAAATGAATGCTTCACACTTAAAATAAAAAAAAATGTATGGGTGGAAATCTATTTTTTTTTTCACGGCCCTATATCAAAGTGTCAAAGTCAAACCTTATGCAATCATAAGTACCTATCCTACTTAATATTACAACATAAAAATTTCTTGGGTATCCTTGCCGCTTTGACTCCACGCGAACTCTCTTGGGAAGATGAAATGGGATGGTATCCCGTTGCCTTGCCCTTTGTGCGTTCGTATGTATTTTTGTAATTGTCCATTAGTGTGGTAGTGTATATGTTCCGTGTAAACTGTTGTTTGTATTGCACGGAATGAGATATGAAGAAGGGAGAGAGCGAATCCCGGTGCCGGTCAATACAGGCCTACTCTTCCGAAAGAGACCAGGAGGACCGCCAGGCTTAACGTCCTATCCGACGAACGAATCACCATCAGCAGTATCGTATACAGTCACTCCATACGCCCTCAGAAGAGGTTTGGGATTTAACCTAGAATTTCGTTGCTCAATCTGGTGATTAGGAATTACGTGTTAACCAAGTACTGATGATGCAAATTTCCTGCATCACCAAGATTCGAACCAGCGAACCCCGTGTCAGTGCCGGACATTACTACGGTCCGCAACCAACTGAACGACTGCGTGGAGCCACTTGTAAACAAATATTCATTATTAGCGATTTCACCACATGGGCAGATGAGATGGTTATAACTGAAATCGTGTATCAAAGACCCGAGCTGAATCCCTTACACCTCTGCAGTGGGTATGGAGTGACGGCATAATTATGACACTTTTGATCGTAATTCACCCATCGAAAAAGAGTCTTAATACTTCTCGTCGGTGCTGTTGGGAAATAAGACCTGAATGGGCGAGCACCGGGTGTTAAACTCTCAGTTTTTCATCTCTGTGCGCACAATAGAAAAGACAATGTATTTAATAACTGTCATCAAACTCCAACAGACACGTAAGACATTCAACCCTACAGAGGGAAATAACTGAGCATCCCGCCATTTTATCCAGGCCAAAAATGAGCCGAATTCGGCTTCTTTACCATTTCAGAACTCCGTTCCGAAGAGAAACGGGGCGCCATTGCTGACGCTGCGCTGTCTATCCGCGTATAACAGGTATCTACACTGTAAACGAAATAAGATGTAAATCTCTCATTTGTATGTTATGTATTTACTGTCCCAGAAGCCGAAAGAGCACTCTGCTCTTGTATTCTGGAGAAAGTGGGATTGAACCTCGTCCAGTCATCCAGATTTCCGTTTCACACTCCAGGCGAATGACGGGATGATTCCTTTAAAAGGCCATGGAAAAATTTCTTCCCGTTCCTTGCCCCCAGTGCTTTTCCGCCTATAATCTCCTCGACGTCAGCGAGGAATAAAACCATAAAAAAGGACAGTATCCTTTCGATAATCTCTTTCAAGTTGTTATCGAGGCAAAATATACAGAATGGTTTCATTTCTCACGCCAAAAAACCTTTTAATGGAATCTCACTGAAGGAATTACATTGATTAGCCAAAACATGATGACCACCTGCTTATTAGTGTGTTGGTCCATATTTGGAACGCAATACAGCAACTATTCGGCGTGGTATGGGGTTCTCATTAGCTTTCCGGAGTTGTCGGGCACCAGATGTCAACGCACAGGTCACGCAATTCCTTAATTTACGGTCCGGTGGTTTGGGGGCGCGGCAGCTGGGAACGAGCATCTCGGAAACGGCGAGGCTAGTCGGCTGTTCGCATGCTTCTGTAGTGAGCATCTATACAGAGTGGTTGAGGGACGGTGAAACCACGACTGGGCTACAAGGCGGTGGACGTCCACGCCTTATCACAGAACGTGGTCGTAGGAGGCTTGCCCGCTCTGTAAAGCGGGATAGGCGGCGATCTGTGGCAGATCTGACAGCAGAGTGCAATGCTGGTGCAGGCACAAGTGTTTCGGAGTACAGATCGTTGCCTCTTCCGCTTTACAGAGTGGGCAAGCCTGCGAATGTAGAGACTTTCCCGGTGAATTGATGCTATGTAATCTTAGCGTATACCAGTAATATGGAGTCGTGAAAACACAACGCTTCAACAACTGGCCGTGCTATCTTCGTCAGGTGTTTTTTTTCAGACTCTAGTCGGTAGGACACAAGTGAAGATAACATCAAATTATAACGTGTTTGCTTTTGCTAATAAGTGAAATTGCGAATATCTTTATAAAAATTTGTTAATGAAGACCATTTAGCTCATTAAAGGATGCTGGCACAAACGACGAAATTGCATTATCTTCAATGCAATACATTTTTCGTCTTATCCCGGGTGGTTATGATTAAACTTTCCCTATTTAACAGGTTATAACACGGAAACTAATTACCATACGGGTACCAAACTTGGTAACATTAACACAATTGTAAATAAAAACACCGTCTATTAGCAACTGGTTTTATTGATGTAAGCTCAGACGCGTTTCGCCCTTGTGGAATGGGGCATCGTCAGTGACTGTGGATGTATACAGGGTGTTACAAAAAGGTACGACCAAACTTTCAGGAAACATTCCTCACACACAAACAAAGAAAATATGTTATGTGGACATGTGTCCGGAAACGCTTACTTTCCATGTTAGAGCTCATATTGTGGATGGCTGTGATACAATACGCCATTCTCCAGGGCTGCATAAGCGCATCAGGGATTCCATGCGATGGATGGTGGATGCATGTATCCTCGCTAGCGGAGGACATTTTGAACATTCCCTGTAACAAAGTGTTTGAAGTCACGCTGGTACGTTCTGTTGCTGTGTGTTTCCATTCCATGTTTAATGTGATTTGTAGAGAAGTAATAAAATGAGCTCTAACATGGAAAGTAAGCGTTTCCGGACACATGTCCACATAACATATTTTCTTTGTTTGTGTGTGAGGAATGTTTCCTGAAAGTTTGGCTGTACCTTTTTGTAACACCCTGTATACATGATGGTGTTAACAAAATTACAATATTAATATACAAAACTAATATTGTAATTTTGTTAACACCATCATGTATATACATCCACAGTCACTGACGATGCCCCATTCCACAAGGGTGAAACGCGTCTGAGCTTACATCAATAAAACCAGTTACTAATAGACGGTGTTTTTATTTACAATTGTGTAATAAGCAACTGCGGAAGGATGGCCAATATACCATATATTGCTAGCATTAATGTCCAGAGTATGGGTTGCATGATTTCCATGCGTCACAGCAACACCGTCCAGTTCCAACTATGGCCACCAGGTGCCGTGATCAGTCGTGAAGCTCAACTACTTCTCTGAAACTCATTTGGAAACGATCGAATTATCAGCCGATCGCTTCCAAATGCTTTGCCGGCACGATCACCTAGCCTTACTCCCTGTGATTTCTGGTTGTGGGGCTACCTGAAGGACAGGGTTTACCAGGGGAACATTCACACATGTGCTGATCTGAAGCGCAGCATATCAAGAGAGGTAGCCAGCATACCTACGGCATGCTTCGTTCTGCTGTGCAGAATACAATCCTGCGTTTTCAGACTCTTCTGGACAATGATGGGCGCCATATTGAGCCCCTTTTGTAGCAGTAATGATATCGGTATGTAATGGTATGATGTACCGTAGCAGCACATTAAAAGTGTTTCAATTGAATTAATTCTGCATTATTTCTCTTCCCCATGTTCTTGAGATTAATGCTACCAAGTTTGGTACTCGTACGATAATTAGTTTCCGTGTTATAACGTGTTAAATAGAGAAACTTTATTTATAACCACCCTGTATATTCCTATGCTGCGAGTCGGTATGCCTGCAGCGAGGGTTAGTGTTATAAGATCTTTGTTCTGGGGATACCATTAATGGATGAACAAACTGGAGCTAACTGTATGTGTAGTCCGTTCTGTTTTTACCAAGACACAAAAAGGTATGTTAGCTTGTAGTGAGAATTTTTTTCCGGCGTATGGCTCACAAAAATTTCTCTCGGGTATTCTGCCGGACAAGTTCTTCTGTCCACAACGTTTCGGCAGGTGGAACCACGTTACTTTGACAGGACTTCCGATTTGACTTAGTTGTTTGCGGCACGCTGAGGGTGTCCAGCGGCGACACGGAGTTATCAAGTTCGAGTCCCGATGGTGGAAGAAATTTCATCATCAGGAGTCGGTCGCTCTGCGCACCAAATTCACGAGTAAATCCCCAAACCTCTACGCAGTGAGTATGGAGTGAGGGCATAGAGCACTGTTAATAACAATTCATCCGTCGGATGGGGTACCGCCCAGTGTCTTTTGATAGTGGTAGCGTTGTTATACAGGGTGGGGCATTTAATATGTTTTCTGGAAATATTTCGGAAAGAAAGCATTTTAACAAACAATAACCTATATAAAAAATAATCGTACAGTAGGGGGCTACAATTATGTGATATTGGTTTTTTCACAGGTGGAGCTGTTGTCGTTACAACAAGGTCAACTTAATTCTTTTAAATGGGAACCCCTATTTTTTTTTTTGAAGATTCCGATTCCTCATGAAAAAATAAAAATAGTTTGCTTAACTCACTTTTCTGTTAGCCTCACAGATGGCGCTGTAATCGCGAAAAATGAATATTCGCGTTTTTTGTGTATAATTTTAATTATTGTTTAAATAATTACATGTAATTTTCATTCTGTAAACATGGAAGGTAATTTTAAAGGATAATGACGAAATTGATTTTTTAAATGCTTTTTCTTACTTATTTGCAGCCATGTCTACAGCAGGTGCTCAATAAGGTGACCATTTACTTCCAGACATTTTCTGACACACTTCGAGCTGTTCAGGCATCATTTCTGCAAAAAGTCATAAAATGTCTGGAAGTAAATGGTCACCTTTTTGAGCACCTGCTGTAGACATGGCTGCAAATAAGTAAGAAAAAGCATTTAAAAAATCAATTTCGTCATTATCCTTTAAAATTACCTTCCATGTTAACAGAATGAAAACTACATGTAATTATTTAAACAATAATTAAAATTATACACAAAAACGCGAATATTCATTTTTCGCGATTACAGCGCCATCTGTGAGGCTAACAGAAAAGTGAGTTAAGCAAACAATTTTTTTTTTCATGAGGAATCGGAATCTTCAAAAAAAAAAATAGGGGTTCCCATTTAAAAGAATTAAGTTGACCTTGTTGTAACGACAACAGCTCCACCTGTGAAAAAACCAATATCACATAATTGTAGCCCCCTACTGTACGATTATTTTTTATATAGGTTATTGTTTGTTAAAATGCTTTCTTTCCGAAATATTTCCAGAAAACATATTAAATGCCCCACCCTGTATATACCCCAAAATTTAATTTAGTCTCTAAGCTCTGAGCCTGTTAAAACTTCGTTTAAATCTGCTAAGTAGATTTGTGTTATGGCGAAGTAAATAGAAAGGAAAAAAAAGCGGCAAAGATTTTGTAAATAATGCCCGTGGCAGGCTCTAAACATTGTATTCTGAACGTTTTCCCATAAATTTCTTCAACTTACTGGTACTGCTCCTTTCCGTTTGACATCCACCAGGCTGAAAAATGTAACGAGGAAAATCACAATCCACTGTGTGCAGAAAAAAAAGCTATGTTGAGAGGAGCTGGGTCTGAGATGAAGATGGCGAGACGTGAGCCCAGATTCAGTTCTCCGGGGAAGCCTCTGTTTTTTGTCGCTCCGCTGTGGGATTTAACGGCTCATTGACAGTCTGGTAATTACAGCCGGAAGAGAATTGTTACCAGGGCCGGGAGGGGAAACGTGGACGGGCTGTTGAGGTTGTCCCAAGAACTCGTGGCCCGACCAGTCGAAAGGAATAAAATCAGCGTTTCAACTCTACAGGTATTTCTACGATACTCTCCAAAATTACAACATAGTCGAACGGACATTTACTTCCTTATAGGTGCAACAAGCTGTTGAGCTACAAGGTGACATCAAAAAATAACATTACAAAGCCTGCAGTGAGACGTGTACATGTTATTTCTTACAACCAATACAGGTAACAAACTGATAGTAAATACATTAAGTTATTTTTAATTTAGTCTCCATATCGCTTTAGGCTCTTGTCGCTTCGTGGGATAATTTTGAATATTCCCTCTTGACAAAAGTCATGTCCTTGTTTATTCAGCTACTTTGTCGCGAAGTGTTTCACCTCCTCGTCTCAAGCAAATCGTCGGCGTCCTAGGTGCTCCTTCAAGTGAGGAAAAAGGTGAAAGTCGCTTGGAGCGAGATCCGGGCTATAAGGAGGGTGGGTGATGATTTTTTTTATTTATAGCTTTACGCCTCGTTAATGTCGAGGTCATTATAAGCGGGATTGGACAGGGGACAAGGAACGGGAAGGAATTCGGCAACGCTCTTTTGAAGGAAGCATTCCGGCTTTCGCCTGGAGTGATTTGGGAAAACCGTGAAAAACCACTCACCCACCAATCTTGGTGTGGTCGATGATCCTCGTCGGTGACGTTTTCTCTACCGGTCGAAAACTTTCGACACCATTCTGCGACACACTGAAGAGATATTAAAATCTCTTCGGTTACACGTTTCGCCTACAGAAATCGAATAACTGAAAGGATTTCTTCGCGAGAAAACGAGTCGCCATTTGTGTTTACCTACAACTAGCGCTGTAGTTGGCAGGTACCTGAAACTCTGCACAGTTTAAGCCGCATGTCTTAGAATTATCACGCACATTACTCTGTAACGGACGACACTGCAGCAATATCGACCTTGAACCTCAGTTTCTTATCACCTCTTGTATATGTTTGATCTGCAACGGAGGAAAAAAAATTCCTGAGACGGCAAAACATTTCTGTAAAAAAGAGATGTGAAGAAAGGAAATTCATGCAGATATGTTAGGGAATATTGCGGAAGGGTGCTCCTCCCTACAGCATATTTAAAAAATGGCCATATGTCTTTAAATGCGGAACAACAAGCAGGGCTGGTGCTACGATTCTCGGGCCCCGGGTAAGCGATCTTAGGCCCTCTTCCTCCCCCCTCCCCGAAACTAGTTTTACTTTACACTTTGGTTTTTTGGATAACTCAAAAAAATTTAATACACCCCCTCCTAACGCCGGCCCTGACAACAAGCAATGAAGACGACCCCCCTACACTTGCGGAAATATCATGGGATACTATCAATCAAGGAAACGTGTGCGTGGTTCATAAGGTAGACCAATTAGACAGAATACTAATAGTTGAAAAGATTGAGGAGATATTAATCGTTCCAGTAGTGGCACTAGATCGCATTCTGACACAGTTACTGAGAAAGGTTTCTGTTGTCTGCGTGCCGAAACTGTTGATGCAAAAGAAGAGGCAGGAGTCTGCGGAATATCCACCCCTCTGAGAGCAGTCGAGTGGACTATGGACAAAGTACAACTCCCTGACTCTACCAAACCAACAGTAGGTACAATGAAAGGGAAAATGATGGCATCCGTTTATTGATATTCCGAGGGCATACTGCTTCTAGAGTGAAATCATCACGAAAGTATATTGCGCTAACCTGTTGAATCCGCTGTGACCACCTAACAAGGAATATAAAGGATGCAATTGTGAATCAATTTTAATTTTTGGGTAAGAGTGTCAGGGATTGAAACAAACTACCACACGATGTGATGAATAACTTGCCAAAAACGCTGAAGGAACGGAAATTCGTAAATCGCAAAAATAGTTTGGGAGAGGAATTTAATACTCTAAATATATAAGATAATTTAAAAAATAAATAAAAAGGGATTATTAGATGACTAAGAGTGTGCACCATTGAAATTAATTTATTAATATGGTGCTGTTTCATCAAGACAATGCTCCCCCTCATAACTCACCGATTGTCATCGCTGCAGTTCGGGACTTTGGGTTTCAGTTGCTGTCGCAACTCCCATATTCGGCCGATAGCTTAAAAATTCAGCGCGAGGTGGATGTTATTTTGGCATCGTGCGATCAATGGCAAGTTACACTAAATTTCAAAAGGTACGAGACGACTAACAAAAAGAATCTGTTTTTTCAGAAGTACAAAGTAGACAGTTCAATTATTGATTTGGTAGATTCCCTGAAGTATTTGGGCGTAACAGTGCAAAGTAACTTGAAATGGGACTCGCACATTGATTCGGTCGTAAGTAGAGCTAATTCTAGGCTGCGATTCAAAGGTCGAATCCTGAAAACTTGTAATTCACAAAGGAGATAACGTAAAAACTATTGTGCGTCCACATTTGGACTACTGTTGTGTCGTTTGGGGTTTATTGACAATATAGAGAAAGTATAGAGAAGAGCCTCTCGATTCGGGATTGCTTGCCTCAGCCCTTACGAAAGCGTCACTGAATTGATTCATAGATTGGGCTGGGATTGTCTGGCAGACAAACGACGTAGGGTTTGTTTGAATTAATTGGTAAACATGCGTTCACCCACTTTCATTTAAGAGTGTGACGAGAAACTTCGTGCACCAACCTATTTGGAGCCTCTTCTACTGTAGATGTTACGTCGGGAGTTCATCAAGGAAGCGAATAACTAACAAAAAGAAACAGTTTGTTCACGACTAAATAGTTACCAATTCAGTTGTTGGCACGGTTGATCCCCTGAAGTATTTTGGCGTAATAGTACACAAAAAAAAAAAATAAAAAAAAAAAAAATAAAAAAAAAAAAAATGGAATGGGACTTGCACATAACTTCCGTCGTAGGTAAAGCTAATTCTATATTGCGATTCAAAGGTCTTATTTAAAATAATTGTGACGCTCATACACAATAAATAGCCTACAAATCTCTCGTGCGTTCACATCTCGGTTACTGTTGCTCAGTTTGGGATCCGTATCGCAAGGGATTGATTGACACGTTAGAGAAAATACAGAGGAGAGCCGCTCGATTCGTGACTGCTTGCTAAAGCCCTTACGAAAGAATCACAGAATTGATTTGGAGGTTGACTGTGATAGTTTGGCAGACGGCGTGGTTTTCGTTTGAATTTATTGGTGAATATGCGAAATTCTTTGATTTACGAGAGCAATATAATACTTCTTTCGCCAACCTATTTAGGTCGCAATTACAGGAGGGATAAGATTAGAGAAATAAGATGCCTTACTGGTGATTTAATGTATTCTGTCTTTCCTCGTTCTATTCGGAATGGGAATGCACATAATTAAAATGGGTTCTTATCACCTTCTTCCACCTACAATATATGTGAACTGCAGAGTATGGATGTAGATGTAGAATGTTTATATGAATTCTTTCTTCCCTCTTGCCATTCGGGACTGGAATGCACAGAGTAGAAATTAGTTTTGGTGCAAAGTAGTCTATGCCACCCACAATTTTGTGAATTGCAGAGTAGGTGTAGATCAGGGGTCCCTAAAGTGGTCGATACCGACCCCTTGGGGTCGATAAGAGATCTCCCGGGGTCGATTAATACAGGGGGGTCAAAAGGGGGTCGATTAATACTAAAGAGGATCAATTAAACTGTACAGGAAAAAAATAGGAATGTTGTACTAAAATTCAGGTCAATAAATAAAAGTAAAGCTCATCCTCTCGTCTGTTTGCGAAGCCATGTGAAGTAAATGATGAAACTTTCAACCAACTACTTTTGCTCACTGAGGTAAGGTGGTTGTCAAGAGGTGATAGTTGCAGAGACTCATCTGAAGAGTGCGTTAGCAAGGTGGATTCATCGTTATGTGACAAGTTAAAACAGTGCAACAACCATCTGTTCTTTTTGGCAGGTCTTTATTTGAAACTTATTCCATCTATCCATGGTTTTGTTCCTATTTTTTGAGATTGTAATAATAGTGGAAAGTATCTCATTTTTCTGTTAGTGTTATTGGATGGATTTTATAAATTATTTCGCTGAGTTGTTTTGCAGGCCTCCTTATTGCTTAGCATCAGAAATGCCAAAAATGATTTAATGTTTTAATTAAATACTTGTAGTGGTCGATAAGAAGGCAAATATCGTAACAAGGGGTCGACGGGGTAAAAAGTTTGGCGGCCCCCGGTGTAGATATTCATGGCACCGGTCAAAACTTTTTGTCTGGCTCCCATAGTATTGTCTTATGCGCTGCCACATTATTTTCTGACGGTAGGTTATTGGAGGACCGAAGTATTTATATGATCTTATTTGTAAAGCTCTGTTTGGCTGTGAGGTTGGGCTGTTGTGACTTGAGCTCTGTGTTGTGGCGTGACGTCTTGGAGCCGCTCAGTTAAGAGTCGTTACGGAGTAGCTCGTTAACTGTAAGACTTCCTCCCCCTCCGATTTGATTTTCTCCTACTCGCTGCACCAATTTAATAATTGATCCCGGTTATGGATGCAGCTGTCCTTTTTTCTGGTCGTAATTCCCTACCGCCTTAACCTCTCCACTTGTTACGGCGGTCCTCTCGGGACTTGGTTCGGAAGCAGCGATACTTCTGACTGGGAGCTGAAATCCAGCCGCCGACGTAGCGATCATCCTCATTAAGATTTTCTTTGATATTTTGGCTGAAACCTGATTCTGTTCCAAACGGCGCACATTTGACACACAATATCCAAAAGCAGAATAGCACTACCTAAAAGACTCTTCATGAAAAACATAAATCTTTTAGTCTCGAATATTGATCTAGGACTCAGAAAGAACTTTTTAAAAATGTGTGAAGCACCGCACTTTATGGCAGCGAAGCATGGATTTAAGGAATACCAGACAGAAGGAAAATTGAAGCATTTGAAAAGTGGTGCTACAGAAGGATGCTAAAAATTAAGTGGACGGATAAAGTACGAAACTTTTTTTTAACTGCTTAACGTCTCTTAACAGCGAGGTCTTTAGAGATGGGAGAGGATGGGGGGGGGGGGGGGGCAAGGAATGGGAAGGAATTCGGCCATGGCCTTTTGAAGGAAGCATCCCGGCATTTGCCTGGAGTGATTTGGGAAACCATGGAAAACCCAAATCTGGATGCCCGGACGGGGATTCGAACCGGCGTCATCCCGAATGCGAGGCCAGAACACTAACCGTTACACCACCACGCTCAGTGAAGTACGAAACGAACGAGTTTTGGAAATGATGGACGAGGAAAGAAGTTTGTGGAACAGTCTTACAGAAAACAGAGACAATGATGGTAGGTCATATTTTGAGACATGCAGTATTGGTTAATTTGCTATTGAAGCGAACAGTCAAAGGTAAGAACTGCAGAGGAAGACAGAGATTAGAATATATGAAGCAGATAATTGAGGATGTGGGTTGTAAGGGATATGCTGACATGGATTGCATCAAACCAGTCAAATATTGGAGTTGGAGAGGGTGCAAAGAAGGGCTGCTAGATTTGTTTCTGGAAATTATCGCAGAATGCAATCAGTGACGGCTATGATAAAGGAGCTGGAATGGGATTCATTGCACGACAGGAGGAGGATGAGGAGGGACATGGGAGTGTACAGGGCATATACTGGTGATGAGGCATGGAAAGATATTGCAATAGGTATGAAAAGTAGTGCATGGAAGGGTAAAGATGACCATGACCACAAGCTGGCACTCGATTTCAGGCACAAGGGTGTGGGAAGATTCTCTTTTTTAGGTAAGGGTGTCAGGGATTGGAATGAGTTACCAAGAGAAATGATGAATAATTTACCGAAAACTTTGAAAGAATTTAAAATAAAATTTGTAGAGGGCAAATGTAGGTGGGTGCAGGATAGGGGGAAGATGGGTGTGTAGGGAAATTGCCATTTGGAGCCTGTGCTCCATTGCAATTAAATGAAATTAAATTAAAGAAATTAAATTAAACACGGTATTGATTATTCACAGAGGCATGTCAACAGAAAATAGTGACTAAATTGTTTCAAGACAACACTCCACTAATCATTCTTTCCAGCCACACCAAGTGAATGCTGAAATAAAGTTTTAAAAGAAATAAAAAGTGACTTAAAACAACAAGTTAAATAAAAATGAATTAGAAATATAATTAATAGTGAATTCTAAATACACCTATTTCATATACAAACGATTGTAATTCTTTATAAATACTTACCTTCAAACAAAACATTAAAGCTTTGACCTCCTGCTGCAACTTTCTGTTTACATCGTATATAAAATGAATATATCTTACCTAACCTTCCGGACATGGAGGCTAGTGAATTTTAGTTTGTATTGCAGGTGTACGGTAATGACTTCAATCAACATTCATACTCCCCAACCACAGTTTACTGCGACCTTATATTCAAGGGTTATACATTCTCATCGTTGAGCAACAATGTTGCTACTTTTTGGTATATATGCACTGAAATATTACAGTACACTCATAATTCAAAGGATTGAACTGCGCATGCATGAACATTGTTTTGAGGAGCATTTAAGGAATTTCGGTGTTAAAACCGTTTCGGAAATAGGTTACTTTCTTTGCACATGTTTGATTATTATTAATTTTTTTTTTAACATGGTGCGGGTCCCTAGGCTACAGCCTAGGTAGCCTATGCCTAAATGTGGCCCCGTTTGGATGATATATATTTACATTGGATTACAAAGGGCCAAATTACCTTGAGACGCATACATATTTTAACTGACATTCAAAAATCACAAAAAAGCACAAGGAATCACTTTGGTGAAATGAGTATATGAAGCTGTATCAAGGGATAGCAGAGCTTGAGAATGGTTTCGAGATGGAACACAAAACAAAAGAGGTTAATGGAAATGATTAGCAAAAGTCTCAGAATAAATGCCTAAAATAGCAAAGGTAAATTCTTGGGATGAATTCACAGAGAAAATGAAGACAATTTACAAAGGAAATAAGAAAATACTGGTTATGGTGGCAAGAAACAAAACAAAACCTAAATATTTGCTGACCGAAGTAGACACATCATGTGCAGTGGAAAGATGAAGAATTATTGAGATCATGGAAAGAATTCTTAATAGACCTGTTGGAAGAAATGGAAGAAAATCTGGGAAGAATGAAGAAATTATTACAGAACACTGGAATGAAGCAACTGCTTTAGGAAATAAAATGGAAGAATTTAACATTACAGCAGTAAAAGAAATACCAAACGGGAAATCACTGACAGTGAAAATGGTAATGCCATCAGGAGCAATGGCAATGAAATGGGTATATAGAGTTATAAGGGCAGTTTGGAAATAAAGGAAAATACCAGAGGACTAGAAGGAGGGAATCATAGTCTCTATTCATAAGAAAAGGAGTAGATCAAAAATTGAGAACTACAGAGATATTATTTTGCTGAGCCTCTCCTGAAAATATATATGTCTATATAAAGACTTATCCTAAGTAAAATCAAACAAAAACAGAGGATGCATCTAGGTAGGAACAGTATGAATTAGGATCAATGGCAAACATATTTTTACTCTTAGGCAAATCATCGAGAACGGTGAAAATTTGGCAAGGACACAATAATGGCTTTTGCTGACATAGAAAAGGCCTATGGTTATGTACTAAGGGAAAGTGTGTGGTTAAGTTTGCAGTAGAGGGGAATAAATGTTGGAATTTGGATCTAATAAGGAACCTTTAAGAGAAGTGCTAGAACTGAGTGCAGACAGTTTTATATATATCTATTATCTTGCCTAAACAGTTTAGCAGCCAGCCTATTACGCATAATTCATATAGAAAATATGTTTTATAATAATTTTCATAATAGGCCTAGTAAAGAACTTTTCAGCTCAAAACATAGCCTTGTTATATATCCATTATCTTGCCAAAACCATTTAGAAGGGGGGCGAATTTCATATAGTTGTATAGGAAAGAATTTTTATAAGTATTTTCCTAACAATAAAGCACTTTTTAAACTGATTCTAAACCATTTTGATAAAAGACATTCAAACAAGTTTGTTTTTCAGACATCTTGCTGCATTCATTTCCATTAAGAAACCATAGAATGACAATCATTTTAAGGTGTATTTTGTATGCTCCTAAAATTCTATTTAAGGAGGCATTTTAGAAATAAAGAATTTCAATTTTTTAAATAAAAGTGCTAGAAACGTAAAAGTAGGCTTAAACGATAGAGAAAAATCCATTTAATAATAATAATATAACAGTTTAGCAGTAATTCCAGATTTAAATAGAGAAACAGAATTTTTGTATCGAAGCTTGATGACATCACCATGTGTGACTTTTAAGAATTAACAGCTCTTAAATGAGGATAAATAAGAGAAAATTTGTAATAACTTGAAAGATTGGGAATAAATCAGACTATACAATAGAAAAGTTTCAGGTAAATCCAAGAAAAAATATGGTACCATGAGAATATGGGATTTTTGTAATTCACAAGAGAAGACTACTTCACCTCAGGAATACCCCTTTATTCTGTAATGCATCAGCAAAAGATTAGCCAAGGCTATAAAAAGCCAACCAGCATTCCCTAGAAGGAGCAGTACATGTCAAATCCCGTGGTAAAATTCAAAATATAATTACTCAAAGTTTAACTATCTTGTCTCGGAACAAGTTCGTGGAGTTTATATTCACTTTAAGGAAACTTTGAGCTAAACTCAATGAAAGAAGTTTTACACTGGTTTAAGAAGTCATTAGTGGCAGTGGTTAAAACTATCATTAGGCTCACTCTGAACTTTGTGGTGCAAATATAAGTAAGTTTGTTTGCCAGAGTGAATGCTTCCTTACAGTGTTGTGCCTTGGAGGATAATCTGCATCTTCATATGTGATTTCGAAGTTCGATATTGCCTTAAATGTTTTCAACAGCTTAATTTGATACCAGTGTTAACTTCATCAAACTTTCAGATTTAAAATTCGTAACTACAGTGACTTGTTTTCTTTCATGTATGACAGGATAAATTTATAGCTTGGCAGCTAATTTTAAGAACTCTAGCGTCTTTGAGAAAAGGTGTCAATACTACAGGCATCACGATCAAGTTAATGCAAATGTTGCATAACCCCACAGGATTTTTTTTTATTACAACAGATAGACACTCTGAATGGTTTAATTTAATTTGTTTGTGATGAAAAGCACACTTTGATGGCAATTTCCCTACACAAGCATTTTCACATTTCCTATACCATCCACTTTTGCCCTCTATCAATTTCAACTTTAAAGTTGATTCAGCATTTTGGTAAATTATTCTTCATTTCTATTAGTAATTTATACTCGTTATTTATGAAGGAAAATCTTCCCACACCCTTATGCCTAAAATCAAGATGGGAAGTTAGGCATAGCACCTGTTTTACTTAATGTGGTTTTAGACAAAGTTAAAGGTAATGGTATACCAGTGGTGGATCTAGTAATTTTCCAAGCCAGGGCAAAAACGTGAGATTACCGTCACTTCACACATGAATTTCCCACCTGGGGCAGTCTAGTGCGGTCTAGTGTGGCTCGACCTTGATGAGGTCCCGTCCCGTCTCACTCCGTTACAAGAGAGCGTGGGAACTGCGGCATGAGTTGACAGTAGTATACAGCCTTAACAGTTCTTCGATGAAGCATAAAATCTGCGACCACCAGGGCCGCCGTAAGCGGGCGTGCAAGGCGTGCACCGCAAGAATTTATTCATGGATGACTAGTGGGCGTGCCAACTTTCGTGGTGGGCTGTGGGGGTTTGTTCCAAAGCTTTCGTTTTTGAAAAAAATTGACTTTTTAAGTTTTTTAAATAGATTTAATGATGTTGATTTGCACCTTCAAGGAGCTAATAAAACTCTTATAGGTTACCAAAATGTTCTGTGTGTCATTATTTATTGAAAACGTTTAACTACTGCGTTACAATCTATTGAGAAGGAAATTTCAACAGTTTCCTGAATTATTATATATAAACGATAATCAGAGGATATT
This sequence comes from Vandiemenella viatica, assembly GCA_031002005.1. NCBI lineage: Eukaryota > Metazoa > Arthropoda > Insecta > Orthoptera > Morabidae > Vandiemenella > Vandiemenella viatica. Next base: position 67,667,059 of record CM061918.1, read on the forward strand.
GACAGGTTCAGTACCCACCTCAACAATCTTTAGACATAACAAAGCGATTTGAAGATATTTTGAAATTCGAGGTGTATGACTGGATGAAAAATCCTTCTACCGCAAATATTGAAGAAGCTGTTACAACTTGACAGGAAGAAGGTTTAGAAATCGTATATGACGCAGAAAGTAAACATAAATTCGACAGTGATGGATATAAAAACCTGTGGCAAAATAAAAAAACAACATGTCATATCAAAATGTATGACAACTGATATTCAGTTTAATGAAACCTTTTCTTTCATATCTCATGTAATCAGGCATTTGTGCTGTTAATCATATTATAGCCAAAAAAAGAAACCGAAAGAGGAGACCTTCATTTATTCTTTGCAAAATTGACCAAGATATCCAATTTTTATTTTAGCAGCATCTGCCTTAGGAATCTCATTAATAAATCAAATAATAAAATCTAATTTCACCAAACTTCGTGCTTTTATATACGCAAAGTATAAATAAAAATACAGATTTAACTACAGTGAGTGGTTTTATAAAGACTTACCTGCCAAACGTAGCGAAAGTCAGACAAAGTATTTGGCAAATTATTATTATGGGCTTTAACTCGCTCTACGTCTGCTTCATAAGTTATACATTGATACAAAAGTGGGCGATAGGTAATAAGGTATACTACCTCTGCTGTAAACAATGTACTCGCGCCAAGAAACCGCCACTGAGGCGAGCGGCACTCGCGAGCGACCACGCGAGGCGAGACTACGCGAAGTGCACCGTTTACACTTCTCGCGTTCGCGCTGTCTCGCCACGCCTCGTCTAAGGTCGCGCGAGAGTTTTTTGACCCGGTTCGAAAAATTCCTAGATCCACCACTGGCTGTAGTTAGACCGGGGGCGGCAAAATCGGTATCGCACGCTGCCGTTCAAAAAGCTGGCGACCACAATGGCTTTATACTGTAGAAGACGATCTTGAAAAGCTTTCTAGCAGAAAACGTGTATTCATCTCCCCCGACCTTACAGTAAATTATGCCTCTTGTATAGCTTTTTTTTTAATTGAAAAAGGTAACTCGGGGATTATACTATAACGTGGCGCTGCAGTTTTGTAATGGGTTTTTATGTAACTCGACGAAATAAATCGAAAATGAGGATTAAAATGTTTTGATATCTCGCATATTACTCGAGATATACTGTCTCAAAAGTGAGGTGGTTAGGTTGAAATATGGCCAGGACTAGAAGAAAAATTTCTCCAAAGCCAAATTTGTTGATGGACTCATATGTAACCCGGCGAGACAAATCGAAAGTGTCGGATAAAATCTTTCGATATCTTGCTTAGCTCTAGTTATATAATGCCTCAAAATTGAGGTGGTTAAGTTTATATGTGACTTGGACCAAAAGTTTCTCCTAAGCCATAGGGAACTACATGCTGGACACGCATAGTGTGTACTTTATTTTCTTACTACCAGTTGTGGTTTAATTGAAATGTGGCCTGGACCAGAAAAAAGTCGCTAAAGGCACGAGGAACTACATTCATAATTAATTGTTGGCAATCAGTATCTCGAGAACTAAGCCAAGTTATAAGAAAAAATGTACTCTTCACTTCCGATTTTTCTCGTCAGATTACATAAGAATCCATCACCAAATTGCAGCACCACGGTTGTGATAGTAATGAGGTCTCAGAAACAAACATCTCTTTATGGAAGCCAAGCCTGTAAGAATATTTGAAAGATGAAAAATTAAAGCATTTGAAAAGTGGTGTTTAAGAAAGATGCTTAAAATTAAGCAGACGGAATAAATACGAACCGAACGTGTCTTGAATGGTGGCTGAGGAAACCATTCAGATAGTCATAGAAATCAATACACAAAATTGTAGATCACATTTTAAATTATAGGGGATGTGTTAGTGGGGGGAACAGTCGCAGACGAACTGCGGAGAAAGAAAAGGATTAGAATACATGAAGCAGATAATCATCGACATAGGTATTTTTGTTCGGGCTTTACAGCTCATCGACGTCATTAAAGCCATTAGAGAATGGAGGCAAGAAAGTGTAAGCAATTAGCCTTTCGAAGACACCATTCTTGTATTCATCTCGAGTGATTTCCGGAAATCATGGAAAATCCAAAACAGGATGGTCGGACGGGGATTCGAACACACGTCCTCCCTAATGCCAGACCCAAGCGTTGCAGCTCACCATGGGGGCTCGGTTGTTAACTCAAGATAGAAAGCGATGTAGGACTGAATCAAACCAATCTAGAGACTCCTAGTAGACGATTGTTACAGTGACTACGGGTTGGGTGAACCAAAGCTGTGCACTGTAGTTTCTCCAATTATTCTGGCGTATCCTTCTGATCAGCTTTCAGCGTTCTTGAAGTGATTCGTTTTTTTATGATTAGCTGCACCCTTCATAACTTACTACAGTTGCTTCACCGATTTTACATACCGTAATTTGCTTTTATTGTCCAATTACATCTTGAATTTGCATAATTTTTGCTGTCACCTGCGTTTCGACTGGTTTAATGCAATCCGCCATCCCTTTTTATCTTGTGCTAACCTCTTCATCTAAACATACCCCTTACAACTTACACCTCAATTATCTGCTTCATATATTCTAATCTCTATCTTCCTCTACAGTACTGAATTGAATTTTAAAGTTATAATACATTCGCAAGTTGAATTGCAACTGATGTTTCGTGGTATAGTGTAAGACAATTCTGGTATTTACTTAAAATTAAGTTTCTTTCATGAGCATCATATTACCTAAGTTAAGCGGATGAATACAGTTTGCTATCTTTCGTGATTCATGTAGCCTGAACCAGAATTATATCTGACATTCCGCGGTAAGATATGGTAAGGTGAATTGATTATTGTAAATCACGTATCTGTCAAGACGGGCCATGTTGTTGCTAACACAATGCAGAGGCATACAGTTCGATATGTTTCATGATCTACGCATCCTAAACCAGAATTGTAGTTGCTCTACAGCTTTCACGAGGCCGGTTGTGGTAGCGCTGGGATTCTATATATAGAAATATATATAGGATTAAAAGAAATAAAGTTGGCTATAAGGCCGAATGCCATTAAAAAAATAATAATAATAATAAAAAAAAAAATAAAAAAAAAAATAAAAAAAATAAAATAAAATAATAATAAAAAAAACCCTTACAAGAGTGACATATTACTCAGCCACATGTAAGTAAATACCTCCTTATCGCGGTCGAAGCTGTATTGGTACTATTTAGAAGTGGGTAATTAGATAACTAGGGAAATTGTCATCGGATCATGCACGCCATCACAAATAAAAAATTCAGTTCAATTCAATTTACTTACATGCTGACAGCATTTCCAGCTTCTCGCCATTGTGGTTGCACAGATCCTTGCGCTGCAACTGACGGTATCGATCAGTATATCAACTTGCTTTGTCACTTATGTTTGTTCACATTAAATCGAGTGCCTTAAAAAGTCGGAGGAGATTCCGAGACGAAACCTTTCCCTACGTCAAAGATAATGAAGTCACATTTTTTCAATTGCTAATACTGTATGCCGTACTCTGCTATCAGAGCAGGCGATAATATCTCTTAATTACTTTTAATGCGACTCGTTTCATACCATCGCATGCTGCCCATACTGCGAAAAGAAAGTTACCAAATTTCGAAACGTCCTGTGACTTCGTTTCCAAGGAAACAATTAAATGTCCGTTACGTCACAGCACGTTACCTAGGAAATAATCACCGGTATTGTTAGGCAGGGTATAAAAGGAGGTCCGCTACGTGTCCAAAGCGCAGTCGACATCGGGACAGAGCAGCGAGCAGACCGAGTGGGCCGCCCTTCAGTACAGGTCAGTAGCTGACGTTGTGCAGTGCTTTGTCCAAGAGGTTCTCGGTGTCTCGAGGCAGCAATATGGTTGGCAGAATCAATGCTACTGGGCAGGCTATGCTCGAGGGGACTCGGCAGTCACTACGCTAATACTGCCGAGATGCCTAGAGCGTTGTCTGTTGCTTGTTCGCTGGCTATGGCATGGGAGATACAAATCTCTCACCGAGCAGGGATGGGGATTAAAGTGCATACCATATGTGCATGGTTGGGGATGACAGAGGCAGTGATAAAGCTTCTTACGTTGGGAGATCGGAGCCCTATTGGCAGGACTGCCCACAGTACTCACAAGGTATTTATTTTCGTCGGTTGGGGAGGAACTGTCTCTCTATTCGAGTATGCCCGACGTAGGCCTATGTAGCATAATTGTTCCATCCCTGTGTCGAGAGATTGGGAATCTTCTACATTATGGGCGACACTGCCCATTGGCTACTGACTCAGGCTCCCGCCTGACCCCATTATTTTTTTAGTTGCAGTGAATGCGCCTAGGAAGTGTGACTAGCGGTGACCTCAGACTACGGGATCAGCACTGAGGTTCTCTACGCCGAGCAGCCTGCGGATCAGAGCTTCTCTCCATGTTCGACAAAGTCTAACGCCTGGCTGCACGCCGATTGTACATGATAAATATCAGAACTGTATTTGTACTTCAAATTGTAACTGAAAATATATGAATTACGTATATAAACTTATCTGTGCTTTATTTACTTTTTACTTTAATGAGAATTTATCAGTTATTAACACGCTTTGGTGGCGTTTTATGACTAATTGGATAGTTTGTGAAGAGACTAAACTTCATAAACATTCAAACGACGTAGAAAATGACGCAGAATACACTGCCAGCTAAATCTTATATAAAAGAGATATATTATATTCTCTACCACCTGCTTAGTATTTTAGTACCCAAATTACAATCACTGCGAACTAAACAATTCTTCAGAGACTCACATTCGCTCACTTCAACATGTACAATACATTCAAATACTCGAAATGCATTCACTGCCGGCTAGATAATATTCTAGGTACTCGAAATACGCTCACTGCGTCGTAGGAAGTACATCAAATTTTCGAATTCAACTCACTGCTGGCTAGATAGTATTTTAGGTACTCAAAATACGCTCACTGCCACTGAGATAGTCTTCAAGTATTCATAATCCATTCACTGCCAGCTAGTTACTATTTTAAGTACCTCACTGCCTCCAAATATTACAACTAAATCCAATAACTGTCGGCGTGATTGTATTATAAGTACCCGAAATACGCTCTGCCTCCGAGATAGTACTTCAAGTATTCGAATTGTACTCACTGCCTCTTAGATGCTGTTTTATGTACTCGAAATATGCTTCTTCCCCACCTAGAAAGTACTTCAAGTATTCGAAATAGACTCACGGCCAACTAGATTGTATTTTAGCTCCTTGAAATGCGCTCACTTCCTCCAAGAATGTACTTCAATTATTCGAAATACACTCACTGCCGGCTAGATAATATTTTAGGTATTGAAAACATGATCACTGGCTCTAAGAGAGTACTTCAAGTATTCCAGTTCAATCATTGCTGACAAGAAGGTTTTTTAGGTATTCCCAGTATGTTCACTGCCTCCTAGATAGTATCGAAATACACCTACTGCTGGTAAGATAGTATTTTAGGTACTTGTAATACACTCACTGCATCAGAGATTGTATTAAAAGTATTCCAAATACACTCAATGCCGGCTATATAAAATTTCAGGTACTCGAAATACGCTAGCCGCCTCCCAGATAGGATTCAAGTATTCGAAATCCGATAACTGCCAACTTAATAGTATTTTAGGTACCCGAAAAATATTCACTGATTCCGTGATGGTACTTAAGTATTCGAAATATTCTCAATGCGGCTAAATAGTATTTTAAGTATTTGAAATACGATCACTGCCTCTAAGAGAGTACTTCAACTAATCGAAATACTCTCACTGCCGGCTAGACAGTATTTCAGGTGCTTTAAGTACCTCACTGCCTCCGAGATATTACTTCAAGTATTCCAAATACACTCACTGGCTTCTTGATAGTATTTTGAATACTGAAAATATCCTCACTGCCAACGAGATTGTACTTCAAATATTCGAAATACACTCACCGCCGGCTAGATAGTATTTTAGGTACTGCCTCCGAGATAGTACTGCAAGTACTCGAAAGACACTCACTGCCGGCTAGGTAGTATTTTAAGTTCTCGTAATACGCTCACTGCCTCCTAGATAGAATTTCAAGTATTTGAAATACCCTCACTGCCGGCTAAATAGCGTTTAAGGTACTCCATATACGCTTACTGCCTCCGAGATAGTACTGCAAGTACTAGAAAGACACTCACTGTCGCCTAGGTAGTATTTTAGGTACTCGTAATACGGCCACTGCCTCCTAGATAGTATTTCAAGTATTTGAAATACTCTCACTGCCGTCTAAATAGCATTTAAGTTACTCCATATACGCTCACTTCATCCGAGATAGTACTGCAAGTACTAGAAAGACTCTCACTGCCGGCTAGGTAGTATTTTAGGTACTCGTAATACGGCCACTGCCTCCTAGATAGTATTTCAAGTATTTGAAATACTCTCACTGCCGTCTAAATAGCATTTAAGTTACTCCATATACGCTCACTTCATCCGAGATAGTACTGCAAGTACTAGAAAGACTCTCACTGCCGGCTAGATAGTATTTTAGATATTCGTAATACGCTCACTGTCTCCTAGATAGTATTTCAAGTATTTGAAATACTCTCACTGCTGGCTAAATAGCATTTGAGGTACTCCCAATATGCTCACTGTACGAGTAATGCAAGTACTGGAAAGACACTCACTGCTGGCAAGATAGTATTTTAGGTACTCGAGATAAACTCACTAACTGCTAGATAGTACTTCAAGTATTCAAAATACACTCGCTGCCCGTTTGATACTAGGAATATGCTTCCTGCTCCGAGTAGTACTTCGAGTATTTGTAATACACTCACTAGTGGCAAGATAGTATTTGAAAGCCTCAAAATAAATTCACTGCTTTCTAGGTAGAGAGAGAGAAAAAAAAATATGTCAGTGACCCCAGATACATTCACTGTCTCTTAGACAGAATTATTATTTTCATTTTATTAATTTTAATTCTGATGGAGCTGACGCTCCGATGGCAATTCCCCTAGACATTTAATTTCTTATTGTTTTAAATTTTTTTATTTGGATTGTTGAATTCCTCCCGTATTTAATTTATATATGTATAATGTTTGATTTAATATGGTTTCGAATGTAGCTTTTTAAAAAGAAAATTGAAAAAATCAAGGGGCTAGAAACGTGGAGAGGGGTTCAGTTTTTGCAAACCAAAAGTTGACATTATTTTTCTCTCTGTTTTATAGTAAAAGTGTGCTGAGTTCTGTCTAAACCGGATATAAACTGTGGGTTTGTATAAAAAATAAGCGGTTTAATGGGGAGAGGTGATGGTTTTTTGATTTTTTTGGTAAGAAACTTTCTTCATGGTATTCGATCAAACGGTGGTGACTGTAGCTTCTTATAAAGAACATTAACAAATTTAAGGGGGTGAAAGGAGGGAGAGATCAAATGTTAACAGGATTTTTCTCTTTGTTTGTACAAACTTCAATCAAAATCAGTTAAGAAATGTAGGTTTCTATAAAATTAAGGGGTGTAAAGGGGGAAATGGGGTGTTTTTTTTACGTTTTTGGTCAGAAACCTTCCCCATGAAAATGTCAGGGGTGTAAATTAATATTAAGTTAAATTTATTATATGGCATAAGGCGTTGGCTGAGCGGGGGGTTGCCACACGTTGCGGCACTGCAAACCAGGCCGCGAAACTGCTGGAGCAACGTACGCTCGGTCGTCGTCTCCAAGACAAGTGGGACATCGAGGTTTCTTTATAGCTAATCGCTAGATACTAGGGACTTGAACCTGTGATTCTGAACTGACAACAGCATCTCGGGCACGTCCGCCGACCACCGCGTTACGCCGCCACCTTCGCCAATACTTCCGCTAGTCCGTATACAGCCAGTAGTAACCTATCGCGGTGTGGACCGTATCTTTCGGCCGTAACTTGTACTGTAGCCTACTACGAATAAACTCACTGTACATCACCGCCACGACTTATTCTAGTAGTAGAGCTAGAACCCTCTCCGCCGTTCAGACGGCCGGTGTCAGACCTGATAATTCAGGAGAGCGGCTTCGTGCAAGTAAGTCCACTCACACACCACTCGCATCCCTGACGATTCTCGGGGCCTGCGCGTACTCTCCCATACAAAAAATTACATGTATATGCCAACTTTAATGGAGATCAGTTAAATGGTGTCGACTGTAGCTATGTATAAAGAACATTGGCAAAAATTAAGGGGTGAATAGAGGAAGAGGGTTTAAAATTTTTCAAACCAAAAGTTGACAGTATTATTCTCTGTATTTTTGACGATACATGTCCAAAGTTCCATCGAAATAGAATAAAAAATGTGGGTCTGTTTAAAAATTAAGGGTTTGTATAGGGGTGGTTTCTCAATGAAATTGACATGGGACCACTTTTGAGCGACTAAAAAAATTTCATTTAAATCGGTTCAAAATTGGCGAACCTCCTCCTTTTTTTGAAGTCGGTTAAAAATACAGTAGAACTCCAAGTATCCTATTCAGTTGGGACCGAACCATAATAAAAAATTTGGATGATTGGATTTTTTTATCAAAAAAGGTCTTTTTTAATTAATTGCTGTATGTATATAGAAGATGGCGACATTCGTTCGCTAGTCGCCGAAGTGATAACTTCCGGGTAGCTCGGAGCAGTGAACGTGTGCTAGTGTCTTCCTGTTTACAGCGAAGTTCAATACTTAGGTGTTGAAATAATTTTGTACAAGTGTAACGAAAACTAGCTGTATCCTCAAGTGTAGCCTGTGCAGCGAGAACTCAACAACCACCCGAGGTCCTCCCGCTGCTGGGCGAGGATATTTGGCGGCCACTACGGATATGGCGGAGGAGCGTCTTCGTCCCCGACGGCCGCAGATGCATCAGCAGGAGTAGCTGCAGTTGGAGCAGCGTTAATACAAGCTGTGAGTACAATAAGTGGAAGTGATGAGGCGGAGATGGATATGGAATATAACTTGGAACCGGAAAGTGATGATGCAGAACGTGTGTATGCTAGAAAGCGTCCTATAGAATCAAATGTAGAGGTTATGGCAGAGAAAAAGAAAATTGATAGTGCTAATGTATGCTACGAACCATCCCAAATAGAGAAAAACTCAGAGCTACGACGGGAACAATTGGTACAAAATCAAAAGTCGAGTGATATGCAGACACAACCAGAGAACAACAGACCCCAGCGATTTTATAGAAGGTCGGACACTGGCCCATTCATTGTATTTATTGAGAGCAGGGATAAAAAAATAGGGAAATTACACCCAATGTCTATAGGGAACATTCTCCACTCATCAATCCCGGAAACTAAAGGAAAAATCCTAAACATTAGCTACAGTGGTAGGAATAGACTAAAAGTTGAAGTTGGTGACGCAAACGCTGCCAATAATATTGTCAGATCATCAGGGAAAATATCCAAAGACTTAGAAATATATATCCCCGCTCATTTAGTATATAAACAGGGGGTGATAAGAGGAGTCCACCAGAGTATCACGATGGAGGAGTTACTAGCGGAAATTCAGTCACCGGTAAAGGTAGTTAGTGCAAGAAGAATGAGCAAAACAGTAATACAAAATAATGAAAAACTAGTAATCAATCTTCAAATATGTGTTTTAACATTCGACAGTCAGTCCATCCCACATCACATAAATATTCACGGGACTAGATGCGAAGTAACACCATTTTTCCTGTCAGTAAAAATATGCTATCAGTGTTATAGATATGGGCATCTTAAAAAAAAATGTCGTGGTCAAGCTAATTGTATCAAGTGTGGTGGGGCACACCCCGACAGCCAATGCACAATTCAATCAATTACCTGTTTCCAGTGCGGGGGAGCTCACTACGTTACGGACCGAATGTGCCCAGAGTATAATAGGCGGAAAAATATTCAGGAAATTGCTACCCGAAACAATATATCGTTAAGGGAAGCGGAATCCGCTCTTAAAAACAGATCATGTACACAAGTCACGAAAATATATGAGCAAGGAAAATATCATTTTAACCCTTCTGTAGCGCTGGATATAGAGAACTACAGCCAATTTCCACCTATTAAATTAGACTATAGGGGAACTCCCCTGCCAATGCCTGGAACAAGCAATGAACCATATAATCTACGAAAATACCCAATCCAATATCTCAGTGGGGACCCTACTCATGTCCAGGAAAATCAACCGAAGGGCCCAACTGGACCCTGTGGTGGGTGCCTTGGTGGGCAAACCACGTTACAATTATCTTTCATACCTTTATGATTAATAATTGTGGATTTTAATCTTAATTTATTTATGAAGGAGTGGGAATTTATTACTTTTGCAAGAATCTCGACGTTAGTTGGAATTTAGGAAAAATTGTCACAATATGACATTTATTTCTTATCACTGGCGATTACAAGTCTGAGCGAATTTACCGTTAACATTAACACAAATTGGCAAAATCATAAAAGCAACGCCCAGAGTTACAATTAGCCGTCATGAGCAAGCAAACAATTGTATATTTACTTTTAAATATATCTCAGAATCAAAATGCAAGAAATAATGACAATTGGAAACAATGAAAAATACAAGTTATGACTACCTCAGACAAAGGCATCATAATACTGTGACTTTACAATTAAAAAGAAAATCATGGGCGCCAGAATGAACAATATATCATTCGAAAATAACTAGTTCTGGCAAATTATGCCGCTAGCTCAGGGGTTTTTACAATTACAAAGTGAGAACATGGACCTATCCTCTCAAAGTCGCTTACGGGTTCTGTTTCACGGAATGCACAATCACATGGCTTGGTCGTAATCAATTACCATTGTAGTTCTGCGTCTGATGTCTGTGATGAGTGTAGCGGACCCACGGTATGTGAGATTATCTCACAAGTCGGCTATAGGCATCTCTGGTCTGGCAATGCGCATCATCGCATTACCGGCTGTGTTGCGGTGATAACCTTGCTCCAGCAAGGCAAGCTGCGGTTAGCGAAAGAAGTCAACTTTCCAAGTCAACCTCAGACTGGTGCGATCGAAGTTAGAATCTAGAATCTCAGCTCCTCGCTCTTCGGTCCACGAGGAAACTTCTTGCTCCGCCCATTTGTAGTCTCGAAGCTCACATACAACAAAAATTCCCAGGATTTTGAGTTATACGCTCATTTTGATTGGACCTTCAGGTCGGCACCTAATGTCACGTGATATCCTCGATATGTGATTTGGCCAAAGAATCCAACAGAGGTCGGACATATTCGGCTAAGTTCGCCGGGCGAGAGAACATTCGGGTTTCGGACGGCAGGCTTTTCCCGCTCGGTGAGTGACCCATCCCCAGGGAGCAGGGTGTGTGGTCTGGCAAATCCCAAATCCGCGACTTTGTGTCGCCAAGGCTCGGGAACACCAAGATTAGCTTCAAGCCTACATAGCTCAATAATTCTTGAATATTCGCTTTGCTACGATACACTGTATAAGTTCACCATTTCATTACAGTCCTCACTTGGAATCTTGCGTACTTTATAAAATTACAACAAAAATCTATTCACGTGGTCGCCCAAGATTTATGTAAATTACTCTTATATTATTACTAGGGCCCGGATATATATGCACGTAAAACATCTAATATATGCATGCAAATATGCACAAAAAAGTCCTAAAATATGCACTAACAATTAAAGAATATGCACTAACAATTAACGAATCTACACTAACAATTAACGAATATACACTAACAATTAACGAACATGGACTAACTATTAAAGAATATACAGTTATCAAATGATTTATTTTATGTCAACTCACTGATATACACGTTTCATTCCTTACAAAATGATGAATCACAATATGTTACCAACAGTTTTTCAATGTTTTCAGGGGTCAAAGATTTTCTGTTGTCAGACAAAATTAGTTTATAAGCCGAAAATGATCGTTCCACGTCAACGGACGTTATTGGGCAATACTTGTACGATGGTGCTGACTGTTCGGAACATTCATCTGGCAAAGATTGTGTGGTTCCACTTAAATACGTATTAATTGATTGAATCTTTTGCAGACCTGGGTTTGAGTCTAACACCCTGCTGAGTTTAGATTTAACTTTTTCTCCAATTTCACCAGGGACGGCATTTAAAGAAGAAATTGTTTTTGAAGCAACTGAATAGACTCGTGAAGGGGTGCACCGCTAGTTTCTAGACCCTTAATAGCATTAGAAAGTGACGAATAGTGTACATGGATGAAATTGATATCTCGATATACAGTATCACAATCAAATGCGCACTTTGCTTCACGAACACACGCAGCACGATCGTCATAATCAATACTTGTAACCACATCTTTCACTTGATGAAAGTTCTCCTGGTAGAACAGCACTGCAGACAACCAAGTTCCCCATCTAGTGAGAACAGGTTCCGGTGGAAGAGGAACCTCAGGCAGACGATCCTTATAAAACTGTACACGCGCTGGTGCTTTTAGGAACACTTTTTTTCCACTTGAAATTACTTTGTTAACTGAAGGAAATAGAGAACGTATCTCTTCTGCAATGCGATGTAATCCATGCGCCAAACATGTAACATGGATCAGATTGGGGAAAAACACTCGAAGCGACTGACCAGCTTTTAACATATATGAAGCTGCGTCTGTGATTAAAACACGCACCTTGTAACAATCACTCTCCGATTCAGTAGGCCACAGAAGTCGCAGGGAATCGTTTATAAATCTTGCAATTGTACTGTGGTTGGTTTTCTCTAACACTTTGGTTGAAAGTAAATGTGGTTTTCCGGGTTCTTCTTGACATAGTTTGCCCACTATAAAGTTCGCTACGTATCGGCCACATGAATCGGTTGTTTCATCTACCGATATCCAGACACAGTTCCCTCCTATGTCAGACCGAATTGAATCCAGGACAGAATCGTGTAGAGAGAGCAAATAATTTTTCCTGAGGGTGGATTCATCCGGTATCCTTTGATTAACACAATACTTTTGAAGAAATGCTCGTAGATCTGGATTATTCAATTTATGCAGCGGGATATTGCTGCATACAAAAGCCTTACACAGGTCAGCAGAGAATGTATTAACAGACCGTGATACCTGAGTTAAAAGTAGCTGTTGCGTGTTCCTATTCTTTTCTTTTGACCTGAGATGTACAGCTGTTTTAGAATGCTGTTCAAGTTGAAATTTTTTCTCACATTTTATATTCTTCTCACATACTTGACAGTACACAACTTCACCGTCACTAGAATAGTCACTGTTGCCTGAAATCCACTGCTTAATTAAAACTGATCTTGTGCATTTTTCTTTAGGCATTTTTGGAGTCAGATTAAAGAAACTTAATCTTAGCACACGAACACTCCTGTCAACACAAACTTTGAGAGGCTACTGTTTTTGGAAAGGAATGTACACGTCCCTTTAAAAGTACAAATCCCTCAGGTCTGGAAGCCAGGAATCTGTTCTCAGGAAAACTGGCTCGTACCGCAATTAGGGGAATATTCCCGAAAAGATTAAAGAAAACCGCTGGCCTTCCCGGTAGTTGTCGCACGAATAAACACACTGGTAGATAACGAATATTCCAAGTGGGGGTAAATACTTGTGACTGTCGTCTCCTCAAACAAGAATTTGCCGCCTGAGGGAGAATAGAGCTATTCTTTGATTTTGCCGACCCCACCCGCCCTTCCCGTGAATGTTACCGCTCAGGGCAGTAGAGAAGGTCGCCGCCACAACAAATTTTCCATTTGCAGCACCTCCAAACATGTCACTGTGTGAGTTTGGATAAGGTAGAAAATTCTCTACATGTGAATGCCAGTACAAAAAAAATCCTGTTTACTCCAAGAATTTAACTTACTTGTTGCGGTTGCCAAGGATGTCCAACATACAGGTACATTAGGCTTTACAGTTTCTTCAGAAGTATCGGATATTCAGTTATGAGATGAAATAAAAGCTAAAATATGCACATATCCATAAAATATGCACTAACCCTCAAAATATGCATTTGCATATGCGCATATGCTTTTTTGAAAAATCCGGGCCCTAATTATTACATATATAATAAAAATGCACCTTGTAACGTGGCGACAGCGCGGCTCGTTACAATATGGCCGGCCGTTGGTGAAAAATGAAATTATGGTACAATAATTTTATTTTTAACTACCTAATTCTATCTCCATTGTGACTCAACAAAAACTTAAGCATTTTTATAATTACATTAATTTTAAATGTGATTCCAATAACCATCGGTATTCCTGCCTTGTAAGGTGAATATATAACGGGAGCATATGTCCTTTTGGCCGTCTTACAATTCTTTACAAACAGAAGCACGTGAATTCAGGTAGCCTTCCCAAATACAAAGTTATATTAAACACAATACTAAAATATACATGAAAAGAAATTATTTACATACATGTTTAAATAATAATAATCTTGAAAATATCTTGTATCAAATCTTATCATTAAATCACTAAAATGAAACACATTAATAAAACAAAACATTGTCAGAACACTTATGCAGAAAGTGGTTGAACTATACATTGTATTTACAATTTAGCGTGATGTTTTACTCATGTGCATAAAAATAATTCTGGCTTCAACAAACATCCATAAAGATGCTAGAGGTGAGCGTAAAATATCTCATTACATTGCGCGGTTTTAATCTCAAAACAACGGAATAGTTTAGTCGGATTCGGTGACGTGATTTTCGTCATGACCGACGGTTAATTCAATAAGCATTTCATAGAGAAGGTGTGTTCGTGTTCATGGTCAAACATCACTAACTGTAATCTTAGATTTTAATGACGTGGCATTTACTTATAATTCAACGTGGTGCAGAATGAACGATGTAAGTACATGTTTTAGTTTGTTACGTAAATTATGAACCTTACTCGTTGAATGTTAGGTGGTCTCCTAATTAGTCTTTCATTGGTCGACATCTCTAACTTGTAATATACCGTCTGTGAAGTGATTGCGAATTTTATGGCGAAAGGAAACTGTATTTGCTCATCGGTATATGTAATGGAATTTCTATAAAATTTACCATTCCCATATGAGACATTATACACATTATGCGGTTTGACGTGAACTTTCATCATCGTCAACCAAAGTCGCTGTAGCATCTTTGGCGTACAAGCGGACCCAAAATATCCATTCGGCACACAAATTGAAAGGATAATGAATAGCGTAACTATCATTCCTCGGTAATATTACGATTCCTTCACAATGGGTCTATTGATGACTCGAGATTATCTCGACATTCAAAGAATAAAATTTTCTCTTTATTTAGGATTTATTATAACCCTCTTAACATGTCCGTATACTCCACGTTTTATGCCGAAAATGCATCCCAGTTAGCGAATATTTTCTTTTTATACACTTATGCTTCTTTAGCTTGTATGAAAAGGTCGTACGCTTTGTGCACAGAACGGTTCGCTCTCAGGTTTTCCGTTTGCCAATACAAAGCAATTTCGAGATTTCACGCTAGCAGAATACTACAAATCTATATAAAGCACAAATATAAACTTTGAAATTATTTTCGTTGAGTGCACACAATCCTGAACTAAATGTATGCTGTCCAACAATAGTTTTAGTCTAATTTATGGAATACTATACAATTTACAGTGAGGTCACGCCAAATACCGCTAGAACGAGGCGTGGAACGACTTGTTTCCCTTCTCATTCATTCTTGGGTATTCGCTACCTGCCAGAATTCTCGGAAACTGCCGGTTGAGTTCAGCTGCCTATCTGCGCTGATGAGCTAAGCCGTTCGAGGGTAGCTGTCCCCAGCTCTTTCGAAACCGTAACTTAGTATGAATGATATAGCATGAAAAACTTCGATATCACCAATAATCTTATTGTTCACGTCTTCACCATCTGTGCATTTATCATATACAAAATTCCTTTTCAATTGAAGTTAGCGTCAAATATAATTACCTTAACTTGCAAAGTTAGCTGAATTATTGAATATATCCCGTAAATAAAGTTTTTCCCTTTAGCCTTTACAAATGCAGTCGCCTTTAACTTATTGCACTTTGACCACGCGCTATCGTCAGCAAAATAACAGCAAGGTATTGCGAAAACTCTCCTGTATATCTGTAATCGTTCAACTTAAGATTCCTAATTTCTGTGATGACCAACACAATTTAAACAAATCTTTCTGGCAAGGTTTCGTGTTCTATAGGGAATTATCTATGGCACTATCGCTACCCTTGATAGATACACAAAACAAAGAAGTAAAATACGTTGATCAGATAACATTGCGATCTTCGATCAACACAGACAAAGCGATATTACGCTCGCTGTACACTTCTGCTCAGAAAAGATATAATGCAACTACCTAAGGTAAAACGTTACATCGAACTCATGCATCACAAAATGTTGAAACCCTTTTCGTTTATGTCACAAAATACATCTTAGAAAGCATATCACAATATTTGTATCGCTGTCAGATTCATTGTGATTGCGAAGACAAGAAATTATGCTTGCTAATGGAGCTTCATTCTTCCGCGGGTGCGTATTAATTTATCTGGCTCAGGAAATCATTTAATATTTCAGGATTTTTATCAAATCAAGTCCAATTAACAGCGTGAAAGTCAAAAGTGACTATTAATATTTCACGTGGACAAAATATAAAGTTCGGAATAGCGAAATAAGCATTAAAAATTCCGAATATGGAAATATCCTAAGTAGCTTTAACTGTAAGTGCAAATCTTGGTAACTGGAATTTTAATTTTCCGTTTATCTAATCTTTCCAGCAAAACAGACGGTTTAGACTAGCGAAACCGGCATCGGCGTTTTTCAAGCATTATTAATTTCGGTAAGGCGTCTAACCTAAAAGAATGTGTACTGTACATTTAATTTCCCTTTTTTTATGATTCAAATCGGTCAATTCATAGTCAGCCTTTTCGTCATCGTATTTGGCATGCTACACAACTTGTTGAACAATGCCTACAAGACGAATTTGAGACGTCCATGGATCTTCCTCTGGAAAATAATTCTGCGTCGTGAATATTCGTCTTTACTGCTTTCAACAACAAGATTTCGAAGGACGTAGAAGCTTGGGCTTACAAGGTCACAGACGTTCGGCGGTTTGTGCCCGACAGCTAATGACATTCCTGGAACAGGTATAGTGTCCGCCGACCGACCGTACTCACTAACGGGTCCAGCTGACAATTGCGTCTTTTCTGACCGCAAGGAATGAACAAATTGTGTAGTGTTCCACACAAAGTTACGGACAGAAAAACTCCATGCGATGTTGATAGGCTGCAAATTCTGAGACTGATTTCGCATTTCTCCGAGGATTGAAAAACTTGCCGACACTTGTCTGGCTTCCAAGAACGACATGTACTGTACATCTTTCATCTCCTGCCCTACAAACGTCTTATGCTTTACTGACAGTTTGCACTTAACTGTGGATCCAAGACAACTGAAATTGTGTTTCTTGATTCAGATATTTTTGCGTACAAACTGACAATTTCACTGACTAAGAGTTGAGTGGTGACTTTAACAACCGACTCACTCGCAGTCTGTAACACCGCATTCGGAGCATTTTGTGGAGGACTAAAATTACTACGTTCGGCTTCCAGAAATTCGTCCAGTGACAATTTCAACTCGGTTTGTGCCGTCTTAACGAGCTCAACTGAACTTGCCGCGGCAGTCATCTCTGAGCTAAGTTTTCGGATGTTTTGTTCGCTTTGGTCTTTGACCTCTTGAACAAATTCCAAAATTTGCCCTAGGTTTTGGCCGTTCTCGTTTCGCATCTGTTCAATGGACAGTTCGGTAGCGTCAAGTCTTTTGGATAATTGTTTGTTGGCCGTTTGCAAAGAAGCACAGGTAGTTTTTACTTCTTCTGTGTCCCTTTCCAGCTTAGAAACAATTTTAGTTATCTCAGACTTGAATTCCGATATTTCTTTTGTGACCTCAGAACGGAAGGTGGATATTTTTCCGTCCAAATTTGTTAATATCGCAGCTTGCGACTCAAAACTCTGCCTAAGCAAATCCGAATTTCTCTTATTTTCCTCCTTTTGTGAATCAAAACGCTTGTTTAATTCCAGAAATTGCCTGCTTGATTCCTGCCTTTGTGAATCAAATTGCTGCCCCATTGCAGTCATCAACATGTTTATCATTTGCTGTGATGGGTGTGACGACTCTACGGGATTTTGTGTTATTTGTTGTGTCTGTTCTGAATGTGCGGGCGTATTCTGTATCATCTCACCGACAGGTGAAGGAAAATTTTCCATATCTTCCTGTGGCGACAAAGTAGACTGCGAACTATATGAGTGGGTCGGAACTTCAGAAATTGCGTGCCCCTCGCCTGCAGCCAATATTTCGCTTTGTTCCGTTAACTGAACCTGATCGTTCATGATTTCGGGAGATTTTTGCCTATCAGACTGATCTTCCATATCGAAATCTTTTATCGTACGAGATCGTAGCTTCATATGAACACACAAACAATGAATTTACACCGCAATTGTGCAATGACGAAATCTAAATTCACTAGCAACAAAAATACCGCGAATTTCAATACACACAAATACATATACCCCTCCAAAATACAGCAAGAGAAAAGCAACGATGAATCATGCAACACAACACCATGAAAGCAGACTTACTTTCAAACACATGGGCAAGACATGCGTGTCTTTAATTTTCTTACAAGCTACCATGCATTAAGAAATCAACACTGACGTTACTCATTTAAAATTTGAAAAATGATCACAAAATTGTTACAATACAAAGTGTATTGCATCTCAATTGAAAACACAAATGAACTTCTTTTTAATGCGTTCAAACAAAAATGAATTTTATGCATTGAAACAAAATGAACTTTATGCATTAAAATATAAGTGAAACATCAAAATAAAATCTTGTACGAATATCTATTGACTACAAGAATGATAAAACAGCCAAAAACCATGTGCAACATTCCATGAAACTTTCCGAATTTGGGCTCAAACTAGTATTAATTTGAATTATGCCACCAAGTTCGCAGACATTAAGTAGTAATGTCTCATCTGGCCCCAGCGTTGGGCGCCATTGTGTGGTGGGTGCCTTGGTGGGCAAACCACGTTACAATTATCTTTCATACCTTTATGATTAATAATTGTGGATTTTAATCTTAATTTATTTATGAAGGAGTGGGAATTTATTACTTTTGCAAGAATCTCGACGTTAGTTGGAATTTAGGAAAAATTGTCACAATATGACATTTATTTTCTTATCACTGGCGATTACAAGTCTGAGCGAATTTACCGTTAACATTAACACAAATTGGCAAAATCATAAAAGCAACGCCCAGAGTTACAATTAGCCGTCATGAGCAAGCAAACAATTGTATATTTACTTTTAAATATATCTCAGAATCAAAATGCAAGAAATAATGACAATTGGAAACAATGAAAAATACAAGTTATGACTACCTCAGACAAAGGCATCATAATACTGTGACTTTACAGTTAAAAAGAAAATCATGGGCGCCAGAATGAACAATATATCATTCGAAAATAACTAGTTCTGGCAAATTATGCCGCTAGCTCAGGGGTTTTTACAATTACAAAGTGAGAACATGGACCTATCCTCTCAAAGTCGCTTACGGGTTCTGTTTCACGGAATGCACAATCACATGGCTTGGTCGTAATCAATTACCATTGTAGTTCTGCGTCTGATGTCTGTGATGAGTGTAGCGGACCCACGGTATGTGAGATTATCTCACAAGTCGGCTATAGGCATCTCTGGTCTGGCAATGCGCATCATCGCATTACCGGCTGTGTTGCGGTGATAACCTTGCTCCAGCAAGGCAAGCTGCGGTTAGCGAAAGAAGTCAACTTTCCAAGTCAACCTCAGACTGGTGCGATCGAAGTTAGAATCTAGAATCTCAGCTCCTCGCTCTTCGGTCCACGAGGAAACTTCTTGCTCCGCCCATTTGTAGTCTCGAAGCTCACATACAACAAAAATTCCCAGGATTTTGAGTTATACGCTCATTTTGATTGGACCTTCAGGTCGGCACCTAATGTCACGTGATATCCTCGATATGTGATTTGGCCAAAGAATCCAACAGAGGTCGGACATATTCGGCTAAGTTCGCCGGGCGAGAGAACATTCGGGTTTCGGACGGCAGGCTTTTCCCGCTCGGTGAGTGACCCATCCCCAGGGAGCAGGGTGTGTGGTCTGGCAAATCCCAAATCCGCGACTTTGTGTCGCCAAGGCTCGGGAACACCAAGATTAGCTTCAAGCCTACATAGCTCAATAATTCTTGAATATTCGCTTTGCTACGATACACTGTATAAGTTCACCATTTCATTACAGTCCTCACTTGGAATCTTGCGTACTTTATAAAATTACAACAAAAATCTATTCACGTGGTCGCCCAAGATTTATGTAAATTACTCTTATATTATTACATATATAATAAAAATGCACCTTGTAACGTGGCGACAGCGCGGCTCGTTACAACCCTTGCCGATGCCCGATACTAGAAGACAACAACCCATTTCAACAGAGGTTCTCTTGACCAAAGCACAACACATCAGCAATTGTGGGCCACCGGAGAATAGGGCGAAACATAGAACACAACAGCACTTTAACACATATGAATATCAGCAGCTTTGGTACCACCCCACAAATTTACCGGCAACACTCATTGGCCAAAATCCATATCCTCCCAAAGTTCAGAACCCAAGTATCCATTCTCAGTTCAGAAATGAGAAAAGTAAATTAGTGGAAGGAATCTTCAACCTAATTTTGACAATAACAAGACACGTCAAAGATGAAGGGATAGAGGCCCTACAGCTGAAGGAAATTCGAAAATCGATAGAGACATTAATACAACCTAATTATCTATAATGTCAAACACTCAGAATAAAGATAATTCAAGGAGGGAACTGCATGTAATCCAATGGAACGCGCGGAGCCTCAGCCCCAAATGGAATGACTTTATCAACCTAATGAATGAAAGCAAGGCAGCTGTAGCTATAATTACTGAAACGTGGTTAAAGCAAGATAGCAAAATTAGAGAAAGACAATATAAAACCTTTAGAAAAGATAGGAACGATGGGTATGGTGGGGTAGCGATCATGATTGCAATAAAAATTATAGCAGTGACTAAAAATATACAATACAATAACAGTAATAAAGAAATTATATCAGTAGACATATTAAATTTAGAGCCTGTGAAGAATGTAACAGCTATTTACGTGCCCCCTCATGTCACAATCAATGAAACAGAATGGAACCACATTTTCTCCCAACTTCCGAAAGGGAGTATTGTGGCAGGAGACTTTAATGCCCATGACAAAATGTGGTACGATGAAACAACAGACCATAGTGGCCAGGAGCTAGCAAAAGCAATAAGTCAATCCGACCTAGTGGTGCTAAACACCAAGACACATACTCGCATTGGTACACCATACCATAGACCCTCCTCGCCGGATTTATCCTTAGTATCGTCAAGGATGGCTATAAAATGCTCGTGGGTGGCAATGAACGATACATTAGGCAGTGAACACAGGGTTATAAAAATTTCCATAGAAACCCAAGCTACCCATACGACCCAAAACAGGATATTCAGTCACAGCCAGATAATAAATCATAAACTTATGGACTGGCACAAATATCAACAAGAAGTAAACAGAAGATTGCTAGAATGCCCGGATGTAAGAGACCCACAGGAAACCTACAACTGGTTTGTAGAAAACATTTTAGCAGCTGCGAAAGAGAGTGCACCTGCTGTGAAATATAGAAAGGACTGCACATATCGAAGGAAGACTAGCTCTCAAAACATATCGCAAAGAGGAGAACTACCAAAACTTCATTACGCTTGGGAAAATAACAGCACAAACTAGCAAGATCATCAAGAAAGCGAAGAAGGAAGGATGGGAAAAGTACTGCTCGGAATTAAGTGGAGATATCTCGACACAAAAATTATGGGAAAAGATTAGGTGGTACAAGGAACAAAAACAAAGCTCTGACAGCATCGCGGAACAGTTTATTAATAAAATAGCTCCCGCTACGGTAGAAGCTGCACCACTGGAAGTCACTGATAACAATGAACACATAACATATCCTAATTGCAACCTAGACCGACCCTTCACCTTGGTGGAAATGGAAAATTGCAAAAGAAAAAGATACAACCCCAGGATTAGACCAGATATCATATTCAATGTTGTACCCCGCTGGAAAAGAATTGCTACTGACAAAACTTATTTAACACTCTGTTTAAACAAAATATTGTACCCCATCAGTGGAGGAGAATAGGAATAACTCCGGTGATCAAAAATGGAAAGGATTCCAATCTATACACATCGTATAGACCCATATCACTTACATCATGCATGTGTAAACTGATGAACCTAATGATTAAACAACGGGTAGAATGGTATATGGAACATCATGAACTCCTAGGAAACCGTGTGATGGGTTTTAGAAAGGGATATAGTACTATAGATGCAATTTCAACGTTAATAACAGACATACAAATAAACAACAGTTATAATTCGTATCTCGTAGCCGCCTTCCTGGACATACAAGATGCATATGGACAAGTGTAAATACCAGAGCTAGCAAATGTGATGATAGACTGTGGCACCCCAAAAAACAATAGTCAAATGGTGTGCAAAACTATCTCTCATTAAGAATACTGGAGCTATGGATTTATGGAAAAGAACCAATAGTACGCTATGTTTACTCTGGCCTACCGCAAGGAGATCCCCTTAGCCCACTACTGTTCAATATCTACTTATACAATGTGTTTAATAGACTGAGTAAATCGTTCATGTACATACAATACACGGACGACATAGTGATATATGTAAGAAATAGGCTCAAAGAAAAGGCAGTGCTAGAACTACAGAGGGGCCTAAACAATATAATAAATGCCCTGAAAGAAAAGATGATGGAAGTATCACCCGAAAAAAGCAAGCTAATGAATGGTCTTTACAAGACATAGAAATGTAAATGATGTGAAGAATGGTAAAGTCCTTGCTGTAGATCACCAAGTAAAATTTCTAGGCATGTGGCTTGATATGAGGCTGACATGTAGAAAGCACATAATGGAACTACACAGCCAATCCATGAAAAGAATTAATATCCTGAAAGCCTTAGCTGGCACCTATTGGGGAGCTAATCCAACAATACTATTACGCCTCTACGGGCAACTAGTACGCAGCAAAATGGACTACGGATGTATGCTCTTTGACACAGCCTCGGCATCAACCTTAGCCAAACTAAACAGGTTGCAATCAGTAGCCCTAAGTATATGTGGAGGATTTCAACGTACAACTCCGATAAATGTACTACACATAGAAACAAGCACACCACCACTTTCACTTCGACGGCATGTGCTTTCTAGACGATTTATTCTGAAAGTTAGATCAATGATTAACCACCCATTAAACTGGAAGTTAGGAGCCATAAGCCAAATGTTAAATAAGAAATACTGGAGGAAGAAAGCAACCCCTATTACAGTTAAACATTATAATGAAATTAAAGAATGGCCGATAGAACGATATAAAGTGAATGCTGCGTTTTTGGGGGAAATATGGCCTCAAATAATCAGTACTAAAATACATGAGACAATAGAGAAGATAGTAGGTAAGAAAACAGAGTATCTTACCATGGAACTTTGTAAAACTACACTGCATACCTTAAATGATAAGTGGAAAACATGGTCAAAAATCTATACGGATGGCTCCAAAATCGCTGGGTGCAGTACGGGGGCAGCAATTTATGATGAAAAGCTAAAAAGCTGTAAATTAATCAAACTCCCAAAGGATATGTCTTTTCTCGGCAGAGTTGTACGCAATCTTAGAAGCAATCAAATATACACTGGAAAAGAGAGAAGAAAAAATTTTAATCTGCTCAGATTCGTTGAGCTCGCTACAATGTATAAGAATGAGGCCGAAAGGGAAGACGAAAAACTATCTAGTATATGGCATTATAGACAATTTGAACAAAGCACAACACCAAAGGAAGGAAATAGAATTTCAGTGGATTCCCGGGCACGTGTGAATCGAGGGAAATGAAAAAGCGGACCAACTTGCGAGGAGGACAGAGGACCATGAGTCAACGGAAGTTAGAGCGCCACATAGGGATCTCCTAAGTAAAATCAGAAATTTACTGAAGTCTGAGTGGGAAGAGGTAGGAGAGATCCAATACAGATCTAAAGGTGCCTGGTACCATGCAATTCAACACAACATTCCGAAGCAACCATAGTTCAACATAAAAGTAAATAAAAAAGAAGCAACAATAATAAACAGTTCCTCAGACTTCCAAGGCCATCTTTGTTCATGATTAATTGACTTTCGGGTTACTGTTTATGTTGACATAGCAACGAGCGCCAAGCATCGCAGAGTAAGAGGCCGCTATCTTCGTTGATGTTGTTGGTGTTTTTTTTTTTAATTTTCTGCTGCCTCTTTCACCCGTCGGGGCCACCACTGGTCTTCTCTCCACAGTAGCCTCGTTTCTTGAAATTTTACTTCATGCCCGGTATTAATAGCATGGCGGACTACGGCGGATTTGTCACTGTTGTTATATTTGTAGTGGCGGATATGTTCTTTAAGTCTCTCCGCTACAGTGCGACCTGTCTCGCCGACATAAATACTGCCACAACTGCAGGGGATTTCGTAAACACCCATAAACTGGTGTGGGTGTAATTTGTCTTTTACCTTTGTCAGTGACTGACCAAGTTTGCAGTTAGCCTTATATACTATTCGCACCTCCACCAGCTTTAACAATTTCCCAATCCGGTCTGTGATACCCTGTATGTATGGGAGACAGGCGAATTGTGTTGGCACATTAATATCATGGGATAAGTTGACGTCTCCCATAGGTTTTTTGGGTCTTAAAACCCTCCTGATCTCAGATTCACTATAGCCGTTGGCTTGGAATATTTTTGTAAGTGTCTCCATTTCTTCATTCAGACTTTCCGAGTCACATACTGTCTTAGCTCTTAAATTGAGTGATGTCAATACGCCTCTCTTCGTTGCCGGATGATGGTGCGACATGGCGTGCAGATACCTATTAGTGTGGGTCGCCTTGCGATACACAGTGTGACCCAAACTTCCATCGCCTCGCTTGTGAACAAGGACATCGAGAAATGGCAGTTGTCCATTTTCTTCCACAACCATAGTGAACTGAATTCTTGGGTGGGCACTATTCAGGTGGTTTAAGAACTCTTGCAAACTCTCCTTACCGTGAGGCCAGATGACAAAAGAGTCATAAACGTAACGGATTCACTTTGTAGGTTATGAAATAAACAACGCGGCAAAACCCGAAAGTCAATTAATCAATAATAAACAGGTTGAGATCAGGACACACCCTCCTAAATCCTAAAAAGTTTCTCTTAGGCCAGACAATATCACTTGAATGCGAATATTGTGGTGTATACGAAGACATTTTACGCTTCATTTTGGAATGCCCCAAGTATGCTCAACAAAGGAAAACAATACTACAGAATGATGCAGACACCAAAATTACTAGTTATGAGGACCTACGATATTTCCTTGCGACAGTAACGGACGACAAAATTAAGAAGTTATGCAAATATGTTGCTAAATGCAACAGAAAAATATGATATGGAGTTAAAATAAGGTAAAATGTAGACCTATCTATACTCCCTACATGTTCTCTAAATAATAGTAAGATGTTAGATACTAAATAAAGTTCTGTCCTCTCCCTCCCCTCCTGTTATAAAAGATGGATGTATAATAGTATTTATGATAATCTATATATCTATAAATGAGAAAACGAGAAAGTTCGGATGTGTGTTTGGATGTACTTCTGGAATCAATAACGCCTCAATAACTCAACATATTTAAATGAAATTTGGCATGAAGTCAGTTAATTGCGTGCGAAGTGACATAGGACAGATTTTATCCCACAGAAACGCATAGTTCTTTTAGAAATTGCCATTAATATCAATTCGCAAACAACAAAGAGTTCCCTACTTCGTAGACAGCCGTGCAACGTTTACTCTTTGCATTTACATAAATCGCAAACACTACTTTTCAGAAATAAAAGTGAAATCCTTCTTACATATGCAAGTTTGTGTTTAGTTTAAAAGCCATAAAACCGATGCACTTGACAAACAATTGTTTGGAAGAAGGAATTATAAATATGTACTTAACCTTAATTTTATTAAAAAAAGGTAGGTAGGCCATACTGTTGTTAAGTTCGCAAAGAGATGTTTTCATTTGCGTACATAAAATAGAATGACATATCAAATAATACACCAGAATTGAAAAAAAGAAACGTAAAATGCTATGAGTTACCAGCACGAAAGTCGGTTCACTAAAAGTGCAAAATGTCGTAGTTCTATCTCGGTTTAATTTATTTCCTCTTTCTTCTTTCTTACTAAACAGTCTGCGAGTAGTTTACGTCGCGATACATCACGTCACACCGTTACGTAGTGCTTATTAAAGTTTCTTAAATAACTGATAACTAAATTCCTCTTGCCTTTTGCTGTGACAAGGTTTTGTTTTCATTCTGGTCCAGGCAGAATTTCAATCTAACCACAATCTCCGTTAATATTGTCGCCACAAAATCAAAGCCTCAATCACAGGCACATTGATACAATAATTTTATCTTAAGTTATTGATGTGTATCGCGACGTAAACTTGAACCTACAGTCACTGTATTACAAATTATTTTTGCCGAAATTTAAAACTTAACTAACCCTTTTTATTTTTTGATCAGAATTTTTGTACAAATAATAGAGACTATGATTCACGAAACGTGCTTTTTACTTAGTGTTCAGTATTCTGCAAATATCTATCGAATGCTACACTTAAAACGAATATATTCAATGGGCTAATGTAGAAACTTATTGTTTCATGAAGTAACAGTGGAAGTCGTTTATAACACAATACACAATTTACACGGAGCATATGAAATCTGCTTACTTATTACTAATAATAACTAAGTTCCTTCTGCCTTATGCTGTAACAAAAATCAATCTGGTCCAGGCATCATTTCAACCAAACCACTACCTCTGTTAATATTGCCGTTACAAAGTCAAACTATATGAACACACCTCAACATATAGAATGTAATTATACACCTTACTAAATCACGAGCAAGGCCTAACAGTCACTTTATCGAGATGTTAACTTGACCAGCAATATTAACGAAAGTTGTCCTAGAGTTGTAAAGAATTATGGACTTTCCGTTGTACACTGTAAGTTACAAGCATTTCAGTATAATTTTTTTAATTACGTTACTCCAATAACTGTCATGATACTGATGACATACTTCATGCGGCTGATTGTAGTTTCAGATGTATTCCGTATTTAATTTACTGCGCTTTCACGGTTCATTTACTATCGCGATCTGAAATGAGTCAAGTTTTTTTGCCATTCGTAACGTCACTAACATGGAATAGTTAATGCATTAATGCGCGAGTGATAGAAGCTTTGATTTTCTAGCTGTAATATTAGAAGAATTATGCAGCCTAGGCCAGAATAACTGAAACATTATTAGTTATTTCTAGTGTCCGACCGAAGGTCATTTTTTTGGCCGAAGCCGAAGCCGAATGTTCGGCTCTTGGGGTAACCTTCGGCCGAAGCCGAAGGTTCAAAAATAATTATATATCTTAGAACACTAACACGAAGTATATATGACATGCAAATACTGAACTGTTATTTTGTTTTATATGTAGTATTGTTGGTATAAATTACCTCTTTACAATAATTATCAACACAGTTTTTAATATTTATTTATTAGAATAAAATAAAACAGTAAAATAATACCAAACCAGGTTTTGAACAATGCAATTTACCAAAAATAAATGCATTTATTTTTATTTAGCAATAATAAAAATAAACTATAAAATCTAACAGTAACAGCCCGACTTAAATCAGTATAATTTGCCTGGTGGATTAAATTAATAATTAATTTTTGGAGTTTTAGCTTTGGTAAATCAAATACATGTTAGCTTAAGTATAGTAATACTGTCGTTTTTTAACAACAATAAAAACAAGTTTCAATCTTCTTACCTAGTATAAACTATTCTAGCTTTTAAAATACGATATTCTGCTGTCTAAATTAGCATCACATATTAAATTTTCGGTTAAAACCGAATCAATACCAATATTTTTAAAGTAGTTTCAGATTAATTAAAAATGTACTAAATATAATAAAAACAAAAAGTAGATCAACACTAGTGAAATGAGATTTAATATTCAAAGCCAAACATCCTGATGTTATAAGCTAAAACTAATAGTTTTTCAACATTTTCCCGCTTAAATTTGCTCTCCTGCCGTCATAGATTTGGCAAGCAGCACTGAACAATTGTTCTCTAGGAAGCAGTGGCGTAGCTAGGGGGGGGCGGTGGGGGCGGTCCGCCCCGGGTGTCACCCGTTTGGGGGTGACACCCGCATTTCGAAAATAATAATCGAAATTAGTGTGATACAAAAAAAATATTTTTAATAGACTTCTTTTATCCTTTGGTGTCGAAACACGTCTACATTTAATGTTCTGAATATTTCTTTTTAAGTTGATCTATCGCTTTTTCAAATACGATCCTATACAATAGAGTATAATAATATTATTGGCTACACCGCGCGCTTAAACAATAGAGCATCGGTCTTTTGCTCCAACAATCACAGGAACTCGTTTTGCTTGCCGTCCGTCACAGTTGTTTGGTTTGTTATGAGCGGCGGTGGATATAATGTAAGTTTTCTTGTATTAAGAGAGGAAGTTTTAAAAGTAAAGGATAAATTATATATATATATATATATATATCTAAAATTGTTATAATCATGGCAATTAGGCAGTTAAATTGTAATTCCGCGAAATTATTTTTTAAAAAATGTTAGATTTTCCTTCGAAAATGAAAAACAAAAGCAACCAAGCGTATGTGGGAATACGCGTAGTCTAGGCTTCAAAATTGTTTTGCTTTTTTAGAATTCTATTAGCTTTCTAGCTAAGATTCACAAGTACCTTGAAGTATTTTCTAGTAATTTTCGAATTTATCATCTGACAGATTCGAATTGAGTACATTTCGTGTTATTCGATATACACTCTGCGTACCTACCTTTTGTCGACAGTGCACCTATACTCGACATGAAATCGTATCATGTTCGAATTTATGCAAATAAATTGATTCGGAAAACTGCATTAAACTAGCAATACTGTTAGGTTTCAAGTCAATCCGGACGGTTCCAAGTGTTATCGTCTGTCGGTAATCAGTTTTTGTAGGGCATGTGTTTAAAACAGTCAGAACCGCGTATCTTGCTAGCGAAATCGTAACATTAGTAAGGGGACATCCATAAATTACGTGAGGTGTTTTTCCGGATTTTCGGATCCTCCTCCCCCCCCCGTTTCTAGTGAGACTTCGTGAGATCTGATCCCGTCAGACACCCCTCCCCTCCCCCTACGGATCGTCTTCGCAACTTTTTGAGACCTTTTTTTCTAGGTCTCACCCTCCCAAAGCCGGTTACACCGACACTTTTCGACGAAATACCCCCTAAAATCGACATTCGCGTCATTTGTAAACACTTTTTTTTTTGCTCTACAGTCCAACACAATTTTTTTTAAAAAATTGGTGAGATTTCGCTGGACCCCGCCCCTATTTCACCTCAAGTAATTTATGGATGCCCCCTTAGCACTTTAACTCTAGGTTCATGTAAGTTTGATATGCTTTCTACTGATTGAGAATATACAAATATGATCGCGATGAAATAAATAAGCGTATGTTTCTCTAAGAATTTTCCATCATAAATTTACAGAAGAAGATTTCTATTATGGGTAACCTCTTTGTCGAATACAGGTAACTACATTCTTATGGGTTCCTTAAATCGACAGGGATGTCGAGCTTCTGTTCCTGAACAAAAATGGAACTTTAATCATAACTGAACGAACATTCGAGCCGTTTACAACATCTTTATTTATACGCTACTGAGCGGTGCTAGAAATCTAAAATTTACACGTGGAGATGGGCTTCGATACATATCATATTTAGGAGACAGTAGCTACTTATTTCTTAGGCGGGTAGTAAAATACTTCACTTGTTAAGTACTTCATGTAAAGGCGGCAGATATCTCAAAGGCAAGTTCTTTTATTATCTGACCGTTGTTTTTTTATTTTGAAATTACGTTTAATTATGATTTTATATTTCATTTATTCCTCTATTTTTATGAAGGAACTTAATGTAGAGTTGCTTCTCTGACTACACAGTATCCCCCAGGGTCCCAGAACTTGTGGGATCCGGATCCTGGGTTTGCACCAATGGGACCCCATCTGGGTCTGGAATTGCTTCTACTTGGATCAAGCCACTTCTGTTAACTTCCCTCTCAATATCCCTTGGTCCTCCAAATACCGAGGTTGTGAATTCATTTAAATACAGCCTATGTTAACGTTTCAGTAACAAATGGGTAGCTTTCGACTTTTTTAAATTTATAGCGAAAGCTTATGGTCGCCCTATAGTTACACTGGCGGAAATTAAAATCACAACACGCATACATGAATGGTACAATTTTAGGAAACTTTGAAAATATATACAGGGCTGTTATTCATCTGTATGAACCCATACCTGCTCTAGGAGTATTAGAGCCTTCTTTCAACCACTGTGTAACAAGTCTCTATACTGACATACTGTAGCACTGCGGCCAATCCTTCGGGAGATTTCGCCATATGATGCACCCTTTAAAAACATGTCAATTCTCCGACCTCTCCTACTGTTAGACATTTGGGTGTAGAGAGTTGTCTACTCTTCGCCTTGGCATACTTAGACAGCAAAAACTTGTGGGCAACCACGTGTCATGTGACACCACACTGTTCGCCACGTATACGCTAAAAAAAAAAAATTAAAAAATTGCAATTTACATAATATATAGCACAGTAATTCTCACATTATTACATATAAAACTTTTAATTTTAAATCATTTAATACTCTTCATGCGGGCATACTTGGGGCCAAATTTCATTCGCTTATCACAACACCGTCTGAGTGCTGGGATTTTAATTTGCACCAGTTTGTGTATCAGTTGCTAAGTGTAAACGTCGAACTGCACTTTGCCAATACTGGCCTGTACCGTAACGGCAACGACAGCCGGCCGAGTGACGGCTCGCCCCCTCGCGTCCACACTTTTCCATAGCTCGCCCGTGTTCCTACCCGGTCTTTAGTCTCCTTTAACGTTTACAAGTGATTGTTTCAGGGAATCAGTGTTGGGGATGACAGGTAGGTTTGACACCCTACTTTATTATAGAGTACTGTACTTTATTCTGCACAGTTTTGGTACAAATGTACATTAAAATACTTTTTTATCTGACTCACGTAATCACCTAACCGGTTGATATTTTATGTACAAAAATAGTATCCCAGCGCAGTATTAACAATATCAACGCAATCTCAATGAAATGTCAATCACTCGCACTTCACGTGTTTGTTTTGTCTGAGGTTATTTTCGATTCACTCAATACTTTTTGTTAGTGAAGAACGAGATTATAACATATTTTAATTTAAATATAAGTCGTAAAGATTTTGTGTAGTAAAAATAATAATTTCATGTTATCTCAATGTTCTAGTCACAGAGTTTCTTATTTGGAAACTCTCAGTGCACCTATATCGTAGTCACCTAACTTGAAAAGAAGACCTACAGATTAACGTGAAATTCAAACCACCGAGCGTCCTTCGCATTAAAAGATAAAAGCTTTGCCATTGGTAAAAGTCAATTTTAAGGCCCGCAAAAATTACAGTCGAGACCGGGATTTGAACCGGACCTTCAGTTTCCAAATCGCACGCAGTAATCATTTGAGTCACCAGTCCGAATATAGGTGTGATGAAAAATAAGTTTTCAAACATAATAAAATAAACATACTCTTTTTCTGTACCATGTATTTTTGTTATCAAAACACACGAATCCACTTTTATGTGTTTGAATACATACTTTTCAGACTTCCAGATTAGTCTTGCGTCTGGTTACGGTGTAGGAGGTTCGGTTACAAATGCGGCTTTCTGCTGCAATTTTTGTGGGTCGTAAAATTGGTCTTCAACTCTGGCAAAGCTCTGATTTTTTTAATGCGAAGATGCTAGGACTCTTCCTACATTTTACGAACATCTGATGAACATGGATGAAAAAAAATATTTTTTTAAGGCAAATAATAACATGAAAACAACATTCAGTCGTAAGGGAAGGTAAATTTCCGAACTCTCTCGATGCGTTTCTCCACATCTAGCAGGCCGATACTGATCCGCACCGTCAAAACATAAACCAATCCAATGAAGACCGAGTGTCGGACTGAGGCCCGATCTTCAGAGGCCTCTCTAAAACCACTTTCGATCACCGGTGAGCAACACGTGGCTAAAATCTAGCCATATTGACTATTGAACATGAAGTAACTAAAATTGATAATTTTGAAGATGTGATTTACGAGTTTGCAGCTGTTAGAGCTAAAAAGACAAGATTGTTTTTAGTTTATTGTGTTTTTTAAATGAAGTTAATATTATAACTTTATCAACTATAATTTTTACTAACAATAAATGTTTATTTAATTATATTTTATGAATATGATATTTTACACTTACAAGATATTATATTTTACTTAATTTTGAATTTAAATTTTCAATCAAGGGGTGACATCATCGATATCCGCCCCGGGTGTCACCCACGCTAGCTACGCCACTGCTAGGAAGACTAGTGGGAGGAGCTGATAAATATTTGGTTGCTATCGCTTGTAAATAAATATACAGTCTGGAAAGCCAATATTGAAAAATATTAGCGATCCTCAGCAGTAAAGGTTCTTTTAAATAACAAATGAAATGTTTTTCAAACGGCAGGTGACAGCTGTCGAAATATTCTAATTCATTCTCAGTCAAAGTCATTTTGTTAAGGGTATCCCATAAATCGTCTGCTAGGGATTTATTTTCGGGAGTAGAATTTGATGTTGAACAGGAGGGTCCAGGTTCACCAACATCCACAACCAAATGATCTGTTTTATTTGTTATTGTCAGTGCACAACAGTTTTGACGTAGACATGCCAAAATTTCAGTTTTCGTATTTATAATTTCGTTGCTAGTCAAATACTTGATTTTAAACCGTGGATCGAGTAGAGCGGCAATCAACAGCCGTAAGGTTTTTCTTGCGAAAGCAGATCTCCTATTAACAGACTCACACAAGCGGCTTTTGAGCAGTACTATATGATCAACCTTCATCATTCTGAGCAAGTTTTGAATTTAGCATGGCAATCATGATTATGAATCGCTAGAAATATAAGTTGTTGCTTGATAAATACACTTCAGCAAAGTTATAAAATTGTTCATTTGTATCCATTCTTCTGCAGTTGGAATTTCTATTCCACCACGTTCTGACATAAACAGATTTACTGCATTTTACTGTTCTATTAATTAAGATGGCTCGTTCAATTTTCTTACCTTTTACCACACTTTTTGACTATTGCAATTATAGCAATATCTTTAAAAATTACATCGTGAATAATGAGCTGTGGAGTGTGAGCAACACAACCAATAACAACGAAGTTTCCACAGCGCATGGTTGCATTCATATTTGTCGCATTATTCCGTATACCCTTATGGATATTTTCTCTTGTATTGTATTTGGTAACAGTTTCTGCGGTTTTTTTTTTTGTGCAATATATTGCCCTGTATGATCTTCTTCCAACACACTAACAGCCAGTTTAATTTTTTTCTTTTGGAACCTTTGGAAATGTCATGTGCCGTGACACTGAAAAACGTGTTTGCTTGATCACTTCATATGTTCGTGGTAAAAATGATTCATTCAGCTTTTTTCTAAAAGCAATGTAACTTCGTACGTTTGAGGATCAGTAAAATTAACTCTGGGAAGTGCTACCCCTTCAACGAGGTTGTACGGAAACATGTTTACGATGGCTAGGTCCATACGTAATACATTAATCCGCAAAGAAATCTGATGATTATCGGGCAATGGTGGTGCTACTTTTTTTCTACGATATCGCGTAGACTGATAAATTTCCTTTTGAAAATCTTGGGGCGCACAGTGGTCTGAAATCCCGAAAAGCTGGCCAAAAGTGAAAAAAAAAAGTTTCTATTTAGGAACTTTGACTTTACTAGTTCCATAGAGCGGTATTTCTTTGATGTAAATCACGTGTCGGTTTCGCTTTGTGACTCATCCAGAAGGGCATAGACTCGTTTGAAAGTGCCGACGCGACGTGGCGAGAACATCTGGCGAGTTGTAGCTCATACCGAAAATAAGCGATTAGTTGGAAAGTAACCGGCGAAAATTCACAATTCTTTTAAATGTAATAAGTGATTGTGTACAGAACGACATGGTGTTGCGAACATTTTAATTCGCAAAATGGATTCACCCCCACAATGTAAGAAAAATAATAATCTACATTAAACAAATTATTTAACTTTAAAGTTGAAAAAAGTTTGTGTGTTCTGTCGTGTTCAGTCGAATCTCATATGCCACCTTATAGCCTATATTGTAATTGATATTTATTTTAAAAAATTGGCTGCTACTAGCTGCTATTCTGTTAATAATATAATTTTATGTGTTAACATGCATAACGACAAAATTGTTGATCAGGTAAATAATTTAAGGTTTGAATACGGCCTTGACTTTTCGTCGTATTTCGGTAATACTTCCAGGTTCCAGTGTATTTGAGGACTGATTTATCAGAATGAAATTTAACAGAATCATTAATAAATCGATTAAAAAATTAAAAGATTATAATAAATTACAGTATTTTTTAAATACATTTTTAATGGATTTTAAATGTTTCAGAATGTACATCTACTACATTTATAGAGATTTCTAGAAAAGAAATTATTTTACTACTAAAAGGAAAACTAAACAATGATGTTGCAGACATTGTTGCAACAATTGAAATTCATAAATCTGATGAAACAAAAGTAACTATTTAGGAACGTTCACTTTACTAGTGCCATAGAGCGGTATTTCTTTGATGTAAATCACGTGTCGATTTCGCTTTGTGACTCATGCAGAAGGGCATAGACTCGTTTGAAAGTGCGCAAGAATCGTGCAATAAATATAGAAAAAGGTTTCGGGAAGATTTCTCGCGAAAATGCAGCCGCCAAAAAACGATGGAGGATGTATTTTTGCGACTTTTGGTTTCCTCAAACCCCTTTATTACGAGCCTCAGGAAATTGCCACAAAAAAAATTGAGATCGCTGTCAATAGAGGCATTAGAGCTACTCAATCCGCCAGATATCGCAACACATTGCTCTGATGTAACTGATTCTGTGACGGATGAATCAACGACAGATTGTTGTGATTCCGATAGAGAATAAAATGTAACTTGTTTCTTATTAAGCAATCGAATTTTTGTACAAATAAAAAATGTTTTATAATTAAAATTGCATAAAACTATTTTTCTTTTTTCTTCAACAATACAATTTTAGACATTTTCAATAAAATATTGTCAATAAGCAATTTTGTTTTTTATTTTTAAAATGAAATATAGATTTACGTCCTCATAAGTCCCGTTTAATAATAATTTTTTTGAAAAAGATACTATTTTTCTGTTTGTAAAAATGTCCACCACAATGGCTTTGCCATTTTTATATTATAAGATCTAATTTTAATCAGTATTAACAAAAGTCGTGATATATTCAATATCGTATGACATATTGTTTTAACTTTTTTCATTATCACCGATTTCATATACTTATAGGATATTTTATGCATTCAATATAATTTTTTATACTAGCATCCGCCATTTTGAAGCCGCCATTTTGTTTTTTTCAACAAATAATGTCCAGATTTTTTATAACAGATATTAAATCACCCAATATTTATACTATTTTTTAGATAATCTGCCATTTTAAATATTTTCTGCCATTTTGGAACCGACATTTTGTTTATTTTTATTATTTTTTTTATAATTGACGTAGATATTCGTTATCAGCGACCTAGACAGATCATGTATACAAATTTTCATGAAGATTGAACAAGTATTTATATTTTGGCCAGCTTTTCGGGATTTCAGACCACTGTGGGGCGCATACAAGATCTCTGATTTTTTTAAAAAAAGTTAATCAAGCTTTGAATATTACCACTGGCTTCACATTAGAATTCCCACTGATTTTTATGGTGTTTCCATATGGTTCTTTATCTTTGCTATCGTCTGTTGGCGCGCTACGTTGACGGTATTCGTAAAAGTTGGTTCATTTTTGGCGGCTGGATGTAAAACTTCGGCTTCGGCCAAACATTCGGCCGAATTTGGCCGAATGTGGCCGAAGGTGCTTTTTTTGGCCGAAGGTGGCCGAAGCCGAAGCCGAACCTTCGGTCGGACTCTAGTTATTTCATTTAGTGACGTCGTGTATTGTTTTGTTCCGATATTGTATCAAAAGATTTATAATAAGCTTAGATGATTTAGCAGAACACGCGGCGATGCCCGAAGTAAATTTTTGAAATTTATAAATGTTTTATTCAGGTAGTGGACTGGCAGACAAGTGGAGTGGTAATTTGCCGGTAGACATTCAATTCTGTTGGCAGATTGAGAAACCAATTATGAAGAAAGAATCAATTACTATTTTAACACTGAAATTTTAGCGCAGAATTAATGGATCCACACGAATGGACTATAGTAAACTGGTCTAAACAGGCAATTCAACTGTTTCCACAGATAAAGAAGCCATTACCACAATACCACTGATCATTATGGATAAAAGGATCAATTACTACTATACATACTGCTATAATATCTAAATTTCTGTTGATGGAACCAATATATCCTCAAAACAAAATCAATATTCAAAGAGTTAAGTTCTCTTTTTTTTTAAGATTTTTTTTTCCCAGGTATTCAATGCAAATAAAAATATTCATTTTTAGTATTGCAATTTTTTTTAACGGAAATGAACGTTCTTGGGCCGCTTATGTATGTATTTGCTGTTTAGATGTTAATATTTTTTGTTGTTGATATTTAGTCGATTCCGTCAATGTATTGCTAAGATTTTGACGTTTTGAGCTTCCATTAATTAAAACTAAATTAATTTTTATTCGCGAGATGAAATTAGTAATTTTAAGAGATGCTGGGTAAACGAAATTCAAATCTTTCAAAGAAATGTAAGAAAACTAGGACTATGAAAATAGCCAAAACCTAGGAGACAAATCCCCAATATTTATATACGGATATATTAAACTGAAAATACTCCTAACAAACAGAATATTTTTATTGTTTTAAAAATTCAGAGAGTTAGTTGTGGAACATGAATAAATTTTTGTTATTTTATTGCAATATTTATTACTACTATTACTAATAAAAATAGCTCTAAAATAAATCGTATGGTCGTACTGAGCTGGTGACAAGGCTTCTTTACGTCTCCGCAATCAGCCCCTTTAGTAGCCTCTTAACATAACCCAGTAAACCTACCGGACATATAGGACCCACAGTTCAACACGGAATCAGAACTAAGTGAGCATTCTGGCGTAATTCACATAACACAACAACCTGTGCCAGAGGTGAAGGTCGAGCTAAGGACCTTTTAAAATCCTCGCCGAGACTGTGATTCAAGCTGGGGACTTTTCTATCTCCAGTTGGCGCCCTAACCACTGAACAACCAGACCTCTCAGGAAAATGTTATATTACAACACTCTTCAACGCGGACGAAGTCATGCGTAATTGCTAGGGTATATATATATATATATATATACGAAAACCTTTAGCACATAAATCACGATATTTCCGAGCCATGCTATAAATATGCGACTATGTTCAAAAGCTTGGGGAGCCAGCGCTCAGGTCCTAAGATCCACAGCATAAGCTCTGTTCCTGACTACTGCTGCCCGACCTGTATCTATAGCGCCCACACGAAGAAGAGAGACGGACAACTCAATCACGCAATGCGGAAAATTACGGGATGTATTAGGAGTACGAGAACCCTATTCTCTGTGATATTTCAACTCCAGCTCCAAGAGGATCAGAAGCTCTCCTAAAGGTATGGAAGAAACATCCTGGTACCCGTACATCGAAAAATGAAACAAGCAAAACATCAACACTTGAAATCAAGGGAATCGCCATGACCGCACAGCAATCAACCTTATAGTGTCCTCTTTCAACATCAACAAGCTGTAGATAACCAAATGGGGGCAGACATCGGTAGTCAATAGACATCTAGTTGACGACCTTTCAGTGCGGTTACAACAAAATGGTCTCCCCAGACGACAATTGAGTATCACTAATAGGATTCGAATAGGACAAGGCAAAAGCGGTTACTTATTGCACAAATGAGGCTGAGTAGATTCTGCAAATTGTGACTGTGGAGCCACCTTGCAGACAATCCACAGCATCGTTTCTGACTGTCCTCTTCGGCAAACATCATGCATCGATCAAAGCACTAGATCAAGAGATATAATAATACACGAGCTTCAATTTGTCCACACCTCTTGTATATCTTCTAAAAAGAATGTTCATTGATGATACAATAAAGAAGTAAACAACCATCCTCAAAGTCGCCCCTACAAACGTATACCCTCACTGTTGCCACGCTCCGAAGTCGTCTTTTGTTAGTGTCATTAGTTGGGTGTCGTGTCTGCATGGATGTCATCAGCAAATTTAAAACGTTTGCCTTTCTCAGCCATTTTGAGTGTAGGGAATAGACCGAAGTTACACGCCGAATAAGACAGATAAGGACACACATTTATGTTCTTATTTGACGGAAACTACTGTTACAGAATTGATTCACGATTGATTCCGAGCGTACTCATGATAAATCTGTTGTTAGAATGCTTTGGACGTAACCGCAAGATACTGTATGTTCACATCCTCAGACATTTCCCTGACTGTCAGTCTCCTGTTTGACAGAATCATTTCTCTCGCTCCTTCAATATTCCCCTTGCTTTTTACTGTTAAAGAAACTCCGAACAGATACTAGTATTGGACTGATTCATAGCTCGAACCGCTTACAAACAGTTTTTAGTGCCACTGCAGTATATTTATACACTATTTAAAATTTCGAGCGTTTATTCTTTTTTTTCTGGTTAGATATCAGCGATGGATTCACCATATTTGGAGATTATACCTTGTACTTCCCTCGCTGAGCACAGAACCTGTTTATCAAGCTTAACACCAGGTCCTAAGTGTACAGTTGGGTTTAGATTTTACATAATTGTGGGAGACATAGTGTGCTTGCAACAAAAGTGCTGATAAAAGAGCGGCGATAGATTTCTTCGTCGGAAAATGAGAGATTAAGAGCGACTTTCCACCATTTGTCAACAACGAGGTAATAATAAAGTAGCTAACTATGGTTAGATCGAATTCGCATAACCAATTCCAAGTATTTTTACGTTGCTCCTTCTAGTAACATAACAGTTGTTAGGAATCAAGCTAGCAAGAGCCAATAAGAAGTTAAGAGCAGATGGGTGAGCGGTAAGGGTCAGTCCTGGCTTTTGAGAGGACGCGGGATCGAATCCCCATCGAAACGTCTAGTTTTTCTATGGGTTTCTGAATTCACAAATTTTTAATTAATTAAGTTAAAGTACACGAAATGTATCTTTATTTATTGAAGTTTACAAAAGATTATTCCTCGAAGATATCAGAAAATATTATCAGAATGTAAAATAGTTGTGAATGTATGCATATTCATTGATAAATAAATGCTGCCAAAGCATTTTTTTTATTTATTGCTTTATGCCTCGTTGAGGTCATTAGAGGCTGGACGGGACTGAAGACAAGGAACGGGAAGGAATTCCGCCATGGCCTTTTGAAGGAAGCATCCTAGCATTCGCCTGGAGTGATTCGGGGAAACCATGCAAAACCCAAATCCGCATGCCCCGAGTGGAATTCGAACCGGCGTCCTCCAGAATGCGAGGCCAGAGCGTTAACCGCTCACCGACCACGCTCGGTGAAAGCAATTGAATTCAAACAAAATACATAGTGCAGTGCAGTGTAGTGCTAGTTTACTTGTGCAATAACAAGTAGAAAAATGACCGAAAAGCATGCAGAAATCACTGCTGCGGAGAATGGTGGATAAGTAGAGCAATATATCACAAAATGACTAACTGCTGAAGATGTTTCATTAAAAAAGTGAAACGCGTTCGGAAAATAAATAAATGAACAGTCAATTGCCTTGGTGGTATTTATCTATCGATATGATCAGCAAATGAGAAAAATGATACCGAACTTCCATATATATATATATATTCAGTTCGAACACGAGGTAAGCTGGTTCGAGTCCAGGTGCTGGAATAGAAATACTTCGGTACTTTGACAAAAGTGTATGAGATGCCATGGTACACTATTCCAATACTCTCCACAGAGCTCATGGAGTAAGGGGCATGCGACTGTTGACGGTAATTCATCCGTCGAATAGGGACGTAAAACCTGGCGCGACATTAGATGTTCTCTGCGCCGAGCGTGGTGGGTGAGCGGTAATACTCTAGCATCAAATTCGGGAGGACCACGCAGATTTAGGTTTTACATTGTTGAATTCACTTCAGGCAAATGCGGGGAAGGTTCCTGCAAAAAGGCTATAGTCGAATTTCTTCTAGTTTCTTGTCCTAAGTCCTTCCCAGCCTTTGACATCGATGTTGAATAGGCGAAAAGCCATAAACATAAGGAAAGGTCATTCTAGATTTACTGAATACTTGTAGAGCTCTGCTGAAGCGACGCTGCATAGAATGATGTAACTAAATGAGGCACTTTTCAAATGAAATACGTAGCCCTGAATGGAATCAAACAATCACGCAATGCACGTGGACGAGTCATTACAATGTCATCTACGTAGATAAAAAATGATCATTTTTTCGGGTAGAGGGTCATAAATACGACCAGCCTAGAGCAAGTAGCTGGGACAGTTCTTTCACCAATGGCTTGAGCCCACTTTCACTTCATTGGCTGCATATTGCTGTTTATTGGTTTTAAAGTTCTCTGAGCGAGAGATGACAAAAAGTTAGTCTTTGTGGTAGCAAATGCTGCGTGCTACCAGATGTATCTCATATTCGAACGGCTATTGGGAAGAAAAGCTGTCTGCGAAAGAGCTCCAAAATTCCATTTACTTCTTTAATACCTAAAACTATATCAAATTTCCTTCAACATATCGAGTCATTTTTAGGCATTACAAACTGTTAACAATGCTTAAAGTTGTTTTAAAAATCTTGAATTTCTTTGTAAAACCTAGTCCACAAACCGAAGGTTGCTTGGGTCCTCCCGAAGGAGTCGTACTAAGTCTCTGTTTCTTTCGACTGGGACCTACAGCTAAATATGAAACCCGAACCACGAAGCGACCCGGCCTACTTCATATGAACGAAGCTGCAACTAGTAAAAATTCCAGACCATAGGGGAATTCGAACCCGGGTCATTATAGTAATTCTTAAAACCATTATCACGCATTTTGAGTAAATTCAATAACATTATAAAATAATACTACTGTTAGCCTTTTGAAGTATTTTGCAACAGTAGACGTCACACTGTTAGGCCACCCTTTGTCTATTCCCAGAAATTTCGCTGCAGGACGATTTTCCAGCTCGTCTGTCCTCATTAATGTTTACAATGTTTCTGCTGTGGTAAATACTGGTAAATGAACAACCAATCTGTGCACGTTGTTTTGAATAAAAATAAAGTCAAATTAATTGGCAAGATCTTTATTAATTAACGAACCTCAAGTTATTTGAGTAACCTTTTATCATCAAATATATTTAAATTTTGTCAAATTTTAATTGTAATTTTTTGTAATACATTTAACTTTTACTGTATACAAATCCCTGGATGATCATAATTTTAATGTCAAATCTACGTGTTGATGCTTTTGTAACGCTTTTTGAATTGCAACCTTTTAATGTACACATACCGCAGGACGGTAAAAATTTTACTGTTAAATTCCTCCTATAATGTTTATGTTCTTAAAAGTATGTAAATTTACCATTTCTGTGAATTTGCAATATGAACCATAACTGTGTATATGATGTTTATATTTATTAAGTGCAAAGTACCTTTACTGTATGGCCATCAGGCCAAGTGTCAATAGATAAACAAAAAATAAAATATTTTAATCTTGGTGGAACCACCTGGCGACGAATCCTGAAACTTTGAAATTGCCCGATTAATCAAAACTACGATGTAACTCCGTGGGTGAGCGAATGTATATGAATCCCTGAGAGCGTTACATCATATGACGGTATATGTCGTGTTGTGATGTCTCCACTGCGGTGGAGTTTAATTACGATATCGGCGGCGTTGGCTGCGGGTTCTATTTGTGCGTCTGACGTCGGTCCATTTAATTAAGATCTGAGATCGCATCTTTTCAATTTGGACTGGCGCCTAGGGGACCTGTTGCCAGCGAGATAGGCGATCAACTGTGCATCGACTCACTCTGTGCCGTACCAATCGTCCGCCGTTACGCAGCACAGCAACACTCGCCCAGTGACTGCCTAATCAGTTTCTATTTGTCGTATTTTCGGTTTCCATAGTTGGTATAACCGTGCAAAAATACTTACCTTTTTTTCAATTACAGGTTCCATAGTTAAGGAATGAAACATAAACAATTTTTTTTGGTAAGTTTATAAGATCCTCGTTTAATCGCTAACATACTTTAATGCAAAGATAATTTTTGTATACGGAGTTATGAAATTTAGTTTCCAATTAAACCGTTATCTTCTTGCCAATTTTTTTTTTTTTTTTTTTTTTTTTTTAATGGCATTTGGCAACGGAGGCCATACAGCCAGCTCTATGTAATTATTATTGCTTTCAGTGTATAAGTCGTCATCCAGTATATATATTGTATTTTTCCAATGTATGGACGCCACAGGACGGACAGGACTTTCACACAGACACACAACACTTAAACATCCATGCCCGCGGCCGGATTTGAACCGGCGGCCTTCGGCACGCGGAGCTAGCACCTTTCCAAAGTTACTTCATTACAGGGAAGTGTCGCAATATCGTGGACGCAAGGGTTTTTTTTTTTTTTTTTTTTTTTTTTTTTTTTTTTTTTTTTTTTTTTTTGTCCCACAGAAACGAAACGTTTTTGGCACCATCTTTGCGCGTTAGTATTTTTTGCTCAGTACCTGTTTAAAAAATGTGTTTACATTCAGTTATTCAGTATTTTTTCTAATCAATACCGATTTTTTTTAACTAAGGAAGGACTTATTTGTTGCCTACGTTACAGCACTGGATTTACTCATCACGGAACACATCTGATAGTATTAGCCTTTGGGTGGTGGCGAAAAACCTGAAAAAACCATGAGATAGGAAGCAAAGAGTCAAGATATGAAATGGAATATCCGAAGATGTGAAAAAAAAAACAGTAGGCTACGTGAGGTGTACGATACAGACGTTACGGAAGCCATTTCTAAAAATTTCGAGACGTCATTTTCCTGTTCTCGCTGCGTTTCGTAGTATATTTTACAGCATAGTATACATTGACCCACGGACATCTGGTTTCTAGTTATCTGCAGCCCTTAAATACAAAAGCGGTTTATACGACTCTTTATTCATAAATCTGATATCTCGTGACGTAAATAAGATGCGAAGAATTTTCTTCTTCTTCTTCTACTTCACCACCACCTTTCCCAACATTAGCTAGGGGTCGTCTACCTTTGGAGAATTTAACTCATAATTAGGGGTTGTCCATTAATTACGTGAGGAGATATAGGGGGAGGGGGGGGCGAAATCTCACCAAGGGAGGGGGGGGGGGCGGGGGTCAACGGAAATCTCACGTGAAGTTTTGAAATTCTTGCAGGATGGCAGAGCTAAAAAACAGGTCTCCAAATGATGCAAAAGTGGCGGGGGGAGGGGGTTACATATGGTGTAGAAAAGATACGGAAACCGACCTTATTGGAGGGGGGATGGGGAGGTTATAACCGCCCTTGCAAGCATGAGAGCTAAA
Source organism: Vandiemenella viatica (assembly GCA_031002005.1). Classification (NCBI taxonomy): domain Eukaryota; kingdom Metazoa; phylum Arthropoda; class Insecta; order Orthoptera; family Morabidae; genus Vandiemenella; species Vandiemenella viatica. The sequence goes on from CM061918.1 coordinate 67,710,757, forward strand.
ATAAAAAAGAAGGGTCTCAATAAAACTCCGTCAAAATCTCACGTCATTTTAGAGGGCGAGGCGGGTCTGACCAGATATTACGAAATCTCATCAGAAAAGGGGGGGGGGGCCGAAATTCAGGAAAAACACCTCACGCAATTAATGGACGCCCCAGGATGGTATATTTGTAGCTTAGATTTTACGTCCGGATGCTCCTGAAGCATTTTATACTAATGCCAGGTCCTACGACGTAGTATTGGAGGAAGCGAAGTGCTGCCATCTGTCTGCGAACTGTGTTACTATGTTCGGCATGTGATATGTGTATTTTTTTGTTAGTGAAATGTATAGTTTATGAGACGGAAATTGGGAACACCTTTAAGGCTGCGGCAAACCACTTAAAAGCCGCTGTCAGGACGGTCGGTACTCGAAGCATGGGCTCGTGTCCGGCCGCGTTGTAGCTCCCAGATCCAGTGTGTGTTAGCTCAGTCACACTGAAGGTAATAGGTTCGTATTCCGATGGTCACCTAGTCCCAGATTGACCATTATCTGAACACAACCTGGTGGGGAGTATAATACGCTCAGTCTTCTCCGGTGGTGGCCAGACCTTTAGTCACCTTGCAACAAGTGCTCTGTCTACTCACCAAAGTGTGATGGCTCCATGCGACGGCAGGCGTCAGATGCGGCGACGCCAGGCGTCCTCCCGCAACATGGCGCCGTCCAGGCGGCGCCTCAGCGGCCTGCCAACACAACAGAAATAAACTCGCAGCCTACCCCAACAGAAAGCATAGGTGAGTGCACACTACAAATTTTATATTTTTTTCCATGATCGAAATGGACTTACTTTAATTTATCTATGATCTAAATACAGAGCACAAGCAACCTATGTACTGAGTATGTAGTCACAAAAATCTCCACATCATGGCTTTGATCACTGCTAATTTAAATGCACACAAGAAACAGTACAGGACCTATAACTGATCCCTGAAGAAAAATCAAATCCATATACTTCTAAACTTATCGAGTTGAGTATTTCGAAACTCGAACCATTACCTAGTTCCCGAATAACCTTTAGCTCCATATTGGTTAGTTCATCAAGTAAAATTTGAGGTCATTGTACCCAAAAAGATTTAGTCAGTACACGTTGCAGAACAGATCACGTCAAAACAAAATGGTGCTCTTTCACTGCCAGATATACGTATTTGAAACTACATCAACGATCTCCGGAACTATTTTCTGACGTCAGATTTCAGTACCAATGTTTTCATGATATTAGTTGCAACGGTTAATTTTTGTTTTTCTCTATGTACTGCACAATAATAATTTCTTATACCAGTTACAATCGAATCAACAACTGGTTTTGGTTCGATAAGAAAGAACGGAGTCGTGTAAAACATCAAAATCCAGATCTTTAGATTAGTTTACTTTCCTGATTGCGGTTTAAAGTCTTGCCGACTAGTGATGTTATTTGAGAACATATATGCTAAAATGGGAAGTTTATCAACAAACTTATAAAAGTAGAAAAGAAGTATATTTTTTCACCATATGAGCAACAATGTCATGTTTTTGGTGCTATTTCCCCTCTGAGTTAATGTGGAAACAAGTAAAAGATATTAGAGACAGTCATTTTTTTAACCAAAAATATATTCTCAGCGGCAGAGAAGCAGCCAGTTTGAGCGTGCGAGATAAGGCGCTTGCGTTCTGGAATTGGTAGGTACAACGAGCCCTGATTCCATCCTCAGGCAGTCGTTCGTAGGCTGTTTACCTAAGCTTGGACAATCCCCAAAACGCTGGCCTAAAATTACACAATCGCTGATAGTACAAAATACGGCTTGCACTATTCACGTGTTGATACATAAGTTCTCCCGCTAGCTGATAAACAAACAGAAAACAGAAAGCGTAAATCACTCTGGCGTTAATTTTTTTTAATGCTTTACGTCTCTCAACAGCGAGGTCTTTAGAGACGGGAAAGGATGGGGGGCAAGGAACGGGAAGGAATTCGGCCATGGCCTTTTTAAGGAAGCATCCCGGCATTTGCCTGGAGTGATTTGGAAAACCATGGAAAACCCAAATCTGGATGCCCGGACGGGGATTCGAACCGCCGTCCTCCGGAATGCGAGGCCAGAACGCTATCCGTTACACCACCACGGCTTTGCGATTTTCCGGAGATTGCGGATCGTCAGTCCATTCGGCTAGATGGTTTCGAAAACCGTCTGTAGACCGTAATGTACGGCGATCTCGATATTTGATCCTGGGCCGTGGTCCTCCGTCCAAAGAGTTGGGCGCCATGTTGATGGGTACTACTGGTAGTTAAAAACCACCAGGATCCACCTGTGGTAATGTTTCCTTGGGTTTGTTTTGGTTTCATTCAATGCTCCTCTTTCTGAGTAATAAGCCCAGTACACCCTGAGCAATGTGTCTGCATAGTTAAATGCTCTTCGCTTTGCGGAAACAAACTTCTCTACCGTCTCCTGGACACCAATATGATTAGTGGTCGGTGGTATTCTTCCGCTATACAAAGTAGTCCCAACTATCGACGATACTTCATTCTACGGTTTAAAAAAAAATGTTTTTACAGTAAAGAGGAGAAGGAGCGGTGGAAGGGCAAATGTGGGACGGAACTCAAACTTAACGTACGGTGTCGCTATAATGCATACAGTTTAAGTCAGGTACGGACTTCATCAAGTCGCGTGCCGTACGTAAGAAACAAGTAGGTGGTATTGAATAAAAAGGCGATGAAAATTCACGCATTCCCTTATTTATTAGAATTACAATAGCATAATCAAACATATAAAAATCAAATTAACAAAAACAGAAAAATCAAATGAAAATTAATGAGAGACTTGAGTTTGAAACTGAGAAACAAGATGATCGAGTCTTCTTGAAGCCTGATCAACTTCATTTGTAGGTGAAGAGGAGCATCTTCCACGTTATACTTACAAGGATTTGTAAAAATATTGAAAGTGCTATCCATATTCTTAAAATCGGAAAACCGATCGGTGAATTGCTCTAACAGTAGTTTTAGTTCTTCAGCATAGCGCCGTATTCAATGTTTTCATGAGTGGCCAGACATCTTTATTGATTGTTGACACGTGCGCTGAGCGGTTTACATACTACCCGCAATAAGCAGCTAGAATACTCTCGATGGTATACGAATATGCGATGCAAGCAGTCATACTCGACTGTTATGAATAACAGTCGAGTCTGGAGCGCTTCGAGGTCATCGGACGGCTTCCCGAATCATCATATATATTATTTCTATAAGGTATTTTTTTGTCACAAGCCTGTATCTTCCTTCATACTAAACCGAAATCAATGAATGAGGTGTCATTTTAAAGCTTATCGTCTTCCCTTTGTTCAAATCATATTTTAAGAAATGAAGTTTTCGGAATTCGACCCTTAAAGGGCGAAAATGTCAATATTTCCAAAATGCTGTTTTCTGTATTATGAGTCAATTATCTCCCTGGATACCTATCTGAAATCGTTTAATGAAGTATCATTTTAAAGATTAAGATCTTCGCTTTAGTGACGTCATAAATTAAGACAGAAATTTTTCGGAATTCGACCCTTAAAGGGAAGAAGTATCAATATTTTTGCAATTCGTTTTTGTGTCACGAGCCATTTATCTCCCTTAATATCTAACCGATATAGATAAATGAGGTATCATATTAAATATTAAATTCTCTGCCGTGGTAACATTATATTTTAACAAAGGAATTTTTCGTAATTCGACACCTTAAAGGGAAAAAATGTCAATTTTTCTAAAATGCGTTTTTTGTATCTCGAGCCATTTATCTCCCTGGATATCTAACCAAAATCAATAAATGAGGTAGGATTATGAGGAGTATTGTCTCAGCTTTGTGACATCATATTTTAAGAAAGAATGTTTTTGGAATTCTACCCTTAATGGGAAAAAGCATAAATTTTCCTATAACGCATTTTTGTGTCACGAGTGATATATCTCCCTTAATGTCTAACAGATATAGATAAATAAGGTATCATATTAAAGAATAAGGTCTGCGCCGTGGTAACATTATATTTTAAGAAAGGAATTTTTCGTTATTCGACCCTTAAAAGGCAAAATTATTAATTTTTCTAAAATGCGTTTTTTGTATCTCGAGCCATTTATCCCCCTGTATATCTAACCAAAATCGATAAATGAAGTATGATTATAAGGAGTATTGTCTCAGCATTGTGAAATCATATTTTAAGAAAGAATGTTTTTGGAATTCAATCCTTAAAGGGAAAAAGTATAAATTTTTCTATAACCGATTTTTGTGTCACGAGCAAATTATCTCCCTTGATATCTAACCGATATAGATAAATGAGGTATCATATTAAAGAATAATGTCTGCGCCGTGGTAACATTATATTTTAAGAAAGGAATTTTTCGTAATTCGACCCTTAAAAAGGCAAAAAAGTCAATTTTTCTAAAATGCTTTTTTTTGTGTCTGGAGTCACTTATCTCCCTGGATATGAATCCAAAATCGATAAATCAAGTAGGATTGTGAGGAATAATGTCTCAGATTTTCTTAAATCATATTTTAAGAAAGAAGTTTTTGGAATTCAACGCTTAAAAGAAAAAAATATAAAAGGTTCTACAATGCATTTTTGTGTCACGTGCTATTTATCTCCATTGATATCTAACCGATATAGATAAATGAGATATCATATTAAAGACTAGGGTTTCCGCCGTGGTAACATTATATTCTAAGAAAGGAATTTTTCGTAATTCGACCCTTAAAGCGCAAAAATGTCAATATTTCTAAAATACGTTTTTTGTGTTACGAGCCATTTATCTCCCTGGATTTCTAACCAAAATCGATAAATGAAGTAGGAGTATGAAGAGTAATGACTGAACTTGGTGATATCATATTCAACGTCACTATTCATGGTATTTTATTCGCGAAATTTTCGCACGGGTCATCTAGTGTATATCTATTTGTCTCTTTCTAACGACTATTTCTGACTTGATCTATGGCGTTCCACTGCGTACGCTTAATAACATTATTTACCGATTTTAGTCTTTATGATTTGAACAAATACAGAACATTTTTGCGCGTTATTTGAAATTTCTGAATCTCCAGCGGGCCGGATTGAAGCTGGTGGAGGGCCGGGAATTGCCCATATATGGTTTAAGTAGTCATGTTATTATGGTATCATACAGTACAACGTGCTCCAACAGAAGCTACGAGTTATGATTAAAAAAGACCACTGGGTCTGCTGCAACAAACGAACGTGTATTATACTGACAGACAAATTACTACCGCTACATCACAAACTACGGCCTCTTGCTTCACTTGTTCCATTGTTGTTGCCACTTTCTGAAACAGCTCTGGAGGTCTTTGTTTAGAGCCTTTATGTTGTGCTTCCTGGCTGACTTGGTGACCTCAAAAGAGTCAATACTTTTGCGTTTTACGGTCATTTCGAGTTTATTGAAGAACTTAAGCAGAATAATTTAGACGAGGACACACCATAATGAGTTTATTTGAAAGAAATTGCCGTAGTATAAAAGAGGTGGTATCATGATGAAGTATGAGTATATAAATATGATGTTAATGGATTTTGAACATAGGTACATGTTACCTTCACCAGAAACATTCTTCACTGTCAAAAGCTTGTTGAACAGAACCGTTTCTCACACTCTTTCAACATACTCCTCAATTTCTGATGTTGAAGGACATCCGCAAACGATTCTAAATCATTCGAACCACTTATAAACAGTTCTTAGTATCATTGCAGCATCACCATGCACTAGTTTTAATATTTCATGTGATTCTCCACCACTTTTTTCAGTCTCAAACAAAATTTGATGTTTATGATCGACCAAGTAAATTTATTTATGACACCCTGGAAAGCACACCTTATTATAACAGATTCAAAGGAACAGTAAGGAACAAGAAACCTTATATGTTTTAAAATAAAGAATGAAAAATTATATTAGTAAGGAATTTTAGCGATTTCCGTTGCAAGTTGATAACTAAAAAGTCACAGAAAAAGAAAAATTTTATTGTACGTAAGAAAATGCAATGTCAACAGCGTGCCAGCACTGATAAAGAACAATTTGAATTTACGAAAGCCCGCAACAACATTCACCATAATTTTTGATGTTTCATCGTATTTTCAGAGTGAGCAGGCTGGTCTCTTTACTAAGAGATCTTCTTCTTCTTTTAACAATCTTTTCCCGATATAGGAGATCGGTGGGCTTCGATGAGTTTTCCTCATCATTTCCAGCTTTGGTTTTACGGTCGCATGTCCTTGTTGACTGGCAAGTCTTGCTACGTAGATACTAGTAGAAGAACTGAAGTGTTCCTATCTACCCGCAAAATGTGTAACTATGTTCTGTGTCTCATAAGTGTATGCCTATATTTTGTTTGTGATTTTTTGTTTACTTCTGGCTTTGTGCCTCGTTGACGTCAGTAGAGGGGGGATGGGACTGGGGAATAGGAACCGGAAACAATTCGGCCATGGTCTTTTTGAAGGAAGACTCCCGGTATTATCCTGGAGTAATTTGTGGAAACCATGGAAAACCCAAATCTGGATGTCCGGACGGGGATTCGAACAGGTGTCCTCCCGAATGCGAGGCCAGAGCGTTAACAGCTCACCCACCACGCTCGGTGTTTATGTGATGTGTAGTTTATGGAACGTCCATAACACTACGTGGTCTCGGTCTGGGGGGGGAGGGAGAAGAGGGGTTGGCTGGAAAGCTACGGTGAGCTACGTGGGGGGAGGGGGAGGTTCAGAGCCAGGCCACGTAGCTTTTCACTCACTTTATTTATCACAGTTAAAATGTGGTACAGAACACACAACAGCTTGTAAATATTTATTTCCGTAATTTAATTACCTCCTTATGTAATTAATGATAGTCTGACAAGAGAACAGTACAAAATGTTTTCTGGAATCAATAAGGAAAAAAGCTACGTGCTACGTGGGAAGGGGTGGGGGTGGGGCTCAGTGCACTGGTGGATCTTTGCTGAGAGAGGGTAAAACCAAATTTCTCGACCGTTATAGATATCATAGTCCAAACAGGCAATGTTTAATAGAAGTGTGGAGGTACGTGTATGTCTTGAAGCAAACACGCAGTGACGCAGTGAGAAGCAGTGCGATACCGGAGTAGGCTGTAAATTGTTCCCGCGGCGGGTTGTCAGGCGAGGCCGCTATCTCCATCAGGGAGTCTGGGCGTAGCCGCCTCGTTTTAATTTCTACCTCGGTCGGCTAGGGAGGGAATTAATAAGTCAGCGCTCGGCCGACAGTAATTACTAATCAGATTCCGAATAAATAAACAAGGCGGGCGGCTGGGCGGTGAGCTTCAGCCGTGAAGAAGTGCTCAGTCACCAGGGGTGGCCAGACACTGGGCTGGCGGCGCAGGGGCGGGTCAACCTCACACAAATAAATAACATCCACGGTCGCCACTATGTTTCTACGGCAGAGGATGTGGAGACAAAGAAGCGACAACACTTTGCGTCTTTCCTTGGCAAGATGGCATTACAATATGGTGCAAGGTTCTAAGGATAAGACCTGAAGAGTTCCATATTATATAACGCGGAGTGCAAAGATGGCCGTGGCTAGCCAGCTGGCATCACGTTGCAGCGGTCACCGGTTCGAGTCCGGCCCAGTGCATGGGTGTTTTTAATTAAGTGTTGTGTTCATCCTGTGTTGTCCTGTCACTTGTTATCATCAATAATAACACGAAGGATTCTATATACACATTGAGAAATAAAAGAAATAAGGTTGCTAGCTGAATGGCTAGAAGGCCAAATGCCAATTTAAAAAAAAAATCACGCTGTCACCAGAAGAACAGGGAACTGCATTTGTGGAAACAAAAACAAACAGGTGCGGGAAATACAAGCTACCTCCTTTCACGAGCATACTGACAGCGGAACTAACGGCCATTTTATAAACCTTGCGGAATGCCAGCCACTCCAAACGTAAATCAGTTATTATCCTGTCTGATTCAACGTCGGCATTGCAGCTTCTAAAGCACTACACAACCACCGCGCATCCAAATCATCTGGCCCTCGACATCATAAACTGGATATCCAACTTAAGGTTCGTGCCCACGGCGCGTGCTAGGAAGGACTCGCCTTTCATCTTCTACCGCCCACGATCTCTTGTAACGGAGCCGGGACGGGACGGGACGAATACTCAACAACACGCCATGGGAACAGGGCCGCCTCTGCTAGCGGAGATAACACGCAGCTACCCACTCTGTGTCGGTAAACATCACAGGCGTGCGTAGTGGAGCGCTGTTGTCATCGGTTTGCAGCAGCGGTGCGCACCCCTTCTGTTGCTGTAAAGTTCTCTGTGCCAAACGACACTAGGCAACGTGGTGGGGAGGTGGTGGCGAGGTAAGCTAGGGCTAATCTGCGGCGCGCACTCGTCCCTACACTTTGGCTAATGAAGTCCCGTCCCATCCCGCCTCCGTTACAAGAGATCGTGGGAACGCGGCTTTAAAATATGCGGCAAAGATGACAGGCGTTCCCTAGCACGAGCCGAATGACGCTATAGAGGAAAGATATCAGCCAGTCACTATGGTGTGGATCAAAGCACACTGTGGGGAAGTAGGAAACGAAACTAGCCAATGAGGGGCCTATAATGAAGTGAGACACCTCGATGTACCCTGCTCCGACTACTTCGGTTACTTTAGAAACAAATTGACTTCTGTGTGGCAGCAAGAATGGAAGACAGACGCCCAGACAAGAAGGTCTACGAATCGGTACAGCAACATATTATCCCTATCAAACCGTGGTTCGACAAAAGTAAATGTCCCAAAAAACTGGACACAACGGTAGTCCGCCTAAGAACAAATCACGTGCGCTGGCGACATCTCCATCGCCTGATCGTTGTCGATAACCCAGTCTGCGACTACGACAGCAATGAAGCAGAAACCCCAGATCACATATTTTTTGGCTGCTGCAAATACATTGCGGCTAGCGACATTCTCGTAAAGGTTTTGATTAGAATAGGGCAACAACTACTAACATCTATACCAGCCCTTCTAGCCTTAAATAACTCAAACGTACAGAGGCTTGTGTATAACTTTACCGTTAGAAACAACATTCCGATCTAAAAAAAAAAAAAAAAATAACATGGTGGTGGCGTAAATGGAAATACCCATACTCGATTAAAACATGAGAAACAGATAATTTGTCTCAATATATGAAAATGTTGCTACACATGTAAATAGTTAACTATGTATATAGCTAAATATGAAAATTGCTAAATATGTAAATGTATGTGCCATGGCCGTGTGACTATTTAAATACGTAAATAGTTAAACATGTAAATTTAAATGTATGTGGCATGGCTTTATGGCTACTCGCCAAATGCCAATTTAAAGAAAATAAAACAAAAAACGGTACAGAGAACCATAGGGACCTGTAAATCTTGACTGTGATAAGACAAGGAGTAAAAATGTGCTGCGTCAGGTATTTAACGATTCCCATTACAATGAAGTGTTCAAAAGCCTCATAGAAAAACTGTAGGTCATATTCCACAGTTGCTGATAAATTCATTTTTATAAATAAAATGCCGTCTATGGACAATTGTTGTTCTTAATGCTATCTTATTCACCGGAATCGTTTCGCCCTTGTGGTGAGGGACATCATCAGTGGCTGTAAATGTGTAGTTTTGCATTTGTATCCTTACAATCATTAAGTAAAATACATATCATTATCTACATATGAATATACACACTGTACTTACAGGGGTGGTGATAATATTCAGATGGCAATAGCAGTTTGATCACTTTTACGAAACTTTTTATACATGTGGCACTTATTTAGCACTTTTAGAGAGTTGCAAATAAACACTTATATAGGAAAACTAAAACAGACACTCTAATAATAATAACAGACACTAAGTCAGCTACAACGGCTGACGAAAACAGTGAGACAGATTAGCACAGATTCAATAACACAAACAGAAGTGAAACTAGGTTGGCACCACTGCATTTAAAATCGTAACAACACCCGCAAACATGCTGTATGTAGCATTCATATGCAGCAATGAAGCAGAGGCTTATATTTTCGTATACTGCCAAGTGTTTATTTGAAAGTGCTAAATGGTATCACGTGTATAAAAAGTTCTGTAAAGGTGCATAAAGTGCTGTTCCAGACCGCCACTTGAAGATTATCACTATACAAAATCATACATTTACAGACACTGATGACGCCACACACCACAAGGGCGAAACGTGTCTGGAGAATAAAATAACATAAAAAATAACAGTTGTTCGTAGACGGCATTTTATATATAAAAATTTAAAGAAATTTCAGTGGTCCGTATGAAAAGTCACTTGATATTGCTTGAAGCGACTGTCTTCTGGCCTACCAGGTCCTCATCCCTTGAGATCAGAGACTGCGGAACACCAACTACATGATCTCTTTTGTACACTAATTCTTTGATTCGTATAACACTAAATGACATAAGACGGCATTGTTTTAGGAACTGTGGATGTGGCGGTTACCTGTATCTCGCTATTCCCCTATAACTGGACCACTCCATTCGCTAATGCGTGTGTTCACGCAATTATTAATTACATGAATTGACGAAAATTTGTGTAATCCAATTTCGTCCAACGACCATATCACAGATACGGATCCGCTGTAGACAGAAAACAGGTTCGCGGAGATAGTGCTAATTCACAACATCGCAAACACGACGATCAGATTAAATCAGCTGAGTTCGGTAATTTAGTGGGCTCAATTAAAGCTTAACGATTCCTCCACGCAAATAACCCATACTGGTCTAAACGTTACTAACATTCCAGGAAAACTGTTGCGTATAAAAAGCTTTAGGAGCAGTAACACTCTGACCTTGCTGTCGAGAGGACGCGGGTTCGAATCCCCGACCGTTCAACCGGTTTGCGGTTTCCATGGTTTCCCCAGATCACTCCTGGTGAATGTCGGGATGGTTCTTTCAAAAATCCACGGTCGAATTTCTTCCCGTTACTTGCTCCCTACCCTTCCCGTCTCTAATGACATCGACGTATATGAGACGTAAAACTACAAGCAAATAAAAAAAAAAGCGTTAGCCGAAAGGGAACACATAATGAAGGAATACCAAAACCTGACAGATCAGACACTATACACACTGCCCAAAAGAAAATAAACATGTACACTGTTACACGGACACACACACACACACACACACACACACACAAAACAGCAAACAAACATAAATATTGAATACACACTTTAAAAAAATAAAATAACGAGGTTCACAGAAGAGACAAAGAAATACCAAAGTAGTGGAACGTAGCGTTATACATTATAAATGTAAACACAATGTTTCAAACAGTGTTCTGGTAAATTGAAAATAAATACACAAAAAGCAAAAAAAGTTTTGCAGTGCTAAAATCGCTGACTCCGAGAATAGTGTATGGATAAAAAAAAAAGGTAAGAAAATGTAAAATGTAAGCAGGATTTAATTTATAGATAGGCGAAACGTACACACAGTTAATAAAACAAATGAAGATGATTATAAGAGTTCAGTAAACAAATAAACGAACGAAAAAAATAAACTGCATGCGCAGACGATTTATCATATTTTTATAATACGTGTTAACGTCAGGACCTCAATAACAAAATCACCCTCTCACAATTGGACGTCAAACTTTACATGATGTAGTATTTCCAGAAACAAGCCAGTGGTATTTTGTCTTCACGAAGGCTAACCAACTTTTTTATTTAAATACGTAATTATTGCAGGCTATTTCTCCTGCAGTTGCACGTTAAAATAATGAATTATTATTTAATAAAGAAGCCAATGCATCTGTTTCCGGAATTTTGTTTATCCTCTCCTACACATACATGTATTTAATAAAACAAACAAACACAAATACATTAATAGCAAATTTCACATATCCAGAACACACGCTCGACAAACATCACTCGATAACAAATTAACAACAGCAACGGGCAAAAGCTAATTGGTTTCGATCTCTCTGAATGTCACATATTAACAGTGTGACATAATTAGGTGAGGCAAAGTGATTAACTGCCTCCAATCACCTCTAGAGCACGCATAACATTAGAACTGGCACGTCTAAATTAACTTAATTGATATGGAGCGCACGCTCCGGTGGCGATTTCCCTACACTCCCATTTCCCCCCCCCCCTTCTTCTAACCAGTTATTTTTGTCCTTTACTAGTTTGAAATTCTTTCAGCGTTTTTGGTAATTAATTCACGAGTTTCCTAAGAAATTTATTCATATTTCTGACTTATTTACGAAAGAAAATTTTTCCACATACTTACACCTGAAATCGATTTCCAGCTTGTGATTAGGGGGCGTCCATAAACTACGTAAGGTGAAATAGGGGGGGCGGCGAAATCTCACCAAGGGGGAGGGGGGTTTACTGAAATCTCACGTGAGGTTTTAGAAAAATTGTCAGACTGTGGAGCTAAAAACAAAAGAAAAAAAGAGTCTACAAATGACTCGACGCGAAAGTGGATTTTAGGGGGGTGTTTTCGTCGAAAAGCGGGGGTGTTACCGCCTTTTAGAACAATGAGACCTCAAAAAAAAAGTCTCAAAAAGTTACGAGGGCGATTTCTGGGGGAGGGGGGTCGTCTCCCGGACCATATCTCACCAGAGAAGGGGGAGGGGGCGGTTTGACCAGAAAAAGGGGGGGGGGGGTCCGGAAATCCGGAAAAACACCTCACGTAATTAATGGATGCCCTCTTATGGTCATCTTTTCCCTTCCATGCACCACTCTTAATTCTGCACCAATATCATTCCACGCCTCATCCTCAATGTAACGCCATGGACACTGCCGGCATTCTATTCATCCTCCTATCATCCAATGACTCCGACTCCTGCTCCTTTATAATATCATTTACTGACCGTGTTCTGCAGTAATATGCAGAGACAAATGTACCTAATCTTTTTTGCACCCGCTCCAACTGCTGGTTGCAGACGCAGTTGATGAGCTACTAAACCTCATTGCAGAAAAGTAACTGTAATAAATCTACAATACCATATATAAAAACATCCCGGGAGTACACAATTTATAAACTGCATACATTAGGGGATGTCCATTAACTATGTGGACTCAAAAATAGGGGGAGGGGGTCACGAGAACTTTTTATTTCAGATTGCCGCCATCACGTCAAAGAATATTCTGCCGCCCTTGGCGTTAGAGGTAACATAATCGCATGTGAGTGGAGGGGAGGGCGTACCAACAGATCTCACCAAGAGAGAGGAGGTCCAAATTTTAAGAAGCCTCACGTAATTAATGGATGCCTCCGTACAGAGGCTGAGGATTCCTCGAAGACAGAGACGAAACGCGTCCGAAATAAACGTAATTCCAACAACAGATGCATAGGCGTCTTTTTAAAATAATCATTCTTCTTCTCTTCGATATCGGCCATCTAAGGACCACGAAAAGTAATCCCGCGCATTCATTTCAATCCTTCTTTTCTTGACTTCCAATAGTTCTTCATACTTGCACTTTGCTGTTTCCTCCTTACTTCCGTCCATATCTTACCACATTTCCTCTTCTCCTTCTCCTGGAAACCCTTGAAATTTTGGATCAGTCTCGTAAAAGTTGCTCTATCTTGTATTAAATCTTCTGTTATTCCAATCTCAATCATATCATTATCTACTCCTTGGATCCACTGGTTGCCTTACTTACTCTTGTAAATATGCTTGAAAATTGTTTTTGTAAGTCTGTTGTTATCCCTTCTCATTATGTGACCAAAAAAAAAAAACTGATTCTCCTCTTTCTGATCTTGTCTGACATCCTTTCAATTTCTTCTTCTATGTATAGATCTTCATTCCTCCGGTGTCTAAACTCACCATTTTAAATTTTTAATGGTCCGCAAATTTTTCTGAAGATTTTCCTTTCTATCTCCAGTTTTCATAGAGAACAAACATTATGAAGTGTTTGATTTCAGTTTTCCTTGAAAGATTCTTCTTATTGTATGTATCTTTAGTCAGTTGGTATGCTAGTTCTAGTTTTCTTGCTCTTGATATGTTTGCTTCCTTATTAATCGAGTGCAACGAAACAATTCTTCCGCCAACCTATTTAGGTCGCAATGACAGAAGGGATGAGATTCGAGAAAGAAGATGCCGTACTGATATCTTTATGTATTCCTTCTTTCCTCGTTCTGTTCGGGATGGAATGCACTGAATTAGGATTGGTGCTTAACACCCTCTGCCACCCACAGTATTTGTGATTTGCAGAGTATAGATGTAGATGTAGAAGCCCATTAATCTGAATTACTTCACCTAGATATTTAAATTTATTGAAATTGTTAATTTTTCCATACTCTGTGTTTAGTACTGAGGGTGAATCCTTAATATTGGTCATGAATTTAGTCTTCTCAAGAGAGATCTGAAGTCCAAATTTTCCTGCTGTTTCTTTCAGAAGGTTGATTTGTTCGAGTGCGGTTTCTATACTTCCAGAGAGGACTGCTATGTCATCAGCGAAAGGCCAAACAGTTTACCCCACCCCCTTTATGCTTGGAATCTAATTTTATCTCCTGACGAATTCATTCATTATTTTTTAAAATGTTGAAAACAATATCTACAGCTCGTGACGTAATGTAATTCCCAGAAGAAGCAATTAAGTTTCAAGAAGGGTAAAAATTCTAGAAATCCACACTTGCTAAGGTATGTTAAGCTGAAGGTAGCCTGAGGAAGACAATATGCGCTTGCCAATACAGGGACGTCAACTTGTGAAGGATGACCTAACCCTCACAGTAGGGGACCTATGACTTGGCCTGCCTTCCAAAGTGCAGATTCCTAGTACTTTTAGCCTTCCTAGAAAAGTCGCCTCGGCGTGTGGACACTGTTGGTGCGTGTGAACTGGGAGCAGGTGTGTCCGCTCCGAGGACAATGGACTCCTAATGAACAAAGGACTCTCAGACATCGACAAGTACCATCGGAATGTGTGACACACCGGGGGAGAGAGGAACGTGGAGAACAGACGGAGGCAGAGGAGAGCAACCAGATCAGCGCGATAAGGGAAACATCCCCGCCGGGGCAGGTACAACTCTTTAAAATGCGGGAAATTAGAAGGGGGCAGCACGAACGAAAACAACGAAATATGGAGGAATAAAGAAACAACTTAAACATCGAAGAATGAACGGAGTGTTGAATGAGAGGTAGATGTGATTCTACTGACGGTTAGGTAAAATTCCGAATATACGAATATATGGCATAAGTGTTCAGGGAGAAAAAAAAAATCAGTACGCTACGATTTGCTATTGACATTGTCTTGTTAGCAGATCGAGCTGAGGATATTGAGAAGTTACTGAGTATCATGAACAAAATACTGAAGGATGATTTTGGACTGAATATAAATTAAAGCAAGACAAAAGTGATGAAATGTAGCAGAAATGATACCAATCACAGTAGATTAAATATAAAAATAGGATCGGATGCAATAGCAGAAGTAAGTGAATTCTGCTACTTGGGAAGCAAAATTACAACCGATGGCCGAAGCAAGAATGATGTTAAAAAAAGAATAGCACTAGCAAAAAAAAGTATTGATCTAGGAATTAGAAAGAACTTTTCAAAACTCTACCTGTGGAGCACAGCACTTTATGGTAGCCAAACATGGACTTTAGGAATACCAGAAAGTAAGAAAATTGAAGCATTTGAAATGTGGTGCTACAGAAGAATGCTGAAAATCAAATTGACAGACAAAGTAAGAAATGAATGAGTTTTTGAAATAATGAGTGAGGAAAGAAGTTTGTGGGAGAAGCTTACAGAAAGTAGAGACAGGTTGGTAGCTCATATTTTGAGACATGCTGGATTGGTTAATTTGTTAGTGGAGGGAACAGTCGAAGGTAAGAACTTTAGAGGAAGACAGATATTAGAATATATGAAGCAGATAATTGAGGACGTGGGTTGTAAGGATTATGTAGGGATGAAGAGGTTAGCACAAGATAGGAAGGGATGGAGGATTGCATCAAACCAGTAGAAAGACATAAGACAGCAAAAAAAAAAATTTAAAAAAAATTGCACCTGCCTGATGATTCCGTTCAAAGCACTGTAGCCTCAGCTTCGCCATAACGGAGCGTCCATAAACTACGTGGGTCAGTCTATTCGGCGAGGGGTCGGGTAGATTGATACGCTAAACTACGTGGAGAAGGGGGGGGGATTTTTAGAGTCAAGCCACGTAACTTATCATCCATATTACATGTCACACTTAAAATAAGGTACAGAATATGTGAATATTTAATTATCTCCAAATGTAATTTACGAAAGTCTGACGACATACTTTTAATATATATATATATATATATATATACATATATATACATTTTATTTTTTTATTTTTTTTACCAATGGCTTTACACCTTGTCGACGTTGAGGTCACTAGAGGCGTGATGGGACTGTTATGGGTATGATATGGGACTGAAAGTAAAAATTTATACGACTATGGTAACATCGGTTATTCTTTGTGAATCAGAAACATGGAGTTTTCGTAAAACTGGGAAAGCTCTTCTGAAGAAGAGCTAAGGTAACTATTGGTTATTTCTCTGAAGGACCGACTTCAACATAGAGTGGCTAGTATTAGTGAAGTAATCATGGAGTGAAAATTAAGGCGGTACGTTCATGTCGTGAGAAGAGATGAGGAAGAGCCAATCAAGAAAGCGTAGGGGATGGCTGTGCGAAGAAAGCGATCCAGAGAGAGACAAAAGAGGATAAGGTGGATCTACCTGGTTAAGAAAAACCTCGTGAACAAATGGCTGAAAGAAGATGACACAGTAGACTGAAGCAGGCGGAGGAACCTCATCAAGGTAGAAGATCCCTAATATTGGGAAAACATGGTGTAGAAGAAGAAGAAATATCATCTTCTAAGCTAAATTATTTAGAGTCGTGAAAACGCTGTGTAGACTCGCTCGGTTTGTCGCTGACAGTGCGACCTCTGTAGGCCAAATACAGTGCAGAGGATCGAGCCTGGACGTAAGCTCGAGTCTCACAGTAGGCTCGGTATGAGATTCGAGTGCTGAATGGGGATGAAGCGACACTGGTTCTCGGTCGTTACAAATAAGCGAAAAACTAAAGAGAATAGGGTATATGTCTTCTTATTATTGTTATTTTCTACGTGGTTCTGTATTTTTTTTAAAAAAACTGCTTAACGTCTCTTAACAGCGAGGTCTTTAGAGACGGGAAAGGATTGGGGGCAAGGAATGGGAAGGAATTCGGCCATGGTCTTTTGAAGGAAGCATCCCGGCATTTGCCTGGAGTGATTTGGGGAAACCATGGAAAACCCACGTTTGGATGCCCGGACGGGGATTCGAACCGTCGTCCTCCCGAATGCGAGGCCAGAACGTGGTTCTGTATCATTTTATATGATTGCATATGTTTAATTTCAGAAAATTCGGCTAGCTAAAGATGGGGCCTACCCTATGTTAGTGGAAAAGTGAGAATCGGTAGATTGCACAAAATTTCAACATTTCTGTGGCGATTGTTCAGTAATCCAAATATGCTCTCTCCAGAAGAAAAAACAGTCGTAATAGACCACGTTAGAACGATGCATACTGATGTGACAGTGCTGAATTACGTCTACCATTCTCACTATTTAACTATGTATTTTGTGTATCTATTGATTGGAGTGCGGTTTCGAATTCAAATCAGCCTGAAGTAAAAACCTTTCGTCCTCAAAATATAAAACGGAAACGAATTTCTTAAACACCGGTAAGCGAATATTACTAGAGACAAGACGGACGAAGTTCGACGCTACTTACATTATTATTTATACTCTAATGATGACAATACGACCACAATTTACTTAATATGTGGATATATAGAGTAAAAACGTAACCTTAAGGGTTTTAAAACTACTACAGTATAGGCGCTGTAAGACTTTTCAGCAGAACTGGTTTCATCATTTCAGAAAACTGGAACAATTTTCTCCTGAACATACGGTTAATCTTTTAGTTATTTACATTCACGTATGAGCGTGATATCAGTTATGTCTTTAAAGTGTGTTCAATGTCTTATATTGATATCAATACTTGCAGGACGTCACATATATTTGAAGTCTCTGTATAAATCATAATGAAGTAAATGTATGTCAGTAACTGTAGATAACTTATTTATATTTTCATTACATTGTATTCTGATTTCGCGGTTCATAATACTTCCGTTACATATGTTTATCAAACAAATACTCGTTATACACTATATCTACGGTGGCTCAGTTGATAGAACATACCAAAAATATTGATGGTAGTCATTGTTATACTGTAGTTTTAAGAATGCCCCGACCGTACAATATTGTCCTGTTTTCTCTGATGTCCAGCCGTGTTGCGCGACACGCGCAAAGACGACACTGTGCGTTATTTCTGCATTGCCGAGCCTTCGTTGTCCACCGAACCTTCGTTGTCCACCGAACCTTCGTTTGTCCACGAGCCTTCGTTGTCCACCGAGCCTTCGTTTGTCCACGAGCCTTCGTTGTTCACCGAGCCTTCGTTTGTCCACGAGCCTTCGTTTGTCTACCTAGCCTTCGTTTGTCGACCGAGCCTTCGTTGTCCACCGAAGCTTCGTTGTCCAGCGAGCCTTCGTTGTCCACCGAACCTCCGTTGTCCAACAAACCTTCGTTTGTGCACCGAACCTTCGTTGTCCACCGAACCTCCATTGACCAGCGAACCTTCGTTTGTCCACCAAACCTTCGTTGTCCACCGAACCTTCGTTTTCCACCGAACCTTCGTTTTCCACCGAACCTTCGTTGTCCAGCGAACCTGCGTTCTCCACTGAACCTTCCTTGTCCATCGAACATTCGTTTGTCCACCGAACCTTCGTTGTTCACCGAAACTTCGTTGTTCAGCGAACCTTCGTTGTCCAGCGAACCTTCGTTTATACACAGAGCCTTCGTTGTCCAGCAAACTTTCGCTTGTCCACCGAGCCTTCGTTGTCCACCGAACCTCCGCTGTCCAGCAAACTTTCGTTTGTGCACCGAACCTTCGTTCTCCACCGACCCTTCGTTGTTCAGCGAACCTTCCTTATTAAGCGAACCTTCGTTGTCCACCGAGCCTTTGTTGTCCACCGAACCTTCTTTGTCCAGCGAACTTTCGCTAGTCCACCGAGCCTTCGTTGTCCAGCGAACCTTCGTTTGTCCACCGAGGCTTCGTTGTTTACTGAAACTTCGTTGTCCGGCGAACCTTCTTTTGTCCACCGAGCCTTCGTTGTCCAGCGAACCTTCGTTGTGCAGCGAACCTTCGTTGTCCAGCGAACCTTCGTTTGTCCACCGAGCCTTCGTTGTACACCGAGCCTCGGGAAGCTCCAGCGGTCACAGCTCGCCCGAGTAGAGAGGACCGGTCTTAGGAATAACCGAGTGACTTCGAGCGTGAGTAGACGGAAATTTGCACGACACTAGTATCAGTTGTTGAGTGTTTGTGTAACGGCGGCCAGTATAAAGTTCGTGTCATTGACACAGGAGGCCGTTGTGATGGTTGCATTACCGCGCAGGCTGTTTGTTGTAAGCCGATCTGAGCGGTGCTAAGAATACCCCTCTATCCGCTCCGGTCTCCGCCGTTTTACGATCGCAGACCGCAGACTTCGTGGAAGAGGCCGCCGTGACAGCAGCTCGCTAGCTCCATGAACCCGACGACTAAAATACTCACACACACCAAGTGACCACTCTCTGTTCCATACACACGCCATGTCGTTTACAGCTTATCCACAGATGGTAATCCACTATTTAATTTCGTAATCTCACTCGCTCGTCTCGATAGCTATTGGTTGGAAAACGATATCACGTGTCAGCTTTAGCTCGCAAAACGGCGACCAGAGCTACCATTAGAAGAAATTCGTGGTTATGTACAGAATTTAACAGCTAAGCAACTGTTACCAAATTAATTTGCATAAGGGGGCATCCACAAATTACGTGAGGTGTTTTTCCGGATTTCTGGACCCCCCTACCCCCCTTTTTTTTGCTCTACTGTCCCCAAATTTTTCGCAAAATCTCACGTGAGATTTCTGTAGAACCCGCCTCCCCCTTGGTGAGATCTGGTGAGATTTCGCCGGATCCCCCCCCCCCTATTTCACCTAACGTAATTTATGGATGCCCCCTAATACATTCACTAAGTTTGATTTTCGTAGCGTTTCATAGTTAAAAAAATATTGATTTAATTTGCGGCTGAAAAAACGTGGATCTGCTTTTCAGTAACATGTTGCTAGTAAAAAGTAACGAAAAATTAAAAAAAAAAAATAAACTACTCATGGTCTCTGCTGTAACCACGAATGCCAGCTTAGGATAAATTTCAATTTAATTAAAACTTTCACTAATGTTGTTGCTTGACCAAAGTTTATGCATTATGGTTTATTTGCTTTTTAGGTACTGACCACTTTCATTAATGGTCTTTGTCTATGTTCGCTGTACGTGAGTTATTAGGTTATTTTAAGTGGACATCAGAGCAAATATGTTACCGAATCGACTATTCTGGCAATTCATTTCTTCAGAGATGCTCAACTGTTTAATAATATGGAATCTGTATTAAGCTCTCTGGCCTCTACAGATACTATGACCAAAAATTACATTATGAATGTTTGCCCACTCTCAATGTTTTTTTTTTTTTTAAAAAAAAAAACCGTGATGCTTTCGAAGCAAACAAGCATTTTTTAAATTTTGCAGAGTGAACTTTAAGGGTGAAATACAAGTCAAGATTTTATTTAAGAAAGTTAGAGTCTATGACCTTTGAAATATTTATACGAATGCGCTATCGTCCCTGTTCATGTTTAATACCTACCTCTATTAATAATTTTGATATCTTCAAGCTCAAAAGATTTTATTCACCCTGAAACACAGGTCAAGTTTATATTTTGTCAAATCAAGTCAACCTGTCATAATTTTTCATCCTAAAACCTGGTACTACTCCAGAGCCGTGACGATACGCAAAAAACAGTCACGGGCTTACACTAGTTTCTCTATAAATCTGCTAAAGCATCAAGTGCGTGTTTTAAGTTTAAATTATTTCACAGGTCGAAACAAATTGTTTCGATTCTTAGCTAACACTCTTAACAATAAATGAAAACTATCCAACTCTCTTACGTCTGAAATCAAGTACAGGGTTATTATAAATGACTGACATGAATTCATAAATTTGTATTAGCTCTATTATAGGCATTCCATTATCCTCAAATCTAATATGCCCCCAAATCTAAAGAAAATAGTTTATGACTAGCGCATTCTTCCTGTACTGACATACGGCTGTGAGACCCAGACTCTAAGTGAATTTACAAAAGGACTGCCCAAAGAGCTATGGAAAGGTGACTGTAAGCTTAACGATAAAAGACAAGAAACGATCAATCGATATTAGGTCAGTTACGAATGTCACAGACATCGTAGAGTAGTGGCAATTGACCGACAATATTTCGGGGGGAAAAGATAAAAAATGGATGAAAACAGTGTTAGAGTGGAGCCCAAGAGATCACCCCAGACCGAGGGGAAGGCCACCAGACCGATGGGTCGAGAGCATACGCAGGGTTGTCGGAGTTGACTAACAGAGGATCGCCCAAGATCGTGCGACCTGGAGAAGACTACTCAAGCTATACCTGAACTCATGACTTTAAACTGGCTGCTAATGATATTATTTGACATATTGCCACAAAACGTAACAGCCTTATCTTCTTCTTTTAGTTATCAATCCTAAGATTGACTTGTAGCAATTCTCCACGTATGCCGCTTCTATGCCTCATTCTTAATTCTTCATAGCAGCTGCATTCCGTGTCATTCATAATTTGGTTCATACAGTTTAATCTTCCTCTGCGGTTTGATCCTTATGTCGTTTCTGAAACAATCATCTTTAGCAAACCAGTGTGACGCAAAACATTACCTATCAACTTGTTTCCTTTTTTTCTGTAGACTCCTTGTTCCTCAGACACTGTTTGAATACCTCAGTATTAGTGACATGATCCTTCCGGCTTATCTTTCACCATTCGTCTGTAACACCAGACATCAAATGCCTCCAGTCGTTACCTTTCCGCTATCCCTAAAGTCTATGATTCACTTCCATATAGGGTTATGCTCTAGATATTGTAGTACTCTCGTGTAGTGGAGTGTACTAAATTTTATTTGAAGCAGCGTGAAAGATATTTTCTATGTTGCCGAGTGGGGTGACAGGGAGTGGACAACGTAGCATCCCTGGAATTCCTAAGTTGCACGGCCGACTCCTCCGCAAATACGTGCAAACAGACGTTGCGTATTATAACAGATCACCCTGATGGCTAAATTTGGGTGAAGTGAATGGACAGTGTGTACATGTGAATAGTGATGATCCGAAACAAGTAAATACGAGTAAGTACTCGATACTTTGTTTCGATACCGAGTACTTTTCGTATTCGAATTAGTTCGTTCTATAGTTACTCGGTATCGGAAGAAAAGTACTTGTATCGAATCGAAAGTATCGAAACGCACCCGGTGTTAAATTATAAATACATCGCCACTCAGTCACACCTGTGAAATTAATTTTCCCGCTGACGTCAAGTTGGTAACATTGAAAATCAAACAAAATCAGTTTTAGAATAGGCAATCTAATATGAAACAGTTTGTTTTAGGTCCCTATTTCATTGTAATAAACTTGTACTTAGCGCGCATTTCGCTATACCTGGCCAACGGTCGCTCCCGCGCAGCCCCACACAAAAACTAAAAGATATAGTCCATGAACAAGTCAGCAGCCCATGTGAATCGGAATGAGAAGCTGCTTCAGCTAGCGTTTCAGAGGAATTTCACTTCTGGAAACATCACAAAGAAAATGAAAACGCACCGTAGTGACAAAGTCTCTCCCTACTTGTCAAACATTGTAATGTCTCTGAAAAGCAATCTATTTACAGAATGGGTAGAAATGGAACTTTTATTTCCTTGTCTGTAAAAATACGCACAACAGTGTTTTATTGCTGTAGCAACGTCAGTATTGAGTGACATTTTGTTTTCTAATGCGGGTGAAACAATGACAAACGAAAGAAACAAGCTGTTCCCAAAATATTTGGAACAATTGCTTTTTTGGGAAACCTCCCATAAGCGGACTTTTATTGTTTAAAAGTGTTAAAACTATAATAAATGAATATTTAAATATAAGACAAAACCTTCAAAGTTTGCTTACAATGTGATGTTTATTATAATTTTAAAAAATAAATAAAAATATTTGCTGAGTGTTATTTGATTTTATTACCCTAGGGAGATAAAATAAATAATTTAGCAATATGTCACGTATATTTGTATATTTCGGCATTAATTTTAGAAAGTATCGATACTTTTGCAGTACTCATATGAGTAAGTATCGTAAGACAATTTGAGTACTACTCATTTAAGTAGGTATCGATACTTTGATGGTATCGGAACATCACTACGTGTGAAATGAGGACAGCCAATCGAATATAATAATATTCTAAAAATAATTAAATGGTCGCTATAATTTCTTATATGTACCCACGGCGCGGAATGGCCCGAGAGCAGAGGGGTGCTTCCGCAGATCAGTGGCAAACACAGGTGAGATGGAGACTCCGGCCGAATGCGAGGCCACAGCGTTACCGTTCATTCACCACGCTTCGTAGCCTTAATATATTTATTAGTACTGTACCAGCAACACTGTTAGCCCATTGGCGGCTACCTTTTACCTGTTTACAGAAATTTCGTTGCAGAACTACTTCCGAACATGTGTGTCTCTGTTAATGTTTTCAAATAGTCTCTGCCCTTCTAGAGAACTGACATGTAGAAAATACTACCAATTCTGTCAGTAGACTGTAGATAGGATAATAAATATTAGCCACGCAGACGGATATTTCAGTTGTACATAGCAACGCTGTATAGATTTATAGCTCCTGCACGAAGAGGAAACGCGTTCGAAAAAAAAAGTAATTCATTAAAAACTTTTTTTAATGGACTTTTTTCAATTTAAAAATACCACCGAAACATTTAACATCTTCCCACACGTGAGAAATACTGAAGCTTAGGTTTTACGGCCACATTTCCTTGCTCACACCAAACATTTTATACCTACTGCCAGATCGTATTAGTACTAAGGGAACTCCCAGAAACTACGTAGCTCTATTTTGGCCTCCTGTGAATCCCTCCTCCCCCTCCCGTAGCCCGACATGGCTTTTGCCTTAAAACCTCCGCGTAGCACGTAGCTTCTTTCCCCTACTGATTGAAGTAGTCTTTTTGTATTGTTTTCTCTTATCAGACTATCGTAAATAACATGCGGAGATAATTAAATGACGAAAATAAATATTCACATGCTGCTGTGTGTTCCGACCCCATTTAAGTGTGACAAATAATATGAAAGAAAGGCTACGTGGCCTGGCTCGGAACGTCCCTCCCACGTACCCCAGAGTAGCTCTCCAGCCAACCCCTACCCACCCCTTAGACTGATCCACGTAGTTTATGGACGCTCCCTAATTGGGGAAATCAAGTGTCGCCTTCTGCCTGTGAAACGTATAACTATGTTCAGTGTGTGATAAGTAGGGTTCGGATCTTTATGACCAAAAAATAGAGAAATATGCAGGCAAATATGACCTTAAAAGTGAGTAAATATGACCTAAAAATGATGAAATATGACCAAACATTTAAATTTGCTATACATCCGAACATGTCCAATTACACATAATTTATTTTATTTAGTAGCCTCACTTTCACGTAGACAGCATAGTTTGATTCCGTGCACTCATGGCACATTTGGGAAATTAAAATTTAAATCACTTTTAAGTCACTTTTTTCATATAGTTTACAGAAAAGAACTCTTTCGTCTGTATTAAAATACTCCTCTACAAATTCCCTTACGTAACTTTGTTACTTCGCACTTTCAGATTTTTTTTTTTTTTTTTTCTTTTTTCCAGCATGTCGGTACTGTCTGATCTACTGCAGATTTAACACTGACTGAGGAGTATTTTCAAAAGTATTTCATTAACACTGATTGACGCGGGTCGACACAGGCAAGCTGCTGCAGTATTGTCGAGATTAAAAGGGAGGCGGAACATTAAGGATTAGAGAGTGACATTAACGCATAACTTTAATTCTTGACTGGTGAATTCTTAATCAATAATTCCTAATTTCTTCTCATCTATAATTAGTGAATTCGTGGTACTATTAAAAATTTACCAGATTTTTCCTTAAAATATGATCATATGACCATAAATATTATCTTAATATGACCAAAACTACGAAAATTGCCTAAATATGATTTTTTATGCTATATAAAATACAATCAGAAACGTTCAATCAGTGTTTTACTCAGCATTACAGCTCAAAAGGATGGTAGGATTTGTCCTAAAGTTCCGAACCCTAGTGGTAAGTGTATTTATTGTTTGCGAAATTTGTAGTCTATGAGGCGGAGATTGGGGAAGCGTCCCGGCATTCGCCTTGACGGTTAGGGAAAACCTAGAAACCGCAGTCAGGGCGGCCGATACGCGGGAGCTTGGGCTCGTGTCCGGTCCCGTTGAACTTCCTCGATACAATGCGCGGCGCCTCGGCGCAATGAGCCACACTGGTATGTGGTAATATAAGAAATTGGTTGTAGTATAATGTCTGTCCTGTAACTTATAACTGGTTATTTACATCTAATTTTGTTTGTTTGTTGTTGACGGCGCGGCGGTGTGCTGAGCTTGCGGGTCCCCGCCACCCCGTTGTAGTGCGGTATCGCTACACGCGCCAAGGTCGTGACCCCAGGAACTCTCTCTGCCGCCGCTGGCGTTCCGTGAAGACCGACTTTTGGGAAACCAGATAAAGAGCCGCGCCTCCGGCATGACAAGTGCCGCGTGCAGGAACAGTGCCAGGCCGCCTGGTACGGGGATACGGACGACAGATAGCGTCCGGCGCCCCAGGCAATCGAAAGACCTCAGCTTGTTTACTAATAGCGTCTCTGAATCGGTCGCAATCACTGCTTCGCCAAACGAAGAGGGGAACATGAAACTGCCAACACATCATTAGAGGCGGGATGGGACTGTGGGCAAGGAATGGGAAGGAATTTGGCGATAGCCTTTTTCAAGGAAGCATCCCGGCATTCGCCTGGAGTGATTTGGCGAATCCATGGAAAACCCGAATTTGGATGCCCGGACGGGGAATCGAACCGGTGTCCTCCAGAATGCGAGGCCAGTAAGTTAAGCACTCTCCTCCCACCACGCTCGGTTTCGAGAAATAGGCATATAAGGAAAGGAATACTTATAGAATAACCTTATAGCTAATAACGTTTCCCGTCATGTTGAGTCTTTCCATTTCCCCTAGTTTCTTTTAGCCATTCCATGGAGTTTCTTATATTTAGAAATTAATGTATTATTTCCTTGCTCATTCTATACCTGTCCCTTCTGCGTAAGTGTCCATAAAATTTTAGTTCTCTTTTTTCTGTTGTGTCTGTATTATCTCAATGTTTTTGTATACATCTTCATTTTTTCCTCTTACTGGAAAATATATCTTCATTTATTTTTGCGGCTCTAAAATTTTGCCAAGTATTTCCCTTCCTTTCTTCACCATTCCTTTCTGTTTTCCTCTTTTATTCAATGTCACGCATTCTGATACTCAGGTTTAATTAATGTTGAGTGAGTTTGTAAGCCACTTCAATCTTTTTAGATTGTTTGCTGATGATGCGGTTATTTATAGGGAAGTAAGAACTTTGGCAGATTGCTTAGAAATTCAGCGCGATCTGGATGTTATTTTGGCTTGGTGCGCTGAGTGGCAACTTACTCTAAACTGTAAAAAGTGCAAGACAATGAGCGTAACTAACAAAAAGAATCCGATTGTTCAGAAATACGAGTTAAACAATACAGTTATTGATATGGTCGATTCTATTAAATATTTGGGAGTAACAGTACAAAGGAACATGAAATGGGACATACACATTAATTCTTTAGTAGGTAGAGCAAATTCTAGGCTGCGATTCATAGGTAGAATCTTGAAAAATTGTAATGAACAAACAAATGAGACAGTGTACAAATCTCTTGTGCGTCCACATTTGGATTATTGTTGTGCCATTTGGGACCCGTTTCGTAAGGGATTGATCGAAAGTATAGAGAAAGTACAGAGAAGAACCGCTCGATTCGTGACCGCTTGCTACAGTCCTTATGAAAGCGTCACAGTACTGATTAGTAGATTAGGTTGGGAGTCTCTGGTAGATAGACGACACACGTTTCGTTTAAACTTATTAGAAAACATGCGTACTCCAACTTTCACTCATGAGTGTAGTGAAATACTTCTTCCACCAACCTATTTGAGTCGGAAGGACAGGAAAGATAAAATTAGAGAAATAAGGTGCCGGACTGATTCTTATATGAATTCTTTTTTCCCTCGTACCATTAGGGATTGGAATGCACAGCAAAGAGATTAGCTTTGGTGCTGAGCACCCTCTGCCACCCACAATTTTGTGAATTGCAGAGTATATATGTAGATGTAGATGTAGAATCTTCCGCAAACAAGTCTGGCTGTGTTATCCAGTCAGTCTGATTGTATCCACATTCCCAGATGTTTAAATTTATCAGTCCCTCCGATCTTTTCCTGTTGTATTTATTGTTTCTGCGCTCAAGTTTTGTCATATGAAATTTCTAATCCTACTTTGGCTGCAATTTCGTACAGAATAACAGAGGAACGTTTAGTGTACTATAATGTTAAGAAATTTCATCTGTTTCGTTACCAATCTTTTTGTTTGCCAGCCGACGTGCTGTCGTTTCTTTCTCTATGGAGCGCAGTTTATAGGCTTAACTCCAATGTGAAGGCTTCGTTCGCAAGGCAATGAAATCTGCACCTCAGCCCTAGCAACTACCGTTTTAATTGCAGGCTGGTTTTTTCACAGTGCGTTGCGTTGGTTCTAATTGGCACGCGCTTCCAATTAAAAGCAATGACGCGTTTGAAAAAGAACCGACCTCAGTACGAATAGGAAAGGTTGCCGAACCAAGGCCACACCGCTCAAAATACTCTAGTTTGCTCAGCGGCAAAGTGTAGCAAATAGTTTATCTCCAAATTACTGTCGTATAATTCACAATGCAAATTGAAATATTGGTTCACCGAAATACGACTACTGTTGAAGTCCTGATTCGGGATAGACCAGAGAAAAACACATATGGAACCATTCTGGGCCAGTGGTTAACGGTTGACACTGACAATCAATCGGAAGAAGGTTTTTTTATATTTTTTTTATTTTTATTTGGCCTTAAGCGGCAGATGGCTTTATACAGCAATCAGCCTTTTTGTACAGATAATCAGGACATTGTGCGAATAAGTAAAGCATTGTACAGGTAAACAAGTCATTATACAGATAAACAAGTCATTGTACGCGATAGTTATACATAAATCAAAAATAGTATATCTTATATCAGGTCGACTATTACTCAAATGGATAAAAATTACGTTTATAAAATCAAGAATTAAGATGATAAATAGATACTATGTACTATGTACTGAAAGTAGGTAGTACAAGACTCTTCATACACATATACAAAAATTAAAACATAATTAAAATGTTAAAAAACATTTTTATCATTATCTTAATATTATTTTCCTTTATAAAACTAATTATTTATATAAACATTCAGAAACTAAAACATTGTTTTAAAAAACTCATTTGTCTAAATCGTAATATTAGTTGCTTTTATAAATCTCACTAACAAGTTATATATTACCTTATTGTTACAGTGCCGCAAACAACAGATATTGGTGGGAAAGATATTCCGAAGCTGTTTAACTGTCACAAGAATTTGACCTGTGTGTTTTATATATGACGCATGTGTGTAACAGTCCAGATTTCGGTATAAGTGTATTCCTAAAAACACTCCTGGCAAAAAGGTCATGGTCACATTCTTCCCTGGTCCTTTCCCGGCTGATATGACCTCGACGTCGACGAGCTGTTCATTCCGATTCGACAGATAAGGTACGAAATGGATGTGTTTTTAAAATAATTAGCGCAGAATGAAGTATTTAGAAGAGTATCACAGGACGAAGAGACAGGGTGTTGGGTCTGGACATGCGGTATTGGTTCGCTTGATAGTAGAGGGAAGGAAATGTACAGAAAACCAAAGATGACGGTATGCGAAATAGATAACTGAAGACGTACGCTGCAACGCTGAAATGAAGAGATTAGTAGCTCAAGGCAGGAAGAGACGAATGATTATATCAAATCAGTCGAGAGGCTGATAGGCAAAAAAATCCAAACTACTAGGCACTGAAAATCGAGGACTGGGTGATGAACCCCGTGGTTTCGGAACCGCGCAGAAGTAGAAAGAATGCGGGTGTGTTATTTGTTGGCGGTGGCTTGTTTGTTCCGCCGGCCTCTCATCTGGCAGGTAGGGTGTAGGCGTGTCATTAGGGGTGGCGGCGGAAACACAGTGACCGACGATGTGTTAGGGCCTAAACGTGTCAGTTACCGGTTCTCATTCTGCCCGCCGAGGCGCCCAGGTACAAACGGCGCGCGCTAAGCAGCCAACCATAAATCTGGACCGACCAAATGACTCTATCATATCGCACACCAATCAACGGAGTCGCAGGTGAACTACGTGCCTTATCTTTGCCCTGTGACGTAATTACCTGAAATAGTTTCATGAAGCCCTCTGTTTCTCCCCAATCTGTACTCGTGCTTCTGTCCAAATACACAATTAAGGGTTCCAAATCCACTTTAATAAAATGCGTTGAACCTGGAGGTTGGACGTCAACTCAAAATTCGGCAGACCCTATGAAACCAGAACTGTTAGTATCACTGGCCGCCACCATACCAGGAAATTTCGATTGACTAACTGCATTGACTTTATTTGCGTATATACTGTTAAAAGAATGTGTTTCAAATAAATAATTTGATTTGATTTTATTTGCACTTAAATTGTTAAAGGGAATTCTAACTACGATGCTAGCTAAAACGCAATTAACTACACAAACATACAAAAGAAAAAATACGACGGATAGAGGAAAAAATAACGTGAGGCAGAGATTTAAAAAAAATCTTTGTGAAGTTCGTTTAAACTTGTTTATACAGGATGACTAGATGCAGATATTCATAATATTGGATGGTTATGCTGTATTCTCAGCAGCAGAAAAAGGTTGCAGCATAAACGTATATGTCGGATCAGGAGTATGGGGCTACGCTACTAGATGGCGACACAGACGCAGCGAGCAGGATGCCAGCGCCACAGCGACTGCAGTGACACCTTCGAGGAGCTACTTAACGGCAACACGGAGCTCTCTTCATGCTTGATCATCGAGCCAACATCATTCCGTTATCTGTCATTGTGTATTGTGAGACTGAGCCTAATAAACCGGATCCTTGTATCAGCTGTGTTCTCGTAGTTTCTCTCCACTGTCCGAGGGATATCCACAGCCTACCTTCGCTATTGAGCCATCTACCTCGATCCGGGAACTCCATTCAACCCACCCGACTCCCGATCTTTCCCGGATGGATTCGACATTATATATATTAATCCGTGGTTTGGATTCTACGATAAACTGTAGGTCCCAGAGGAAAGGAACTGGCCGTCCTACCTCTGACACAATGGCTTAATATGCATCCTTCGGGAGGATCCAACCACCCTTCGGGTTGCCTAAGTTAAGTTAAGTTTATATATATATATATAATAGAAGATATGAAATAGAAAAGTTTATTAAAAGTTTACACGAAACATAGGTAATCGCGAAATTTATCAATCAAATAAATAATCGTTATTCGTTTTTAAAATTACACTTTACTTATAAACTTTTTCTTATCAATAAAAATTTCCATCATTTAAATTCAAGCACAGTTATTTGAAAACATCGTAGCTAATTACTCCGAGAATCTAATGACAGAAAGTTTACTCATTTCAGTATAAAATATCGTTAGTCGTTTTTCCTTCCAAGCCTTTTCACATCAAATTCCAAATATAACCATAGGTGAATACCGTCATTTGTGAAGGATGTGTGAACTAGTTAATATCCATGAAAACGTATAAAAGTATTTTCTACATGGCATTCACAATTGTCTACAATTTTTTCCGTAGTATTGCCAGTTCTGTTTAAAATTCCTTGGAACTTGGAACTTAATGTAGCCAACCATAAACGAAGTACTGTATAGAGAAGGAATTCAGCCATGGCCCATTGAAGGAACCATCCCTACATCCGCCTGGAGTGTTTTCGGGAGACTATGAAAACCAAAACCTGGGTCGCCGGACAGGAATTAGAACCGCGAATTCCAGAATGTCGGGATGTGTCCTTCTAAAGGCCATGGCTGAATTACTTCCCGTTTCTTGTCCTCAGTCTTTTCCCAACTCTTGTGAACTCGAGGTGACGGAGTGTAAAGCCATAAGTAAAAAAAAAAAATATTTTTGTTTGGAAAATTTCTTACCACGGAAATATTTTTTGACGGGTCCAAATAAATAATATAATGGTATGTATGTTTCGTGTTGTGTATTTTTTCTGTCACGGATTGATTTTTTTTTTTAACTGCTTAACGTCTCTTAACAACGAGGTCTTTAGAGACGGGAGGATTGAAGATTAACTACAAGGAGATGCCAAAGGCTTGGGGCTAACTATTGACTGGTACTTTTACTTTTCGAAAACACGAGGCCTGACTTAAGCCTTGACTCTAAACGATAGATAAGTGGAAATTTAGGATTTAACACAGAAGTTTGGTACAAATTCTGATGATTATGCATCGTATGTCACTATCTCTCCTTTTCTGCGAGTCAAGTTCATCCACCATCATGAGTCGATCCAGCTAATCACGTGACTGACGTTGGATAACGTTTTACTGCCGCAACCACCTCCACCAACGGTGCCTGCAGTTTCCCAGATAAATCAGGTGTCTGCAATGTGATGTTTATTCTGGTGTGACTAGTAGAGTGCGGATAGAAACTATTATCCCATTTACACAAAATATTTTTTTCTCATGTGCTTTACGCCTAGTCGACTTCGACGTCATTAGAAGTCGAAAGGACTGGGGACCAGGAGTGGGAAGGAATTCGGCAATTGCCTTTTGAAGACACCATCCCGGCATTCGCCTGAGTGATTTGTGGAAACCATGGAAAACTTAAATCTGGATGGCCGGACGGGGATTCGAACCCAATTACTCCCGAATGAGAGGCCAGAACGTTAACCGTTCACCCACCACGCTCGTTACTCGAAAAACGTAAGCCACTTGTACTTGTACTTGAGGTGTATCATTGCCTAAACTCTGCGCGCGCGACATGGTGGTGATGATGGATTTGAGATATGACGACAGTCTGCTATTGCCGGTGACGTTTCTTCTGTAGCGATGGAAGGTCCCTGTGGAGCGCTACAGGGGACACGCGTGTCGAGTTTCCGCCCCCTGGCAGGAAGTCACGTGTGCCCGAGATCCACCTGCAGCCCCCGATACAGTATCCTCCGTGTGAACGCCGGCAGATGGGGGCGGAAGCGGCTGGCGCCACGTGGGGTGCGAAACCTGAGGGGCCCAGCATCCGGGGGCTCCGCACACTGGGGTTAAATCTGGGGGTCACCAGAGTCGGACGAGAAGAGAGTTTCATAAAGGTAACAACAGCAAACAAAATCATCAACTTCACCTGCTCCTAACAGCAGTGGTCTGGTGGCACAGTGGGCAAGACGTCTCACTGGAAATCGACAGGTCCCCGGTTCGAATTGATGTCTCTGCGAGGATTTTTATAGGTACTTAACCCAACCTCCACCTCTGGCAGAGCTTAACTGTGTAACATGAAGTACCCCAGAAGGTTTCTCTGATTCGGATTATAAGTTAAACTGTAGGTCCCGTTTACCCGGTAGGATTACCGTTTTATTTTAGGTTAGGTTAGTAAGGAGGAAAGGAACTGGCGACCCTATCTCCAATACCAGGCTAAGTATCCCTTCTTTGGCAGGGTCCAATCAACCTTCGGATTAAATACCAAGCTTAGATTAGCTTATAATGACTAACTGTCACGATGTAGTAACTGTGTGAAGCAAAGTACGAGAGATATTTGATGAACAACATTTATAATGTATAATAGAGGAATAAAATAGAAATCATTCAATGTAACGATTGATATTAAATGGTTGGATCAAGACAAACATATTTTTGTGGGCTAGAGGAAGATTCTGCCAATATGTGTTTAGAGCGCAGAACTTTATGGTAGTGAAACTTGGACTTTAGCAAAAGTAGTAAAATAAAACTTTTGAAATGTGGTACAACATAAAAATGTTGAAAATTAAGTGAACGATAAACTATGAAAAGAACATGTTTGAAAATCGTAAGTGAGAAAATAATTTTGTGGAAAGAAGAGACGGGGTGGTAGATCAGATTTTAAGACATGGAATTGGCTAATGAAAGGTACAATTGAAAGAAAGAATTAAAAAGGAAAACAAAGATTATAACACAAGAAACAAATAGGTAGGTTGTAATGGCTAATGTTGAGCTTAAAAGGTTAGCTCAGGATTAGGAGAAATAGAGTACTTCTTGAAATCAATATGCAGACTGATGTCAGAAACAATAAAAAATAAATAAAATAGTACCCATCCACCCGTCGTGGTGAATCATTTTAGTTACTTCCATAAAAATTTTGAAACTAAGTTAGCAAAGCAAAATAGAACGAGCAGCTTTACTTTTCCCGCACCTGTGAACCAATGCTGAAAGATAAAAATTTCTCCACCGATCGTGGGAGGTGAAAGGTTAACTTTCTGGCCTCGTATTCGGGAGGACGCGGGTTCGAATCTTCGTCCGGGCATCCAGATTTGGGTTTTCCATGGTTTCCCCAAATCACTCCAGGTGAATGCCGGGATGCTTCCTTCAAAAAGGCCATGGCCAAATTCCTTCCCGTTCCTTGTCCCCAGTTCCATCCCACCTCTAATGACCTTACTCGTCGACGAGGCAATAAGTAAAAAATTCTACCAGTATCCGAATTGAAACCTACAGACCCCATGTCACTCGTCGTTGGACTCATGTCATTGTATCTCAAACAGCCCTACCGATAAAGGGAAACTGAACGAATCAAATATATAGCATACTGAATTACTGTGAATGAGAATGAAGACTAAGCGTTATGTTACAGAGATATCAATAGATCCTCTGGAGACAAAAATCGAGCTTCGTTGGTGAGCATTAACACTCTGGCCTCGCGTTCTGGAGGACGTTGGTTGTACTCCCCGTCCGACCATCCAGATTTTGGCTATCCATGGTTTCCAGAAATCACTACAGTATCCCCCTTCATTAGGCAATAGCCGAATTCCTTCCCGTTCCTGCTCCCCAGTCCTTTTTCGCCTCAAATGACCTCAATGTCGATGAGACATAAAGTCACTAAGCAAAAAACGAAAAATGGATAGAGAAGCTTCAACCAAGATTGATCATCAACTCCAGTTTCCTGGTTGCGGTTTACGAGCCTTCCTGTGTTTCTGGCTTGCTTGTTATAGACTAATGTCTCCTATTCACAAAAGTTTCTCTGTCCGTGATATATTCCCAGTTCCAGCCTCTTCCCTCTATGTCCTCATTCAGTAGGTCTCCAGCTTCTTCTTGGTCTTCCGACTGGTTTTTTCCCCGTTATCCTTTATTTTTTTTTTAAATAGACTTTTGGTAGCTTTGCACTCTTCATTCTTTTAATATTCCCAAATCATCTCTTCCATGGATTTCTTGAACACTATGTTTGATCTTATCATATCATTTTTTATATGATCAATCAAGATTGTGACGTAAAAACTCTGTAATTATTTCTACATGTCCGCTCCTCACTTGACCCTTATTGAGATGTCCTTTACTTCCCGTAAGTACAATAGCCGCTGGCGATTTTCAGTTTGGTATTGGAGGCCAGAGTCGGTGAAAGCGCCGACTCCCACACAATGAGCGGGGCGACATTCCTCTCTCCCTGGGGAGTCCTTCCGGGAACCAGGACAAGGGGAGCTGCGAGCAAGGACAACGGTGGCTCGGGACAATGCCGAGAGTAAATTATCAAACCGTGACAACGTAACAAGTTGTCACGACCCGCGCGCCCGGACCACTGCTGAACGTAAACATCAACTTGACGGTGGCGCTATTCGGTTACACTCAGTGGAAAGCGTGCTTCTTGTCTTAATTATCCTAACGGCGGAGCACAAACCATAATGGCGCAGAAACAAAGAAGAAAACACGTAAAAATAAAAAAGCAATCCGGATTTTTTTCCCCTTATGTTGCTTCCTCGTTTTCTAAGCCGCTTTACCTTACGAAAAATGTGGTCATTCTTCTTCGTCCGTAACATCATAATCCTTATACCTGCTACGTTATACACTATAAGTAAGACGCCTTACGACTCAAACAATACCATAGCGCGTGCCACGAACGATGGCGGGTAGCGCAGAGACACAGAGAGAAATAGGAATGACATACAATATGTGACGTTACCGCGTTTAACTATTCACTGTACACTTCTAAGGTTAATATCACATGCTTCATCAGTTCTCTCCTGAATTCTGGCAACGTCGCAGTTCGGCCATCGAGCATCTGTTTTGCACTTGAAATGCTTATATACTTTAAAAATTTGCTCTCTGTTTTGACTATGCAGAACCTTACGCTTTTGCTGCCTGTCTTCCATTATTTAGAATAGGAATTATTGCAATACTCACAGATTTACAACCGTCTACTTCACAAAAACATCATATTCGACACTCGTGTTACCACGACAGGCTCTGGATTGTTACTGAATGTGATTGGCTACTGGCAGAGCGATGACGTACGTGCGCATAACCTCGCTAAACTGGGCCGCCATCGTTCGTGGCGCGCACTATAGCCCTAAAAAAATATGGTACTTCAGATAGTGTTATTAATACAAAAGAGGAATATAATACACGAACAGGCGTTTGTTATCTCAATCGGAAGACAGACGCTTGAGCAATGCATAGCGGGTTCGCATTTCTGGAGGAACATATATCCATTTAAAAAAAAATAAAGTAATAAGTAATTTTATCATCAATCTCTCAGGAGTTTGATGCAATCCTCTATCTCCTATCTTGCGCTAAACTCTTATCTCAATATACCCTTAACCTACATCCTTAGTTATCTGCTTCATATATTCTAATTTCTTCCTCGACAGTTCTTACCTTCCTTTGTTCCTTCCACTAGCGATTTAACTAATCCATATGTCTTCAAATGTGGCCTACCCTCTTGTCTCTTCTTTATGTAAGACTCTTCCACAAACTTCTTTCCTCATCCATCATTTTCAAAACATTCATTTCGTACTTTATCTGTCCACTTAGCTTTCAGCATTCCTGTATAGCACCACATTTCAAATGCTACAATTTCCCTCGTTTCTGGTAATCCCTGAATTCCATGCTTCAACACCGTAAAATACTGTGCTCCATACATAGTTTTAAAAACTATAAAAGATTTTTCCTTTTCAAGGAGGCTCTTTTCGCTAGAGCTATTCCACTTTCAACATTATTCCTCCTTTGGCCATCAGTTGAATATTTTTTACCGAAGTAATAGAATTGACATTATGTTTTACGAACTAAATCCGTGATACCGGAAAAGATGTGTGATTTTGTAAAAGATCTTCTATTAAACACTCTTCAAAGATCCTTAGCAGCTGACTGATAATCTGTGCTATGTAGAATAATATACGGAATCAAAAGTTATCTATAAAATTCTAATCGATTTGAAATACCAGACCAAGCTCTGATAAAATCAATACAAACTAAGAAAGTTATGTATTTTGATTTGTTGGTTACATTTACTGCGCGCGAACTCAGGACCGTTTTTATGCCAACAATCCACCGAACCAGCCTTAATAACAAACAACACTAGCTGCACAGGCTACTTTCCAAGTACGCGAGATTTGTAATTTGGGAAAACTCATTCCCTTCAAAAGTACGGCGTATTTAGCTATACAACTTCACATGTGTTATTTTTATCATTGGAGAGAGACCCTGCTTAAAACAAAATCTGTTAAATACATATATGACACGCTCCTTGTGAATTTATACTCTGTATCGCCGAAAGCGTCTGCAATGTCAGCCGTTCCCCGCGAGTTATGTCGCCAGCAGTATTAGAGAGTAGTGCGGACAGCGCACTTGCCCCTAGCTACGTCACTCCACAACGCCCACGTTGCGTCCTTTCTTCCAGAACACAGGGAACAGCGAAACCTTTAAAACTTATTTCATATGAACATAACAAGCACTTCCGGAAGTGAGGGTCTCGTAAACGCAAGTGACAATTTCGTCAATGATCGAGAGACAAATAATGATCATATTGATTAATAATAACAAAAACTCTCAATTTAGTCACTGGTTAATAATTCAAATAAATATTTATTTAAAGACATACAATCGTATACTATAAAAGATTTACCATTATTCCACCGGTTACAGTGGAATTTCTTTGTCGACGCATCACCCAAAAACTATCGAACCATGTTGGATTGGATTTTCACGGTTTGAAAGATTTGGTTCTAACTTAAGATCTTCCGCGTGTCTTGTGACAACGTGAACACAGGAGAAATAAATGCTAACCTGCTTATAAAATGAACAGATAGACGCCAAAGAACACACTTCACAACACTCTTTAAATTACTGTTGTTGACTACGAAAAAAAACAACAGCCTTTTTATGAAATGTGGGACTCACGCGGACATAGCTAGTATAAATAAACGATATGAGCATTTTATTTCAAACAATCAGGAACAAGCATAAAGTGTGTTGAACGCTGGTTTTATTTTGTGCGCTAAGCGATGCGGAGCGCTATTGCTGACGCTCCGTCATTTGCCTGTGTATCACAGTATAACAGCCTTCAGACCCAGCGCTTTAACGAAAATTTATTTTAAGAATTTTGTATAGCAAGGTAGGAGTTGATTAATCGTGGATTTGTATATTTTTCGCATGAATGTGGATTTCTGTATATTCGTCATGGAGAGAAACTGTGTAAACGATATTTAATACAATCAAGGACAGTATTATGTATTAAACTTCAATTAAAATTTTTTAATTGTAAGTGCTGATGTGAGCCACGATGTTTTGAGGAAAATTCTCAACTGTTTAAATGCATGTAAACAGTATTAACTTTCATTTTACGGTGTTTTCAAATGATTGTGAGTTATTTTGTACAACCTGTGATTGTTTTTGTATGAATTTGATTGTAAAAGTTTTGTTAGCGTTCGAGAAGGGTCTGTCGGAACTCTTTATTGCCTCCTGGATGTTTCTGTAACGCCTGTTTAATCCCGCGGCAATGGCGAAGCGGGTTGGTTGTCAGTAGTAGTTGTCAGAAGTGCTGCTAATTATTTGTGAATGCTTAATGACTGCAACTCTATTGTATTCGTAGTTTAGTATGTTTGGACGAGTCAATTACCTAATCCGAGTGTAATGCTACAGTGGAGCTCACGAAGAAATAAATATGAAGTGAAAAATGATTCGTCGGTGTTGTCATTTCATAGAACTATTTAATCCATTCAAAGCAGCAGTAATTTAACCTTTGGGGGCAGGTAAAACCCTCTGGCGACCAACGACAGGATGAAGTGATTAAAGGAAATCATCATAAATTGACGATCAGGATCATTATTGATCAACGAAGAGCGTATCAACAGACCTCTAACTCGTAAACAGATTAACTGGCACATTTCAGAGTTACATGTTTTGTTGGCCGAAAAGCGAATACGGTATTTAAAAGTTTGTAAAATTATATTCCAGCTGGTTGCATGCAAGTAAAGAGGATTTTTTTTTTTGACACAGTTTTGTGGAGAACTCGTCTCATACAGGATTATTATTTTGGGCCACCTAAGACCAAGTGCCATCGGCTGCCTGTTGTACACAGGTGGTCAGTGTGTCATGCCCGAATTCAATCCGGGGCCAGCTGTCTGCGAAACATGTAACTTTTTATGTTCTGTATGATAAGTGTATTTTGGTTTGTGAAATGTATACCTGCAATGCCTCGAAGAAACTAAAGTGCGGCGCCTTAGCGCATTACACTTAACAACTTATATTATGCCGCGTATTATTACTTTTAATCCTGGTCCGGTCCGAATAGATCGAGATCAATAACTTGGCGCTCATGAAAATAAATTAATTTCTTAACCAAATAAAAAACTCAAATTATTTATGCCCTCTGCTGTAAAGTCAAACTCCTGTGTCATTCCAGCCAAGAGTAATTTAACGAAACCATCTACATCGAACGAATATAAATAAATAAAACTCAATCAGTAATTAATGTGTTAATTTAAACTCCATATATTCGTTTCTTTCAGTGTTTTAGTAATTTATTTCTTCGCGGATGCTCAGCTAAATAGAACTTTTACTAACTAACACTCGTAACCTCTATTATGTACCAACATATCTCGTCGTTCTTGAATCAGCAACGAAGGCTGCGTGCGTTACGTCGGAATTACTGACATGGCTACACTATGAACAAGCTTAGCCTTTTATAAGTATTTCATAAGAAGTCCATCAGCCAGCTTAACACTAGATTTTTTCTGTTGTTTAAATATGTTATTTCGCAAAAATAATTTTACCTAAGATATTACTGAGTTAAAAAGAGATCAATACACCTGCAAGACAGCTGTTAGAGAAAGTAGAGTGTAACTTTTTTGAACCGCTGTACTAACGTGTTTTCCTTAATGGGCTCTAGGTGTTCAAAACAACTACCTATTAGAATAGATTAAGTCTTCTGGAACCTCGTAAATCGTAAACAAACTTCGATAGAAAATCTCTCCCATTAGGAGTCATGCGGTGAATGCAATGAACATGTGGTCACGGGAACAGCTGAAATACATTTAGAAACGAGGAAATAAGGGGCTTGTGGCAAGTGGTACAGAATACTGGTCACTAGAACTTGGATACGCAGCATTTTGGTCCAAATAAAAGGACCTTCCTAAACTAATGTTATACATTGATGTAAGAATGGGATAGAAACTGGGGAATACACAAAAGGAAGCAAGCACGAAGGGAGCTAAAAACTGCTCGAGGTATTGCCGCTCGCTAAGTTTGAGACCGCTCCCCTCTGCCTGACCTTCTTCACTTCACACCTGCGCAGCTGGCGACGTTTGGCGTCCATTGAGGACACAGACCATTCATCAGCGAGGCGGCTCATTAGAGACAGCGTCCAGGACGCAAGCCAAGCACGCAACAAGTCGAGGATTCGATACCGAGCAGATGGACGCATCACCTTCTGGTCCTTTGCTGCGTCTTCCCTATTTTCTTGCGTTTTGCTCGTTAATTTATGGACAGGTATCCTCCAGCAACACCTTATCCATGTCACTAGGTCTCTAAGAAGTTCATTACAACGGCTCCCAGATGTTGCTATCTTTGGAAAACTAGGGACAAGACAGAGACCTCAGGGATCAGCTCTGGATCCTAATCTGTTTTCTTGCGTTTTATTAATTAATTTTTGGACAGGTATCCTTTAGCAACAGCTCCCCCATGGCACTTGGTTAGAAGTTGGTAATAACATGTCCCAGGCGTTGCTACCTTTCTAAAACTAGAGACAAGAAAGAGACCTCAGGGATCAACTATGGGTCCTAATCTGTTTTCGTGAGTTTTATAAATTAATTTCTGGATATGTATCCTCCCAACAAGCCATTCAGTATAGTAAAAAGGTGTTAATAACGGCTTCCAGATGTTGCTGTCTGTGGGAAACTGAGGACAAGAGAGAGATGGACTGCCTCAAGGATCAACTTTAGGTCCTTAGCTGTTTTATTCCTATTTTTTACATCGTTTTCTAATTGATGAGGAGGTGAGTTTCCTCCAATAATAGTTACAAGTCCTTGCTATCAATGAAAAACTGTAGAACATTCATCAACATAACGTACATCACGGATCATCCTTTGCTGTTTTAAATTAACTGTAGGGTGAATATCCCCCAACAGTGGGTACAAGTCATTGCTACCTATTACAACTTTGGGACCACATAATTTGCCTCAAGGATTAACTATTGGTCGTATGCCGTTTTCTTTTTCCATAACTTTTTCTAGTTAATTTGGGTGGGCTACTCTTCTCTAACAACGTCCCAAATTCGTTTTTATCGACAAAAAAGGTGGCCAGCCAATGATATGGTGTATTTCAGGGATCAGCTTTTATTCCGTTTCTCAATACCTCAGTTCTTGTGTAGCATTCTCCAATTACAGTAACTTGCTACCGATAATATACTAATCCCACTCTCGTCTCGATAACAGCTGTTTTTTTCGCCAATCCTGTGGTTTCGTCACTAGATGAATGAATTTTTGACTGGAATACACTGATTTCATGTTGAGGATATACACTACAGTAATTACAGTGAATTCTTCTTTGTATAAGTCCAACAATGTTGCTGTTCGCCTTCCTCTCTTTCTGTTGCTAGGTTTACAATGATTAGTAGACCTACTTACTGCCAGCAAAATTCATCCTACTTCCCAGACATTACCAGTCGTATGACTTATTTGGTCTAGAGGCGCCTTTCGACGTCACCTTAACATCCAACCACTTTCATTTCATGTACGCGTAAGTGATACCAACGCAATTCTTAACTCTATATTATTCTATTTGACACAGCTTAGTAGTTCTAACTACGGTTTTCTTAAGTTATGTCTTTGATTCTCTCTGACATTTTCTGCTCGCAAAGCACAGACGAAAAAAGTCCCGTTTTAATCAGCTGCATTTGTACAACTTTCCCAAATTACGCCATTAATGTAACAATAACTGTAACGTCTTCGATACACATAAATCATGCCACAATGCTTTAATGAAACAGGCACACCACTGCCCACCTTTTCAGAAATCACAAATTGTATTACTTAACAACTTTTCGACAAAGTTACACAAATAATGTCAGAGAACTGTATTAGTTATCTATGAACATACAAATAATTAAGCCAAATAACCGCAAAAAATTAAGCCAAAAGGAAGATAAATTGTAAGACATGAAATATGCCAAGGAATAACTGTCACAAAGAAAAGGTGCAAACTGATAAAACTGAAAAAGAAGACGATGTATTCAGCAACTTCACAAAACGAAAATACTCTATCACCAAACTCAAGCTACTCTCGCACGTTCACGGTTCCGAATGCAAATCATGCAGTAATCTGAATTCACAAAAAAAAATAGATATCTGGGATAAAAACTTTTTTAAAAATCAGTAATAAGTGATTTTCTGATGGATTTCATTATACATTTTGACAAACTGTCTTTCAAATAGTTTTTGTAAAACAAAGTAAGGAGGTGGTTTCAATTTTTTTGAAAAAAAAAATATTTTTGGACACATTTACTATCTTATTTCTCTAAAGAGTGACTCAAATAATGTATTTTTTAGCCAAAAAAATTATCTGGTTAAGTACCAAAATTGTTTAGAAAGTTGTTCATTTAGTTGTTTTGCGGGAATGATAATCTATGGTATACCTCTAATGTCTAGCAGCCTATGTAACATTACAAATTTAAAAGCACTTCCGGATGAGCAGCTTTAGAAACAGAAGGAAAGGCGAAAAGATTTTTTACGCTTTTTTTGCTAAAAACTTGTGCAATTTAAGGAAAAAAAAAAAAATCACTTTGAGAGATTGAATGATCTGAAGGCAATTGTTCCCTCAAGCTCTCACAGTCATTCATCATCATCTTGATCTGCGTTCTGCCCTAAAGCAGGTTTTCACATAGCTCCTCTCTTCCACATGAAGAGTCACACAATGCACTACTAAGGAAATACTAATACGGTAGTATCCCATCACTTACCACATATGGTGGAGGAATGTTGTGTTGCCGTCTGCATGCGAAATATGTAACTATGTTCTGTGTGTGATAATTGTATTTTCTTGTGAAATATGTAGGTTTTGAGACGGAGATTGGGGACTGTCCGAACATTAGCCTTGATTATTGTGGGAAATGGACTACAGACGTCTAGTACGCGCGGAACAGGACTCGATCCTAGTTCCTTGGTGCCACCCCCACCCAGAGTGACGTCACCTTGACGCCTGCACCCACACTGACGGATCCAAGCACTCATTAAATCTCCTGTAATCGTTTTCACCCCATGATTTTTCCTAATTATACCACACATTCATGTTTAATTTAGTATGAACTTTAGTAGTTTGCAATTACAAATTTCTTAGCATTTAACGGGGTGAAACAGGCGGGGAAATGATTGAATTAAAGAGAGTTCGTTTTTCGTTGAAAAAGAGCCGAATCCTGCCTTTTTTTTTTGAATGGATTATTTTTAACGTCACAGGTCATCATCATCATCAGTTTTCTGCCCTAGGGCAGGTTTTAGCTTGGCTGCTCTCCATGGACTTCTATCTTCTGCCTTTCTCTTAAGGACCATGTAGTTGCCGTCTTCCTTGATGTTATCTATAATTTTGCACCTCCTTCTTCCTCTTATTATCCTCCCACAAACTAGACCTTCCAAGGAGTCTTTTATCAGGCACTCCCCTCTCAACATCTTAAGGCAACCGATAGATGTGACACTTGTGGGAACACAGATACGCTTATACACCGTTTTTCTTGTGAAAAAGCGGAGTCAATCTGGATGTGGACAAAACATTTGGCAGCGTGTATCTTGCAAAAACCACCCAGGAAGTACTAAGTACAATTCTAGCAAAGCCGCATATCATGATTAGCCCTAAAAAAAAACACAATTGTTTAGTATGGATCCTAAGCCAC
Organism: Vandiemenella viatica; assembly: GCA_031002005.1. NCBI lineage: Eukaryota > Metazoa > Arthropoda > Insecta > Orthoptera > Morabidae > Vandiemenella > Vandiemenella viatica. The sequence continues at coordinate 67,754,162 of CM061918.1, forward strand.
TCAATGCAGAATATATTGCAGAACACATCTCAGAATTCGGAAGAATACCTATCAATGCTCAAAATAAAACAATGGAGTCTGAAGAAAACTGCGAAATATAAAATAAAATTCGGAGGTTATCCGGATGAGATACTCAAAGACAGAAAGAACACCAGCTAAAGTAACAAGACAATAAAAAAGGAATAAGATAAAAACCTTAGAGTCGATACGCCTGGTTACATAATTAAAAACTGAAAAAAAATTATTCGTCATAAATGAATGACACTAATATATTTTCATGTTCTTGACCAATGAATGACAAGAAAAGGGCTACAGTTTGTGGATTCACCACGACATCGGAAGAGGGAGGGAAACAAGAGTTGACCAGTGGATGAAAGTTCGGGGTTTCCGTTAGTAAGAGACGCCTGTTTGGGAATGGTGGACATTGGTTGAGGATGATGGTGGTATGTGTTTATAATGGAAGGGGTAATGAACTGTTGTTGTTAATTTTATCGATGAAATGTTATTATGTAAATTGTTACCATCCTTTTTTAAAAAAATGGACAAAGAAATATAAATAAAAACAATTCTGTAAAAAAAAAAAAAAAAAACAAATGTCGCATAACAGACGGAGAAATGATTGAATTAATGAGAGTTCGTTTTTCGTTCAGAAAGAGCGGAACCCTGCCTTTTTTTGAAAGGATTATTTTTAACGTCGCACATATTGGAATGGTAAAAATGAATTTTTTTTGAATATTTTCGTTGCGTAGTTAGCTTTAGGTGGAGCATCCCCTTTGTTTTGTAATTGTTTCTAATTGGTTGTATCTGAACCTCATCGATCTTGAGATTAATAAACACTGATTGCAGAAAATATACATGTGAGTGGAAACCGGCTTGGCCGTATCAGCGTGCTGTAGGTTTTTTGGTTGGGGACAGCTGCCGCACTGGGCCGGCTGCGGGCAGCCCGCCCTGGCTGTTAATCCTCTTACCGGCTGATCCTGCCCGCCGCGCTGACAGCAGGCTCTGTTACCAACCTTACGAAAACAACACCGCCAACTCCACAACACCTCTCAGCTCCTCCACCAACCGGTCGGGCTAACTAAAAAACCTCATACACGACTAGTTTACGACGGCACGGCAAAATAGAAAGCCACACTTACTAATAAAAAAAACTCCTCAACGCTCTAATATTTACAGAAAGAAATACAAAACTAATTTACAAAAAAAAAAAATCCATAACATTAATTCCTCATCATTGGAAAACAAACAAAAAACAGAAAAACAAAAACAAAAAACAGAAAAAAAACAACAGAAAAACAAAAAAACCTAGACTAAAGGGGATGATCCAAAGATGACAAGTGTAGTTCTTCCAACCAGAACCAGTGAGGAATCAAGCCTTTTTATTGATTGTCTGCACCATTCCCTAACTTATTTCGGTAGCTGCACTGATTTCGAAAATCTGGCAGCATAGTTATGTCGGCCAGCTCCAGAATTGCTAAAATTTCTTTCGCCACTACGCTTCGTACCAGTTAACACTATGAAATGCGTCAGACACAATTTGAACTTCGGGTGTTACTGTAAAGTGATATCAAATTTTGTTTTGATGGAATTAATTGTTGTAATTATTAATTAAAACGATTGGTAGTCATAAAATACGATGAGTCAAGAAATATACTTGGGGTTGTGGAGGGACGGCAAAACAAACAACGAAGATTCGCCACGTCAATTGACATAGTGTTTCCATGATTTAAGTTAGGCGCTATAAATGAGAGTAATTGCTCAAATTAGGTATTTTTATGCTTTATCAAAAAGCACCAAATTAAGTTAAGGAATAACATTACTGATGGAAACAAGGAAGAAATGTTGAATGAGTACAATAACAAAGTTTTAACATCACTAAAACTGCAAATTTACTGCAAGGCTTAAGTATACATAAAACTATAAAGGGAAATTATAAAACCATTCAAAAATTAGATCAGGGGCCGCGTGTTCGGTTTAAGGATGCGAGGTGACATTTGCGCTGAACCAGTTCTACGCAGGCTGAACAGGTTGTATTAAGTTCACAGACGACACGCCGCGCGCCGGCTCGGAGGAAGGCTTGGCTGCGTGTTTAGCATTCCAATGTAAACTTGGTGACCTTGTCGGGAATCGAACTAATCACCATCGAAAGGGCAATCCAGAATCATTATAATCGATTTGTTCGTTAAGACTACCGCAAGTAATGATAGTCTTGTCAACTTTTACTATCTAAATTGACATGTTGAAATCTTTCTAGTCGTGAAGTTAATAGTGGAAGACTTGTGTTGCGTTTGCGTATTATTACTCCAAAGCAATGTATATGCTTAAAAATGACGGTATTAATGGTTTCTGCAAAACACCTAAGTAAATATAAAAATACATACAAATTTGGCCACTTGTACAGCAGCACTAACACGAAGCATCACAAATAGATGGTTAATCAGTGACAGTAAAACCACTGGGAATAATTACGTTTTAGGCTTATTAATAATCAATGATTCGCAGACCTATGTGCTCACCAAGAGAATTTAACTTCGCACTGAAGTATTTAAAACTTCTCCACAGATATGGAAAGTAGATTTTAAATGACGACGCTGTCGATCAATTTTAACATTACTTTTATTTCACCAGAAAAAAGAACATCATACTTCTCAAAAGAATATTGAGACACAAACTGGAAGGCCTTAGCTTAGTGTCATTCCGAGCTACAGGGCTTTACGATTACATTATGTATGTTTCTGTTAAAGTGTAGAAATCAGTTATTCTGTAGATTATCTAGCTAATATGCAGATTAACTAGGATGAGGCGTTTAAGTGCGAAAATTGTTTCATTTTTCAAATATTTTTCACATTACCTAAATAATCTGCAAATTATGTAGCTAACCCGTACATTACCTACTAGGCACTCGTTAAAAAGAAAATAAGATCTTTGCTGGAACAACAGCAATGTTTCTGTACTCTTAAATTAACAGAAAGTTATTTATTTATTTTTCGGTATGTAAAAAATTGTAATACAAAGAATCAAACGGTTTAGAATATTATTACAATTAAAGAAAATGAATTTTCAAAACAAGTGATAAAATTATGCATACCTATTAGTGCAATCTAAAGACTGATGACACTTTTAATTACATAGCAATTTTTAGGTCGTAATGCTGAATGGATCACAGTGAAACTTAGCCATTACAAATATGATATTGCGGATACCCAATTTCCATGTCGTATTAATCGCTATTACTGTGATCCAGACTGCATTACAAACTAAACGCAAACGGTTATTGACGAAATCATATTTTATAAATATTTAAAGCATTTGGGTCGTAATACAACATGGAACAAAGTGAAACGTAGCCAAAACACACGATATTGCTGATTCTAAATTTTCATTACGCTATTACTGAGGTCTAAACGCAAACGGTTGTATACGAAATTATATTTTATAAAAATTATATTTCGTAAATATTGAGGGAGAGGGGAAGGAGTAGGGATAGCAAATGAGAGAAACAAACTTTGACTATACGGAAGCAGTTAATGTGCAAATTACTTAGGTAAAGTGCGGAAAACTCGTGATTTCACACTTTAACGGAACAAATAAGTTAATCTGCAGACTAGCTAGGTAATGTGCACATTAACGGCTTTCGAAATATAGCGGTAACGTACAAATAGAATCGAAAGTATTTATCGCGTTCGTTGTTGAAGGGCGCAAACGACAAAAATCACAAAAAAGAATCAAAAGAAAATCAAAACACACGAAATTATTCTCAAATGAAACTACAGAATATTTACAAGCGTTTCACATCACACTGGTAAAAATAATTATTTCTGTACCAGAAAACCCCATTTCAGATATGATGATGGCTGGCACACCATTTAAAATTATTGCTCTTTATCTTAAGTGCCGGATATTGTAATACTTTTAACACATTAAGTTACAAAAACTATTTGATTCATTCATATCACTTTTACAAAAATCAGAATACTGCATACCGGTTTTCGTGAAATAATGCTAAGATTTACAACAAATTGCCTCGGGTTTTTTTTTCTTTTACACAAACTTAGTTATTCTTAGCAACAGTAATTAATGAGAAAGCGATTCTTCCATCTGATCTGTTTTGTCTGTGGTTAGATATGTCGACATGCCGTTCAGACACAATATGAAAAAATACTTCATCTACAATCTCCATTTCCTCAAGAACGTAGTATATTCTGAAAATAATTTCAATTTAGCTCATACTAAAATATACGTACCGGGTACCAATGACTGAAAGTGCGTAAGCAAACTTGAATCTCGTTTCCTCGTTCAACAAAAAGTAAACTTATTTATGTAACCACTTGGAGAAGACGAGCTCCTAAACTATGATCAATTAATTTCTATTGAATTTATCACAGAAGGAACCGTGAGGTCTTCAGAAACTTCTGATAGACTGAAAAACAGTTTGCTACGACATTTGTATAAAAATAATGAAGATCCTTTTGAGGTGGCACATATGGTGTGTAGAATGGCGGACTCTCAGTCCCAAAACTTGCAGCTGCACGTTTAATACGTAAGGTATCTGCTAGAGGGCATAATTGTCCCATGTTACATTTAGGATAGTATACAATTCATATCACAAGATTTCTCTACTTGCGCCAGAGAATCGTTTAAATCTTTTAAGTGTAACGTATATTTCTTAGAGCTTTGCGGAATATTTAGTTATGTAGTATGTGCTTGTTTCATCTTTAAAATTTGTTTTGTGAGTTGAGGAGACAGACAAGTGAAAATGTTGAACATCTTAGTCTGACACAGAAATGGCACAAATATTAGGCTGTGTAATTGTACATAAATATAAATCTAGGCAAATACCGACACACAATGTGCCTCCTGTAAATGTTATTGAATAATCTATTCTTGTTTCATTTCAATAGTAATTCTACGGACCACTAATTTATGTGGGCCTATTATTTTTTTACCTATGTGAACCATATTTTAGCCTTTTCACTGAAATATTCGTATATTTTACAAAGTTTGGTTTGTGGCTACTATATTGTGGTACTATGTTCAATTCATGTAAATAGTTTCCACTAATTTATTTTTTTGTTATTATATCTTTACTTCAACGAGAACTAAATTTTTAAAATTGTGCCTGGCCTCTCCCAAATCAAGGATGACAGACACTGCTCTAAGAGATCAAAATACGTAGAGACAATCAATGACGCAAACCATATTATTCCAACTGTAATTTCAAAATCATTTATTACGTACTTGGTTCTTTAGTGAAGAAGAAAGCAAATTGGAGGTCAAATTTTTTTTACCATCTTAAAAATTTGCTACAAAGATAGTTAAAAACGAAACAAATAATAAAGGTGCCACTATAGTTCTGTGTAGGAAACCTAATTTACTCCAGTATTCATAAAACACGCACCAATAAATCGTTTTACCCTTAGAAACAGGACCAAATGCATTCGCAAACTGTCATAGCTTAAATTAATTTAATGTAATTAACTACACAACCACTTTTCCCCCTTCCTGTACCAGTCTAATTTTGGCCTCTACAAATTTCAACTTTAAATTCTTTCAGCGGTTTTAGTAAATTATTCATCATCTCTTTACGTAATTTATTCCAATCCCTGCCCCCCTTATCTACAAAAGAAAATCCCACGCCTATATATCTGAAATCTTTTCCCTACCATGCACCTTTCCTAATTCTTCCACTAATGTCTTTTCACGCCTCATTACCAAACACGCCTTGTGCGCTCCTATAACTCTCTTCCCCCTCCTGTATTCCAGTGAATCCCATTTCAGCTCCTTAATCACATCGGTTACTAATTGTGTTATGCGGTATTTCTCATAGACAAATCTAATAACCCTCTTCTGCACTCCCTAACTCCAATGGAAATAATACTAGAAGAAAAGAGGCTTTGTATTCTGTAGAGAGAGAAAAAAAAAAAAAAAAAAAAAAAAAAACGATACAAGAAGAGCGGCCTAAAAACAAAATAGACAGTAATGGCACTTCTAACGACTCGCAATTAGAGAACACTGTAACATCTATAGTCATGCGCTTTACCCCTGCATTCAGAAAGTATACAACACGAAGCATACTAATCAAAATCTCATATTCTTATTTTTTTCCAATGGTATTAGTCGTAGGAGCAAATCAAACAATTATGATAGTATTGTTCCGTGTTGTAGACCTCGTTATCTATCGAAATTCTGATACGATGAGTCAATGACCAAGAATCGCAGAAATACGACGAAAACAATTATGGTACTATGGTGTAGACATGAGCAAATAAAATATATGGAAAAATATCATATAGATATTTTTGCCTAAGGCCAGTAATTATCAGAAAATATTACCAAAATATTTACGAAAATTAAAGACACATGCAGAAGTTAGGTTTTTTAAATTAATTTATCATTTTTTACAATCTATGAAACATGCATCTGATGCAGACATCAAAAGAACTCTCTCTTTTACATACTCCCCGTCAATCTACTCCTGTTGTCCTCTGCCGCCAAGTTAACTACAGAAGCCACTCATTCGGCAGACACAGAAGAGGCTTGGCTTATCAGGTATTTCTTCTACCCATTAACTATTATTCATTAATGAAAAAAACTCGTTGAAAACGTAAGCTGTTAATTTACTTCAACGCACAAAAGTTGCAACATGAATGCTTAATCAATATTTTTCAACTACAAAATAACCCTACCGTTAATGTTCAAATATGTTTTTTAAAAATTGACATTAAAGTAAACCTATTAAAATTTAACAGGTTTTTTTTTTTTAACCTCTTAACCATTGATGAAAAGCTGTAAATCTACGACGAATTTCAGAGGATCGGATATGTATGTATATTTATTCAAAATAAGGTAACGTATTAAATTTGATGCTGAATTGCTTTCGGAAAAAAATATTTGATTGCTGCTTAAAATTGATACTCCAAATAAAATATATATTTTTAATATAACGAGAATAAAAATATCGACGATAAATATCGATTACTCGTATTTTATGAAAAATATCGATACATCGATATATTCCCTGCGGTACGTCTAAAATATTATGCCAATCAGAAGACACCATGACATTTATAACTACGGTTTTCATCCCTGCAGCCAGGAAGAATACAACCCAACAGATATCTCATATTGTTAAGTTCTCTCCAACGGATCTAATCCTGGAAGAAAACCAAACAATTACGGTACCGGTATTGATGCGTGTGGTACACCCCGTCCTAGCCACAAGCAGCCTTGTCGACCTGATATCGCGACACAGGGGCGGCGACGTATTGTGGTTCGGAGCCAAATGTGGTACATGCTGAGGGAGTGCAGTAAGCGGCTTAGCGGCGGGCGCCCACAAAGGCGGCCCATAAAGGCCAGGCGGCGCGTCCACGCCATTACCCAGGCACAGTGGCCGTGGTAATCCGTTGAGCTCACCGGATTAGAACCGCGACCTGGTTGGCTGAATCCAACCCTCCCGCGGTACTAAGCACCTCCCCCTGAGTCATCTATCAAGGTGCCCACAGTAGCTGCCGACCAATAAAGATTGCCTCGATTCAAAATCTCGAAAGCTGATTTTATTTAGCCCCCAAAATCATATTGGTTGCAAATTATTTTGTTAATCTTAAAAGAGCTCCTTCAGTAAAACCCAGTTCAGCTCGATGGTTCGATTGCTTGTTGAAGACTATGTAAATATTTTGGCATAACATTTGATGAGGGGATGTACGAAAGAAGTAAAGGAATTGGGTTACAAATCCTTGGTCAGACCTTTGCTTGAATATTGTGGTAAAGTATGGGACCCACATTTTGGGTATCAAATGCATGATTGGAGGAGAGTGCAAAGAAGAGCTGCTAGATTTGTTTCTGGAAATTATCGTAGAACACAATCGGAAACCGATATGATAAAAGAGCTGGAATGGGATTCATTGCAAGACAGGAGGAGGGTGAAGAGAGTGCTGGGAGTGTTCAAGGCGTGTATTAGTGATGAAGTGTGGTAATATATTGGCGTAAGAATTAAGAGTAATGCATGGAAGGGAAAAGATGATCATGACCACAAGCTGTCGATTTCGGGCACAAGGGTGTGGAAAGATTTGCAGAGGGCTAACGTAAGTGGGCACGGGAAAGGGGCAAAAATGGTTGTGTAGGGAAATTGCCACCGGAATGTACACTCCATCGCAGTTAAATTAAATTATATATTAATTATTTAATTCAGTAGAAGGTCTGCTGCTTTACGGAAGATTTAGGATGATCGCCACTACGAGAACTCAAGAAAAATTATCTTATAAAACTTTTTAAGCACATTTATTTTGTAATTCTATTTGCGCTAATGGTAATGTATTTTTAATTGACCAGTGGTGGGTGAAATAAAAGTAGAAATCGCCTATAAAGTAGTAGTGACGAAGAAATGATTGTGAAATACTTTTCAGTTTAAGGAAGTAGCCAGTGCATCGTTAAATAATATCTGGAGAACTCAGACCAATTTAACGTGAAGATACAAATGGAAGGAAAGTTCTTATACTGTTTAAAGCGATATGGAATTGTAAAGTGACTGTGTGTATGCAATCATTTAAATTGTTCTTTTTTTAGTTATCAACCAAAATATCGGCTTTGCAACAGCTTTCCACCATTTTCTCCTCTCCATCTTCGTTTAAGAGGCGCATAGCATGGCCCACCTCTCCAGTTTGGGCCTTTTCTGGCAGCTTCCACAATCGTTAATACTGTGCTGTAGCCAGCCAATCAGACGGCCTCTTCTCGTCTGACAATGATGTCACAATATGTGTTAAATATTTCTTCATTTGTTACTTTCTTCTTCTTTTCGATCAGGCCTGTTGGATCACGTGCCGATTCCAATTCTTCATCCTATGTTGTCATATTTCCTTCTGTTCAATCCGATATCCTTCAGTACTTCACTGTGTTTCTTCCTTCTTCGGATCCGAATTTTTTCTCTTCTGCCTTGGAAACCTTTCATACTAAATACTTCTTTGTAAAGGTCTCTCTTTCTCCAGTTTCCTCTTACTTTAATTTATTTCTACACAAATCATTATTGACCTGTTGAATCATCTTGTTGTTTATTTTTTCCCCATAGGTAATCAAATATTTTTTTCTATTAATCAGTTATCATCCATTCTTTAGATATGTACAAAAAAAACAGCAATCTCCTTTTTCTTATTGAGTCTGTTATATTTTCTATGGTATGGAATATTTCTTTATTACTTCTTAAATTCCATAGTTCTGTTGTTTTCATTGAACCCAAGATTTTTTCCATGATTATTATTTCTATTAATTCCAGTTTATCTGTAGTTTAGCACGAGGCACTCCACTCGCGTATAGACACTTTGGTTTAACGACAGTTTTAATGTCTTATTTTTTAGATTTTTAGGTAAGCATTTTTTTTTACTATAAAAATTCTTAGTAATACCACATTCTCTTTCCATTTTGTGTATCCTTTCTTCCATGGTATATTTATTTAAAAACCATCTTCTTGAATTATTTCCCATAGACATTTGAATTTCTTTACTTTCTCTATTCTCCCAACCTCAGTCGTTAAAAATTTGGAGCATGTTTGTAATGATTATTTTTTCTATTTTGGTTTGTCACATTAGATTTTCAGCAGATCTTCAGCACTCTAGAGCGGCGTCTAGACGATCAATATTACTTTGCAATAATGCGTTGCAATAAAATAAGTTTCTCCTTGGCATCTCAATGAATTCGGAAATATTATTGCACAATACGTTAGTCCACTCTGAAATGTTTGACAATCAAGACCTGAGCTAATTGCTTTCCGTCTACTTTGCCGATAAAAAAAAAAAAAAAAAATCAAAGGAGGATGAAAAATTTGTATACTAAACTACAAAAATTCACATATGAAAACTAAATGAGGGAGTGTAGGATCGACGATTCAAATTTTTACCATAACTGTTGACGAGTTGTTGGTTCAATATTACTACACTGCGCATACGACTAAACAACAGTAGCAGTGTCCACATAAAAATGGTTCTGGGAAAGCAAAATTACACAGCGCAAGTTTTTGCGGTACCCCAAGAAATAATTCGGAATGTTCTACTTGATTTTTATGTCAGGGCGAATACTTCAAAATCAATTTCCAAACTCTAACGCTACCAGTAACAAAAAGAGGATTGGTATTAATGAATGCTAACATCAAATCTAAAGCCATCTTACGAGCGATGAATAGCTTCGTGGGAAATAAAGACACCATAACGGCAAAGTTTGTTGATTCAGTTACAGCTTAGATTCAGTTACAGTTTAAATGTGCGAAGATGCATAGCTCACATTGACAAGACTTTCCAACACTTCCGACTTTTTATTCATGAAAGCAGTTACACCATTTCAGCTCGAAAGAGTAAATTGCCCAAAACGACCAAAGAGATATACTCAACATTGAACGTAACCATCCAGAAAAAAATATCATAAAAACAAAATAGATGGATACAAGCTGGGGAAATGTATGGACTAATATTTTCAACTGAGCACTCCATCTCACATACAAGCCCTATCTTATTAAGTTTTCAACAACTTTTTACCCGCAAATGAGAAGCTATTTCTCATCCACTTAAAATCAACATATAGACTTGACACATGTGGTATCGTTGAATCGCTAATACACAGATTTATCTTCGCAAACGCATCACACATTTGGATGTGGACGAAGCATACAGCGGCAAATATATTGCATATTTCTCCAATTCAAGTATCGAGAACGCCCGGACTGTACCCCCTGAGAAACATAACTCTTTAGTCCAGATATTAGGTCATTCTATGTACTATATGTTGAGGAAGAATCCGAAGAACCTATAAGATTTTTTGTTGACACTCAAAATCATAGTATGGATCATAAAGAAACCAGAAAAGTACAAAACATTTCAGAGCCTATTTGGATGGTCTTTTCTTCACGAAGAATTTTAGCAATGTAGATTCCGAATTACTTAGGATATCTAATGTACGTCCACAATGTATAGATTCTAATCTATTCAAATGTACAAAAACAAGAAAATGAGGAGACATAAAAATTAATAATTCCATTATTTTTCATTATCAACAACGGTTTCGTAAAAGATTTGATACTGCTAAATCGGAGTACGACATGGCTGTGGAAATCAATATCGTATATAGTAAGGGGAAACATACAGAAAAGGCAACACATGATAATCCGTGATCAGTTTAAGTTGATTAAAATAGTACTTTCAAATTACTGAAAAAATATATTTATGTAAATTCAGTTTTTTCTCTGTCACACCTCGTTCGCTGGAGACATAATTTTTCTGTAAATTCAATGCATACTTATAAAACAAAACTATTAATTATCTCACTAAATAAATTACAAACATTTCCTCTACCAATATTATTCAATATCATGAACCTTTTAGATATTAAATCATAAATAATAAACTCATTTAAATTTCGATTAAGAAACAGAAATCGATCAACTGTACCAAGTGAGAGCAATCAATAAATTTAAATACTTAAGATGCAAAAAAAACTGTGTAATAGTAAAAGAATGTAATATTACAGAATCCATTCGATGTTAATGATGTCTCTGGAGAAGGCGGAACATTAAACACGTCAGAAACAGTTTCAATGGTATCATCTGCTGACGGTTTAATAGCACCGGCGAAAACGGTCTCAAATAACATTGTGTTCACTGCTGCTAGGTGGACGTTTTGAAGACAAAGAGACAAATTACCAGCACAGAATATTTTGATTGAAAGGTTCTACTCTGAAACACTTTGAGCACATAATCAAATGCATCGTGTGGTAATGTGGTTTCAAATCAAGAAACTGAAAACTTTCTAGATATTTATAAGTATAAAATAATGATCAACCATGTAGTTTAATGTTAAGTAATATTTCCATTTAAAAAAAAATAAAGTCTCTCTTAGGTACATGATAACTCAATGTCTGGGAAAAACAATGCGCAAAACATTAAACCTGGTATGTTATTAAAATAGCAGTGATTTTCGGCATTTCCAATTTGTAGCGAATAATAATACCAAACGAACATAAATGCTGCGGACATTGTGAGATTAACAAAAAATAATTTCAGAAGGGAGATCAACTGTCGTAAACCAACTGCTAACAACGCATAAAACTTTTATTTTCCTTTCTTTCAGGTTTATGTGTAACATAATCATCTGACTTAAGTATTAAAGAACATTTTTGACAACATTAATCTTCTAGTTCAATGTCCTACATATTTGTTACTTAATTGTAATTTGTCGGAAATAATTAGTATTGTGTTAAAAGTAAACGTAGAAACACGGCGCACAGAGCAATCAATTAAAAATAATTACCTTGCACAGTACCGTCCTCCGGACGTTTGAAACGTTATTTTATATTCACCACATACATTGATAGTAGTGCAAAAATACATTTTAGTACAACTTGTGGACGATCTTAAAATACGAATAATTAATATATTCATTAATTTATATTTTTTATTTCTGACCTTTTGTTTTTACATACCCATTATCCATTCATTTACAGCTGAATTTTGGATTTTGACATTTTTATACATTAAATATTAATTTATAAATAAAAAATACACAAAAGGGACAGAAAAAGTGTGACTGCAGAATGAAAGAAAGAGATAAATTATTGCCGCAGATTTTTATCTGTCAAACCAACAGTTCTACAGTTATGCTGAAGTAGGAATTATAAGAATTGAAAAAAGTGAGTGGGAATGATAAGGACAGTACAGCTCCGGGTGTCGCACGAACAAAATATATGATATATCCTTTGGTTTGGAAGCCAGCTAAAACAAGCAAGCAGGGTTGTCATCATACCTCTGACAAGGAGCGGTCACCAAGCGTAGACTTCCTATTTCAATAATTTTCTTCTGTTTTATAGTTGGCTAAAAGCTAAGGTTGACGTGATAAATAACTCCAAAAATGGGAGATATAAATTTAAAATTTTGTTAGAAAAAAATCAGTCTGTTCTGACTAGATGAATCTTAAAATGTTTATTGGGAGGATTGGCAGGAAAATATTTTACCAACTAGATTTTTTTCAATTTCAGACGATGAAATAACCGTCTCATTTAAAAAAATTTCCGCCTAAAAATTGTAAATACCGACATGAAAATACAACAAAATATGTATTATTCTTCAGTTGAAATAAAAGATTAAAGGTTTATACGCTTCTTCGAAAAATCGAAAAACGGACAAAAAAACCGATTCTTCACACTCATATCTGCCGATTTCAATGATTTTACGACTGGTTACTTTAAATAAAACTTTTTTCGAGGGTGATTCCCATTTTTAAGTTGAACAAATCCTTGTTAGATACAAAAAAGTGAAATTATTGAAATAATATGTAGATTTTTTTTCATGAGTAACGATAAAAACACAAGTTACTCAAGCGTATTATTCCATTTTCCGTCCCCCTGGAAGGTGGTACAAAACTGCCGATACACTTTAGCTAGATCTAACAGAAAACAAATTTTATGGTGACGCAAGGTTAATGCAGTATTCTAATACACGTTTTTCTGAACGCTGATAATGATTCTGAGAAGCAGGTAAAACGTTTCCCATCAATAAAACCGAATGAAAAATACTGGAACTTTTACATATATGAAAGAGAGAGAACAAAAAAGAATTTAACGCTTGTTGTCCTCTTAAGTACCAAGTTTCAAACAGATGATAGAAATAAATTAGAATGCATTAATATTAGGGTTTACTGCTCGTGTATGTCGAGATTACTAGGAACTGATAGGATGTTGGCTGCAGCCATTTGAAGATGGCCTGACTGGTATTTGAACCAGTGTCCTCTGGAATGCCAATCTCGAGCATTATCGCTAACCCGCCACGGTCGGTGAGGATTAATGTCGGGATTTGTAAAGAGATATTTTAATCAGCGTCTCCGAAACCAGTTTTTCACAATCAAGGTTCAGATCAAACTAGCTCTTCCACATGTGTCAAAGTTAGTCGCATTAATAATTCGACTTCTACTGGCATAGGTCACCATTAAAGAAATCTTAACAACGTGTTCAACACACGCTATCAGGCCACCATGGCGGTGTCCGATAAGGTACACGGCAGATGAGTGCACAGGGTCAGCACAATATTTCCGATATTTCCTTCGTGGTACTCAGGTGACAGCAGGCTGACTAGAGCCGGAGAGTCGTTCCGGACAATCAGCTTCGAAGAAAACATCCTAGGCTTCATAGAGACTGTCAGCCAGTCTAGACAGTCAGACAGTCTAACATTTGTAACATTATCACTAATTACCAAACATTTTTATTATTAATTTACTAGTATCATTATTGATAATACTAGCGGAGTTTCCGGCTTTGCCCGGTATAGTTCGCGTAGATTTAACCGTACCCTATTTTTATTCCCGCAAAACATTTGTACAAAGTTTCATAAAATACGCGCCAACTTTTTCGGAATTAATACATTCACCCGCCCCCTACCAAGAAACTGGTGGGCTGAAGTTTATATGCACGTATACTATTTTCATTCGTCCGACAAGATTCATGTATATCAAGCTTACTACATTACTGAACAACTACGGTATCGATTATGTTAAATACTCACATTTGATTCAATTGCGAAGTGAATGGATATACTTGTGGCTCGAAACTCCAGATCCTTTAACTCTGCAGATAAAATATCAAAAGTGAATCCGGAATAATATTATTGTAAACAGAAGACTAATACTGAAGGCCAGAGATATTGTCGAGAGATCGTGCTTAAAGAAACTCTCTGTTGTTTTTACGGCTATCTATGTCGTTTAAAAATTGATATCCCGAATTAAAGGAAAGAATACTTCAAGCTATGGCTTTTAAAAATTGTATATATCGAATTAAAAGAAAGAATACTTAAAGTTTTCTTTAGTGTGCAAAATAGTTATTACTGTAAGTTATCTTATTGCTTTAATTAAAGGCTATGGTCAGAGACATTGTGTTGTGTGTTTAGTGCGGAGTATGCGGCATCTAGTAATTCCTCCTGTGGAATTTCTCACCATACGTTCAGAATTTCATTTAATGCTCCTACATTATTTAACGTTGAAACATAAGACATGCCAGACAAGTGAATTAAGATTCTAAGCTTAAAACGGTGAAAACTCCATCGGAATCCGCCCCGTAGTTTCAGAGTTTTTATATGACCAATATTACCGGTTTTCGTTTTATAGATATAGATAGATTGAATTATGTAGCATTTGTTAACCATAAGTATCCTGGATGACTGTATTAATTGTTGTAACTTGATTTGTAATAATTAGAGACCGGATTATATACATTTCCATGTTTGCATATGCATTTGCATATTAAGCCCATTTTCACCGGTTACTGCATATTTTACCTAAAACATGGTGATGAAGCATATTTTCGCTATATTTACAGTATTTTTTGGTAGTGTACCTAGTTAATAAATAAAATCTTGCGTTGTAGCCGGCAAAACCTACTAGCAACACTGCTCTTGGTCTACGATGACTCGCTGAACAACTACGACCCAAGTTTGGGAGAGTAAATAAATTGATTTCATCAACAAAGAAAGTGTTTCTTAAGGCACGTTCTCGCAATAATGCCTATAAAAAAATTGCTAAATGTGCCTTTACCTCCGGAACCAGTGGTAACTCGATCGATGGGCGACGTGGGTTGAAGCTGTACTGTTTTACAGTGAACATTTCGAGGCCATTAAAGGTGTAGTAAACGACTTCGGTAGTAGACTATGGCAGTTCGTCAGTACAAAGATGAATTTAACAATTCTAGTATTCAAACCATAATTGTGATTAGCATTCACTTTTTCTACATACCTGCGAGTATTAAAAAGCCTGAAACTCAAGGTTTGACGTTGATTGAATCTATTCAGACAATTAATAAAATCCGCATTGCCAGAGGTATTCCTGTGTAAACTTAAAGTGAAGTTTAAAAATATTTTGAACAATAACAAAGGTTTTGTACGTTTGTAAGGGGTAGGGTGAAATTATCCCAGAAACAATGACTGCTAACACAGCACTCAATTTCAAATACAGTTACATCAGTGAATGTGGAACGGTCCATATCAACTTATAAAAATATTTTGACAGATCGAAGAAACAATCCTGCAATTGAACATTTGGAACAGCACCCGATTATTTACGTTTACAAAAGTAAAAAAAAAAAAAAAGTTAAATAATTGTTAATTAACGAATTTATTAATATGTTATTCCATTACTTACTAATTGCATGCTGATTTTGAAATAAAAAATATAAAAATTACTATTTTTATATTATTTAATGTTGCAAATTTTGACACTTTTTATGGATATTTTAAGCATTTTTCGAGTATATTTCTAGCTTTTTGTGTTGTATATAACCCGGTCTCTAGTAATAATGAAGCGTTTCCGCAGTCTGTAGTTTGTGTAGTAACCGAGGTAGCACAGTGTAGTGCAGTACAGCTATGCGGCAGTTGTAGTTGATTTGGCGCCTGCATTGTAGCAGAGCAGGGCAGGGGCTGTTGGTGTACCATGCCGCTTGGAGGAGGTTGTATGCCGCGAGTACAGCCTCTTCGTATACGAGCATGTTTCAATGTAACATAAGTGTCTTACAAGTTGCGTCACTGAACGGTCTTAATTACATTCAATAAGAATTCTATTAGAACAGTGCGTTTTTCATTCCCGGACTATGTCAAAATATCTCCAAATTTGTTTATCCGAGCTAACGACTTGCATGTATTCAAAGAGAGGAATTTGGGGTGATCTCCTCTAGATAATGCACCGTCATCCAGTGTCAGGGTAGCTTACATATGTCTACCACTTCAGGGTAAGCTCACATTTGGGCGAACCTGTCAGGATAAGCTCACATATTTTAGGCGTAAAGATTTAATAAAAAAAAGCAGAAAGAAACAGATTTATCGGTACGAAAAAATTTTACTGTATAGTACATCAAGTCAGACCTGAAGAGGAACGTAAATGTGAGTTAAAACCCCGCCCATTTTTCCTAGCTATGTATTTTTATTTTTTAAATTATTTTTTGTGGCTGTTTACAAGTCATAAAATACGAAAATGTTGAAATACTGTGGCAGATCTGCAGTAATATACTTCGTGGTCGTAAAAATTTGACATAGGTTAGGAGAATCGACATTTTTTGCATTTGAACATAATCCATACAACCAGCACACATTAACAGTAAGTTCGTTAATTATTCAGAACATTTCACGAAGAGAAAAGAAATAATTCAAAACAGTAAGCTATATAGGACCTATAAAAATTTAAATCCCATTCATGAACAAAAATTTATGTAATAAAACTTAGGTTATGATATTTGAAGTTCCAGAAAATAATCGAACTGAAAATCGACAATATTCGCTACGCAGATTTTTTTTTTTTTTTTTTTTTTCCTGTCGTCAGTCTTTCGACTGTCTTGATGCAATCCTCCATCCCTTTCCTGTCTTGTGTTAACCTCTTCGTCTCTACATACCCCTTGCAATCCACGTCCTCAATTATCTGCTTCATATATTCTAATTCTGTCTTCCTCTACAGTTCTTACCTTCGACTGTTCTCTCCACTAAAAAATTAACCAATCCAGCATGTCTCAAAATATGATCTACCAGGATGTCTCTTCTTTCTTTAAGCTTCTTCCACAAGCTTCTTTCCTCACCCATCATTTCCAAAACTCGTTCATTTCGTACTCTTTCCACTTAATTTTCAGCATTCTTCTGTAGTACCACATTTCAAATGCTTCCGTTTTCTTCCTTTTCGGTATTCCTAAAGTCCATGTTTCGCTACCATAAAGTGCTGGCGAAATAGATTGAGCTGAGTGTGACTGTCTGGTACTGTGGACTGGTCCCAGAGCCTCCGTTGACTTTGCTATCGCTTCCTTGGTGTGGGGTGACAGCGAGGGACGTGGCAGACCACACAGACGTGGCAAGTAGACACCGCGCGTGACTCGCAGAGCACCCGTCACGCGCCATCGCCGAAACAGAGTGAGTGACGAGCCCGCACAAAGCCCAGCCACCAGAGACAGTCTGCAGATAACGCCACACTCTCTCCAATTCCTTCTCGCTACACAATTCTTTTAAGTGAGAAACGTGAGTTCAGTTACCTAATTCATGCATACTGGTTGTGTATTTGTTGTATTAGTGGCTTGTATAAAAAAAACATTGGCTAAGGACTAAAAATAATGACAGATTGCATCATCTTATCGTTAAGAAAGAGTATGAATACCTACACAGGAATCGCGACAGGATTTTTAGTCATTGAGACATGAAGATTTTGGATGACTGTGAACCAGGGCCGGATTAAGACAGCGCAGGGCCCGTAGCAAAATGATGTGAAGGGGCCCTAGGTTTTTCACCGTCCGGGGTAGTAATAGAGCCTATTTTTTTTAAAAAAAAAAAAAAAAAAAAACCGCCTCTCCCCCATCATTCACAGTAAGAAAAATTTACAAGTGAAACAGTTCAATACTTTTTACAAATATGTCGAAAGCGGTAGGGAAATCGGCCAAAGTGGATGATATTCTAAAAGCCCATAATATGTGCTGTTTACTGGCTTTGGACCGCGCAATTAGTGACCCAAAAATTAAACTTTTAATATTAAAAATTGTTTTAAAGTTGGTCTCATGACACATTAATCTATAGTTTTTATGCAATGTTGGAGGAACTTTGCACTCATATGCTTTTAAAATAAGTGGAAAAATTTTGTTTATATTTGGTTTTCAAAACTGCTCCCTCTCTCTCCCGTCACCCCTTTTTAAACAAATTTTCTCGAACAACGAATATATCCCGAAAACGGTACGGAAATCGGCCAACGTAGATGGCGATGGAGTTTTTTTTTTTTTTTTACGAGAATCCGATCGGTATAAAACATCAGAACTTTCATATTGAGCCCCCGAGCAAGAGGTGTGATTCCTTAACGGAGGCGGACGTATTTCAGGCCAATGTTTACAACCCTCAGATCGTGACGTCGATATGCCCAACAGCAAATACTTTCCAATAAATAAATATTTGCTCTATTTTGGAGCCAATTGTCATACAGAACTGACAACACAGAAAATCTTTAAAGTTTCAACAGTCAAATCTACAGCTGACAGAGATGTAAACATTTTCATTGTAAAACATCTCACCTTTGTATTCTAACTACTTGAAGTTTTGGGCTTTAATCCACCCCATTTGCTCATGTTATTGCAGTCGTTTCTAGCCCAGCTGCTGGAAGAAATCTCCGTTATCGGGAATTGGCCGGCAGTGTAGAAGAGTTGATGATGCACAATTCCTAATCACCAGATAGTGGATTGAAGTATGTGGAAAACCTCTCTGTAGTGCGTATGAGGTAGCTATTGACATTGCGTAGTTTTCTTAATAATTGGCCTGTTGGGCGGTGGTGTTAAACTCGACTGTCATCTTGAATATCCTTCGGAAGAGAAGGTCGGCACCAGGTTTCACCTTTCCCCTTGCTTCGTGTATACACACAACAATCACGTCAACATACTGTCCTTATAACGCACTCATCAAAACCCTCGAGAGTCCAAAGTTTCTGCCTTACAAATTGTACATTCTTTGAAGTCAACACCTCAACACTTAGAAAACAGAATTCTTATTGACATTTAGTTTGTAGTCATTTACAAAATAGTGAAGTATATCTGAAGAGGCTCAGAAGGAGGCATTATATAAACCAAGTTTCCCTTACAAGTTTCCCCACTACATAAACTTTAAATGAAATTAATAAAAAGGGGCCATAATGTCACGCAAACTTCATGTTTTGTTGACCCCTGCTCCACCTCGTCACCGCATGCCACTCCCCTCCCAGTCCGGTTGTGCCATCACACATTTTCCAATTTTTAAATTTAGAACTTGATTAAACCAGCACTACCAACATAATGAAACTTACGACCACCTCCATTGCTCATTCCATTATTTTTCTTCTTCTACTTCTTCTTTTGTTTTGCTTATCGTTTTAAGCCTCGTCGACGTCATTAGAGGAGGCAAAGAAACGGGACGAAAATCGACCATGACCTTTTAAAGGAAGCATCCCAGCATTTGCCTGGAGTGATCTGGGGAAAACATAGAAAACCCAAATCTTGATCCCCGGATTGGGGTTCGAGACTGCGTCCTCCCGAATGCGAGGCCACGCTCCTTCCTCCCCTACACTGTCATTCAATTTATGGCCATCCCTTAACGTTCTTGCGTTGATGGAATTTCTAGACGAGCTGAGAACGGGCAGAGAGACGACATCTAGGACGACCGATAGCGCGAGTAAATAAAACCGAGCCAGCTCTCCAGCAGTCGGCGTACTGCTCCACTCTCGGCGTTTCCTCGCAGTTTTTTCTCTGCGCATAAAAGCGAGCGCGCATTCTCGGAATACTTTGACGGAAATAGGTTCGCTAGAAGCCGCCTCCAGCCGACCGACCGGACGCCGCCACTGGTCCCAGCTAGACGGCTCAGATGTCGCCTCCAACCAATCGCTTTCTTCTCTTTGTCTCGCGGGTGCACTCGTAAATACGTCGATACAGTCTCGCAGGACAACGACGCAGAAATACGCCTTCGGGTTGTTGTTACGGAAGAAGGCCACTTTGGTAAAGGATCAAAATTCTGATTAGAATTTTCCAGAACAATATTGCTGAATTCTTGGATCGACAACCAACTCTGCCTCCAACGGAACGTTTTCCATCACAACAAAGTAAGTACCAAAATGTATTGAGTATATCTCACCATTAACGAAAATCGTCTGTGCTAATATGAGGGAGACTCCAAAAAGTAAATTAAAATTGTTATCGCAGGCAAAATAACTCGAACGTTGCACTAAACTTTTTTCCCTCTGTAAGCAACGGTCGGGACCTACTACCAATTGTTCAATTAGTCGACTACATCCTCATCGTTGGAAAACTTCTTTCCTTCAGAAGTTCTTTCGTCTCTCATGAAAGATGGAAATCGCATGGCACAAGATCTGGACTGTATAGCTGATACATCCAACGATGAAGACCATCATAGAGCGATTATCTGATGGCTCTGTGACAAGGGACCGGATTTCTATCGTCGAGGAACTGAACGATTCGTATAACGATCCGACCATTATTTACGGCGACTTGGTGGCTATGTTGAAAAACGCTGTAATGTATCTGCGCTTGGCTCTTCGACATCGAGGGAAACAATTCGTCTATGGCCTTTGGAAGGAATCATACCGACATTCGTCTGGAAACTATGGAAAACCTAAATCTAGATGACCGGACAGAGATTCGATTGACTCTCAGTTCTCCCATACCATAACATCAACCGTCAACACCACGACTTTCATGTTTTCCTCTCCGATCTTACTGACTATCTCCATTTTATTATTTTACTCATTGCAACAGCGAATAGAAATGGGTACATAGCACTTCCATTCCTGGGCCTGCTGTGATTTCTCGGCCACGATTTCGTTTCGAGACTAGGTTTCACACAACTCTCACATCCCCTATTCGTGTAATTCTCTTCATAACTCTTTTCACTTCCAACACTTCATGGACCTTTTCTCCACAAGACATTTGAAGCCATGATAAGGAACTTTAAGAAGTAGTATTTAATAGGATAAGGATAGGATTAAGTAATTCCAATTAGGTAGCGAGAGTGAGGCGGAAAGCTTTTCAAGTGGCTACAGACTACTGTCATGGCGGTTAAGCCATGCTGGAGAAGTTCCGGCACCCTGCTCCAGCCGAGGATTTGGCGGGAATGAGGATGGTACAGTAGCCACTCCACAAACACAAAAGTTACCTCTCGGGTGGGGTAGTATCGGTGGAACTCTGTGTTCCCTCCCCAGAGGGGAAGTAAGAATCCAATGTTGGTAGTACTCCCCCCAGAAGAAGATCAGCCCACCCGAATTCCGTAAGGTGGGTGTTACAAAAGGCCTCACAATGGGACCAGAGGCCCTCAGTCCTGACTAGTTTTGTCCAGTGCTACGCGGTGGAAGTTCGCGATGTCGCTCGCTCCACGAGGATTCATGATGTAAGCCCATATTACGTTCTGTTTCTCTCTCTGTGTGTATCTGCCATACAGCACTCTCGCTCACAGTTTGTAAAGTAAACTAAGTATATCAAGAAGGAAGTTGTAATTGTCTTATCAAGATGATGATTAGTGGGTTCAATATATGTGTTTTAACAGAAAACCTAGAGTATATTACAGTGTACAATTTATCAGAATATAATTCAAATCAGTGCATTTAACTAAATTTTATTTTATTTTTAATTGTTCCGCTCCTTTTACCTGGATTAAATGATGGAAAGAATACAGTCAATCTTAAAACATTAATAAATTAGAAGGACGGGTGGGAACGATTACTACAGGTGCTGTCATGTGCTTTTACAATTTCCAGAAATGACATCGTTGTGTCATTCCCACCCTTACTGCAAACACTAAAACCACTATTAACCAACAATACCATACACAATTATTGTTATGTGCCAAAGGATCCTATAAGATCTCATCATGACTTGTAATTAAGGATTTGTCCTGTGTTTCCACTGGAACTAGAGATTGTCAGTTCTTGGAGTGATGGAAGGAGCTCAAGTGTTACCATTTGTCTGTGATTCGGGTGACTTATGTTCAGTACGATAAGTACTTTTTTGTTTGTAGTTTATGAGTCGGAGATTGGGGACCATCCCAGCATTTTCCAAGCTGATTGCGGAAAGCCGCCTAAAACCGCAGTCACGACAGGCGGTACGCTGAGATCAGGAGTCGAACATGGTCCCGTTGTACTTCCCCGGGGCAGCGTGATGGCGCCCTAATACACGCAGCCATATTGGCGGGTTCATACACAGTCTAACTTAGCCTTAGCATGATTGGTGGTCCTGGGAAATTGTTACTGGCGACCGAATCCCGTTTTCGTTCAGGCCGGAGTCAGTAACTTTGCAGCCTGTCTACATACACTTCTTCTTCTTCCTATCCAGTGTTAGGCTTGGTGGCCTGTTACGGCCTAAGGGGGCGTCCATAAATTACGTCAGGTGAAATAGGGGGAGGGGCTCCGGCGAAATCTCACAAAATCTCACCAAGGGGGAGGAGGGGTCAACGGAAATCTCATGTGAGGTTTTGAAATTTTTTTTGGGCTCTAGAGCTAAAAAAAAAAGTCTACAAATGAAGCGAAAGAGGGGGATATTTAATCGAAAAGTGGGGGGTAAAAGGTCTCAAAAAGTGGCGTGAGCGATTTCTAAGGGGGAGGTTTTCACGGACCAAATCTCACCAGAGGGGAAGAGGGGGGGGGGGGGTCGGACCAGATCTCACGAAGTCTCACCAGAGGGGGGGGGGGTCCGGAAATCCGGAAAAACACCTCAAGTAATTTATGGATGCCTCCTAAGTCCATCTTCTTGGGGGTCCTTCTACACCACTCCTGCCTCTGGGATGGTATTTGATGATTTTTCGTGGGATTCCGTTCCATCTTCATACATAGCACATGGTCTATCCAAGATGTTCTGTAGGTTTGCACAGTCTGGAGAACTGGTTTGACTTGGAGTTCTTTAAGGATTTCATCATACCTCTGTGTAGCCAGCTGTTCTCCTCATGAATCGCACCTCAGCCGCCATTAGCCTGCGCTCATCACCTTTGCGGAGTATCCAGGCTTCGCTGCCATACAGTAAGGGGGCATCCATAAATTACGTGAGGTGTTTTTCCGGAATTCCGGACCCCCCCCCTCTCTGGTGAGACTTTGTGAGATCTGGTCCGACACCCCCCCCCCTGCCCCCTCTGGTGAGATTCGGTCCTTGTGACCACCCCCTAGAAATTTCCCTCGGAACTTTTGAGAGCTTTTTTTAGTCTCTCCCTTCCAAAGCCGGTTACACCCCAACTTTTCGATGAAATACCCCCCTAAAATTGTAAGAACCTTTTTTTTAGTTCTAGAGTTCAAAAAAATTTCCGAACATTTCACGTGAGATTTCCGCGAACCCCCCACCCCCTTGGTGAGATTTCACCCGACCCCCCCCTCCCCCTATTTCACCTCACTAATTTATGGACGCCCCCTAAGGTAGGCTTAGCCGGGATGTTATGTAGACATAACACTTAATCCACTGAGAGAGGCAATGGGAAGTAATTCTCTCCATCCTGATGGGCTAGTCCCGGGATGTATTTGTCAGAGTGTTTGATGGTGGGAGTCTATGTATGCTGTCCCCGGAGTGTATTTGTGTTCGCCTGTCGCGGCCCCATTCAGACGCCTGCTGGCGGCGACAGCTTCACGGCTCAGACAGAAATAACGGCGGACTCGAGGCGCGGGCAATCAATGGCCAGGAGCTGCTCCCATTCACTAATAGCGTCCACCTGACCAGTCTGCCACACTTACACAACTCTCGTAGGATCCGAACGTCCCTTCTAACTGGTAGGTTACCTTTGACAGTAGTAATAAAGAAATTTGTATTGTGAGACGATAGCTATTGCTTGAAGGTATCACGTGTCAGCGACGGAGCGTCAACCATTTCTGAGGTGAAACTTCTTTGGCCGCAGTACGGAAAAATTTGCTAGTGTTACGCGAGCAGTGCGCATGTGCCTCAACGTTCTGCGCATGCGTGATAATGTTACGACGTCAGACAGGATATTTACATCCAGAGGAGTCGCCATTATTAAACAGTAAGACATGCACCAGTATTTTTAATTCCTTTATTTGTTTATTTACATTGCTCAATGTTGATAAGATGATATCATATGTTGATATATATAATATGATGTTCTCTCATCGCTGTTGTGATTACAACTCATGTCTATGCAGAAATATTGTCATTCGTCCTTGAAACAGAGGGAATGTATTATTTAAGTTGTAAACATTATTTAAGTTATGAACCAGAAATCTGAGCTCAACCAATCGTTTTTAAACTGACTTCAAGAACGGTTATCACATAATTTTGTCCAAGATATTCGGGAATAGTTTACATCCCGATTCGCGTCATGAATAACGTGGTGCTCATGTAAGCAGCTTATTAATTACTAATAATAATTCCTCACGCTATATGCTGTAACAAGAATATACTAGTCCAGGCTCCATTTTAACATAACCACAATCTCCGCTAATATTGACGCTACAAAACCAAACCTGCAGACACATCTACACATATGAAATGCATCGCAAACTACATTTCGTGAAATAATTACATAGTCTTCATCAGAATTCATACTTCGCATAGTATAAATTATCACAATCACTTTCATCATACAGCTTTACTATTAACTGCAAAGATTTCACTTTCACATGAAGGCTCTTTTTGCTAGTGCTATTCTGCTTTTAACATCATTCCTGCTTCGGCCATCGGTTGAAATTTTGCTTCCCAAGTAGCAGAATTCACTTACTTCTCCTATTTCATCCGATCCTATTTTGATATTTAATCTACTGTGATTGGTATCATTTCTGCTACATTTCATCACTTTTGTCTTGCTTTAATTTATATTCAGTCCAAAATCTTCCTTCAGTATTTTGTTCATGCCATTCAGTAACCTCTCAATATCCTCAGTCCATTCTGCTAACAAGACAATATCATCAGCAAAAGGTAGCATACTGATTTTTTCTCCCTGAACATTTATGCCACATAGAAATTCTTCTTTTACTTTCTTTATTGCTTCTTCTACATCCGAATTGAATATTAACTGGGATAGACTACAACCTTGTCTCACACCCTTTTTAACTGATGCATGTCTCTCATGGTTCTCTACTTTTGTTATAGCCATTTGATTCTTATATAGTCTATAAAGTATTCTTCTATCTCGATACTATCTATACCTTAGACACTATAGAATAAAATAAATGGCTTTACGCCTCGCCGACGCTGAGGTCATCCGAGGCGGGAAAGGACGGGGGCAAGGAACGGAAGGAATTCGTCATAGCCTTTTGAAGGAACCATCCCGCCATTGGCCTGGAGTGGTTTGGGGAACCCATGGAAAACCTAAATATGGATGTCCCGAATGCGAGGCCCAGAGCGTTACTGCTATAATAATATACACATAGGCAAAAAATTAGGTTAACATAAGTTAGTGTTACATAGAATTATTTTTGACGTTTTTGTGGTCCTTGGGTTGAAAATAAGAAACGCTGAGGTAGAAAAACTATTTTTTTTTTTTTTTACGCCGGTAACAAAGATGGAAATTTTGGTGTAATATGGAGTAAATATCTCTTCGTCAGTCTTCCGAATAGTAGTGGAAAGTCGTGAATGCGTCGGCGGTCTGTTAATGCGCCGTGATTGGTGGAGAGCGCGACAGAATTATGCGTGGCCTGGCCGCCAGGTGTCTCTATTATTAAGACGGACGATCAGCGCGCGGCCAACACAGAACAGCACTCACTCCACACAGTAACATGTTATTTAGCGTCCAGTATGCTACTACAACGCACGTAAATCATTCCTAAAAAAGAAAACACTAAGCAATAGACCAACTAGCCTTCAGTATTATGGCACTTAAAACAACGTACGTTAAACATGTCAAAAAAAATCAGACAAACTCTGTGCTGAATAGCCCTCAGACACATTCGTATGGGCCACGGCTCGGGACGTCACTGTTGTTGCACGCTCAAGAGATGGAGCAGCGAGGAAGAGTCTTTGCGTAAGCAGACTTCCGCCCGTAACATACTCTACCCCCTATTAGGTTTCGCGCGTTTGTCGGTTTGAATGCGAGGCCAATGGGTAATAGACTCACGACCCACGCCACTGATTCATGTATATCGGATGATCCATGTCGGGGTCCACATGAGTGGCGACGAGAAACTTCCGCCTTCACCGGGACCTCGTGGCCAGGACCACGAGACATTACGTGTTGGGCGACCGTCGGTGTGTGCCGACGTGCACGTCCTAGCCACGGGTGTCTTCGCCAGTCGTGGACATCACGGCCGCGCCTGGAATGGGACGACCCCGCTGACAGTGTACGTGGCTTCCACTGTGCTAGTGCGTGAAAGTTTTATGCCTCCTATCTGGGCTGTTGTGTTGAAGGGTTGAGAAGCTGCTATTTCCGCGTACCACCGCACCGGCGCTTCCGTACTCGGTCGATCCAGTACGCCGGACTTACGCTGCCGCCTCGTCCTGGTAAAGCTAAATTGACCAATGTGATTCGCGTGCCCCTGCCCAGAAAACTCCCTGAGCCTATTAACATAGCCAAATCGCAGACAGCCTCCACATTATTCTGTTCCTTGCGGCGCCGCATTGGGAGAGATCTTATGCTCTTGCCGACAGTTCGTGTTAGCTAGTCGTGGCATAATCTTCGACTGAGAACAATAACGTTAATGCAATAACTGCACGCGCATCTTGACCTTTTTCACCGGTTATATTAGTGTGATTTATTGTTTGTATGTATCAGAAGTACTAGTTATGGTGCCCATGATGTTCTTGTAATTATCGGAATCCTTTGTGTAGAAGTAAATGTTGCAAAGTGTAGATTTCCGTAATTATTTGACTAAGAATGAGAACCACTCTATATCCCGACTATGAATGTTAACTTTGTACATTTCTGATCCATCGTTATTGCCGTTAGCGGGATAATTAGTGGTTGTTGCATTGAAACGTCCGTTTCACAAGTTGAAACATTACCACACTTATTACAGAAAACTGAAAGTAATATATCAAATAATACTCTGCTCCTCAAACGATTCACACAATCATAAACATGCTTCAACAACATTCATAATGAACAAACAAAGTTCCATTTACAAAACAATTTAAAAGTAATTAGAATATGACAGCTTTATAAATATTTTCAGTGCGTTCAAAAACTAACCATTCAAATTATACAAAACTAAACAGTTTTCAATAGAATTTTTTTTATATTTTTTTTAATCTGCTTATCGTCTATGTAACAGCGAGGTCTTTAGAGACGGGAAAGGATGGGGGGCAAGGAATGGGAAGGAATTCGGCCATGGCCTTTTGAAGGAAGTATCCCGGCATTTGCCTGGAGTGATTTGGGAGACCATGGAAAACCCAAATCTGGATGCCCGGACGGGAATTCGAACCGCCGTCCTCCCGAATGCGAGGCCAGAACGCTAGCCGTTACACCACCACGCTCGGTAGTTTTCGATCACTTGTGATACGTCGAAGAGAGACCAAACGTGTCGGAGAGCTAAATATAGTTTGAGCAAGAGCTGTATTTGGAGTCTTAAATAAAATAAAAAAATATTATATCGTAGCTACTCTTGTTTTCGCCAAGGAACTCTGAATCACCAACCTGAAAATAACTGGTTAACCCTTAGTCAGCAAAAGTAAAAAAGTTCGCATAATTTCATAGTTATGCCCACTATCACCATAATATTAATTCGAATTACATCAGAACTACGACCATCAACAAAGGTCAATTAACAGTACAAAGTACAGATTTACATAAATTCAATCAGTTCACGAAATTGCTATTGTCATAAAAACCTCTAGTAACATTTCTCGCAAAATACAACAATCCAAGACAGAAGGAAAAATAATGTGAAAAGCGAATTACACAAAAGGGGGGGGTGGGGGGGGGGATCGCACTTCAACAACCTTTCGGTATCAGATACACGTGTAATTTAGTGGTCACACGACGGACGAAATGGACACTCTCCTCTGAAGTTGGGTCAATAAAGAAGTTTGTTGCGAAGGGCAAAAGTTAGATTTGACAGTCAGTAAAGGAACTTGGTGGGGAGTTATTGAAAGATAGAAGGGAGATGAAGAGAGTGCAGGAAGTGTATAAGGCGTATGTACGATAATGTAAGACGGATGCTATTAGAAGGATCAGGAGTTCTACCAGGATGGGAAGAGATGTCCATAATGATATGATGGCACTAGAATTCAGGTGAAAGGGTGTGGGAAAATTTTCTTTTGCAGGTAGGGCAGTCAGGGACTGGATTAAATTACCAAGAGAAATAGTGGACAGATTACCAAAATCACTGAAGGAGTTTGAAGTTGCATTTCGTAAAGGGTAAGAGTAGGCCGGAAGTAAAGGAAAAAAAGTTAAGAGATAGGAAGGTGGCGTGTAGGGATATTTCCACTGGGGCGTGTCTGCTCTATCGCAAATTAAATTAAAAATAATATATATGTAGAGATGAAGAAATTAGCTCCTGATAGGAAGAGTTGGAGGATTGCTTCCATTATTTTTTTCTTTTGGATTTACGCCTCGTCGACGTCGAGGTCATTAGAGGCGAGAGAGTATGGAGGTAAGCAAAGGGAACGAATTCAGCCATGACATTTGAAGGCCTAAAGTGATTTCAGAGAACCATGGAAAACCGAAATTTGGACGGCCGGACTAGAATTTGAAGGCGCTTACTCACGAATGCCAGACCTAAGGCTTGCATCAAACTAATCGAAAGAATGATGAAAGAAAAAACACTCAGAAGTCAAGGAAATGTCTAATCTATGACAAACTACTATTTTCTGAAACAGTGAAGAAGTGTCCTTGATGGTTACAGTTCTGACAGCTTGTCTGAAAAGTCGGTCAGAAATGCTAGAACGTAGAGTTTACTTCAGTCGTTGACAGATCATCGTTTAACTAGCACAGAGCTGAGCTAAGTAAAGCTAAACAACGACACATGTGTATCGCTAAAAAACGCCTCTCGGCAGTCTGTAAAAAAGTGTCGACAGACGAGCCGACTGCCTGTCGTCTCTGGACAGTGCGGAAACAGATTCCTCTGGGATACTACCTAGACTCGTGCCTGCCACCTACAGGGTGCAGTAGTGTTCTGATCGCTGTATTGTGCTGCACTGCAGTTCTGTGATTTTTTCTAATCTTGGCACGAGTTACATGTTTTAATACTATGGCAATTTTTTTCCTATTTTTTTTTTTTTTTTTTTTTTTTTACTTATAGCTTTACGCCTGGTCGACAGCTAAGTTCACTAGAGGCGGGATGGGACTGTGGTCAAGGAACGGGAAGGAATTCTGCCATGGTATTTTTTAATTTTTTTTAAGAAAGCATCCCGGCATTCAGCTGGAGTGTTACCCACCACGTTCGGTACCATGGCAAATATTAGGTGACTAAAATGTGGAGTTAGTGATTACAAAATATATATATATATATATAATTTTTATTATTATTATTTTGTAAATCTGATATAATTGCGGTGGCAATTTCAACCAATTTCTGCATTTCAATAATTTTTTCTTAAATTTTTTGACTGTTTCAGGGGAACGGTCTGGTGGCTCAGTGGTTAAGGAAAAGCTGGATTTCGAAAGGTCTGCGGATCGAATCCCTGTCTCGGCGGGGATTTTGACCTGACCTTCACCTCTGGCACAGATTGCTTCCTTGGCTTTGAATCCACTTTAAACTGTAGGTCCTCTGTACCCGGGAGTATCACTGGATTAGGTTACGGGTAGTCACGACAAAGGCGCACAGGCGGCAAATCGAAACATTGTAAAACCGGAGGCCAAACTACCCTTTTTACTATTTCATGCCTTGGAAGCGTATTCCAGCTCCTCAAATTCCTCAAGCAAACTTAGCTGCTCTCCTTTATACTTTTTCCACCTTACAATGTCATGTGGGTTCCATACTATTCCACAATTCTCAAGCAATGGTCTCACCAAGCTTTTGGATCCCAGTAGTACTCTCACTTCCTGGTACACCCTCATCATTCTATGGCTACTGCTTGCTCACTGTGTCAATCAGAGATTACTATAAAACGTTACGCTAAGATATTTACGCTTTATGTCTTCAGCACGTAATTCCAAATGTAACTTCTAATGATAAATAGACTTGATTACCTAATAAGCTGACACTTATTGGCATTTATGTTAATTCCAAGTTAACCGGCGGAGGCAGGTATCCTGCCCATACGCTCCTTTAGTTGTTCACAATCCTCTCGCGTTTTATCCTATTAATTAGATTTTTTATTTTTGATTATGGTTTCACGCATCGCCAAGGTCATTAGAGACAGGAAAAGTTTAGGGACAAGGAATGAGAAGAACTTCGACCTTGACCTTTTGAAGGAACCATTTCGGCATTTGCCTGGGGTGATTTGGGGAACCATGGAAAACCGAAATCTCAATGGTCAGACGGGGATTCGAACAAGGGACATCCAGAAAGAGAGGGCAGAGCGTTACCGCTCACCTATCACGCTCGGTCCCAATATTTCGCATTATCTTATCTGGTTTAATGATACTTCTGGTAATGACAACCATTAGGCAGTTAAAACTTATTTTTACTTATGGCTTTACGCCTCGTCGACGTCGAGGTCATTAGAGGCGGGATGGGACTGAGAAAATGAACGGGAAGGAATTCGGCCATGGCCTTTTGAAGGAAGCATCCTGCCATTCACGTGCAGTGATTTGGGGAAACCATGGAAAACCCAAATCTGGATGCCCGGACGGGGATTCGAACACGCGTCGTCCAAAATGCGAAGCCTGAACGTTAACCGTTCACCCACTCCGCTCGGTGAGTGAATACATCAAAGCTACCAAATGTTACTCTAATTTTCTCTAGAAATTGCATTAGTTTATAACGCGCGAGGACTGTCAACATGATGAACTAGGAGTATAAATACATCTGTCAAGTAATTTGTGAAGTCGTTCAGGACGAAGAAATCCAGAATTAAGTCAGCCGCATCGCAGCATTTCATAGAACGAACAGGAAAGTTAACAATACTTAAGCTGCGTGTGCAAATAATCTACATAGTAGAAAGGCATAGTTACATATATATAATTATGCTCACGGCCTTACGCCTCGTCGACGTCGTGATCCTTAGTGGCGGGGAAGGATTAGTGGCAAGGAACGGGAAGAAATTCAGCCATGGCGTTTTGAAGGAAGCATACCGGCATTCGCCTGGAATGATTTGGGGAAATCATGGAAAACCCAATTCTGGATTCGTGGACGAGGATCTGAGCCCGCGTCCTGCCGAATGCGAGGCCAGAGCGTTACAGATCATCCACCATGCTCGGTGCACAGTTATAATCCAATAACTATTAATATTTATCAAAATCGCACAACAGTAATTCATGATTTTGTATCAACCTGTTATTCCGGTGGAAGTAGTGTTACGTTCACATAATTCAGGAGTATCAAATGCCGCGGTGGCAATTTCTCTACACACCTCCTTTTAGATTACACGAATTATCTCCTTATAGTCTTTTATTTGCTAGGTACTTTATTAATCTCTGACTACCCTACCCACAAATGATAACTTTGCCACTTTCAATCAAGTACTACTTTGTGGCGATAGTTATTCAACCCTTCAAGACACCAACATAATGCTCACTTCCAAGAATATGTTCTTTATAATCTTCCAGCGCTTCCTTGAAACTACTCCTATCTTCCAGCGACTCCCAACCCAAATCATAAATAAAATTATAATTGCACTCTGCGGTAATTTCAGCAAACAAATCTAGCTCCTCTCCAATAGTAGTGTGTTTCTGACACTACACTACCATCCTGCTCCTTCACACAAAGATGAAAGACTTTTAAACCTCTCCCTTTCTACTCCTACAGAATATGTTATGCCTATTATAATTTTTATTATATAATCGTTCTCGACGTCTAGGTCATTAGAGGCGAAATAGGATTGGGGAAAGTTGCGGGAAGAAATTCTGTCTAGGAATGTTAAAGGAACCATACCAGTGCTGATTTCCAGAAACCCATGGGAAACCGAAATCTCAATGGCTGGACAGGAATTTGAACCCGCGTCCTCCACAATACGACGCCACTCACCATCCGCCGTAGTTGTCTAATAAAAGTTATCGTCAAATGATCTGCCAACACATTTACACTTCATTCCTTCAAGCACACTGAGGTTTGGAGTGTGAGTACTTAATTGCTAGTTCATGGGTTGTGGTTGATTATTCTTATCTAATATCATGTGACAAGTAAAGTTTGAACTATTGCTCAGTCGTTTGAGTAACTGACTATGAAATGGAAGACCTGGATTCAAATTGCGACCAGCTTCCAGAGTTTATCATTACCTGTTGTTAAATAAGTACCAGCTGCAATAAGTTACTTCTTTCGGGAGTTAAAGCGGTCGGAAGGTGTTGCTGATTAAACCAATAATATTCTAGTGTTCATTTCTTGAAACGGAAGGAGAAAATGGACTCGCATTTGAGAGGACGTGGATTTGAATCCCCATCCGACCATCCAGATTTTTGGTTACAAGAAAGGAGACGGTGTGATCAAAAAAGAAAAGAAAAAATCTTTACGTTAACTTGAAATTTGTCTCCAGTATCATTTATTGAAACAAAGTATGTAAAATACTTTCATGTAACGTAGTTTATAAGTTGCCATGATACAAACAAAATATTTTATTTTACGATTACTTTGCAACATGTTAATACCGATTTATTAACAGTACTCTTATTTCAGAATGCGTTGCATCTTAACGGATGGGGTAGGTACTGTCTACAATAAATTTGGTTATAATCTAACGATTACACTACAGTGTAAGCGGCTACGTGGGGCAGCGTTGGTGGGCTTGGAGCAGAGTTCGCTACCTGACCTGAATATCGCGATTTCGTGAGCTTGGAAGTTGAATTCTATTGCTAGAATTGAACTAAAAGTAAGTATAGAAAGCTGCAAGTTACGTAACAAAGTGTTCCAAAAAGCAATGAGTCGGTATAATACAAAATGTATCGATGCCAAAAACTTTTAGTTAAGCACAAAGATATAGTCTGTTACAGCGCAAATCCATATCTTTACCATATAAGTTGTGTCTGTGCATGAAATTTATGAAAAGATCATGCACAAACTAACTGCGGGAGCAACAAAGCTTAAGTGACCGATGTAACATTACAGAGACTTACACACGCTATCCATCTGTCTGTCATTGTTCGTTTAGTTTTCGAGATTTCATGACAAAATATGTTATTTATCCCGGGAAAAAAAAGTATCCTGCGACCTTCCTTGTCAACTGTTTACCAGTTTAGTTGTGAAAACGCAACAAACAGACTGATAGACAGATTTACTTTCTAATATTAGTGCAGATTAATCGTAGCGTTGCTACCGTCTGACTTATCCACATCTCTGAGGATCATTAGCGTACATAAATTAAATTCCACGATTTCAATCCAACTTTTGGTTGATTGATTTTTACACGTTCTCTAGAGGTCAATCTACGATCAAGTAAACGCCGAAATGTTCTCGATATGGACGGATTTTCATTCTGTTTGTGGTTTTATATTTACCTTCACGTTCTCGTGGTGCAGTAAGTATACCTGCAGAGTTATTTTGAACTGTGGTCTTGAGCGAGGAGCGAGGTCTTTCTGTCTGGGAGGCGACAGTTTGCGATGCGCTCTGAGATGGTCTTATTATTGGCCCCGCATCGTATAATCCGCCGTCAGCGCCTTTGGCTTCTTTTTCTCCTCGGACGGGAAGATACTTTTACGAGTGACGGGGGCCTTTTTTAGCCGCCGAGAATCTCTTGACCTTTCCCAACAGCCGCGGGGGAGGGAGAGGGGGCAATGCCCTCGGGGGCACACGTGCCCCTGGGCTGTGTACCAACAAACACGACTCGACAAATGCGTTACACCCAGTTTCAGACTTCCAGTAGGAAATTAAATTAAACTATAATATATGAGTAATTTTGTACATCAGAAATTGTTACGTAGAACAAGTTGACTAATACAAACGCTGGTATCCGTTCACGCTATGTCCCAGCAAACACACAGCTTGCAATGTCCACTATCAAAGTTTCAACACTGCCGAATGTGATGGCTTGATTGGTTAGAGCGCCTCATTCAAAATCGAGGTTTCCCCGGTTCGTGTTCCAGAGCCGCCCGGAATTTTTAAGGAACTCGTCCACTAATTTTAAGGTCCCGGGCAGTGAATAGACATTTTTACGGCTGTGAGGTGTTCATATGAGGTAGGCCAGGTCGTTCAATGGATCGGATTCCACTTTTAAGCTGTAGTTCGCAGAGAAACGGAACTGTTTTTTTTTTTTTTTTAACTGCTTAACGTCTCTCAACAGCGAGGTCTTTAGATAGGGAAAGGATGGGGGGGGGCAAGGAATGGGAAGGAATTCGGCCATGGCCTTTTTGAAGGAAGCATCCCGGCATTTGCCTGGAGTGATTTGGGATACCATGGAAAACCCAAATCTGGATGCCCGACGGAACTGGTAGACCTACTTTTGACATAATGTCTTAGTATGCCTAACCTCCGGGTTGTGGACTAAGTTAAGTTTTTAATATTTATCTTAATCTCTGGTGGGTGAGCGGTAAGGCCCTGGAGGGTTGTAATTCTCGCCGGTCTACCAGATTTGAGTTTTCCATGGTTTCCCCAAATCACTCCAAGCGAATGCCGGAACGCTATCTTTAAAAGGCCATGGCAAAATTCCTTCCCGATCCTTGTCTCCTCAGTCCTATCCCGCCCTTACTGATTTCGACGTCGACGAGGCATAAAGCTATATAAAAAAATATTAATCTCTGGAAAAAACGTGATTTTCCAGAGATTAAGTATGCAAGGACGCTCCATCATTCGAATTACCAGAACGCTAGGGTGCAACAACGTAGGCCTACTTTGTTTGTGACTGGTTGTGTTGCAAAGCTGATGCAATTGAAACACTTGGGTTCGCTACTCAGTCAGACTAGATGTAATTCAACTCTCCATGTTTCCGTCAAATCATTCGAGAGGAAAGCCGCGAGAGTTGCTCCAAAAATGCTATCGCTTTTCTCTCTAGAATAACCAAAAAACATCGAACAGTGACTCATTGTTTTTTAGTTCAAACCCTTAATTTCCTGAAGATATATTTCCCTTTTCCATTTGATGTTTAGTTCAATACGTATCAAATATGTGCCCCATTTAAATTTAGAAATTAATTCATTTTTACCAAAAAACTAACCCAAAAATAAAAAGGGGTAGCAGTAACAGAAGAAGATTAAAATGGAAAGAGAAGAAAATGACTGTTTTGGGAGAAGTATGCAATAAAAAAACGCAAACAAACTGTAAAAACCGACACAAAACGAGAAAAAATTGTAAAAAAATACAAAAATAAAAAATGATGCGAAGCTTCCTCATTGCAGACTGAGTATTGCCCCGCTCAAATTCCTGTACAAATAACACACTTGATAGTCAAAAGTTTTGCAACCATCGTTATAATCCACAGTGAAATTACTTTCCTGTCACCTTGTCAATTCAACTCAACGCAAAAAAAAAAAATCAATAATAATAACGGAATATTAATTTCTGTTTAAGGACTTGCACGTTTTTGTTAAAACACCCCTACACTTCCCTTAGGACCGTTTGATTATTATACCACGTCAAAACTATGTTTTTAATGAAAAGTTGGCACGCCACATTTTCGTCTATTGAGCAGGGTACAATCTGCTGTTGCGTTCTATTGATTATGTATTGTATATATTCCTCCAGACCAATAAAATAGATACACATCAGAAATTTTTAAAAAAAAAATCTATGTCCTTAACTGGACTCAAATTGTGCGAGTTTGAAAACTGAATATAAGACATCCGAATTTGCGCACTCACGTGCTGAAATTACCAAGTTGAGATTATTTTTTTTATTTAAGCGTCATCGACTTCAAGGTCATTAGAGGTGAAAGGGATGGAGAGAAAAGAACGGGAAGGAATTCCGCCACGGCAATCTCCAGGAACCACCCTGGCATTCACCTGTAGTAAATTAAAAATTCATGGAAAACCGAAGTCTAAATGACCAGACGGTGATTTAACACCGCGTTCCCCAGAACGACAAACCCTCCAGAATAATGGCTCTCACACCGAGAATGGTGCGCTAAAACCGTCTGTAGTAAACCCGGATACCGGTGTGGCGCGGCACTATTGGCCAAGTATCACAAGAACCGTTGCCGCTGTTCTCTATCTTTTGTCTCTGATCAGAATTACCAATAAGACAGTAGACCAGAACTCTGGCATCGTGTTTGGGAAGACGCGCCATCTTGATTTCGGTTTTCAATGGTTTCCAGAAATCACTCCAGCGAATGCTGGTTTGGATCCTTTAAAAGGATATGGCAGAATTTCTTCCCGTTCCTTGTGTCCAACCCTTTCACGCCTCTAAAGGTCGCTTCCCACGGCCCGTGTATTTGCCGGCCGCGCCGGTCCAGCTGTGAACAGTGGGTCGTGGGGAGGGAGCCGCCTGTGCAACAGGGATGGCGCGCCTCTATCCGTCGTCCAGTCGGTAAACATCAAACGCCCGGGCAGCTGAAACGACACTAGGTGGCGAGGGCTAGCCTGTGGCGCGTGCAATTGGGCTGCATCATGCATGGCGCGACCTAAACACCATGGGCTGTGGGAAGCCACCATAATGACCTCAGCGTCGACGAGGCGTAAAACCAAAAGTAAAAAAAGTAGCTAGGGTCAACAGTCCGCGCGGACACAAGTGTTTGGAATAATGTGCTTAACGTTTGTTTATCATTATTATTATCATTATTATTTTCGACAAGCAATTATTATCTCATAGAAGGAAAAAAACTAAAATTTCATGTAAAAAGTTTTCTTTCTTTAGCTACTTTCTCATTTCCGAAGTTGATCCAGTTATCAGGAAGTATTGATTTTGGTTTTCTGCATATTTTAACATAATGTAATTTAAGAAAAATAAACTTATCAAATACTCATAAAGCTACGTGAAAATTAGGTATTTTAATACGAATAGGAAATATTCTACATAAATGCGATAGAGTTTTGATATCGATATTAAGGAGACGCTTTGGGTAGAAGTTTATCTGAGGTTTTTAATGTATTATCTTTGTAACCTTTGCCGTAGGTTAAATTACTTAATTTCGTTGCGCTTATTGGTGGGTTAATCTTTGAAGCAGTGTTTTGGTTTACGTTTCTTGTGTGTTCTAACATACGATATGTTTTTAAAAAATTGAATAAATAAATAATAGTCAAAAACAATATTAACAGAATCAAAAAAGTGGAGGTGATGATTTGGTGTGTATCTTTTGAGATTAAGAATGTTGTGTTTATCTTGTATGCAGTGTGATCCGTGGAGCCTATTGTTCTGGTTATAAACAGATCATTATTTCTTATTCCAACTTCCAGTCACGCAGAGTAATAAAGTAGCGTTAGGATCTTTATAACCAAAAAACAAAGAAATATGCGTGCAAATATGACCTTAAAATGGGTTAATATGGCCAAAAATGACAAAACATTTAAATGTATTGTATATTAAAACAAGCTCAATTATACATCATTGTCTTATCTCGTTGTGTCGCTTCCATGTAGAGAGCATAATTTTCTTCTGTGCACTCATTACATCATTGGGAAATTAATTTTTTTTCGAAGATTATTTTCGTACTACTGTAAAAAAATGTATTACTTGATTTTTACTTTTAAAGATGGAAATTTATTATAAATTTGCTGTGGATTAGTGTATATACCATTATTTATAGATACCATTATTTATTCTCAGCATTGCGGTATATCATCTCATGAATCTTCAAGTTCTCCTGTTGAAACTTAAAACTATCTTGTACTGTAAGAAGCTTCGTTCGACATCGCAAGATGTCACGGGAGCGTTCTTTAACAGAGTCAAGCCACTCAAATTAAATTGTGGGTCGTCTTCAGTCAAAACACGTTCACCCCCATGTAAAATTTACAAGTTTTTTATATCCGGTATTCCCACTCAACACTTTATCAAGTTCATATTTAGCGAACTAGCCACACTGCCCCCAGCTTGACCTATCTCGGTTTCCATACTTTTAACGAGTGCAGCATTGTCGAGATTAAAAAGCGGGCAGAACATCAATGTTTAGAGAGTGACAATATAATTTTAATTCTTGTCTAATGAATTTTGATCTATTCAGTGACAATTAGTTTTGCTTTTTCCTCCTGTATTTAAGAGGAATACATCTCTGTTAATAATTATCTTAATTACTTCTCGTCTACAACTTGTAGTGAATTCCCGATACTATTAAAAAAATTTGGAGATTTTTTCCTCAAAACATGACCATATGAGCATAAATATTATCGTAATATTACCAAAATTACGAAACTTGCCTAAATATGCATTTACAAGCTATATAAAATACATTTAAATACAATTAGATACGTTCAATCAGTGTATAATTCAGCTCAAAAAGAAGTCAGGTGGAAATTTTTTTAATGATGATCCGAATCTCAGAGATAAGGTATACCGCAGATTTTCAGCTAGACAATAAGCTTTCAAACTGGTCAAAATCGGTTCTGTATTTCTTGCGTGATGAGTTAACAAACGAACAGACGTATGATTTATTTATTCATTCGATTTTTCTACAACTCATATGGGCTTTTCTCGTATCAAACGTCATATCTGTTAACCTTTCGATTTTCTTGTAATTCTTTCCTGTGAATATCTCTACAGACTCGTTTTTATTATTATTACTAGTGTAAGCCCATGACCTTTTTTTGCGTATCGTCACGGGTTTGGAATAGTTCCAGTTTTTAGGATGAAAGATTATGACAGGTTGGCCTGATTTGATGAAATCTCTTGAGCTTGAAGAACTCAGAAGCATTAATAGAGGTAGGTATTAAACACGAACTGGGACGATAGCGCAATCGTATAATTGCTTAAATACACACTTTACTTTTATTTGACCCTTAAAGTGCACTCTGTAAAATTTAAATAATTCCTGTTTGCTTCGAAAGCATCACATTGTTTTTTTTTACTGATATTGGGCAATCACTCATTACGTAATCATTGGTCACAATATCTGTAATGGCCTGAGAACTTAATACATATTCAATATTATTAAACAGAAATGAATTCCCAGAATAGTTGATTCGGTAACATATTTGGTCTGATGTCCACTTAAAATAACCTAATAACTCACGTACAGCAAACATGAACGAAGACCATTAACGAAAGTGGTCAGTAAAATACCTAAAAATCAAATAAACCGTAATGCATAAACTTGGTCAAGCGACAACATTAGTGAAGGTTTTAATTAAACTGGAATTAATCCTAAGACGGAATGACAATTGACATTCATGGTTACAGCAGAGACCATGAGTAATTTAATTTTTTTAAGTTGCTTTCATCAGCAAGATGTTACTGAACAGCAGATCCACGTTTTTTCAGCCGCAAAATTTATCAATATTATTTTAACTATGAAACGCTACGGAAAGCAAACATAATGAATGTATTACGGCAATTAATGTAATTTGATAGCAGTTGCTTAGCTATTAAATTGTGGAATTGTGGGCATAACCGCGAATTTCTTCTAATGGTATCTCTGGTCGCTGTTTTGCTAGCGAAGGCTGACACGTGACACCGTTCTCCAGCCAATAGCTATCGAGGTGAGAGAATGAGTGAACTTAGGAAATTATATAGTAGATTATTATTCCCAAGGTCTTCCTCTCTTTCGTAAGCCGCGTTCCCAAGATCTCTTGTAACGGAGAAGGGACGGGACGAATACTCAACAACACGCCATGGGAACAGGGCCGCCTCTGCTAGCGGAGATGAGACGCAGCTACCCACTCTGTGTCGGTAAACATCACAGGCGTGTGTAGAGGTGCGCTGTTGTCATCGGTTTGCAGCAGCGGTGCGCACCCCTTCTGTTGCTGTAAAGTGCTCTGTGCCAAACGACACTAAGCAACGTGGAGGGGAGGTGGCGGCGAGGTAAGCGAGGGCTAACCTACGGCGCGCGCTCGTCCCTACACTTCGGCTAATGAGGTGCCGCCCCGTCTCGCCTCTGTTACAAGAGATCGCGGGAATGCGGCTGTATACGTATCGGTTGCGATCACCATACTTTTCTGGGTCATTTTTCAAGCGACATACATCAGACATATTCATACCATATAAGCAGATGAGTCACAGTTTTCTCAAAACCTTTTCTCTTTCCTTTCATTCGTCTTTTATTTCCTCATCTGGCGTGTGTTCTAACCGAGATACCTATACAATTCTTCGTATCAAATCCAGTTTTTTTTAATTATTTTATTTGTGTTGGCTTTCGGCCTGGTCGGCCATACTGCCAGGTTCTTTACATTTAATTTTACATTGGTTTATGTTTAATGTTCAGTTAAATTACAATTTCTTATCCT
Source organism: Vandiemenella viatica (assembly GCA_031002005.1). Lineage (NCBI taxonomy): Eukaryota > Metazoa > Arthropoda > Insecta > Orthoptera > Morabidae > Vandiemenella > Vandiemenella viatica. Next base: position 67,794,921 of record CM061918.1, read on the forward strand.
TTATTTTACAATGGTTCATAAGTCCCATTAGAGATGGGTTACAATTTCTTTATAAAATATATCACATTATTGCCTTTTTAATTGCACCGTGTGAGTCGTCGCCAAAAGCCCAGGGAACGCTTTTGTATCTTTCCACCACAATTGAATATTCATGAAATAGTTATACAGCCTTCGTGTTCAGTCGATTCCTTTCTCATTATAATTTCACTGGAACTGACGGTTACGTTACTGGGCCAATATCTCGGTTCTGTGTCTGAAGAAGCATGCATTATGGTCGCGGGAATGGTCAGGTCTCCTGCCACCTGGTCTCGGCACCTGAGAAGATAAGCAGTACATCATTACTGAGCACTGCGCCCTGCACCAGTATAAAGGCCAATCGGTTTATAGCGCTCGCTAACACCAGCGGGGAAAAACGAATACCTCAAGGCGGAGAGGACGTTTCTTATATGCCAGCTGCTATCTCCTTTCATCTTTACGATTCAAATGACTCGCCACAGGAAATATGTCATTCCATTCAGGACTATCTCGTGTAACTTAGCAAGTTCGCGCGAAATCTTTACCACCTCCATAAAACGCCTCGCGGTTGTTACGTCGTAATGTTTAAACACCAGAGCTAACGATGAGGGGAGATGGGTGTCCAAAACATCGCGGTTTTATCGTCAGACACGTTTTCCTATAAGCCGATAAGTCTGTGTTCTTTTTCTTCTTCTTCTTCTTCTTCTTCTTCTTCTTTCGATAGCCACATTTTCCAAGTTCAACAAATGTGATAGTAACAGCCATTCAGGACTATCTCGTGTAACTTAGCAAGTTCGCGCGAAATCTTTACCACCTCCATAAAACGCCTCGCGGTTGTTACGTCGTAATGTTTAAACACCAGAGCTAACGATGAGGGGAGATGGGTGTCCAAAACATCGCGGTTTTATCGTCAGACACGTTTTCCTATAAGCCGATAAGTCTGTGTTTTTCTTCTTCTTCTTCTTCCTCTTTCGATAGCCACATTTTCCAAGTTCAACAAATGTGATAGTAACAGCCATTTACCACAATGAACTTTTCCCGTATTTTCGATCCGTCCAGTGATATGAAATTCCAGGTGGTGTTTCACATCATTTTTACGTACCACTTGCTTGAAATCTACGTCAAATGTCGAGGTAGGAAATGCTGTATCAAAAGAAATTAAAGTGAAAATGAGAATACAACAGGCTAGTGTATTCAGACAACCGCTATTCGTTATTCCAGTGAATGACTGTCCCGATGATTTGCTGCCAGAAGTTGGGTTATTTGCAGATTACATAAAGCTATATTAAAGGATCGAAACGGAAAACAGCTGCGGGATAATCTGGATAGGATATTTAGCTAGGTGACTCAACATGAAATGAAGATATATGCAAAGAAGGCTCACATAAAAAAAGGTGAGTAAAGAATTGTTTGTTAAATACTTGAAATGTAAATAGAGTGGCATAAAATTTGATAACAAATTCTAATGGGGAGGACACATTGGAGAGTAGGAAAAGGTTTCAAAATCCATCACTTGTTGGAGAAAGTGATGAGGGCTTCAACCAGAGGAATTAGGGAATTGGTTTACAAAACTATGGTCTGACCATTGCTTGAATATGGTAGCGTAGTACGGGACCCACATTTTGGGTATCAAATATTGGAGTTGGAGGGTGTGTAAAAAATGGCTCCTAGATTTGTCTCTGGAAATTCCCGCAGAATACAATCAGTAACCGATATGATAAAATAACGGGAATGGGAATGGGATACACTGCAAGAGAGTAAAGCAGGGTGAAGATTGTAATGGGAGTGTACAAGGCGTATATTGGTGATGAGGCATAGGAAGATATTGGTGTAAGAATTAGGTGTAGCGCATGGGAGGGAAAAGACGATCATGAACACAAGCAGGCACTCGATTTCAGGCATCAGCGTGAGGGAAGATTTTCTTTCGTAGGTAATGGTTTATCAAAAACGATGACAGAATTTAAGTTTAAATTTGTAGAGGAGACAAAGAAGGCGGTACAGGAAAGTAGAAGAATGGGCGTTCATGGAAATTGCCACCGTCGCAATTAAATAATCTTCCAAAATTTGTTGTACGAAAATTTTAAAAAAAAGAAGGCCACAGTGCCACGCAAAACGAACACAAAGAAAAAGAATACTTTTACTATAATCTCCTATTAATAGGAGTATTATGTATAGGAGTATTGTATTAGCTCGACTATTCAGTTATTATCTATGTCCAGTTTCTTATTATTATCATTACTAGGTACAAGCCAGTGATAACGTTTTCGGTATAGTCACAGTTCTGAAAGAGTTCCAGTTTTAAGGATCAAATGTCCTGATAGGTTCTGGCTAAAATACGAGCTCAAATTTTCACATTAAATTCAGCATGATAATAATTTTTAAAAAAATCATCCCGTTGTTTACTTCTGATAGCCTTAACCTCAAATCTGATTTCCAATATAAATACCTAAAGATGGCTGGGCAGCGTGACAGCAATGATTGATAAATGGTTACCATTTTATTCCACTTTTTTTTTTTCAGTTGTAAAGTGTTACCATTAAAGCGCCGACACCAAACGGTGGAGGGGCCCGGGTTCAAACCCTGGACTCGGCGTACGGCCCGTCCTGATTGCTGTTTTCAGGCCGTATGCTGTTATCACTTAGGCGAATGTGGGGAGTGTCTTTAATGTCGGCTTCAAAGATTACACATTTCACAAACAAAACTTTACATTCATCACACAGAACGCAGATTACACGTTGTACCTACAGTGACAACACCTCAGCTCCTTCATTAGGTAGGTGCTCTCGGGAGTGGTGGAAGACACGACCAATTGAAAACTTCGCCAGTATGTGGCAGAATGCTACGGGAACCGCACTTCACGCGAAAATATATATATATACAGGGTGTTACAAAAATGTACGGCCAAACTTTCAGGAAACATTCCTCACACACAAACAAAGAAAATATGTTATGTGGACATGTGTCCGGAAACGCTTACTTTCCATGTTAGAGCTCATTGTATTACTTCTCTTCAAATCACATTAAACATGGAATGGAAACACACAGCAACAGAACGTACCAGCGTGACTTCAAACACTTTGTTACAGGAAATGTTCAAAATGTCCTCCGTTAGCGAGGACACATGCATCCACCCTCCGTCGCATGGAATCCCTGATGCGCTGATGCAGCCCTGGAGAATGGCGTATTGTATCACAGCCGTCCACAATATGAGCTCTAACATGGAAAGTAAGCGTTTCCGGACACATGTCCACATAACATATTTTCTTTGTTTGTGTGTGAGGAATGTTTCCTGAAAGTTTGACCGTATCTTTTTGTAACACCCTGTATAGTTCTTCAGCTATCATCAGGCAGTATAGACTTGTGATAGTTTTGGAATAATGTTTCTAGATAAAGTCCTTATAAACTCGGATAATGGATTTTTATCAAGACTGTGAGTTGAGGACCACTACAGAAGGACTTGGATGGGATGTATAATTGAGCTGGTCAGTATGTAATTAATATTAATACAAAAATAAAGTTAGTTCTTGCGTACACAAATAGGCAAATAGGTTTTTGCCGAGGACCAAAATAAAAACATCTTAGCATACGACATTACAAAAGTGATATGTAGGAGTGGGAAGATAGACAACATGCGGAAAAAAATAATTCTTTCTTACTTTTTTTGTTACTGCTTTTTAGTATAGAAATGCTTTAAAGTTTGTGCGAATCATTGCAATGGAATTGGCCAACGGTATGGAACAAGTGATGATACAAAACACATTGTGTATTACAGTCCTGAGTTAAAGCCCAAACCTCTTCGCAGTGCGTATGAAGTGACTGCGTTAGTTCGTCCGTCCGATTGGAACGGTAAACTAATTAGATGGCTTGCTTTGTCTGTATGCCTCAATGGGCCGACGTCGGGCTTCAGCCATCTTTTATCTCCCGTCCACAACAGAATTAATACACTACGCCCCACACATCACAGCAACACGAACACTTTCACGTCGGGGAACCATCTCAAAATTATCGAATGAGTTGTCATGAAGGCGTAGCTAGCGCCAAGTCAAAGTGCATACGACATGTTCACCGGAAATGGCAATTAACTCATCAGTATATTTACAAATATTTACGGAGTTACTTCAGTCGCTACTTTTATTGGATTTAACTATTACTACTATTATATGAATTAACTCCAACTCCAAACGTGTCTATGCATAAAGAGATATTAGTAGTGATGACAGTAAAATTATGATATGAAACATCGTTGAAAAAAAAAAATTCTTTCTGTCTGTCTTTGTCGTCCGCCGACGCCGACGTCGAGGTTATTAAATCCAAGAGAGGATGTGGAATTCGGAATGTCCTTTGAAGGAATCATCCCAGGGTTTGTCAGATATTTTCGGGAAATAATGGAAAATCAGAATCTGAATGGCTGAATGGGTATTCGAACCCGCGTCCTGCCGAATGCCTGGTCCCAGCGTTACCGTTGTTGTTGTTGTTGTTGTGGTTTAAGGGCGCGTCGACGTGGGGTCATTAGCGCCCTACCAGCGTTACCACTCACTCACCAGGCCCGGTGCTGGTTTTGTAGAATCTAAAAACAAGTACACGATCAACTGAGAAGAAATTCCGAAGATACCATTCTGAGAGAATCCTATTTCGACTGAAAATTATTCCAGCAAATCGCCTTACAATAATTTTTTTTTTACTTTAATTGAATTAGTAAAATAGCTATTGCACTTAATGTATTGAAACTTAGATGGGTATAATTTGAGGGCATCCTCTTTAACCAAAAAAATAAATAAAAAATTACTCATATCGACGGCGTAGTTTGGAAATAATCGGAGCACATAAAATAAATAATTTTATTTTTGAATTTATTTAAAAAGTAATGGACTTAAACTTATTAAATCTAAACAGGATCAATTTGAACACACGGTTTTACCTAAACAAGGAAAAATAATATCGATTTCACAGCTTTGGTGCAATCGGAACACAATCGCCAGTAAACAAATTCAAACTGTTTGAATTGATAACTTCTTTCTTTTTTAATTAAGTCAGTTGGAAAACAGTACACCTGCTACAAATAATTTTGTCTTCATACATTTGAAGATATCACATAGTAATACAAAAATAATAAGAAAAAATATCACTGTTAGATCAAAATTGTGTTAAATAAAAAACTGAACAAATTTTAAGTGCCTAGAGGTCATAATTTCGAATTTAGACGAAGTTGATATTGAACAGAAAATAGAAATATTTTCAATGATAAACGGAACAATTAAACCAATTCTTCAAAAAAGTAAGGAATTTACAATGTTAAAGTTTTACAAATTAATATCGATACCAGCAAAGCTACATCAAACTGAAATTAGGATAATAAAAAAAAAAATCATGGCTAAATTGCATACATAGGATACGTGGCTATATATGCTACATAAGACAGTAAAATTAATAAAGTGATAAGGAAGAATTACAAATAACATCTCTGAATGACGAAATAAAAGCGCCTATGTAAAAATTAGAAAACAAAACTGCCGCAAATGCAAACCCGGATGAAAAGATCAAACAAAGTATCTAAAAGCAGACTCCTACTAGGAACATTATGATGATAAAAAAAAGTCTCTCTGGAATTTTGTCAGCACATTATTTTAAGATGACGAAACACCTGATTAATACGGGGAGAATATCTAAGAACACAAATTATAGTATCCGCAGTGACACAGCGAGATACTTCCGGAAGACTATGAGTCAGCACCGGGTTTTAGCAAATTCTGTTCTTCCATATCTCATCCACAACACAAAAATAAAACACACTACACTGGACACGCACACACACTATCACAGCTACTCACACAAACAGTATCAATACTGTCTTCCACACGGGAGAAAGCAGCGGGAAACCATATTGGTTACTTCTCGCCAGAATATAAGATCCCCCATGGGAAACACGTAAGCCCGGGTATGGTACTATTTCTTAAATTACAAATTGGGGAAAGTAGTTTAAATGTTTTACCTCTATTTACAAACATAATACTCAAAGTCAGAAAATATTACTTTTAATACGACAAGCATAGCATTCCATGATATTGAAACAAAAAAGTAATTTTGCAGATATTATTGTTAAACACGACATTATGTAACTCATAGAAATAACATAGTAAATTCTTAAATACTGTATATGTCATTCAACGTATTTTAGACAAATTTTTGAAAACTATTCAAAGAAACCATTTCCAATTTTACATGTTACTGTATTTTCCATTCCGTATATCTGGAATAGCTTAATGCTTTCTAGTCAGAAACAGCTAATATATTTCTACTTCGATGTCTCAAACTAAATTCTGTCGTATTTTTAATTCATCATTTTGATAATCTACGCTCAATCAACGATGCACGCAGTGAAACTTCAAGTCTGGGAGAAAGGAAATGATTCAGTACATAATTCAACATGGATCAAGCCCGCGTTGGGTTTTAAATTTGCGGTTCATACCATTGTATACCAAGTCTCCAGTTCTGAAACCATTCAGTTTTCGGTATACGCTTAAAACAGATTTTTGTAGCAAAGTTTCGCGGGATCCAGTAATAGAATTGAAAATCGGTATATTTGTTTTCTGTAAAGAAAACTGTTACTTAAGGCCAATTTTTACAGCATTCTTTACAGTTAATTACAAAAGTAAAGGTATTTATTTGGTCAGTACTTTCAGTTACATCTGAAGGTAAAAACCATTGGAGTGGATAAGAAAGTAATTTGCTGGGTAGAAGAATTTTTAAAAGGTAGAAAACAGAAAGATAAGGTAGGAAACGTAGTATCAAAAGAAGTTGTACTAAAAATGATTGTGCCACAGGGTAGCGTATTGGGACCATTGCTATCCATTATTCTAATGAATAATTGTGTTGATTGTTTACTATCTGAAATTAGATTGTTTGCAGATGACATAATGCTGTATAAAAGAATCAAAACGATAGAGGATTGTAAACAGTTGCAGGGTGATCTGGACAGGATACCTAGTTGGGTTGGTAAACATGGAATGAAGATAAATGCAAAGAAGAGTCAGCTTATTAGATACACAAATAAAAAACAAAAGGTTAATTATGAATATAAGGTGGGGAAAGAATTGCTTGCTGAAGACTTGAAATGTAAATATCTTGGAATTACTTTTGATAACAAACTGGGCAGGACACATAGGACAGGTGGCAGGAAAAGGTTTCAAAGTTCTGCACTTGTTGGAGAGAGTGATGAGGGGATGTACGAGATAAGTCAAGGAATTGGGTTACAAAACTTTGGTCAGACCATTGCTCGAATATGGTAGTGTAGTATGGGACCCTCATTTTACGTATCAAATACAGGAGTTGGAGAGGGTGCAAAAAAGGGCTGCTAGATTTGTTTCTGGAAATTATCGCAGAATGCAATCAGTGACGGATATGATAAAGGAGCTGGAATGGGATTCATTGCAAGACAGGAGGAGGATGAGGAGGGTCATGGGAGTGTACAGGGCATATACTGGTGATGAGGCTTGGAAAGATATTGCAATAGGTATGAAAAGTAGTGCATGGAAGGGAAAAGATGACCATGACCACAAGCTGGCACTCGATTTCAGGCACAAGGGTGTGGGAAGATTCTCTTTTTTAGGTAAGGGTGTCAGGGATTGGAATGAGTTAGCAAGAGAAATGATGAATAATTTACCGAAAACTTTGAAAGAATTTAAAGATAAAATTTGTAGAGGGCAAATGTAGGTGGGTGCAGGATAGGGGAAAGATGGGTGTGTAGGGAAATTGCCACCGGAGTGTGTGCTCCATTGCAATTAAATTAAATACACATTACTTGTTCATGTGACACGAGATGTTGTATCAACGTAACGGTTACCTTTACTTTTCTTTCAATCAGGTCTGTACACTTCGTCGACGTCGAGGTCATTACCGGTGGGAGATGACGACGTCAAGCAACAGGTGGGAATTCGGTCATAGCTATTGGCCTGGAGTTCTTTCGGGGAACCATGGAAAACAGAATTCGGCATGGCTGGACGGGGATTTGAACACGCGTCCAATCAACGCCACGCCCTAGCATTCCTGGCCATTCAGCATGCGCGGTGACGTTTACCGTATTTATTCAATTATTTTTCTAAGGGATAATTAATGGTGACAACCAGTGGAAACACGAAGTTCCTTTAATACATAAATTAATTTCACGCAAAGAAAGAGGATATGACCCCATTACCGCTTACAAAAAAACAACCTTAACTTCAATAATTTCCATTATGTTATTATTTATTAAAATATACCTCCTTCTTGTTTGTATATTACCACAAAGTGAATTAATAAGCCTTTACCGAAATACAAAATTCAGCATAAATAGTTCAGTTGGAAGAATATTTACTCAAAAAAAACTTAAATAAAAAAGAAGAAACCACTAAATAATAAATTATTTTTAATATGGTTATCATCATTAGATATTACGAGTAACAGAAAATTGTTAACTCCGTTCATAAAATCTTCAAATTTAGAAATTTTTATTCGCATTAAATATGCATTGGGTTGCATAAATTTTCTATAGTGTTCCGAAATGATCGTCCAAGAGAACTTCTATTACAAAATGGCCTAATATGAAACATATACCTCAGATCAGAAAAATTGAAGGTCCATTAATGTCGAGACTTCGATACCGCGAACCTTTGTGTCACATTTCATTGACTCAAATTAATTTTTCTCATTTTACTGAGTTCAAAAAAGTATTTCACTCATAGATAAAGAATCATGGATGCAACAAGCGCAATAAAACACCTACTGTGTGCTCTATGAAATGTAAAGATTTGTTGATATTTTGAAATGTAACCTTACAACATCTATATTTTATAAAAATTATGATATATGAAGAAAATAAACGCGGCACATAAACACTCCGTGTGATTTGTGAAGCAATGTAGAATGGGTAATCGCGTTTAATCCCAATTCGTAAGTATCATTTTATTTAGTAACTGAATATTATTATGATCTGAGGGTTCAAGGGGAAACAATCGGTATGATGCAAATTGCCGATAACATCGTCATTTTAGCAGAAAAGAGAGGGCATGTTGAGAAATTACTGAATGACGTTATATAAACATTTGGAGAATAATTTGGACTAAATATCAAAAAATTGAGAAGAAAATCATGAAATGTTGTAGAAATTATAGCAAGAACACTGGATTAAGTATAAAAATAGCATCAGATGTAATTGGAAAAGTAAGTGAATACTGCTACTTGAGAAGTAAAAAACTTAATAACAGTAGCAAAAATGTTCTTCTTAGAAAACAGAAACCTTTTAGTTTGAAATATCGAACTAGGACTTGAAAAAGCTTCATAAAATTGTAAGAATGAAGCACAGTACTTCATAGAAGTTTGGACTTGCGAAATACCAGAAAAAATGAAAATGTGGTACTGTAGAAGGACGCTGAAAATTAAGTAGGCAGATAACGTAAGAAATGAACGTGTTTTGGTGGCGGTGAGCGTGGAAAGAAATCTGTGGAAGAGTCTCACAAAAAACAAGAGACAGGCTGATGGGTCACATTTTAAGACATGCGGGATTGGTTAATTTGTTAGCGGAGAAAACAGTCGAAAGAAAGAACTATAGAGGAAGGCAATGTATAAAGCAGATAACCAAGGACGATGGTAGTAATGGGTGTGTTGAGACGAAAATCTTAGCTCGGAATAGGAATACATGGGTCATGGAAGTTTGCATCAAACTAAGCGGAATTCTGATGGTTGGACCAAATAAAAATTCGAGCTGCAGCTGTCGTCATATTCTTTTTTGGTCTGACTTTACGCCGCGTCGACGTCAACGTCAGTAGAGCCGGGAAAGCACTGAGGCCAAGGAACGGAAAGGAACTCGGCCATGGCATTTTGTAGGAACCATTCCGACATTTGTTGTTATTTTCGTAAATATGATTCATTAATACTCATTTGATTTTCATGACCTTTATCTCATAACTCATATTTGTAACACGCTGATACACGATCGCAAATTATATATGTATTTATCTGCTTCCTTTATTATAACAGTTTCTCCAGTCTTATTTTGAGTGTGTAGTTTTGGTTTTAATCTGTAAAGCCGAACTCGCCCTGTGCTTGTTATCGATTTTGGCCTGCTCTAGCACCCGTTTGCACATAATTTTTCAACCCTTTTTCAGCCCTCGCCATTTTCACAAACTAGAAAGCAAGCTTTTTATAAACATGACTCTACAGTACTTAATTATAGCACAAACTGTAGCTCCTACTCTAATTCATAGTTCTGAATAGTGATAAGCAACTAAAACGACCGATTCAGCGTTCCTGGCTGTATCTGATCTATACGCTTCGTGTGTGTCCCATTTGGAGAAGATGAAATTAGTTGCACTGGGTGTTTGGGCTAACGCAGCAAGCACTGGATAACCGAAATAGACGTTATCAGAGTTTTGGTTTGGCAAAAATCATGCGGGCACATTTCCTTTATACGCCGGCACCTCGACGTCTCCGGTTTTCGAGATTCATCAATTTTTCAGGAACACTATTTGGTTACACAACTTTTCTCCACAGTACACTCCTCCTTGTGTGTGTAAAGACGTTCATCGAATTCTTTTTACACAGTGAATTTCAGAATATAAAGGCTTTTTTTTTTTTTTTTTTTGCTTATAGCTTTAGGCCTTGTCGAATTCTAGGTCATTAGAGGCGAGAAAGAACTGGGGGCAAGGAACGGGAAGGAATTCGGACATTGCCTTTTGAAGGAACCATCCCGGCATTCGCCTGGATTTATTTTGGGAAACCATGAAAAACCCAAATCTGGATGCCCGGACGGGGATTCGAACCGGCGTCCTCCCGAATTCATAATTTCCCAATTTCATAATTTTTTCTCACTTTTGTTTATATTTAGTCCAAATTATTCTCCTGGTGTCTAGATAACGTCGTTCAGTAATTTCTCAATATAAAAAATTATGAAATATAGTAGAAATTATAGCAATAACAGTAGATTAAGTATGAAAATAGACTCAGATGTATCGAGCGTGGTGGGTGAGCTGTTAACGTTCTGGCCTCGCATTCGGGAAGACGTCGGTTCCAATCCCCGTTCGGGCATCCAGATTTGGGATTTCAATGGTTTCTCACAATAATTCCAGGTGAATGCCGGGATGGTTCCTTCAAAAAGGCCATGGCCGAATTCCTACCCGTTCGAACCCACGTCTTCCCGAATGCGAGGCCAGAGCGTTACCGCTCACTCACCACGCTCGGTAGAAAGTATAGGTTATCGTGGATGAGGATAATCCTGATAGTCACTTGTTCTACTTCTCAAACCAGACGACACTAACCCGATATTCTAATCCTTTTACGCAATGCCAGAGATTCAGCGTTCCTGGCTGTATCTGATCTACACGCTTCGTGTGTGTCCCATTTGGAGAAGATGAAATCGGTTGCGTTGGGAGTTTGGGCTAACGCAGACATACAACACGCCGTCGGTTAGAGTAAGACTTATGGCTAGATGGATATCATTTCCGAGAAATGTTATATAATTAAGATGTACATCTACACGAACACCACACAATTAGCACCCGCCGGCGCGACAGCCAGTGTTTATTGTGTGTTCCCTCCATTCCATTGTCTGGCTGCACGACAGAATATAAATGTTACCGCCTTATATTCTTCCTTGAGTCCTCCCCCTGCACTGTGAAACTGTACCCAACTCGATTCCAACCGCAGTGCTTCAGAATACGCAGTATCCGTTTGTTAAACAGTAAACTAGTGACACAGCTTACTGGAACCACAGAACAAAATTTTTGTGCTGTCACCTAATTTCAATGATATTTGGGGATGATGTTGATTAAGAAATACCTGACGTTCCGATGTTGTATATACAAGCTTCTTTCTATCAATATCAAGGGAACCTACTCATCTAATTCGCAGACAAAGTTCTTTCAATGCAACATATTTCGTTTACTTTAAACATACCTCCCTGTTTGAGAGAGAATTTTCCTCGTATAATCTTGTTCTTCGCAGCTTCGAAAACATGTACGTGATGAGAACACTGAACATGCTTTGGTGATTATGTTACACTCCATTTTTTGTTTACTTCGTCTTTCGGCTTTGACACTTTGTGTTCTGGATCGAGTTTACAATTATCTACTGTTCTCTCTTTGATTTTGCACCTTGAAGGGAAAAATGTTGGCGTGGGTGCAGATTTTTGTAAATACCAGGTTGCAAGATTTTTGGAATGAGGATTTATTTGCGCCTTGAGGACCATCCAAACTACGATCTTACTTGGAAAATACAATGTAACTTCTTTGAAGTTGCACGTTATCTGGCGTCATGCAGTGGAGATTCTTAAAAGTATGACGAAACCCTAATATTTTTTTTATTTTTTTTTTTATTTTTCTCCCTCCAAACAAAATTGGTAGGGTATAAGAACGGCAAGAAGTTCGACCATGGCCTATTAGATCAACCATCCTGGCATTCGCCTGGCGTCATTTCGGGGTCAGATCTCCCAACAAAGATCATGGATATTCGCCCCCCCCCCCAAAAAAAAAAAAAAAAAAAAAAAAAATCTGAATCATAGTACATGATTATCCCGGCCGGTTAGCGACGCAATTGTCGCAGGGGTCAACTCTCCCGAAGATCCACCCTCCCCCCCAAAAAAAGGCTGAGATTACTTTATCAGCAATGGATTTTTCAGCCCTACAGAACCTAGTCGAGCACGCCTGGCTTCATAATCCTGAAATCATTATTCCAAACAGAAATTCTTTAGACTGCGTTACTGCTGGAACGTTTTATAGTTCTCTGGTACATATTTTCGGTATGACTGCAGCATACTAAAGACGAGATAACAAGACGACCAAAGGTTAAGGCCAGGGATTTTTGTGCAACATTAGGAGCGTCTAGTACACCTAAAGGGAAATGGTGCACCTCTGAAACACTTAAAAATAAAAAATAAAAAATAAAAAATAAACACGTCGAAGATTTTACTGGCGTTAATATTAAGCTCAGCTAGCATTAACTTCCAATTTTTGCCGTGGTCTCGTGGTTAGATAACGGTTTGATAAGTGGCCAACTAGAGTGCTCTTTTTTTTATGGCTTTACACATCGTGGACGTCGAGGTCATTAGATGCGGCGATGAACTGGGGGCAAGGAAGCTGAAGGAATTCGGCCGTGACCCTTTGAAGGAAGCATCCCGGCATCAAATTTTGATTGATTTGGGGAAACCATGGAAAACCCAAATCTGGCTGACAGGAGGGGAATTCGAACCCGCGTCCTTCCGAATGCGAGGCCAGAGCGTTACCGCTCATCCACCACGCTCGGTAACAAATTTAAATTTCGAATAACTTTTTTTTTCAACTGGTCTCGTTATCCGCTCTAGTGACACTTTCTTGCCAAAATCAGATAAGAACGCAAACGATTTTAAAATCGTGTTTAAATTGTTTTTACCTGATATGTGTCTCTACTGCATTCTTCATGAGAAACCAAGGAACACAAATGAGGACCCACATTCTGAGAAACTCAATTGGCTTCTTGCGAAGGCGTAGACCGTAGGGTAAAACGTTTACGATGCCTAAATACTGGCAATTTGAGAACAAAAAATAATACGTTGCAGCACATTACGCACCTTAGCAGGCCATGCAACATCCGATAGTCCACTCGCCTCCATTTGATGGTGCGCAGGAATTTTTTTACTATAGAAAAATTGCGAAAGAGGTTTAAGGTAATAGATGGTACGAACACCGTAAAACTCCGACTGTGGGTAGCATTAATAAGCTCGTTAAGAAGCAATGAACTCCCCAGCTGTGAAAATTCCTATAAACACGTCTTTACCAACTAACGGTACGGACAACTCTTGTGTGTTTGTGATTAGCAAATACGATTCGTATGTGTTACCGTTTAGCCTAAAATATTAGGCACGGAATATTTCTCCTATTTTATTACTCAATAATAATAGCCTGGTAGCACAGTGGTTAAGGCGCTTCGCTACTCTGGTCCCGGGTTCGAATCCCGGCAGGCGCAGGAATTTTGAGAGTTGTGTTTGATCATATGAGCTACGCCAGGCCGCTCCGCGGTTCGGATTCCACGTTAAACTGTATGTCCCAGAGGAAAGTAACTGGACGTCCTACCTATGACACAATGGCTTAGTATGCCTCCTTCGGGAGGATCCAACCAACCTTCGGGTTGTGGACTAAGTTAAGTTAATAATAGCCTACAGATAACGCAAAGTAATGTTGCTGATTTCCGGATTTCATTTCAATTTATGTGGATTCCATTTTCGAATGGCTCTTAGCTTTTACAACTAACAACCTTTTTCTTTAAGTTTATTTAAATGTTAGCTTTTTCCCGCGACTTCGTACGTGTGGAATTAGAATTTTATTGCTAGAATTTGGTACGGAAAGCTGGTAAAAAATATCCCAAAAATCACGTAGTCGGAATAACATGACGGGGAAGCCATAACCATAATATTATACCATTGTACCGGTCTCATGAAGATAACCAATTTGCAACATGTTTAAGTATAGCAACAAACTAAGGAAAAAGGTGGGGGGGGGGAGGAGGGGTATTAACTGCGGTAGACTACCTATCACAGTTCCTCCTGAAGATTTATGTTTGTAGTTTAAAATTAAGTCACTTCCTGGAGACATCTTATGTCAATACCGATTTAGTACACAACGTTTTTGGTTTTGCTGTCCGTTGTAAGGTGGAAACCCTTGAGGTAACTACATATAACTGCCCATGCAAAAAACAAGTCTTTCCTAAGTTTAAGCCTGCTTCTTTCAGCGTCTGTCCGTGAGTTTTACTGATTGTCATCGCATGCAGCGCAAATCCACATCTGTAGTATATAGTAATTTGTGTCTGTATATGAAATTTATGGACAGATCATACACAAAGTGACTGCGAGAGAAACAAAGCCTGAGTGACATTACAGAGACTTACACACGCTATCCGTCTGTCTGTCACCGTACAGTTAGTTTTTCAAAATTTCATCACAAAATACATGTTTTATCCCGTAAAAAGTATCCTATATCATTTCTATTAATACCTAGTATTTCCTTGTCAAATTTCATTAAGATCGGTTTAGCCGTTTAGTCGTGAAAACGTAAACAAACAGACAGAGAGACAGAGTTACTTTCACATTTACGACAGTGTTACTGTAGAACTGTAGATGTACCACAGTATTTCAGACTCTTGTTCTTTCAGAAAATCCAGGGCCAGAAAAACCATTCCGAAATATCAACTAAACGCAGTGCCATCTACTGATGAAGCATTGAAACTAACCACAAGTAAAATAGTGAGTGTAATTGTTGTTGAATGTCCAACTTTTATATCACTAACGGACGTCGTAACCAATGAGGAAGTTAGGTATTGATCAATGCACTATACTTTTCCGGACTCGGTATTGGCGACTCATGACAGATAGGTAACTTTATGATAGGTTCACATGTTTATCAGTGTTATGGACAGATTTTAATTTTCTACTCCGTTCGCTGGTGAAATGACATGATAACATATACTTCAGGCTTCAAAGTATGAAAATACCGTCGAAACTCATTCGTTACTTTTCAAGTGACGGCAGATTACAGTTAATAAAGTGTTCAATTCAGATTTTAATTTGCTGCTCCAATGCCCGGGGATGAAACATTCCAAAGATATTCTAAGCTTAACAACTGTGAAAATACCATTTGGTAGTTTTTACGTGACGCCGAAACAGAAACACAGAAAAAAATGATTAAAAAATCTTTTAGTTTGCGCTGTTATCAAGGTGAAGTATTCATTCGTATCTGCGATAGAAAACTGAAAATCTGTATTGGAGTCATAATGTTAAATTTTACAAGAATATGCGGCCTTTGCTGATGAGTTATAGGTTCCCGATGTTTATTCAACTTTTCAGCGGTTTTGCCAGATATTTTCTTTACATCCTTCCCTGTTTGTAACAACTGAATACGAAACTTAAAGAACATTTCAGCCTGGCAGAACCAAATGAAAGTGGTATTGTGTTCAATGGAAGTCCAAGTTTTACTGCAATCACTCAGTGGTCGCTGATGCGATTTACGAAATTTTCTATGAAATTTCGGATAAGGCTGTTTAATATTACTTGAATCATCTTTTTCACAACAATCATTCACAAACCTGTATGAGCCAAGAATATTGTGAATGTCGTCGTTGTATATCGAAACGAGAACATCCGTTGAATTTAGAAGTCTTTTGGATACAGTATCTTCGATATGCTACCGTTATTGATACATCATGACAAGATGGTGCATTTCTTCTTCTTTTTTTTTTGAGTTAGAGAAAGTTTTGCATAGTTAATGAAGATCCGAGTGTATACAGCATTGGAACAGATTTGTTAACGGATACCAGACTTCTTAACTGTGCGGTGCCAATATAATATCACAGGGGAACAACCATCTACTTCTCCTTGAATCGGGAGTCCCGGAGGAAAACGTAATAGGACTACGTCTGTGCATGACGTTTAACGATCTTGGAGACAAAGTTAACAGCCGTTTGAGATGATTTACAGTAATGTATGTACCAGTAAATTGTTTAGATCTACTACGAGATAACAATGTTATTTCAAGATTGTTAATTAGTTGGAAACTTGAATTGCAACACCCAGTGGTTATAATGAACAGAACCAAACCACGTGTCCATTACTACACAAGCTATACAATGCTGAGGAACGTTGAAAAATTTAAGTACCTAGGTATTACAGTATAAAGCAATATAAAATTCGATTCAAATCGATGGTAGGAAAAGCCAATTCAATACTGCGTGCGATTCATAGGTAGGGTTTTGAAGAATTAAAACTCATCAGTAAAGGAATTTTTTTTTTTTACATTCTTATTTAGAGTATTATTGTGCTGTTTGGGATCCATATCGTAGTGCATTGAAAATAACATCGAGTATACGCGAAGAAGAGATGCTTATTTTGTGATAGCTTGCCATAGTCCTTGCGGAAGAGTCGCGGGTTGATACGCAGGTTGAGCAGACGATATATGTAGTTCGCGCAAGACTTTATTGAGTAACACACGGACAACTATTTTCATTCACAAATACAGTGTAATGGCTCTCCCACCAACAATCACATTTCCGCAGTCACCAAGGAGAATACCGGGACCGTTCCCAATATCCGCCTCATAAATTACACATTCCCAAACAAAAAAATACATTTATCACACACAGAACATAGTTACACGTTTCACAGAGAGATGGCAACACTTCACTTCCTCCATTAGTACTTAGTACGACCTGACGGTAGGTATAAAATACTTGGCGTCAGAAAGGACATGCAGTAGTAAAACCAAAGCTCCAAATTTGATGAAGCCAATGATGAGTAAAAATTATCAAACGCAGCCGACCCAAAAATGCTGGGAAAAGATGATGAATAAGAAAAATAGAAAGAGCAGAAATTATTTATGGTACAAAGCATCGCCTACCATCCACAGTTTTCTGTAATTTGCAGAGTATAGATGTATATCCTGCCACGAAATTTAATGTCAACAACCTTCGTCTCAAAAATGGCAGCAATTTTTTTTAAAATAAGGGGCGTCCATTAATTACGTGAGGTGTTTTTTCTTAAATTTGCCCCCCCCCCCTTGTTGAGATTTGCTGAGATCTGGTGGAAACTCCCTCCCCCAAGGTGAGATTTTGACCGACCCCTCCACGGTATCAATGGACGCCTCCATACATTGGGGTACATTAAATTTTAGGTTAGTACAGTAATCGAAATGTATTTTCTTCTTGTGTTTCTTATGGCTTTACGCCTCGTATACGTCGAGGTCATTAGAGGCGAGATGGGACTGGGAACAGGGATCGGGAAGGAATTCGGCCATGGCCTTTATGAAGGAAGCATCTCGGCATTCGCCTGGAGTGATTATGGGAAACCATGGAAAACCCAAATCTGGATGCCCGGACGGGGATTCGAACCCGCGTCTTTCCGAATGTGAGGCCAGAGCATAATAGTTCACCCACCACACTCGGTGAATTGTTATTATTCCATTGCATCATTACTGTAACCTAGTATGATAGTCTGTGAAAGAATAATGCATATTAGAGCTTTTTTTTAATGGACTTTACACCGTCTTTTTACATTCTACTGTACCTTACGTTGCGTTTATAGCTGTAGATGAATCTTCGATGTAATTAATGGGCCGCAGTACAAAAGCCCTTCATACCAAGGGTGGCACTGAATGGGCACAGTTGAGTTCGCGAGTTAGCAACAACATTACTGTGGATAGCTTGTATCTCGTACTCTGCTTAGTACTAACATTTCCACCCATGTGGACATCACATTTCACAGACGTAGAGAAAGAGTGATGACTGCATAAGACACGATGAATTTTCTTCTTCTTATGATGCTACGCCCGAGTTACAATGGACGACGTATCCCATTTTTGTGAAGATGAACTGGTATGGTTTCCCAATGCCTTCCCCTGTAGGTGTTCAGCGTTGTGGATTAGACATGAGAGAAGGAAAAAGGTGATACGCGGTGCCGGCCCATTCAGGCCTAATCTTCCAAAAGAAACCTTCCGGCCCACCAAGCTTAACTGATGAATCATCACAACCCACACGCACTGCGAAGTGGTTTGGGATTTAAATCTGGACGTTGGTGCACAATCCGGTAATTGTGCATCTCCACCTCTCCTACCCTGCCGGCCAAGTCTCGATGAAAATTTCTTCCACCTCCAGTACTCAAACCAGGTAATTCCGTGTCAGCACCGGACACCATCACTGTGCCGCAGCCAACTTTATTGACGGAGCGGGCACCATCAATTTTTTAAAGATTTAAATTTTCTTCACTACTGCCATGGTATTGACATGATTACTATTTCCCGCAGCTGAATTAGTTTTAGATAATCCTGCTTCATGAGTGTCATGTTAGTAAATAACCAAATTTAACTAGTCAACAACACTATTAACAAAAATTCAAAGAGTGGATAGTGTTTATCTTAGACGAATGGTATCTTTGGCGTCTTTCTGTTCAGTTTACGAACAGATCATCACTTATTGTGCCACAGAATTGATGCATAGATTGGGATGGCATTGTTTGAAAAACAGACGACGTCTTTTTCTTTTGAATTTATTGGAGATTATGCGAAAATCTTTAATTTACGAGTGCAATGAACTTCTTCTTCCATCAACCTATTTAGGTCGCAATGACAGGAGGGTTACGATTAGAGAAAAAAGATGCCGTACTGATGCTTGTATGTATTCTTTCTTTCCTCGTTCTGATCGGGATTGGAATACACAGAATTAGGATTGGTGATTAGCACCCTCTGCTACCCACAGTATTTGCGAATTTCAGAGTATACATGTAGATTTACCGTTCACACATAGTCTTGTGCAGTACGTTTTTTTCTTTATTCTTTTAGTTAGACCGTAAGTTCAAACTGTGAAAGCTCCCTCTAAATCGGTTCTGTAGTTTTTGCTTGATACATCGACAAAGGAAACCACGGAAACGACAGCCTACAGATATTTATATGGATGAAGTAATCAGAAAGTAGAAAAAAACATACACCCGGCAAAAAACTGATAACATATACATAAACGCAAAGCGCTGTTCAAGGCATCAATAAAACTCGATGGAGATAACAGAGGAGGTAAAGTTCATACTGTGGCACTAGATTCCTCAAAGTGAGCCATAAAATGGGTAAAAAAAGGCTAAAATTGTGTAAACCAAGAAGGAACTTGTTGCAGAAAGGAATTCTTAAACGACGGGGAAACAAGAGTTAAGGTAGAAAATACAGAATCAGTGAGAAAAGGATTAATACAGGGATCACTGCTGTTCATTCTTCTAATGAACGCGGTTGTTCGAAGATGTCGTAATGTTATAATAATATGGTTGAAACGACAGAGGATTGCTAAAAGATTTAGGCGGATCTGGACAGGATCAACATGGAATAAAGCTAAATCCTAAAAAAGAGTCAGTTTATTAAGAATACGGAAATTTAATTATTAAACAATATAGGAAATGAAATTGTCTCTATAAAAGGAGGGAAAAAACAGCGTTCCGCAAAGATCATCAAGCGAACAACAAAAGTAACGGTCAACAATTACTCGTTTCTAATAGTCAGGATAAGATCTAGTGCGTGGAAATCACCAACAAAAAAAAAAAAAAAACTTAGATTTCAGTTCCACGTTACTGATAAAACACGTCTTCTCCTGCCCCTAGCACGGTAACCTCTTTCGAATGATCCTTCGCCAAGCGAAACTGACTCCACCATCGTGTTCGTTTCTTTTCTGTCATGACCCTTTCTACTAGTTTTCTGCAATCTTGAGTTAATCCCTTTATCTCAACAAACCCGTAACTACTTATGCCCTCAGTTGTCTGCTTCATTTGTTCTAAGATTTAACTTTCTATTTATATCGTACAATTCCACTGAACAAACTACTCAGAAACTAACTAACGCTGTATGTCTTAGAAAAGTCTCACTCATCATTTCCATAGTTTACACTGCCTTTTTACGTTATATTTGTCCCAGGGATGAGGAAAAGCACAGATAACTCATGAAATTATAGAAAATATCAGCAACATCTAATTACAGATTAATTACTTAAATTCCAAAAAGTATAATTTCGAGCATTAAATACAAACACATAGTAACAATTGGTCTAGTGGCTTGGCTGGGTCATGTTCGTGACTGGGGAGTCAGAAGTCCCCAGTTCGACTCCTGATCTCGGCTGAAATTTTTACGGGACCTAAATCTAACAACCTTTGTCGAAGCTTTGCTGTTTTATTGTGTTCTAGGTCCTCCGTGGTTTGGAGTCAAGGTTAAACTGTAGTCTCCTCTCCCGTTAATATTACCGGCCTTTTTATTGGGGTGATTGGAGGGGGGGGGATAAATTGTGCAGTCGATAAGAAATTATTATTACACCTAAATACAAAAGAATATGGTTAATTTTGTAAAAAATCTAAAATTATGAAGAAACAGCGTATCAGTGACTATAAATAACTTTTTTTCCTTCCACTTTTTAAATTTCGCAACATTTTCAGTTACCAAATTTCAAGAAGGAAATTCTTTCGAAGAGTTAAATGAGTTCTGAATTAAAAACTCATCCACTGTACCTTTGAAACTGTCTGGTTATTGTAGATAACATTTTATTCCGTTGATAGGACATTGAAAAAAGAAATCCCAATGAAAGTTATCCCTTCCTGTATTACAACTAACAATCTTTGTAGACGTTAATATGCTTATTCCCAATATTATAGTTATATATATCAGCACTGAGACTGAAGGGTTCAGGATTTTCTATTACAAATGACAATAGGGAGTAAATTATTGTGCTGCTATTATGTTTCTAAATTTTCAAACAGATTTCTGATAGATGTTTGCAGACTTGTTCCGCAAACAATTCTTAGAGCACGTTACTATAATTTAAAAACCTTCAGAGCTCGTGAAGAATTTCGCCAGAAGGAGAAACGTTAAGTGAGCACAAAGTGAAAATATTAAAACTATACCAACTTTCTTCTCTCCATATCAGATATACTGGCTATTATTCTTAATAATAAAGTTGTAGAACAGGACCTTAGGAATATCAGAAATGTGAAGAACTGAATCATTTGAAATGTTGTGTTATAGATGAATGTGTAATGTGCGAAATTAAGCAGCAAAGTAAATGATCATTGACCAGAGAGATTTGCGGAAGTGTCTCAAAGAAAGATGAGATAGTTATGTGAAATTGGTTAAATTGTCAGTGGAGAAAACAGTCAAAGGAATGAACAATATACAAAGCAGATGACTGAGGAAGGGTACGTTAAAATGAAAAAGTTAGCTCAGTATAAGAAAAGATAGAGGAATGCGTTGAATCAATCCATGCTCCTATATTTCTCCGGAGGCTAGTCATACTAGAATTAGGTCGAACCTGCAGCGACTAAACTTTAGATCTACAAACGTTTGTAAGTGTAACCATTCAGAAACCGGCGATATAAATCATTTAATATTTTATGAGAAAGATAGAGCAAGATTCATGAGTGGACTAAACACACTTAGAAACCCGTTTTTCACGAACTTCTCATTTCTGCTTCTCGGCAACAACTTATCTGTTTATAAATCCTTAGTGGGATTTGTTATGAGCAACCATTTGGAGGACTAGCAGTATATGTTTCGTTTATGCAATAGTAACTGTAAATAATTTAGTGTAATATGAGCATACATAATTTTTTGCAATTTTACTGTTGCACATAAAATTGGTTTTTTATATTAAGAGTAATACAAATCCATTTACTGTATTTCGATAAGTTCCAAGACTTTCGCTTCTAAAGTTACGTTAGCATACATGTTTAAAAGTTGTTAATGTGGTAACATAATCATACATAGTACAGTTACGCAAAAGGCCAATATTTTTAAAAAAATGGGGGGTAAATGAAAAAAATGAAACGGATAATTTGAAAAAGCAAGATGAAAATAAGCATAAAAATCTCTACTGCAAACAAGTTGTCAGATAAAATATTTTAAAAATTCTAATAGCAAATTGGTAATTACACTCAATTAACCATAAAAATTACAAATCGTTGTCAGTTATACATAACGGAATAGAATTGTTTCCAGCTTTTTATTCATCTGATCCCACAAAAAAAAAAAAAAAAAAAAAAAAAAAAAAAAAAAAAAAGAACTGTTAACGTTTTAATTCCTGGCTACAAAAATTTCAGCTTCGAAAACCATTTTACTCCATGAAAGAATTTTCTTCTTTAAATCTGGGGACTGAATAAAATAAGAGACAATTACATTAATGGGAAAATAACAAAGTTATTCACAAACCTGATGTATTGCACGATATTTTTGAGAACTACGAACTAGCAGAAATTACTATTCACTCACCTCCCTACAGCCCTCCTGGCTTCATCTCTACACTATACAATATTGTGTCAGAAATACAGCCAAAAACCAGTAACGTAAAATTAGATGTTTTCGCTTTGATATAGTAACTTAAAAACAATAACATTGCAAATATTAATTGCTTGAAAAAGGTTACTCAAAGCCAATAATATCACCAATATTGAGTACAAGTTACTTAATTACTGTTAGCAGTTCAACACTATACTCAATTTCCGGTATTATAAAACATAAATGGTATTTGTTGCTTGCTACATTTGAATGCATTTTCCAAAGATACTTGTTAATTGCAACTTTTGAACGTCTGTGGATGTGAATTATCGTTCGCTTACCCCAAAGCCTATATTATAATTCTCTCAATTTTCTTCACTTCCTAGATTCCAAGAAAATAATTATGTCTCAAGCCAAATGAGTTCTGAAGTGGAAAATTTTTGAGTTTGGATTTAAAGCTGCAAGGGTTTTCTAGCTTTTTCTTTACGGTGGTAGGACATTAAATAAAGAATAATGTTATACTTTTCTATACAACTGATAAAGACTTGTAATCATTGTGGATGTTATATTGATTCATATTTTAGTTACGTATGTCAGCATTGGTTCTGAAATGTTAGTGATTTCTATTACAAAAGACAGTATGGAGTATATCTATTGTGCTAATTTTGTTAGCATACCTAGATTTCTAAATACATATTTCGCGAATAATTGTTAGAACACTTTTTGTGATTCAAATATCTTGTGCACTTGTGAAGAATTACCCTGGAAGAAGATGCTATAATGGAAAAGGGAACTGAGATTCGCACAATATACCAACTACTTGTTTCTATGATAGCAATAGAGCTATTCTACTTGATGAGAAGATTGCAAATCTAAATTGTTTAAGGAGTTATCGAATGTGTTTGTTCCCGTTTAAGTTGTTGTCTATGTATACGCCAGTATCTGCACATTTGAAAAAGACTTGTAATCTTTGTGGACTAAATATTATTATTATTTTACGCAAATAGACCTACAAAGATCACGCAAAAATTAATCATTTTCTGTCTGGATTAAATACATATTACCATTATTGAAGCTTTGTATATTACAAAGATGTTGGTAGTATACGTATTGTATGTAGCCACTTATTTCAAAATAATAATAAATAATATTTGTTGTCGCTTTAGCACACTGTGGCGAAGGCGAGAAGAGGATATTGATGTCGGACAACTTTTTCATCAGGTCGAAAGACTAGGAGAATTAACCGCGGAAACTTTCAGCAGTTCGAGACATAGTTGTTCTGAAAATGCACTTGCACTGATAGTGTCACTTTAGTCTTGAAGAGTATTGACTTACTTCCATAATATTTCAAACATAATTAATTTCCTGTCCCAACTGATTAAGAGGACAAATGTGGAAAAACGATCTCTACGGTTAACTGCAGGTCAGAGGCGATATATAAATTTCTCCTCTTATCGTCTTATTACGTAACAGGACCCAATTTATGCTCTTTATCTTTTTACTTTCTTCATTTACAGCAGCATAGTGTAAGAACACAATAAGTATAAAATAACGGTTCCAGATGTTAGTGAAATTTTATTTTCGAGTGACTGACTCCTGCATCAGATTTTATTAATTTTTTTATCATTGTTGATTAACCGCTATGAAGGATGGATGGAAATCTCCCGACACATCTATTTTCACTTTGAATTCTCCATGTGTTTCTGGTAACTTGTCGAGCATATCCCTCGGTAATTTATTCCAGCCCCTGGTTCCATTGGCTATAATTACCTCTCCGTTACGACTGGAATCAATTGCCACTTTATGGCCGTGGTTGCTTTTCTCTTCGCCATACCACTCGTAATTCTTCTGCGATATCCATCCAGACCTCATTGCCAATATACGCCTCGCACACCTGACAATGGTTCCCCCCCCCCCTTCTAGCTCATTTCCTTTATTAATTCTGTTACTGAGAGTGATTCAAGGTAATTTTCACAAACAAATCTAGCTGCCGTCATCTGCATCACTTACAAATCTAGTATTTCAAATCAACCCAACACACTCAAACAAGGCCTTAACCAAATGTATCTCAATTCCCTTCACATACTTCTACTTACGACTATTTATATTCCTTTGATCTACGTCTATTTTATTACTTTGCATAGGCGCTACTTTTTTTTCACTTTACAATTCTCTCTCATAGATTGCCGGCAATCAAATAGCAACTAAAGCGTCTTAATGATTTGGAGCTTATCATCACAATAAACTTACAGTGGGGTTATTATTGCAAAACGTAATGTTAGGTGGGCAGAAATATTTACATCGTAAGTAAATGCAGTTTCTTTAAATTATTATTTATGCACTTAATCAGCAAAAACTTATAGTGAAATTGCGTGTTGTGTCATGAGATAGGCGTTATTGTTATTTTCTTTTTACGGATGCTATGATGCACTAGTTTGTACTGTCATCAAAATTATAACTGCAAAAGACTCAAATCGCCCCTCACATGTCAACACTGTAATTAATGACGACATTAGTAGCAAAAGTCAATAAATCTGAGCAATTAACTCCGTAATATAGTGATGAAGAAATATTGATTTGAAATCAACAAATATAAGAATTCCTATAACAGTACCCATGATTATAAGTCTGCGTTCTACGAAACACTAAAATTCTCTCCCAGTGAGAAAGAACTGCCAACCACAATTTCATCTAGCAATAAGCACATTATTTCCAAATTTTTCACTTTAGTTTAGGTTATTTGAACATTAACCGTTACTGAAGGAAATGTGTTATAACAGAAAACAAAACTGCATATCAAATTCCATAAATTTGGAAAATAAGTACAGAATTTCTTGAGTCAGAAGGCGTAACGTATCACCATATTCAGAATACGAGAACTGATTTACGATATTTTCTATGTACCAGTGTACGGGGATAATGGAAAGTAAGCTGCAAGATTTTGCGGTACATCTCATTCACGAGTAACAAGACTGGCGAAATCTGATTTGTCGCGTAGTAGCGCCAAACGTCGCTTTTTGGAAGTATCCGTAAACTGACTAAGTGGCTTTTTTGTTTTTTTGTTTGTTGGTAGCTACAATTCTAAGGCGGAAAATTTTAAAATGCGGTGGTGGCTTATACCCTGAAACATTTAGCAACCGGGTTAAGAAGATTGTGTTTCTCATCCTTCCTCATGAAAAATATTTCATTATATTTATATATAGATATAGATATATATATATATATATATATATATAAACAAAATTAATTTTTTTTGGGGGGGGGAGGAATTTATCTCTTAAATGAGTTACTCCACACATAAAAAAAGATACACCATCATTAAATTCTAGTTTACTATAACATTTTTCAAAATTATTAAAATGGGGTGTAAGAATTCGTTGGGAACGTTATGACGAAACGTAAACAACCTGAATTAGATTTAAATAGAAATCAGGGCAGCCAGTGCAGTACAAGAGTATTTTGCGTTATTTGCAACTCACACAAACATTTATTTTACTCAAATCTGATTTTACTGTCAGTAATAACTACTTAGCTATGATAGGTCACACAGCACATTCATGACGGCAGTAAAATAGAAGAAATATGTTACTTACTTTCTTTACACTATTGTTTAGGAATAAAATATCTGTAACTCCTCGACTACGTGTAGCAGTTCAACTACTAAATTACTCTTATATTTGTTATTCATTACATCTAAATTGTTTAGACGAGTAGCATATACAATCTCGTTTATAACAGTCTTAACACAACACGGGAAAAATTAGCTAACTACCACTGGTGTAAACACATAAATCTAAATTTTTTCCTCTCTCTACTATTGTTTAAGAAGGTAATATAGGGGCATTGACACAATAAGTTAATTTTCAGTAGTCGTCACGCCCTTTTGCATGGTAGGTACTGAGACGACAGATAATTAAGACGTGTTAAATTGACGCTTACAGACCGAAGTGTTTTTACTGATAATCCTGAAACGTTTACATACAACTCGAGGATTAAATGGCATTGTAAAACCTGTGATCTCTGAACCATAACAGTTCGTTTTTCTAATAATTATTTTTATCGCTTCCTTCATTTCCAACACATTGCGACTTACATTCAAGTATATTATACAACACAAAATTATTATGTCTTACTAGAGAGTACCGAGCTTTGTATTTCTTGATCTGCTACTGTCCGAACGTAATCGGTCCCACGCTGTTTGGTAGGAAATGTAATGAGCTTTTAGGATATCAGCATCCACTTTGGCCAATTTCTCTACCGTTTTCGAAATATTTGCAAAAAAACCGTTTTACGCGCGAATTTTCCTAAAGGGGATGATGGGGGAGAAGGGATGGTTCTTTTGTTAGAAACCTTTGCACGTGAGCACACAATAAGTTTTAACGTAATCGGATGAATGGAACAGGAACGCATAGAAGAGGAAGAAACATTCATTTTCATATTTAAGATTATTACTGGTTTTTTTTGTCTGTAGGAGTTTTTAAATCCGGCTTTAAGAACCCAAACACGGACTCCTAATAGAGACCTAACACAACTTTTATATAGGAACGAAGTCTTTCCCGGCGTTGAGAATGGATGTAGTCTTCTCGGGAGACTTGCTCGGCTAGTCTCCCGATAACACAACTTTAATTTAAAAGGAGAATTATACAAGTATTTCTTACTAGTGAAAATAAAAACCCATTCCATTTACTATTTCCTTTGTTGCTTAAATGTAGTCTGCTCTTCTTTTTAAGAAAAGATTGTTGAACGAATAATTTTTTACTTTATCAAAATTAACAGCAAAACGGCTTTAAGAATTAGAACTTGATTAACAGTTAAGGACTGATTGATATATTTATTTTTTGAAGTTGGTAAAGTGGAATGAGGTTTAACCTATTCCTCAATTTCGTCATAAACATCAAGGGACTGCATGAAGAAAAATTGAATTTATTGTGTAGTTTGCATAGTAATTTTTAATTTTAAAAAAGTTGTTTTTCCTTTGTAATGTGTTTTTTTCTTCTCATTATCTCTCCGAAAATTTTGCGACCAATTCATTGATACAGTACTATTCAGGTTTGCTGGAAGTGAATCAGATTTCATAAATTACATTGTTCTGGTCGAATTTTTTATGCCAACAGAGAATATTTTCGTTGGACAGGCGGGAGTTTGGTAATTTTGCAAGTTTAACCAAACAGTGATCGAGAGGTTGGATTGAAATGCTAATATTTGTATCCAAATTCTTGGACATTCTGAAATAAAATAAATTTTTTGCTTATTTCCCGAGATTTATACGCCACGACCAAAACTCCCGGTTTGTTTGAAAATAAAGAAATTAGTTAATTAAGGAAGAGAGATGGATTGTCTCCTCCTTGAGCGGTGATTCCATTACGACTAGTTTTTGTGGGACTGCCAACCTCAGTGCTACGATTAAGTGGGTTGGGGTGGGGGAAGGGATTGGTACCTTCCTCTTCTGGAATTTGAGGAGGATGACAATCTGATACGCGTGTCCTCCCGAAATTTGGAGGCAGGGAAATGCCTACGTAGGCCTCGCAGTTAATAAGTAAATAGCTGTGTCTGAGCCGTCCTCGAGTCGCCGACTTACCGTCCTCAGTGGTTAATCCTGTGACGCACGTGACCGCGCGGTAGCACGTGTTGGCTCGACCGGGCCCGGCGCACTGATAGAGACATCAGTGGGCAGGCGTCAAGCGACGCGCTCCCAGGCCACGCCCCCCGGCCACACGGCCGGCCCCCACTCTCCCCCCACCCGCCGCGCCGAGCGCCAGAGATGATACTGTAGCCGGCGCGGAGGCTGCGACCGGCACGCTGCCTGCGGTAACTGGACGAACCACACAGCAGCTTGGGCGCAACAAGGCGGAAAAGCAAATCATATAAATATCTGGATGTTGTGAATCATTTCTTCCTCAATTGCTGATAATATTAATAAATAAATTAATTGCTTTGGCGTAATTTATTTATAAATAAAATCATATAAATATTATTTCTATAACTTTTTTTTTGTCACAAGCCATTATCTCCCTTCATACCTAACCGAAATCGATAAATGAGTTATCATTTTAAAGATTAAAGTATCCGCTTTGATCATATCATATTTTAAAAAAGTAATTTTTTTCAAATTCGACTCTTAAAGGCCAAAAACGTCAATATTTCCAAAATGCTGTTTATTGCCACGAGCCATTTATCTCCCTGGATATCTAACTGAAATCGTTAAGTGAAGTATCATTTTAAAGATTAAGATCTCTACTTTGCTAACATCATTTATTAAGACAGGAATTTTTCGAAGTTCGAACCTTAAAGGGCAAAAGTCTCAATATTTCTGCAACGCGTTTTCTGTCACGAGCCATTATTCTCCCTCGATATCTAGCCGATCATTTTAAAGATTAAGGTCTCTGCCGTGGTCACATCATATTTTAAGAAATGAATTTTTCGGAATTCAATCCTTAAAGGGTTAAATTATCATTATTTCCGTAACTCTTTTTTTTTTTGTTACCTGCCATTTATTTCCATTGACACCTATCCTAATTCGATAAATAAGGTAACATCATTCAAAAGACTAAGGTCTCCACTCAGGCAACATTATAAATTAAGAACGAAATTTTTCGGAATTTGGTCCTTAAAGGACAAAAGTAATAACTGTGAACGTCGCGCGTATGAGACAGTTCAAATCAAGCCGCTAGATAGCAGTAGCCCATATCACAGAGATATTAATAAACTGCTTCACTGGCGTCGACTTTTGTTACGTACCTATTACACTAAACAATACAATACAATACATTCATTTTCCATTGATCCCAATATAAGAGACTGGCTCTGTGGGATGTGGAAAGTTGTCAATTTACAGATAAACAGTTGCATAACAAAATAATAAGTACACCACTAGGTGTACAGTCATATTATACATGGTACATTAAACACTTCCATTACAAAATAATACATACACCAGAAGATGTACAGTCATAGCATATATGGTACATAAAAAAAAAAAAAAAAAAAAAAAAAAAAATCCATAACAAAATAATACATACACTACAAGATGTACAGTCATAACATATATGGTACCGTAAACAATTATGTAAGAAACTAAATACATACACCAGGAGATGTACAGTCATACCATACATGGTAAATTAATTATGTGAACTATATTTACACAAGATACAGGCAGTTATTTTAAGATACCTTAGAAATAAATTCTTCGACAGAGTAGAAATAAATAAACAATTGAAAAAAATGAGGCGGTTCTTCTTTCAGCTGTTACAAACCCCCTACCTACCTTACTATTCATTGCATTCGCGAAATTTTCTCATGGATCATCTAGTTTTATTTGAATACCTTACTTTCTCAACAGCTTCTCTTAAAAATACGTTCAATACATATGGAAAAAAACCAGAGATTTTACAGAGATGAAAATAGTTCTTAAAGATTCGCAAGAACAAAATTTGGATTCAATAAACCTTACATCGCATTATGATTCAAGTACAGCTTGCTGTATAATGTGAACACTTCCGTGATTCGGATTCGACCTAAACTGTAGGTTCCTTACTCCGGGTAGGATTATCAAGTTAAGACAGGCAACTACGATAAGAAACCTTATCACCATGTCATTACCAACAAACGATGCTACTTTTATTATTGAATCTAAAAAGAATCTTCCGTATAGCGCAGAAGGAGATGAAAATAAATAAAAGGTTTTTTCGTAAATCACAAAACAAAAGTAATGACTATCGCGGAATCGTAACGGGAGCACAGACGGAAGAAAAAAATTATAATGAATGAATTTAATAAATGAAACTGAAAAAGAAAACTGAAAATCTCAGCCAAAAAAAACAATGTAACCAACACATATTAAAAATCTCCAAAATGCCTAAATACAAAATATGAAAAACCAACACAATAAATACATTCAAATACCTTAGAAAAAGGTTAAAACTAAAATTTCTCAACAAGGACCAGTAAAAATTTCAAAATAATTCCGCTAAATTACGTGGTCACGCTTTGTATTCTGTCGCTCAAAAAAAACGTTATATTCATTCGATTATTCCCGTTTTAGTGAGTGAAATAGTTTACTACTTTGTATAGACTGACTTTTTAAAGCTTTTGAGTAATTATTTAACTACCAGTGCAACAGCGACAATCTAAGTTCTACAGATAACCTAATCTCCACCATGTTTGGTGGAGATTATGGACAAGGTGGCCCAATCGGCCTCCCTGTCGGTAGTGCAGTTCACGAGAATGGTATAGGTTCCAACATAGGAGAGGTAGTCGGTGAAGCGTTGAATACAGTGTTAAACTTAGACAACTCCACAAAAGTGCTACCATCATCAGAAGAAGAAATGCCTCTACAAAAGCAGCCCAACAAGCGCCTGCTCCGAGACATCGACAACACAACAGCAGTCGACAGCTCTGAAAAACTTCCAAGGGTGGAAGTTGGCAGAAACCAACATCAGCATCTCATCGCAGCAACACCGGCAATAGGAAGCAACACTACCCCAGTACCGACTTCGGTAAGTGATCAACGACCAAGCACTGGCCCAGTGGTTAAAATAGCGAACAAATATGAATGGTATGACGGTGGCCCATATATTATTTTTGTAGAAAGCAAAGTGAGTAACGTTGGTAGACTACATCCCATGGCAGTCGGCAAGCTGATCCACCATGAAGGCGAATTAGTAACCAAAAACATAGTGAACATTACTAAGTCAGGCAGAAATCGTATTAGAATCGAGACAATTTCTGGTCCGAGTGCTAACGCCCTAGCCCAAAGCAAAATTTTCCCTATGCACAACATGGAAGCTTACATCCCCATTTCCTTAACAACCCGCCAAGGCATTGTAAGAAATGTAGACATTTCACTAACGGAAGAGGAGATAATGGAAGTGATAAGATGTGACGTTCAAGTAGTACGAATAAGGCGATTCACCAAAAATACAAGTGATACCGATAGAGACCAGAGAAGACCCATCCCAGTTTGTGCAATTACTTTCAAAGCGCAACGCCGTCCAGAATACGTGATAATCCATGGAGTGAGATGCCCGGTAGAACCGTACATCCCTTCGGTCCTTCAATGTTACCAATGTTTGAGGTACGGTCATAATAGTAAACAATGTCGGAGTCAACCTAGATGTAGCCATTGTTCTGGAAACCACCATTTCAAAGAATGTAAAAATTCAGGACCACCTACTTGTGCCCATTGTAACGGGCCCCATCTCTCCACGGATCGCAACTGCCCTCAGTACCAAAAACAACTACAGATAAATAGGAAAAGAGCTTACGAGGGAATATCTTACCAGGAGGCGCTAGCAAGCATTGAACAAAATACTTATGCCACAATAACAGCCGAACATTTGACACAGAATAGAGAGAGAACATTTTATAATCAAGCAACCAATCCTTCTATGATTAGAGCTTCAAACAAAGTTATAAAAGTTCCAACCACAGTTCAGAATACCTTGAATCCACCACCAACAGCCCCTCTAAAGATACAAAGTCGATCAGAAGGCCCGCCACCACACCAACAGAAACCAACGGTCAGAATAGAGAGCAAGGGTAAAGATCATAACTGGACACCTAGGGACACACAACGACCTACGCACAGAAATGCTTCCCAGGTACCGCCAGAACTTCTTATGAGGGCACCAAACCAACCAGCATTCCCAATTACTAATAATCCCTATAGCCAAAACGCCCAAACAGCAAACGAATATCTAGTAGAAAAGATACAAAACTTGATCACAGTGATCTTACAAATGGCATTCTCCGGTAACTTACCACATAACATCAGAGACCTTATTGCCACTACGTTAATGGACTTCCCTCAGGGCCCTCCAATATCTCAGGAACAACATATAATAGAAGCTCAATCCCATCCTGGAACAACTCAACCTAACAACTAAAACAAAAGGAGCCCTTTAACATAATAATAAGAAAGTAACCAAAGAAGTAAAGCAATGGATAAGAAAAATAACAACTCCACGGTATCCCAATATCTAAGTATCTTACAATGGAACGGAAGATCAGTTTGGGCGAACAGAGAAAGCCTAATTTCAGCACTCACTCAAAACAATATCGACATAGCCATATTGTCAGAAACATGGTTCAAACCAAATAGAGAGGTCAGTTTCAAATCCTACAAGGTGTACAGGAATGACAGACTGGATGGTAGAGGAGGAGTGGCGATATTGGTGCAACAGAAATATTCCACACGAACCGATTAATCTCAATTTGAGCAAATTACCCTTTCAAGCAGTAGCAATACGGATACGAACCACCCAGTCAACAGTCAACATCATTTCCATTTACTGCTGCCCAAAAACAAAAATCACTCCAAACGACTGGACAAATCTTATCGGCCAAATAAACTCACCAATGATTCTGGCCGGCGATTTTAACGCACATAATCAGAGCTGGGGCTGTCACTACAACGACCTGAGAGGATCGACAATTAAGGATATGGCAGAAGACAACAATCTGGTAATAGTAAATGACGGCAGCCCAACAATGGTCCCATCACCAAGAAGACTCAACTCGGCAGTGGACCTAACTCTCTGCTCCCCCAACCTGGCAACCATAGCGACATGGAGAGTGCTCAATGATTCATTGGGATCGGACCACTATCCGATACTTTTAAATATCGGATGCCCACTAATCAAAGAAACTGCAGCTCATCCAACAATCAGATGGAACGTCAATAGAGCCGACTGGTCCCAATACAGGAGACGAATTGAACAAAATTCCAAGGATATCACAGAACAATCTACGGGAAACGAGAGCTATAAAAAACTGACAAATGTGATTTCAGAGGCAGCAGACAAATCTATTCAACGAAAGGACTATCAAAACGCCAAGAAAAGTCGCCCACCAATATGGTGGAACCCAACATGTTCGAAAGCAATAGCCCAAAGAAGACTCGCTCTTAACTTATACAGAAAGAACCCCGACCTCCAACACTATATGTCTTATTTACAAATTAACGCACGAACAAAAAGAACGCTCAAAACGCAAAAGCGTCAGAATTGGATCCAATTCTGTGAAACATTGGGAAAGGATTCGAATATCTCTTCTGTTTGGTCTACGATTAGGAAGTTTAAAAATAATGGTTTCAACAGCGAAACCCCTAAAATTAGTACCACAACCCTTGAAGACATTGCAGACAAAATCGCTCCTTCCACAGTCCAGGAGGAGGACTCCAACTTCGCGCTAAGCCCGCAAGAAGCATCGGACCACCAACTATGCACGCCATTTACCATGACAGAACTACAACAAGCTTTAAAGCGATCCTCCTACTCTTCACCTGGAATAGATGGAATCCATTACGCAATGTTAACAAACATGCCTCCAGCTGGCTTGCAGAGACTTCTAAACATCTTTAACAAGATTTGGATGAAAGAACCTATTCCAGCGGAATGGAGAACCCAGGTTATCATTCCAATATTAAAACAAGGAAAAGACCCCACCAAAGCGACTTCGTACAGACCGATATCATTAATGTCATGTGTAGGAAAAACACTAGAACGTCTCATCAAGAACAGATTAGAATGGTGGGTGGAGGCGAACAACCTGATTCCAAACTCACAATCCGGATTTCGTAAGGGAAAAAGCACACTAGACAACCTAGCGATCTTGACGTCGGACATTTACCTCTCATTCTGCAACAAGCAATATTTGGGTGCGGTTTTCCTAGACATCCAATCAGCTTACGACAACGTCAGAATCCCTCATTTGATGCACAAACTGGAGACATTAGGGGTACCGATGAAACTTGTGAAAGGACTCTACTCCCTATTATCGGAGAGGATAATCTATGTCAGCTCAAAGAAAAATCGAGTAGGGCCGCGTATTGTTAATCAAGGGTTACCACAAGGAGCAATCCTCAGCCCACTCCTATTTTTACTATACATAAGTGATATAATCCACTCCATCCCAACGAAGATTATCTCACTCCAATTTGCAGACGACGTGGTTATATATGCCAACGATGTGTCACAACAGGAAGTCCATAACCTATTGAACAAGGCAATTACAGCTCTCATCAAATGGCTACACACCAATGGTTTTGAACTTTCACTGGAAAAATCATCAGTAGTCTACTTTTCAAAGAGAAAAATCACCCATGACTCGGACAGTATCCAAATAGGTCCATATAAACTGGCACTTAAGAAACAAGCACGGTTCTTGGGAATGTTGCTGGACAGCCGCCTTAGCTGGTCCCAGCATATCGATCAGCTGATAGCAAAATCGAATTCCCGACTAAATATAATAAGAATGGTGTCAGGTACTTGGTGGGGCTCCCACCCAAAAACGCTCCTACTACTTTACCGAACACTAATTAGATCGCTATTAGAGTACGGTTCCATGTTTTACCAATATGCTAGAAAGGACGCTCTCAAAAAACTAGATAGACTTCAAGCAGCTTGCCTAAGAGCTTGTGTCGGGGCAATACGCTCAACCCCAATTAACGCCCTATTAGTGGAGGCAGGAGAACCTCCCCTTCATATACGACGATCATATCTTGAGGAAAAATTCATAATGGAAAAATTGGTACTTAATACCCACCCGCTCCACCATCGATTTGAAAGGATGCAAGGATTAGCGAACAAAGGAAAAAGCCAACTCAAGCTCCCGCTTCTAAATGCTTACAAACTTTGGTCTAAATATAAAGATAAAGTAGCTTCTTACGACATACACCCCATCTTTCAAGAACCATACGAACTCCGACTAGAAGAAATCCACATACACTTTCTGGAAGGAGACATAAATCCCACCTTAAACCAGAAACTAAATAGACTCCTCGCAGAGATAGGGAAAAACACAGTTAAAATATACACAGACGGCTCAAAGAATTCCGAGGAAAACAGAGTAGGAGCAGCTTTCTTCTGTCCCAACACTAATCATTCAGCTCAATTCTCGCTACATGAAGAAACATCTATTTTCACAGCTGAAGCGAAAGCCATACTGGAGGCGGTTAAGTATAGCCAAATGATCCAAGCGGACAAAAGCATCATATTAACGGACTCCATGAGTGTCTTAAAACGGCTACATAACAACACGTGGAATTATCACCTCCCGATGACGATCTTAGAAATTAGGAAACAAATAAAAAGCAGTAAAGAACGGGGAATCACTACCTACCTGCTATGGGTTCCAGCTCACAAAGGTATAAAATACAATGAACAAGTGGATACTTTAGCAAAACAGGCCATCCTCAACGGATTTAAAGATGGTATGAACCTCCCGACGTCAGATATAATTCACACAATCAAAAAACGAGCCAAAGAAAAATGGCAAGAAGAATGGAGAACATCTCTAACCACCAAAGCATCGCACTATGGAAGCATCCAACCAACTATTCCACCTCAACCTTGGTTTTATAAATGGATCACAAGCAGACGACTAACAACAATGATTTCCAGGCTGCGGTTCAACCACGGAAGATTCCCCAGCCACCTCTATCGACTAGGTCTGAGAGAATCTCCTCTCTGTGATTGTTCAGATCAGACTATAGGAGACACCAACCACATTATATTTTCCTGTAGAAAATTTAAACGGGCCCAGGATACCATGATCAAGGATTTAGTCAACATAGGAATCCCTCTTCCTACCAACCTAATCCTACTCCTAGTTAGCGATGACAAAGCAGTGTACAACAGCCTTATTAGATTCCTAAAAAATGGAAATATAGAAATCTAAGACCTCATCATCAAAAAATAAAAATGTCAATAAGCATAAAATGAATTGTATAAACGGACTACAACGATTCTGTTTTATTCCTTAAAGATTACGAGTAGAAAAGTATGACTTAAAATTGTCATCAGTATAATAAAAATTGTAAGTAGCCTAAGTACAACTATAATTAGCATAAGCAAGATTGTAAATAGTATAATCAAACCTGTCAATAATTAAGCATAATGAATTATCTTACAATTCACGGATGTATGGTCATATAACCGAACGTGAACAAAAGAAAATAATAATTTAGACGCATGAATACCAATGTCGGTATTGCCCTCACGTATACCTGCAATATGACTTGAAAACGAATTGTATCAACTGCTACTGCGATTCGGCTTTATACCTGAAAGTACTTTAATTACGTTTAGATAAATTCTATTTAAAATTGTACCAATATAATCAAAATTGTAAGTAGCATAAGTATAACGATAATTAACAGATGCAATATAATAATGAGTATAATCAAACATGTTATTAGTTAACGATAATGAATCATGTTACAAGTGATGGCTGTATGGTTACATAACCGAATGTCAATAAATAAATAAATAAATAAAAAATAAATTACGTGGTCCTTTTTAAGAAAACATATACATGCATATCTAATTATGGTAATAATATAAAAAGAGCGGTCCCATTCGTGACAGTGTATCTAATTGGAGAGAAAGCGTAAGTGCGATGTTGAAGGAGTTAGGTTGGGAAGACCTGCACACCGAAGGCGTTGCTTTAGACAGAAGCTAATTGAAATATTCATGACTGAACGTATTTCGAATGACAGCAAACAAATATTACTACCACAATCTTCATATCTAGGAATGACCTTGAAAATAAGAGAAATCAGGGCCAGTACCGATTCATTTCTGTGCTCATTTTTCCACGAGCGATTAGGAATGGACTAGGAAGGATTTACTGCGCATGTAAACTTAAAATCTGACAGAAGTAGTTCTAGATAAATCACTTCGGCCACCTTTATCTGGGTTTTTTCCAGATCGCTCCAGGCGATTGCCGGGATGGTTCTTCACAATAGCCCATGAGCGCCTCCTGCCATATTCCGTTTATCCCTTCGAAAACTATTACACAGTCGGATAGGGGCATACACCCTCCACACGCTTTTAGTGAATCGCGGAGTAATAATAATAAAATAATAATATGGTGGTTAAAGCTTTTTTTTAAAAAAAAAAAGTTCGAGTTCCGGTCCAGGGTACAATTCCCGGTGATGTTAGGAATTTTTGAGAATTTAATTTAATTTAATTTAATTTAATTTAATTTAAAATTTAATTTAATTTAATTTAATTTATTTAATTTATTTAATTTATTTAATTTATTTAATTTATTTAATTTATTTAATTTATTTAATTATTTTATTTAATTTAATTTAATTTAATTTAATTTAACTTGATTTAATTTAATTTAATTTAATTGCAATGGAGCACAGGCTCAGGTGGCAATTTCCCTACACACCCATCTTCCCCCTATCCTGCACCCACACTACATTTGCCTCTACAAATTTATCTTTAAATTCTTTCAAAGTTTTCGGTAAATTATTCATCATTTCTCTTGGTAACTAATTCCAGTCCCTGACACCCTTACCTAAAAAAGAGAATCTTCCCACATCCTTGTGCCTGAAATCGAGTGCCAGCTTGTGGTCATGGTCATCTTTTCCCTTCTATGAACTACTTTTCATACCTATTGCAATATGTTTCCATGCCTCATCGCCAGTATATGCCCTGTACACTCCCATTACGCTCCCTCTCCTCCTGTCTTGCAATGAATCCCATCCCACCATATAAGATGAAAGGTACAATGATTGACTTGTAAATACGGATCTTGGTTGATAAATTTCAGTATCGGTGCAAGGTTATCGTCACTGCTACCCTGTTTTGTCCGGTCTAGCCACATGTTGACGAAAGAGAAGTTTGTTGTCGAGTATTATGCCCAGATATCGAGTCTCTGTCA
This sequence comes from Vandiemenella viatica, assembly GCA_031002005.1. Taxonomy (NCBI): domain Eukaryota; kingdom Metazoa; phylum Arthropoda; class Insecta; order Orthoptera; family Morabidae; genus Vandiemenella; species Vandiemenella viatica. Next base: position 67,833,389 of record CM061918.1, read on the forward strand.
CCCATGGAAGCTTGTGGCCCATTATTTCAAGCTGATTATGTAGCACTGGTCGTTTCCTTGAGAAATACACTGCGAAACATTTCGTCGGGTTGAGTTTGACTTCATTTTCCCTGCACCATTTGTCAAAAGCATCCAAGCCTTTTTGAGCGTTTCGGATATTACGTGTGTGGTTTGCACCTCTTTCCTTGGCTAACTGATGTGACGCGGAAATCCTACCCGTTGTAGCTTAACGTGGAATCCGAACCAGGGAAGCGATCTGGCGTACTTCACTTACACAGCAAGCAGTATTTGAATCATAATTCTACGTAAGGTCTATTGAATCCAAATTTGGTTCTTGTGATTCTTTATTTTCCATGCTGTAAATTCTCTGCTTCGTTCTCCATAAGTATTGGACGTATTGTTTAGGGTATATGATTGAGAAAGTATTTTAACTGAAATAATCGGGTAAGGACCTATGAAAATCGTCGTCGATACAGGGATTCGAACCTGTCGCTTTTCGATTTCCAGCCAGGTGCCTTAAGCCATGGGCCCACTAGAACACTCGCTAATAAAGAGACTGCCGCAGTCTGTTCTCAGATCTAATACTCTTGGCGCTAATGTTTGCTGTATGATGTGGAAACATACCAGCACTATTTATAATATTACCAAAAGCCACCTATCAATACGGTCGGTCGCCGACAGGATTTCAAACTCCCCAGGTCGAATTTGGCGGCGCCTTTTGGCACTACGGTAGATCCGGGTCGCCATTGCAGCACGAAACAAGAGCCAATTTGTCAAGAGTGAACAAAGGAGCAGCGTGACTTTGTTTTCCGGCGCAAAGAACAACCTGTAATTAGAAACAGGAGTAAATGGGCCTGGAGACCAAGCGGGAATATGTTCCCTAAGACGAAAATCGCAGAATGTTAAAAAATTAACTACTTTAAGGAATACTGTAGTTTTATTCTTAAGTAATAATTTTACGACTCTCAGACCTAGACGTTTATGAAATTGTATTTTGAGAATTGTGTATATCAGCTGGGAGCTGATTAATTATGGTTTTGTATATTTCCGTGTAATTAACTGTTAATTTGTAAATGAACATTGTTTTCTGGAAAGAAACTACGTAAAATGGTATGTAATATATGCGAGGGCAGTGTTATGCATGAAACATTAATTAAAAGTTTGTAATTGTAAGTGTTGAGGCGAGACGACAATTCTGAGTAGTTTTGACTGATTTATGTAGATAATTTGTGTTCAAAAACCTGTAAATAACTTTAATTCTCATTTCTGTGTGTTTCATGATGATTACGAGGTGCGGCTAGAAAAAAAACGGGATTTTTAGTGTAACTCTTTATTTTGTTTTTACAACTTTTAACTTATCACCTTAATATCTCCCCTCCACTATCCCTACACTTTTCCATTCGAATTTTCCACTGTTCAAAACAGTGTTTGAAGTCATTTTATGTTAGCATGTTCATAGTCTCCGTCGCTTTTGCTTCACAGCTTCCACAGTCCCGAATCTGGTCCCTTCAACACTTCCTCACTTTGGGAACATAAAAAAAATCATCTGGAGAGTAGGGTGGACGATCGAACACAGGGATCCATGCTTGGCCAAAAATGTCTTAACCACCGGTGCAGTGT